>JAFBJR010000770.1:0-624318 GCA_016785285.1 Brachirus orientalis | reverse complement strand
AGTCTTTGGGCTACTTTATTGTCTTATTCCAGCACCAAATCAGAACATGCTTGACCAGAGCATGGCTGATAGTATAACTTGTGCTTCAGTAATATATAACCAGTTTTGATTGTATCTGTAATATGTCGCTGAAGTGACTTACAAAATATGAAACAAACCCCAAACATCAGTAACATTACAATTTACTGTCTTTAACTCTTCTTTTTTTTCTTTTTGCTGTTTTACGACGGTTGGCTTCCACAATGTTACATTACTGCTCCCTTTTGCTTCTGGATTTTCAACCTCTTCTGTTTTTGGTTGGTCCTCTGCTTGTGTGAAAGTCATTTTGTGCAAACATGAATCAGTGGTAGAAATCTATCTAAAGCGATTGCAGGTACTAAGAAACAACACATTGTTTATTTTGTGTAATAAGCATTGTTTGGAATATATAGGCTCACACATCAGTGAGGAGGTAAATAATACATTGTGTATTTTAGAGTATTAAGGCTGGAATTTGGTCAGGCAACCTGTTAAATGATTAATATACATTATTCTCTGCCTTGTTTATATTTTATTTTGTCCAGAATGTATTCTATCACTTTAGTTGAGTGACTGCTATGGAGTAGTTATTATTCTTCCTGTAAACCACAAGAAAACAAACTAAACACCTTTCATCAAAGTGCACAATGATCTTTCTGAATACCTAAAACAGCTGCAATCACAAGATGAAAACAGGACAAACTCAGACTGAAATAGAGCAAAAACTATGTTAAACAAACTTCCTCTGACAGAAAGTTGTACATGAGTTTTGTGATGCTTGTGTGTAGACTCAAGGGATCAGACACTGACCATATCTGTCATCAGTGGAGGAGCTTGTCATGGCTTCTTCATAAAAACGGAGCAAGACAGAGAGACAAGCTCACCTCACAGAGAACATAGCTGTTCTCCACATCAGTCCTTGTTTGTTGGAGACACTGACAAGACTTTAACAATGGACTTATTCAACTCAGCTCTTGGCAGAAACATCACCTTTGTGCGTCCTGCATATTTCATAATAAGTGGATTCATTGGAATACCTAATGTCATGTATTACTATGTCTTTCTCCTTTTTGTTTATATTGTTTCAGTAGTGGGAAACACAGTTGTGATGGCTGTAATTTACTTGGATCATAATCTGAGAACTCCAAAATATATAGCAGTTTTTAACATGGCCTTTGTTGATCTGTTTGGTAGCTCAGCTTTGGTGCCAAAGATCCTTGACCTGTTCTTTTTTAACAATAACCACATATCCTACAATGACTGTTTGGCATTCCTTTTCTTCTGCTATGTCACTCTGTCAATGCAGGTTCTTAATCTGGTTGCACTCTCCTATGACAGACTGATCGCTATTACTTTCCCACTGCACTATCAAGTAATGGTGACTAACAGGTTCATGTTTTCTTTGGTTGCTTCTTTTTGGCTCTTTGCCATTACTATGACCCTCACAGCAGCTGGTCTCCTCACAAGACTTTCCTTCTGTAAGTCTTCTGTGGTTGTTCACAGCTATTTCTGTGACCATGGTCAGATATACCGACTGGCCTGCAATGACATAACACCCACATTTGTCCTTGCTGTATTATTAATAGTTGTTCTTCTTTGGCTTCCATTAAGTTTCATCTTGGGTACTTACCTGTGTATTTTCGGTGCTTTGACTAAAGTGGCAACAGCTCAGGAAAGATTGAAGGCCCTTAAAACCTGCACAGGTCATATTTCACTGGTGGCCATCTATTTTGTCCCAATATTAATCACATTTACCTTGGCACAAAATATTCATCCAAATGACAGGATCATTAACCTTTCTCTGACCTCTGTATTTCCTTCCATGTTAAACCCAATTGTTTATGTTCTGCAGACACAAGAAATAAAAAAATCTGTGAAGAAGTTATTAAAGATAAAAAAACAATTCAAAATCATGACTATGAAAAGTATTGGTTAGATGATAATATCTTTATATATAAAGAAATAGTTTGACATGAATCAGATCATACATGGTAATTATTATTGATATTGCTCAAATAACACTGAAAAAGATGCAATACATGACACTCACAACACGGTCATAAGACCAGTTTTCTGCTAACTGATGTAATTTGTACCTCTGTGTTTGTGTGATGACTGCTGTTAAAATATATATACGTCAAACAATTTCTTTCTTTTTTTTCTGTTAATGGTCTCTTCATGCAGTCAACTTGGAATATATTTCATCATTTTATCTTTTAAGTTAAAAACATATAAAAATTAGATTTTTTTGTAATATAAATTCATTTTAAATTAATTAAAATGACAAAATAATTAAAATGACATTTTCTATTATTATTCACTTTTTAGGTCATTAATGAGGCCCTGTGTATTTTTAGTAATTTACTGCAGAATGCATGGATGAATCATATTATCACTGTTTTGTAGACAGCTATGAAGCTTTCAACACATTTATAAATAAATAAATACTTGAGGTTAACCATTCAAAGTGTTGTCAAAATTCTTTTGTCATTCTGTCAACAAAAGCAACGGACAGTGCATAAGACAGGCGAGGAAGAGAGTTCAGGCAGGATGGAGTGGGTGGAGGGTGTCAGCGCTGATGTGTGACAGAAGGATAGCAGCAAAAGTGAAGAGGAAAGGTCTAGAAGATGGCAGGAGAAAATGGAGGAAGACCACAGAGAAGGTTCGTGGATGTTGTAAAGGGGGGCATGGGGACAGTTGGTATAACAAATAAGGGCTTGTCTGATGATGAGTGGCTTCAAACAATGGTCACAGGGGTATACATGATGAATTTTAATCGAGAGAGGAAGGTTGGTTCATCCATAGCTACCTCTCTCAAATCAGATAAAGCACAGCACCGATCTGTCAGAGACAGATGCAGAGAAAGAGAGAGTGCACATCCAGGTACTGGACTACACAGTGCTGACACACAGAAGAGTGCACTTCTTTCAACTGCAGACATCTTTTTTTAAAAAAAAAAAAAAAAAAAAAATGGACTTATTCAACTCTGCTTTTGGGAAAAACATCACATTTAGGCATCCTGAATATTTCATAATAACTGGTTTTTCTGGCATCCCAAATGTAAAGCATTACTTCATCTTTCTCTTTTTTGTTTATATTGTTTCAGTGGTGGGGAACACAGCTGTAATGGCCGTAATATTCTTGGATCATAATCTGAGAGGTCCTAAATATATTGCAGTTTTTAACCTGGCATTTGTGGACCTGTTTGGAAATACTGCCCTGGTGCCCAAGGTCCTTGACATATTTTTATTCAACCATCCTTACATCCCCTACAATGACTGCTTGACGTTCCTTTTTTTCTGCTACACCTGCCTTTGTATGCAGTCATTCAATCTGGTGGCACTCTCCTATGACAGACTGATTGCTATTATTTTTCCACTCCACTATCAAGTGAAAGTGACTCAGAAGTTCATGCTGTATTTGATTGCTGCTTTCTGGATTTTTGCTATAATCGCTGTTCTCATTGCTGTTGGCCTTATTACGAGACTTTCTATCTGTGCGTCTGTGTTTGTTAACAGCTATTTTTGTGACCATGGCCAGATATACCGACTGTCTTGCAATGACCATTATCCCAATTATGTCCTCAGTTGTTTGTACCCTGTACTTTTTTTCTGGATTCCACTTGTTTTTATCTTGTTAAGTTACCTGTATATTGGCTGTACTTTGGCAAAAGTGGCGACAGTTAATCAAGGTCTCAAGGCCTTTAAGACCTGTATTGGTCATCTTTCACTGGTAGCAATCTATTTCATCCCATTGTTAATCACATTTACATTGATGGAAAAAATACACCCTAATGCCAGGATTATTAACCTGTCTCTGACTTCTGTATTTCCTCCCATGTTGAACCCCATTGTTTATGTTCTACAGACGCAAGAAATCAGAGTATCTTTGAAAAAGCTTCTAAACATCAGAGGGAAATCCAACAAAATAACTAAAATGTGACCATTTGTTCATAAACTCTCTGGAAAGGTGACATAGCATAACAAATAAATTACAAAATCTTCTGGCAAATAGCACCATGGAAATTGTTCCCATGATAGCACAACTACAGTATCTCTGTCTGTGTGATTAAAGCTATTTGTAAAAGTAGACAGTTTATACTGTTTTATAGATTACTATTTGAAGTTTCCACATTTTATGTGTTTATTTTGTATATCTAACAGTGTGTTTTATGACTTACAATTAACAAGTGGCTTTGAGAAAATAGCAGCCTGTTTTTGACCTGAATGCTAAGATCAACATGCTTGCAGTGACAACATACAGTTATTTAGCAGGTATAATGTTTACCATATGCCTTAACATGCTTAATTTGCTTATAACCATGCGAAGTGTGACTGGAAGCCTTTATTTTGCAGCCATTTTGCCAAAATCAAAAATAAATTTTCAACCTAATAGAGCTTAATGAAAAGTCAGTTCAAGCACTGTGCTTAGGCTTTAGAACCCTTTGTTGCATTTTTATACCTTTTTTCTTTTTCTACAGTCAAGTTCATGTCCATGCCATTGAAACTAAAGCTGAATAAATGATCAAACAATCATTGTCTCCTCTCTCTAACTCTGCATATGTGGATTTAAATGATCTCTGCTCATGTCAAAACAGCTGAAATGCATTAAAAATTAATAATGGTAATTATTAATGAACAAAGTATCAGTTGGTTTGTTGCTTTTGGATCTTTGAGATGAGATACATTTTACTAAAGCAGTATCCCTCAACTGACTTGGAATGTAGTTCTTATGAAAAGAACTCATACTCATAAATTCACAATGAGCAACTGCATACAGTACAACTGTTTTAATGCTAGCCAAAATGAAAAAGGATAAATCTCCATATTTTAATCTGATCTGAGAAATAGATTTTTGACTTCTGTGCTTGCCTTACTTCTTCTTTAAAGTCCTAATTGTGGCATAATGGAAATACACCTTTTTTTGGATGTGAGTTCTGAGAAAGATGACTATTACTATCATCAGAATTATCATACACCATACAAAGAATGAAATAATGAAACTGGTAACTGGTTCAAATGTTGAGACTGATCTCTCTTGTTCAAGTCATTAAAAATTGAAAACAATTGAAATTATAAAATGTGTTTTAAATCACACAATTTTTTCAGAAAGGAGTCCTGATTGAGAGAGTGATTTTTTTCTTCAATATTTTTTTAAATACATTTTTCATTTTACTACATTTTGAGAGATATAATCTCATAAGACAAAACTAATTATGCAAAAACAAAACCCTTATATGGAAAAAGGTATGACATTTTTAAATCATATAATATGATAATAAATACATTAATAAACCAAAAACTGAAAACATCAACCCTGTTTCATTTGTATTGCATCATGTTACAAAGGTCTAAATAATTCATATGTTGCTGCCAGACTTTATAAAACAGTTTTTGAATGTAGCACACATGTAACAGAAAGCAGGTCAAAGAACATTCTCTGCTAGCCTTTTAGTGTTGTTTGTTTATTGTTGCATTAAGTGACAATACTGTATATTCTCTTAATGATTTTAAATGTCCAAGATGAAAGGATCAACTAAAGCAACCGGTGACATATGATGATGGTGATCATATGTCATAGGTCTCAACACCATCTCCCCCCTCACGTCCCTGTTCCCATGCTGACGCAACTCATCTGGAGGAGGAGTATTTGCACAAGGTGTACGAGGCCATTGCCTCCCACTTGAGCAGCACTCGCCAGGTGGAAGAGAGGACAGAAAATGGCACATGAATCACCATCATCATGACATATGATGATGGTGATTCATCTGGGATAAAATAAAAGGTGTTATTCCACAGATAAACCAGCTGCTTCAAGGCAGCAGGAACAAGGTGTTCTAAACCTGAATGTATTAACAAGAATATTGACAGAAATAAGCAATTATAAATAATAGTTAATTATCTCAGCCCAAAATGTATTGAAGTTTGTACTGTTGTTAATAAATACCCTCATAATAAATGTATCATAGTTCTTAATTATAATACATACAAGGCATTAGTGGACTGTACCATAATTTACCTACTTATTATTGGAAATATAAAATAATTTATTTAAATTGTTTAATTATGAATCACCATCATCATGACATATGATGATGGTGATTCATCTGGGATAAAATAAAAGGTGCCATTCCACAGATAAACCAGCTGCTTCAAGGCAGCAGGAACAAGGTGTTCTAAACCTGAATGTATTAACAAGAATATTGACAGAAATAAGCAATTATAAATAATAGTTAATTATCTCAGCCCAAAATGTATTGAAGTTTGTACTGTTGTTGTATAATTTACCTACTTATTATTGGAAATATAAAATAATTTATTTAAATTGTTTAATTAGTGGCTACTGCAACGTCTTACTTAATGTTATATGGAGTATTACACAGCTGTAGCTCATGGTGTAACGTGCACTTTGCACAAAACCCCACTAGAGGGCAGACACTCACCATAATACTGTTTTCTCGTCTGTGTCCATAACTGTGATGTACTGTATACTGTATTTGCATCAAACAGGATTATGAGAGTGTAGGGAAATTAAATATAATTTGGCAAATATGATTTTACAAGATATGTTATCTACTGTATTATATTTTGTTGCATTAAAAAACATAATGTAAATACACTATTCTACAACTTTTATGGCTGTTTAATACCAAAACATATCCACATGAACATATAAATTTCAAATGTGAATCTCAATCAAAATTTCATACTTATTTGTTCTAAGGCAAAACTAGGAAACGCTTATTCATATGGGAAGAAATATGATTTGTAGCATTAACTATCAAACCATTTGACAAATGTTCATACTACTTTACTACTTGTTGTATACTTGTTCAGGTGCTGTACGGTGTAATAGTATTTCACAACACAGAGGAAGAATCAAGTTCATCAAGCTTTTCATTAACTGTCAGGGTTTCTCAATCCTCGTCCTGTGGACTCACAGCCCTGCATTTTTTTAGATGTTACCCTGCTCCAACACACCTGATTCAGATGACCACCTCATTACCAAGCACTGCAGATTCATGTTAACAACACACTGATTTGAATCTGGTGTAACAATTGCAGGCCAGTGGGTCCAGGACCAGGATTCAGAAACACTGCATTAACTCAAGATAAAACTGATAGGTTTTCAAATTACATTTTTTTGTAGGTAGCTATGTAAATGCAAGTTATTCAGTTACTCAGACAACAGAACCTTACATGATGCCATACAGCAAACTCAGTTGAAGTTCCTTTTTTTGGACATTTTTTGACAGGACCAAAATTACTATTTTTACACATATTCTAGACAGAAATAAAGAACACAGGAAACAAAATTTACAAAAACTTCAAGAAGGAAAAACAGTACATTTTTGGTGGTTTTTGTTTATAAAATCACCAAAGTTGAAAACATTTTTATTATTTACCATATATCAACATATATGGAATATACTAAAACAGAGGCACATAACTAGGGCCCTGGAGTGGACTCTTGTCCTACGGCAGGTGGGATTGGCTCTGTGATCCACAGATGGATGTATCTGCCTCTCTTTGCACAGATGGATGGAGAGGCAAAGAACTGTGTCAGTTATATACTACGTACTGTATATACATACACTTTTCTTTGACTTGAACAACACTTCGCTTGTGCATTGCTCTTGCATTTGTTTGTGCCAATTTTATTTTCTCTTTAGTAGTGCAAGGGCTCTGTTTTTTATCTCTTTGGTTTTCAAAGAATACACTATAGGATTGATGCAGGGTGGAAGGCAAGAGGCCAGTGACAGGCTCAGCACACGCTGGTCTGAGTTAATAAGTTGCAGATAAAACCCAATTGTAAAAATGGTTATGATAGGAATGTAAAACACAGCAACAAGAATCAGATGTTCAACACAAGTTGCCAAAGCCTTCACACGACTGTCCAGTGATTTCATTCTGAACACAGTCACCAGGATGCTGAGGTAAGAGAGAAGAATGAAGGTAAATGGTCCTACAAGGAGTAGGAAAGTAAGCAAAGAGGCCACAGACCACTGCATTGTGTAATCATTACAGGCAAGTCTAAACACAGGTGCATAATCACAGAAGTAGCTGAACACTCTGACTGAATTACAAAAAGACAGACGAGTCATTATACCAGTAGAAAATGCAATAACTCCCACAGAAAAGCACCAAGACAGGAGGACAATACAAAACATGTTTCGCAGTGTGTTGATTGAGTTCTGACGCAGAGGGAAACATATTGCAATCAACCGGTCATACGCAAGTATGGCAAGAGCATATGACTCCAATGTCCCAAAAGCATAATAGAAAAACATTTGTACCAAGCACAAGTTAAATGGAATGAAATTGTCTTTCATGAGAAATACCTTTATCATGCTAGGAACAGTGCACGTATTCAGGATAACATCAATTACTGCGAGGTTGACCACAGCCAAAAACTTTGGAGTGTGTAAACAGTGATTAAAGACAATAATGCAGATCACCAAAGTGTTAAACAGCACTGTAATGACATAGACAAATGCCAGAAAGATGAAGTAGACCCTGATGAAGGGCAGCGTCTGAAATCCAATGATGTAGAAGCCTGGAGGATGAATGATGATGGAGTCGTTTAAAAAAGCCTTGAGAAAAGACATAGTTGAGCTACAGGGAATATGGAAAAGGTCCTCACTCTGAAAAAAGAGTAAAATCACATTATACACATACAGTAGAATTAGATATTCAGTCTAGAGGATTACATTAAAACATGTTTTACCTGATTACCAGGTTACCATGAAAGCTTAATGATGCTGACTCCAGCAGCAGCTGCAAAATGATAGGTGCAGCTGCTTTGGCAGTGGTAGATATACTGTCCTCATCAGTCTCCAGGGATTCCTTCTTCATTCTGATACAAACGAAGGACTCCCTCATCCACCCCGTCTTGTACCTGAAACAATGCTGTTCTTGGTTTGCATGGTAAACTTTCACTTTAAAATACAAAACATGTGTTGGCCGGTTTGTCCATATACTGTAGGCTGCTGTAGAAACATGGCAGCATAAGATCGCAGAAAGACAGACCACTGCACAAACCGTATGATGGAGATTTTTATTTGAAAGTGATAATACATTTATTCAAACACACCTATTAGAGTATATTCAATTTCTGACAATAAACCATCTTAAATGTAACAAGTTGGCTGTAGCTCAGCCGTTGGTTTGATTTAATATGCACTAAAAACAAGTGTTTTTTTTAATACTTAAATAAGCTTTATCATATCACTGTTGGGTACCATATATAATTGCATTAAACTTAAAATAGGTCACGTGTGTGAATGACTGCAGGTGTTCATGATTGACTGATTGATGTGTATGAGTGTTTAGATGGATCCCAGGAGCTGATTGGTCCTGCACACAGGAACTCCTGGTATAAGAGGCCTGATCATCCCAGGTGCAATGGGCTTCTTAGAAATTATGCACAGCCAGGTTTAGGTGAAGAGATAGGAAGAATTGTTGTTGGCAATGTTTTTGCAGTGCAGCACTGTGTGAACTCATTTGACAATGGTTGCAATGTAGTGGATGTTAATTTTGTCAGGGCTTTGTCATATTGTTCTGGGTTTTTTCAGTCCCTGTTTTATTTCGGTACTTGGCTGTTTTCCATTTACTGATCCTGGTCTTTGTTTCATTTTCCTGCTATTTACCTGACCATGTCCACATCCCATCCCTGTTGTTTTCACCTGGTCAACCTGTGTATATATAGTCCAGCATGCCTACAAGAGTCCTTGCCAGATTGTCTTTGTTTTCCTAGTAGTGATATCAAGATGAAGCTTCATGAACAAGACATGAATTCATTTTCATTTAACTCAGCATTTTTCTTTTGTGAGTGCAAGATAATAACCATTTAAACCACATGTCTTGTCTTCCTTTATTAATGTGCTTGTTTGTAAATAGAGTGCATAAGAGTTTCTTGACAGCACACAGACTAAAGGGAACTCCCTCCTTTACATCAATATTTGAAAAAAGTTATATAATTATGTTTTCAAACTCTGGCAGTGTTAAAAAAAGTGTGTGGAAAAAGCAGTAGAAGGCAGTGATGGTGCTTGCGCAAGAGATAGGGGGGATACTTTATCCATTTTATATCCTTGTATCTGTCATTATGCATAATATTCTCCAAAGATGCAATAGTCTCAGGTGAGCCAAAAGAAAATGAGTCAAATGAACCAAAGATGTATTGCCTTCACCAGGGAATTATGGTTAATGACCTTGTCTGAAACAAATAAAGCTTTCACTGTTTAAACATCAGACTAATTAATCACAGTTGCACCAATTATGAATAATAACAATTAAAAGTTGGTGAACTTAAAATACAGGTGAACATGCCCAATATTGTTTTTATGGAGCTTTTTTTCAAAGTATACTTAATTTCCAAAAAAGCAGCAGAGAAGAACCAGAACAGGTCTTCAAATTCCCTTACCCATGTAATGTAAACCTGTTTTGTTAGATGACATTTTTAGACCTCCTTTTGAATTTGTGAATGTCACTTGTAAAGCAAAGTTTAATTTGCTCAGCAGTGGGGTGCAATTGATTTATGGGCATCTGTCATGAAAGATATCTTGGATGGCAGAGCTGAGTGCTCACTCATTAGTTTGCACGTTTATGCTGCTTTTGTTGCAGCTCACAGAAGAAAGTCCTATGACACATTAACATTTCATTGTTGTCTTCTTTGTGACCTTTTTCTGTGCATTTTTTTGCCTTCATCTGCACCTCCCACAGTCCAAAGACTTGTCAGTTAGGTTAACTGCCTGTAGATGTGCATGTGTATTGCGACTTCAGCCATTGTGATAGACTGGAGATCTACATTACACCCCCACCTTCTTGCTCAGTGTCAAGTAGGAATGAATCCAGACACTGCAACAAACCTCAGACCATAAGTGATATTAATCATGACAGAACACATGCTGTAAAGTCATTGGAGCACATACTGTACCATATACGGTAGGACACTTGATATTAAAATCGAATTAGTGGATCTGGAGATCAACAGAAATGTATTCTTTCTTTACTTTGATTCCAACCCAACTCCTTAATCAAATAAACCTCCTATGAGGTATTTTATTTGCTTTAGTTGGTCTCAAAACTAGAATAATCACAATATTTAATCATTAATATAAAGGCAACCCTTGATATAGTTAGGGTTTTGGGTTTTAAAAGAAGAATAATAATATCGATCCTTTAATCCTTATTGTGTCTTGTTCTTTCTGTGACATGGAAAATCAACACCTCCAAATACATAAATACATACAATACAATAAAATCAGATGTTGATTTTGATGATTCTTTAAACAGTCCAGCTAAATCTGATGTTGGGGGCAAAAAATAGTTAAAAATGATTTCTTCAGACATTATAACACAAGTGTCAGGTTCCTACATTCAAAAAAAAAAAAAAGATTTGAGGGATATATGCGGTTTGCTTTATTCTTTTAATAACTTTTAAGACAACCACTTTTAATAAGGTGCAGGAAAACAACCGTTTCAAATGTGACACCTCATGCCAGGCCCGGAAATATACAATATATTTAATCTTATGTTAAAATTCCAGTCATACTTTCTGTCTGATTGATCATTCAGTAGTTTACTTAGAGTGAAATGTATCATCAGTTAAACACAACATTGGTGAACAATTTGAAAATCTGTGCTCTATAGATTAGCTTTTAGGGTTTTTTCCATATTTTTTAATACATTTTTATACCAAATAAAATATTTACTATATTCAAACTAGATTTTAGTTGTGTCTTTAAAAGATAAAACATTTACTTGAAGCTTTTGGGAGCATATTTTAGACACATTTGTTATTATTACTAATATTGATTATTTTAATTAGCAAATATTATCTTTAAATGACATTTAAAATTAAAATTCTTATTTTATTTTAGAGGGTTATTTGTCATTTTTATTGTTTTATTAATTGTTATCAATGCCAGATTTATATTGTTGTATTTTTGAATGCAAACACATGACAGTTTAGTAAAATAGCTTGAATAAACAATGATGAAGTGCTTGAGACAATGGTATTTTCCCTGCAGTGAGTGTCACTGCAATGTATGAGGCCAAGCACATCAGTATGATGCTTTACAATTATAGGACATTAGCCCTGATGATCAGGATATTCATCACAAATATATTTGAAAGAACATATGGTAAAATAAAAGATACAGATGAACTGAACATTTTTCAACACATATGGAAATCTGCCACAGGTAAAGTTGTTGCATAAAGGAAGAACATTTATTAATATCTTGGCTTTAAGGCCTTATTTGACTCACTCACTGCTAAACTGACAGGTACATGCATTAGTGTATCCCACATGCAACTGTTACATCATGCTAAAGTTATATAGTAAGTTTGAAGCCCAGCAGTCTGTTCACAGACATGTGGTGACACACAGTTCATTCTCTCACAGGCTCAAAGTTCCTTACAGCAATTATTGTTGTGTTTTTTTCATAACCCTCCAAGGATTGCCTCTTTGTTGGTGGACATGTTGTGTGTTGACTCTATTTTTTCTGAAAAGTGCCAGGGCTCTGTTTTTGATCTCCTTTGTTTTCAAGGAATATACAATGGGATTAATGCAGGGTGGAAGGCAAGAGGCCAGAGACAGACTCAGCACACGCTGGTCTGGGTTAATGACTCCCAGATAAAACCCGATCATGAAAATGACAATCAGTGGAATATAAAATACAGCAACAAGTATTACATGTTCAACACAAGTGGTCAAAGCCTTCACCCGACTGGCCAATGATTTCATCCTAAACACTGTCACCAGAATGCTGACATAAGACAGAAGAATGAAAGAAAATGGTCCACCTAGGAGCAAAACACTGAGAACAGAAGCTGCAGACCACTGCAGTGTGTAATCATTACAGGCAAGTCTAAACACAGGTGCATAATCACAGAAGTAGCTGAACACTCTGACTGAATTACAGAATGACAATCGAGTCATTATACTAATTGTAAATGTTGTTATACCTGCAGAAAAACACCAAGACAGGAGGACAATACAAAACATGTTTCGCAGAGTGTTGATTGAGTTCTGACGCAGAGGGAAACATATTGCAATCAACCGGTCATACGCAAGTATGGCAAGAGCATATGACTCCAATGTCCCAAAAGCATAATAGAAAAACATTTGTACCAAGCACAAGTTAAATGGAATGAAATTGTCTTTCATGAGAAATACCTTTATCATACTGGGAATAATGCATGTGCTGAGGATCACGTCAATTACTGCGAGGTTGACCACAGCCAAAAACTTTGGAGTGTGTAAACAGTGATTAAAGACAATAATGCAGATCACCAAAGTGTTAAACAGCACTGTAATGACATAGACAAATGCCAGAAAGATGAAGTAGACCCTGATGAAGGGATCCTTCTGAAATCCAATGATGTAGAAGCCTGGAGGATGAATGATCATGGAGTGGTTTAAAAAAGTCCTGACAAAAGACATAGTTGAGCTCCAGGGGCTGTCGAAGGATGACATCTGTATAAAATGGAATTAATATCATATTTTCCATTAGACATCTACAATAAAAAAAATCATCTAAGCTTTAAATCACATTTATTTATTGATGCCATTTGGTTGAGCATATGACATTTAGTAGTATATGAAATATATACTCAGTAAGATCAATATGTGCTAAGTGGGAAACAAAATCTGACTATTCCATACCTGATGATCTGTTTGGGATTGTTCTGCAGGAGCTGCTCTGTTTGATGCTCAGTTCAAGTGCAGTGGCAAAGTCAGACTGAGGGATTATATACTTTTCTCAACTGATCTCCAGGGATGAAAATTTACTCAGATATCAAAAAGGTCATTTACCAAAAGCGTATTAATCATAATTTGACAGCTTTGACTCACTGCACTTCTGCCATCTTCAGAATAAATATCCAATTATTGTCCTCAACTATGAATTAATGAGTTTCACCATTGCACAACACATCTGTTAAGATCGTATCCTCAATAACATATACAGTAATGTAGATCAGAGGAGATAAATCATGAATCTTCACAAGTCCTATGTGTGATGTCTAGCGTCCTGTGACAAATCTCTAATGAGGTGAAAATACAGTAGCAGTCATTTGTAAACACTCTCTCATTCAATAGTTTTTCTTTCTTCTTTATTTTGTACATTATAGATTAGTACTGACATCATCCAAACTACGAAGGAAAACATATGGAATTATGTGGTAGACAAAAAGTATTCAAGAAACCACAATATGTTTTATATTTTATATTTTAGATTTTTCAAACTAGCAGCCACCTTTTGCTTTGATGACAACTTTGCAGACTCTTGGCATTCTCTAAATCAGCTTCATGAAGTAGTCACCTGAAATGGTTTTCCAACAGTCTTAAAGGAGTTCCCAGAGGTGCTGAGCACTTCTTGCCTGCTTTGTCTCCACTGTGTGGTCCAACTCATTCCAAATCATCTCAAATGAGATTAGGTCAGGTGACTTTGGAGCCCAGGTCATCTGATGCAGCACTCCATCACTCTTTTTCTTGATCAATGTGCCCTTTCATAGCCTGGAGGTGTGTTTGAAGTTATTGTCCTGTTGAAAAACAAATGATGGTCCTACTAAGCACAAACCAGATGGGATGGCATGTCGCTGCAGAAAGCTGTAGTAGCCATGCTGGTTAAGTACACCTTGGATTTTGAATAAATTACCAACTTTGTCACCAGCAAAGATCACTCCATACCATCACACCTTCACACAGTCTCTCCTGAAAAGCTGAAGTTTAGATGTGTCTGCTACTTCAACTCTGTGAAGCATTCATGTGGGCTTTATGCTGAGGTGCTGTTTATTTGCAGCTTCTGAGGCTGGAAACTCTGATGAACTTATTCTCTGCAGCAGGTAACTATCTTCCTTTCCTGGGGCAGTCTTCATGAGAGTCAGTTTCATCATAGCGTTTGATGGTCTTTTTAACTGTACTTGAGGATACGTTCAAAGTTCTTGAAATTTTTCAAATTTACTGACCTTTGTGTCTTAAAGTAATGATGGATCTTTGTTTCTCTTTACTTAGTTGAGTAGTTCTTGCCATTATATGAATTAGAACTATAGTTAACTTATGTACCAACCGTACTACTACACAGCACAACTGATCTGGGAGATCCTTCCTTCAAGTTTCCTGATGCTTTCATTTTTATTTTGTTTTGTTTTTATTATTATTATTATTATTATTATTATTATTATTATTATTATTATTATTATTATTAACTTTTAATTTTCTTTATTATATCATTTACATCTTCTGTTTTCTGCTAGTTTATGTTTAAGATTTTGTTAATATATTAATTGGGTTTTTAAATTATAATTCCTTTGTTGGTTTATTATCTTTTATTTATGTATTTATTATTATATATTAATTTATTCATATCCTTTTGGAGGTGAGAGTGGTGGTGGAGGTAATTATTTTTAATTGAAGCACTTTTATTTGTATGAAAAGTGCTTTATTAAAAAGATTCAGTGAGTGAGTGATTCACTAAACTTATTACAGTTGAACTCACCAGAATGCAAAAACCTCAGGTGAACATAATTACCAGACCTAATGTTTCAGTGTCATCTTTTATTTCAGAGGGATAAAATGTTTTCAGAAAGAAGCCTTATGCAAATAAACAAGGGCCACAGTTGTCAAATGTACAAATATACAGTTACATTCAAATACATCCATACAGTCAACCATCCTTACATTTTATACCACTGCACATTCTCCACATATCTGCCAAGACAGACAGAGGCAACAGAAACAAGGCAGAAAGACCAAACAGAAGCAGAATAATAATAAAGTAGGCAACAAAATGGGAAAGTATTTGTCAAGGTGTTGGATTATTCCGGACGAGGGCCAGGACTCTGTTTTTGATCTCTTTTGTTTTCAAGGAATATACAATGGGATTAATGCAGGGTGGGAGGCAAGAGGCCAGTGACAGGCTCAGTACACGCTGATCTGGATCAATGCTTTTTATAAACAGCCCTACTAAGTAAATGCTGAATAAAGGAATATAAAATACAGCAACAAGAATCAGGTGTTCGGTGCAAGTGGTGAGAGCTTTCATTCTACTGCCGACTGATTTCATCTTGAACACTGTCACAAGGATGCTGAAGTAGGATGAAAAAATAAATGTAAAGGGGCCCAATAGGTTCAATATAGAAAGTGAAGCCATAGTCCACTGTAAAGAGTAATCATTGCATGCCAGTCTAAACACAGGTGCATAGTCACAAAAATAGCTGAACAATTTGACAGAATTGCAAAAGGACAATTGAGTCATGATTATCGTGCTATATGCAAGCAACCCCAGACTGTAACACCAAATCACACTTACAATACTAGACATGATCAGCCATGTGTTTAAAACATTCTGACGAAGAGGAAAACAGATTGCAATCAACCGGTCATAGGCAAGTATGGCAAGTGCAAAAGATTCCATAGATAGAGAACAATAGTGGAAAAACATTTGTGCAAGACACAGGTTGAATGGAACAAAGTTGTCCTTAAGGAGGAAAGTCTTAATCATGCCAGGAATAGTGCTTGTATTCAAGATTACATCGACTACTGCAAGGTTGACAACAGCCAGATATTTTGGAGAGTGTAACCTCTGGTCAAGGGCAATTATGCACATCAATAAAATATTGAACACTACTGTAACCACATAGACACATCCTAGAAAGATAATGTAGACATCTATATAGGGTAAATTCAGAAATCCGATGATATAGAAACCTGGTGGATGAATGATAACAGTCTCATTTAAATCTGCCTTGCTAAAAGACATAGTTGTCAACAAGATAGGTTGTTCTCCAGGTCAGCTTGTCAACCACAGCACATAAAAACTCTAATCTGAACAAGGGGAGAACAATAAATTAAAATACCTTCTGCCTTAGTCTTTCAATCATATAAATATAAGCAAGCTTATATAATCATGTACATTTACTGTCACCACATCTTTCTCATCAGAATATAATATATTGTGATGATCAAGTCTAATACAGAATACATTTTACTTAAGGCACACCTGGTTTGTTGAAGATCATGACATACCATGTGACACCAACACTAGCAGTAGCCACTGAGTGTCAGACCTGTGAACACAGAATATATACACTCTTCACTTATCTCCAGAGATAAAATTCAAACCTCTAATTGAGAGGATGAACAATAGTTAACAAGGATGAACAACAGTAATGAAGCCATATTACTGAAATGTAAGATTTATATATTGCGAGTTTATTTTCCTCAAATCAATTATTAAGATACAATAAATATCTAATTATTGTTGCTGTGACACTAAGCACTCAACTCAATATCTCAACAGCACATTTTCCTTTAGTGTAATTAATACCACTGAAATACACTCACAAAAGAGTGACATTTAAAGGTGATATTTTTAAAGGTTGCCTTTACAGCAAGAAGACCCAGGTTCACAACCTGGTTAGAATAAAGGCCTTTCTGCAGGTTTGAGTGAGTTTTATATAAAGTAAAATTTATCAAATCAGCTTCTTCAATCTCAATATGTTGTGGTTTCTTTGTGTCTCTGACAGTAAAGTATTTTTTAAAAAAAATTAAGACAACATTTTAGGTTTGGGAAACCCCAATCAACATTTTACAGTTTTCTACATTTACAACTAACCTAAAGAATAAATCAAAGCAAACGAAGATGGGCTGCATACAAACTTCTTCACTCTAATAATTGTCCTCTATTGTAATGTAAGTGTAAGTTCTAATGTGGTCTTACATGAAGGCAGCCAATGTGGGGCAAGATACTAAACCTCACCTCAGTAAATATGTGGAAAAACTGGAAGTCCAAGTGAGACATGACATCTACACTGACACCACAAGTATACATTCAAGAGAGGATTTCTAATCAGCTCATTGTTTAAAGTTGTTTTATTGACCAAGAAAAAAAAAAATCACAGTAGTGACCAAGATGTGCAATAACCATGATTTACAATAGAAAATCCTGACATGTTTTTGTTATTTCTGTGCAATATTTTCTTTAATTTTCTTGCCAAAATACAATATGAATGTGATAATAGAGTCTGTGATACACTGATCAAAAACTCACACTTCATAATATCCAGCTCTCTACCATACACTTGCTTTTCTTCCATCACAAATTATTAAACTGGGTGCAGTCTTCAATCACATGAGCCAGGATTTGGTGAATTCAGCTGGCTGCAGGCTCAGTGGACTTTGGCTGCTGCTTCATCAGATGTTCCTTCTGGGCATTTTGGAAATTCATCATGCAGTGTTTGAAAGTCCTGACCTGGCTCTGGCAAGCTCGCCAGTCCTGGTGTTCAGCCATGCACTCTTGCACGGCATAATGTAGTTCAGCACAGCCGGTCCGTGATATCATCTGTTCAACTGGGTCATTCTCATCATCTTTCCGGCTGCGGTCATGGGGTGAAGGGGATGACATCCTTTTAACAGTGTTGACTCAGGTAAGCTGTAAAGGGAATTGTAAGAAGTTATATTTAAACATGTGAGAATTCAGTTTAAGTATCAATCACACAAACTTGAAACTACTTTTTAACCAAGACTTCACTTTTCAGGTCTCTCAAACATAACATTAAACTTCACATTTACACCTGTAAACTCTGGTGTCATGGAACAACCTTTTAAAAAGGGGTATACAACTAATAGCTCACGAGCTACCAGTAGCTTCCAGTCCCATTCCAAGTAGCTCGCCAAAGGTTTGAGTTATCAAACCTAAACTACATTTTTATCCAATCAAAATCAGAGATGTCCCACCCCCCCAACACTAAACAATTATCTGCCAATTAGTTGTCAATCAAACAGTTGGGCTGCTGTCAGCTTGATGAGTGAGTGGTGTTGAGATGTGCAGCAACCATGACCATGACAACTGCTCCCACCTGTAAGAGGCACAAGACATACTTTTTCCCATATAGATATGGAAACAGAGTTTTGTTTCACAAGTTTAAATGACAAGTGTGTGCATCAAATTCAGAACAAGACTGTTAGATGAATCTATGGACACGTTCCAGCAAACATCTCTCTTGTTGACTCTACGCAGTGCCAGTCATCTCACTAAATGAAAATAGCCAGTGCGCATCATACATACAGCTGTTCATGTTCACTCTTGTGAAGTGATACAGTAACATGTGGGCAGATAATAACAACGTGAATAAGCCATAATATCGTTGCATTTGTAAATGCTTTTTGTTTTCACAGTATTAATATTTTAATTTAATAGTGTATGAGACATACTAGAAAGAAATGTATACAGAAATACAAAATGGAGGTGAATTAAATTCTATTTTTGTTAGGCTTGGTACAAAATGTGAGTTATGGGTTGAAATAAAAATAAAAGTTTAAAAAAATACAAGTAGCTCTCGGCGACAAAAACCTCGGTTTAAAACAACAGCACAGCCAGTGTCAGATTGCTGCTTAATCTTTACGGTAACATCGCTGTTGTTCTCACCTCTTTATTCTGTTTCTCTATCTCTCCCTTTCTCTCTAATCGACTCTGTCGAAGAACTGTTTCAGCGTTTTCTGCTCGACTTTGGATTCTTCCGGCTGCGCTACACGGAGGACAAAATACAGGGGAGGACTTTATGCGCAGCAGTGAAATACTTCCCACTACCATATAGTTCCGCTGCGTTCTGGCGACGACTCAACAGATGTAGCAGTCATGTTGTGCAGTGTTTCCCCAAACCTTTTACATGGTTACTCGCTGTTTAAATGTGACAAACCATCACGACTAATTTTACAGCGTAAATAGGGACAAAAGCAAAAGTTTGCATTTCTGGATATGTTTACTGCAGTTTCTGTCACACAATTCTGTTGACTTTTAACATACCATATACAGTACTGTAATTTAAGCAACAATGTTCAGTCTACATATAGAACCAAAATATTCAATAATCATATTTTATTTTGGAACAATTCCCACATTGGACACTTAAGCTCCAAAGCTTTCTAATTTCCGTACATATTTTAATGATTTTAAAAACTTGTGGTTTAAATATTATATTTCCCTATAAAATAAAGTAAGAAAAAAAAACTTTTAGAAGAAACTTAATTTTGCATATAAAATCAAAGTGCCATTTTAAGTCACGAGACACATATTAAAGGGCCTTCTAGAGTGGTGAAAACATGAAGACGCCCTACTATGCCCTAGTATATAATTAAAAAAAATGTAAGGAGTGCCTTTCGAGTGGAGAAAAGTGATGCAGTGCCCTATAAGATGCCTTTGCATTTTTTGTTTCCTACAGGTGCCCTTCCCATCAAAAAGAGTGCTGTTATAAAATTCTCTACTGCCCCTACATGACAGTGGATGTTCTTCGATGAAATGATATTCAGTCATGTATAGAAAATTCCCATCTCAAAGTGATGCTGTGCTGTAAAGGATGTCCCAGTATAGGTATACACAGGTGTGTGAGAATGTGGGAAATTATATTCTAGTGGCACCTGTCCCTCCAGTGCACAGTAGATGCCTTTTTTAATTTTCACCCGTCTTTTCAAAGATCTGTGCACGCCACTGTATTGGCCCTGTGATGGACTGGAATCCTGTCTGAGGTGTACCCAGCATTTTGCCCTATGTCAGCTGGTATTGGCGCCAGCAGCCCTGCAACACTCATATGGAGGATAAAGTGGCTAAATAGATTGATAGATGGAGTAATGTAGAAAATAAAGAATTTACAACTAGCTGTTTACACCAACCCTGGTATCCACCCTGATAGAGACCTACATTTATTTGTAATGCTTAAGATAGGCTACTCTCTGGTCAGAAACCTGTGGTCTATCCAGTTTTGTTTTACTCAAGAGCTGCATAATTTGTAGCTGAATAACTTTGAACCATCCACAGTGCACCCACTGAGTTACCACACTTGGCTTGTCTATTGCATAATGTTCCCTGAAGAAGCATATTAAACAGACACTAGGACAAAACAACATGATTAAATTGAGCTCAATTTGTGTTGCCATCACTAGAGATTTTGGTTTAACGACCTTGTTTTTAAAAAGCAATTTGTTTGTACTGTATAAACATCAGGCTAATTAGCACCGATGAGGAACAAAAATAATTAAAAACTTGTACTTGTGAGTGTTTGTGAGGCTGACATTTTATTCCAATTACAACTGCTTCCGAAGAGTCATGAGAGAAAGTTTTTTAGAAGTTTCATAAGCCAGAAATTTTCTCAAACTTCCCTTTGTTGTTAAATGAGATGTTTAAGCTCTGTTTTGCATTTTACAAATGTCCCGTCAGGCATAAAACTCAAGAACCTCTGGTTATTGTCCTCTAATGACTACAGAACTTTAAATCTAGGTGCTTCCATGTTTCATATGTGAGCTCATGCATTGGCGAGTGTTTCCATTTAAACAGAGCCACACTTGATTTCTGACTTTATTCTTAACCCTTTTCTGCTCTTTATTTTTATTCACTATACCTACCAACAGCAGATAAACACATTTACACATGTGATGAAGGGCTGTGGTTTGCTGTATGATGAACCATTTATTATACCTTATCTTTTCCTACAGTATGACAACAATGTTAAAAACCTCAGCCTCAACACTATTACCAGACTTTCTTTTATCATGTCATGGGACAGGGACATAAAAGTTAGCTACAGTAATGAAAGGTCAATAGGTTTTTCAGATAGAAGACTTTCAGTACAATTCAAGGGCCCTAACCTTAGGTTTTAGAAACACACCCTATCCAACAGAGGCTCACACACTGATGGGAGCACTAACCATGGATGTGACTGAACAATTTGACCAGTATGAAATACAGTTAGCTGGATTTCTCTCATTTTCTACCACTTTATCCACTAGGGGTCGCCTATCTTCAGCTAACATAGGGCGAGAGGCAGGGTACACCCTGGACAGGTTGCCAGTCTATCACAGGGCCACATAGAGACAGACAACCATTCACTCTCACATTCATACCCATGGGCAATTTAGAGTGTCCAATTAAACTGTGGGAGGAACCTGGAGTACCCGGTGAGAACCCACACACCACGGGGAGAACATGCAAACTCCTTGCAGAAGGACCTCTTGCTGCAAAGGCAAGAGTGCTAACCACTACACCAACTGTGGGCCCAGTTAGCTGGATTTAATTATTTAAATATCTATTTATTTTACTTAAACACTGACAAACACAGATACACACACATATATGGAAAACACGCATATGTGTAGTCCAGACTACTATACAATTATTTGACTCAAATTTAAACATCACCACTTTGAAACAGAATACTATATTGCTATATACAGTAGATATTATGTCATAAATACAAAACACATTAGTTTTAGTCTTGTCTTTAAATTTTGTGAGTTAGATATATAATTAATCATGTGGATTAGTCCATGTGTCATAAGTGATGAATTTCAGAATAATAAAACCAGACAAACTTAGCATAAGCTTGGCATGTATGAAGTGACTTGATACCCAAATATGACTCTGACAATGAATCATATTCCCAGAGGAAGATTTTATCCTTGAAACAGGACTTAGTGACCCCAGACAAAAGGATTCTCTGCTGCCACTTGGACTCCAGGGAACACTGCTAATGAGTCCTATTTGTGGTGTCATTACCAAAGGATGTGGGTTAATGACCTTGCCTTTAACAAACAAACCTTTTACTGTTAAGACCTAAGCCTAATTAATCTCATCTGCATCCATTAGAAGGTATTGCGCTCTTGCAATTAAAACGGAGTGTAATGGTAAGGATATAAAGTGATACTAATGGGTGATTACTGTTCTTGAAAAGCTCAAGTAAACCCAGTAATTATCTAATAGTCACTTCTTCTCTGAAGGACTGTGATCACAGCTCCTGCCTCCTCCTAATGCCCTTTCTAAAGTCAGTTTTCTGTAATTAGTGGGCTAAGTGTGACAAACAATGAACTTAATATGCCATTTAACCTTTGTGTGTTTTGCTTGCTGAATATGCAGTAAATTAATTGGAGACTGGAGTGGAAGCTAATACAACACCCAGAAGTCGGGTCTGGGTCCGGTCAGTCCCCTGTGGAGCCAGGCCTGGGGGTGGGGCCCGATGGTGAGCACCTGGTGACCAGGCCTGCACCCATGGGGCTTGGCTGGGCACAGCCCGAAGAGGCAACATAGGTCCCCCTTCCAATGGGCTCACCACCTGTGGGCAGGGCCAAGGAGGTCAGGTGCAGTGTGAGTTGATGATCCGACCCTTAGCTGCAGAAGTTAACTCTTGGGACATCAAACATCACCTCTCTGGTGGGGAAGAACCTGAACTGGTGCACGAGGTCGAGAGGTTCCAACTAGATATCGTCTGACTCAACTCGACACACAGCTTGGGCTCTGGAACCACTCTTCTTGAGAGGGGTTGGACTCTCTTCCACTCTGAAGTTGCCCCTGGTGAGAGGCACTGAGCTGGTATAGGCATTCTTTTTGCTCCCCCAGCTGGGGGCCTATACATTTGGGTTCACCCCTGTGGACAAGATTGTAGCCTCCCTCCGCCTTCGAGTGGGGGGACAGGTCCTGCCTGATGTTTGTGATTATGCACCGAATAGTAGTTCAGAGTACTCACCGTTTGAAAACAAAAGACACATTTATGAGTAAACATTAAGCTTTCTGGTCATTAGTGGAATGCTTGGCTAAAAATATATCCTCTCTCTGACATGTTGGTGTTCCCACCAACCCCTCCAATTCTAACAAACAAGGGAAGGATTAATTATGCAAGAGGTTCAACAGTATAGTATTGTTTGTTTATACACAGTAACATCATTAAACACCATTCCCCAGTGATGCCATCACAAATGGGACTCATTTGAGAAACTCTCTTGGGGTCATTGTGTTTTCAGAACACTGGAACAATGTGAGGGATTTTCTGGCACAAATCCTCCTACTTTGACTCACATGAACTGATTTGAGTTTGGTGGATGAAGGTCAATCATGGCCATAACTCAAGTTGCATACATTTATTATGACACCAATATTCAGTGGAATAAATTTATGGGGTGATGACATTTTAACATCCAAGGGCGGTCGGGAACAGAGTTAGAGATCATTAGGCATATTTCCTCCAACTTGATGAACAGACAGAGGCAGCTGTAAATTATAATGGGAAGCTCATGAAAGTGTCACACTGCCAGACAAGACTAATCCATTTATGACATAATTAATGTTTATATTGTATGTTGAGGGCAGCCTATTTTTAAATGGTAAATTGACCTTGGCTAAATTGTTGCAACAGAGAAGGCAAAGCAGGTTATTTCCTTAGGCCACGAGAACATCTGTTAATTCAATCTACAGTCTTATATTTTATGAATAGTTGTGTTCAGTAGATTGCAATAGCTAGTTTTAAATTCAAACTTATTACATAAGGTACATATTACATTGTTTAAGGTAAAACAAAATGTGAATTTATTTGTGTTTCTATCAGCTGTTGTGTAGCAAATATTGGGAGTCAGTTCATCAATGATAAGCATAGGTGTCGCCAAAGCCTGGGTCTCCACAGAATGAAAGCAAAGCGTAACTTGATGATGTAAACAACTTGATGATGTAGTCACCATCAAAATATTTTTAACCTAAATCTAAAAATGTTTGGGTTTGTTTTATGAGAGTAGAGCTGAAGATGCTTCTTCTGTTGCTACTAACTAGCACTGTCAATGATTTATGGTTGAGTCTAAACTCCCTGGATTATATTTTTCTTATCCTGACATTGATTTATGACTCTTTTCACTCCAAGACATCAGCAGTAAAACACCTGAGACAACAGTGAGCTGGTGAGAAATTAATAAGTGGCACTTTAGCTATAATTCAATTTCTCCTACTCAATTCCTCAAAAAACAGGACTTGCTTTATTAGCTTTATGGTAATTATAATGTGGTGCTGCTGTGTCAATAGTAGGGGGAGATATTTTTTTATCGATAACAACAACAGTGTTGGTTAAAAACTGATCCAGTGTGATCCAGGCATGATGACAAATGAAAATCAACTTTGACATGCACCAGGACCCTGTTAAAACAGTTTCACATTGTGCAGTTGTTTTATAGAGACACAGCCACAGGGGGGCAGCAGCTAAGTATCTGATGAAGGCCAAAAAGGATACAAAAATTTGCATTCATATGCTCTTGTTATGTTATGTCAACCACAGCCCACACAACATATGATGCATTAGTGCTGGATCCATGTGCTTTACAACACTATATTTATGATGAATTTTTTAAATGACAAAAGTGGTATTTTTGTGCAGCACACGGAGGTACTGTGTTGTAAGTTGAAATTCAAGTTGGACTGTACTCTCATATTGACAGACAGCTTGTCACAACAGATTTTGTTTTCATGTTATGATGTTATGACTGGTCAGATGATCATCTATTTGAATGAAAAGCTGCCCCTCACAAACAAGTAACTGCTCAGACTCACTGGCACCTAATTAGCAGAGCCATGGTTGATGGTGGTGTGATTAATGTGAATGAAATTTAATGAGCACTTAACGCTTGCAATTTAGATGATGAATAATTGTTATTAGCCATCTAAATATTTCAGTAATAAAAAGTAAAATGGTGTATTAAAGTATATTTTTGAGAAACTCTAATTAACTGAAGTCACGGTGGTGGCCTGTTCAATTAGGAAGTGAGTAAATGAATCAATTTTGTTCAGAGAAACAAGCATATGAATATTGTGTTCTTACTCTGCAGTGCAGATATGTGAAAGCTAAAACTATACCCAAACCTTTTTTTTGTAAATTATCATATTAAAGCTGAGAACTGAATGGACATTATATTGCTTTTTTCTCCACTATCATTTGTACTGATTTCGTTATTATTATTCATATATACACATTTTATACACCATAAATTAGCTGACATGCTTGGGTCACCAATACAACACCTAATTAATTTAATTGTTTTCAGTTATTGATGGAGGGATTTGCACTTACACTTCCATGTTGCCCTTGACTGCACATTTTAGTCAATAAAAGCATAAGTAAAAACCTCTTAGCACTGGATATCCACTATCATGGGAAACATCTAGTAAAACTACTATAGATGAGGCTTTTAAGTTATAAATATACCAGTACTATGCTATATAGAGACAAAGGCAGCAGTTTCATCTTAAGAAAGTAACGTACCAGCAAAGTCTCAACAAATGTACAAAGTAAGACAGCAGGGGAAAGAAAATATGCAATACAACATCATATTTTTTTTTAATTCTTCTATTTTTGTTATGTTTGCCGATTTATAGAATAAGTCAAGATTTTTTAGTAATTTCAAACCTATTAAAACAAAGTGGATGAGAGAATAGATCACTGTCAACATGAACTGGTCAAAACTGGTCAAGAGTCACAGCTTTGTTTTAAAGGGTGTCCATCCAAGAATATAAAATATCATCCAAAATATTGTTTTGGCTGCATACATGTATATTAGTGTGCATATTTAGGTTCTTTACATTTTGTTTATATTCCTCTTACTTTTGATTCCTACTTGACCATATTCAGATGGGTTAGGGTTAGCTACTCCATGCTGAAATTAGGGGTACAATTGTCTGTTCATCAAATTAGGGTTACAATTGTTATATTTGTGCACCTTGTTCCCCTGCTGTTGACAAAATGCTTGGAATTAATATATGAAATGGAAGCAATAGCTATTTTTCAGTGCAATGCCAAATGTTACAAGGTCAAAGTTGTTAGAATGTCAGAATGTCCTCTCTATAGTTTTCTGATCATGTTATCCCATACAATGCTGACTATTTCTTCTTAGAAATGGACAGGAAAGTCATTAATCTTAATTAGAGTATAGATCAGATACAGCTATGCAGCTCCTGATCAAATCCCTATGGCCTTTTGTGCAAAGAGGCCACATTTTTAAACTTTAGTGCATTGGTTCCCACGAATTATAATTCCACTGCAGCTAGAAATAATGACTACAGGAGTGCAGGTCTAAGCTGTTTTTGCCTAAATCTTTAATAATCATCTTGATATGAGATGTGCATCTTAATTCTGTCCAGTGAAATACTGTTATGTTGCAAGTACCACTTTGCTGAGATCAGGAGTTGTTTTGATACTGAAGGACCAAGTTTTATAACAAAGGAGGACTGCACCATATCAGAATAAGGGAGTGGTATGCGAATGTTTATATTAAAAGTTAAAAAAACAAAAAACAAAAAACACAATCATATTGTGGCCATGAAATGATTCAGAATATGTGTTGTGTCCTCCATAGTCAGGATATGTGGGTTTCAAAGTGAAAAGTGTATATTTTGAGAAAACGTTAAGCTTGCTGGTTTTTTATGTGATATTAGGAAGAATTTACTATATTCCAGGCACTTTTTTTCATATTGAGAGGTAAACTTTGAACCTTCGACATCCATTAGATATAACTCAAGCTGTTCCCATCTAAACAGTATAGACAGATTTGACTTTTAACTTTCTCTTGCCCCAAGAAACACCTGCACTTTTCCTCTCTCACAATTGCCAGACAATTTTTGTTTTCTCTAGATAGCAGGAAGGACACATCCAGTGATCAATACCCAGAGATCAGCACACTGCAAACTGGCAAACTCATCTCTATAAGTTACATCCCAGAAATGCAGCAACCCAGGAAACTGATTCCATGTGGCTAGGCCATCAACATTTTCTTAGATATGGATATATATTGTGTGACTGCACCCGTGGCGGCTTCATTGCAACCTCAGTCTAAAACACCAAGGTAATCATACTATTCAAACAGAGGTCGATGGACTGTTTGACATTATATGCTAACGCAGCACATCAGGGTGAAAGTGTCCCTGTGGAGGAAAGATGGAAACCTTTTTTAAAATGATCTAAAGTGAAAATGATCAGATATGATTGAATTCTCTAATAGCTGCAGCTGTTAAACATTAGGCGTTATATTTTCCCATTCATTTGAAAGAATCCCTCTGGGATTTGGTATCCCAGACACTTATATAAAGAGCAGGAGGATGAGTCATCATTTTGAATAAGGAAAGGACAGTGGGTGCCTTAACTAAAGAACTCTAATGAATCTTTTCTTTACTCCCGTTTACTTTATCTTTCCTTCTTTCTTTTTGCAGCTCTTCAATTTTGCTGGGCTCAGCTTAAACCCTGTCCCTGATTCTTTACAAAGTCACTGAGCTGAATAAAGTCATTTACCTGGATGAAGAAGAGAGAGACAGGGCAATTGAAAATGGCAGAGAGAGCTGGTGTCAGAGAGGAAGTCAAAAATACTGTCCCAGATTAAAGCAAAATGAAAAATAGAGAATGAGGCAATGGAGTTGAAGCCTGAGTGCTTTGAAAGTTAAATTCAGTCTTTTGGACCATCAACAGAAGATTGTCTCCTTTCTGAATTATTTATTTATTTGTATTTTTATTGTATTTCCCAAAATAATTGGAAAAAGCCAATAGTTAAAGAGACAAAGATAAAGCTGATGCAGTCAATGACAGTCTTGGGTACTATTTTTAAAATATGAAACCAGTTATTATGAACTGCTGGCTCTGATTGGTTTATTTGGTCTATTTGGGCTGCTGTAGAAACATGGCACCACAAGATTACACCCTCTTTAAAGGCCATTGCCTATTGTATAAAGGCTATAAAACCATATATAATTTTACATATTATAAATTTCAGCAGGCTGTGCATTGAGAGGTGTGATGCTGCCCTCAGTCCAAGTTGTTAATCACAGTTTGAGCTACTTAATCTGTAGTTCAAAGTTCTTTAATTTTAAAGTTCAGTACAGTTAAGTACAGTTAATGTCTTATCCTGGGTCTGGTCTGGGTTACCACTCTGGGTTACCTGTTGTCTTGTTCAGTTATTGCCAGTGGAAGTTTTCTTGGCCTTGTGTTCTAGGAGGCAGGCTGGCAGGCATGGTGGAGACTCTGATCACCACAACTATTCCTGATCTTCTCATCAGCTTCCACCTAAACCCTGGTTTCCTGTTTCCTGTTGGTAACCTGCACCAAGTCGCATCACACTCGAACTGTTGCTCGTAACTAGCTTTCTGTTAATTTTGGATTTTTACTAACATCGCCTTTTTCCTTCCCTGTTTTTCTAGTTCCTGATCATTGCCTGAGCTCTGCCTTGCCAGCTGGTTTTGCCTTTAGTTAATCCCATAGTCTGTTTTTTTGAGTTTCCTTTTGTACAATAAATCTTTGTTATTCCTTTTAACTTCTGTTTTCATTTTTTGTCCACCTTGCCTTGAGTGATTTCCCCATAAATCATTACAGTTAAAAGTTCCTCATAATTCTTCAGCACAGTCCTTCAACTCTACTTCAACTAAGTTCTTTATTGCAGGTCTTCTCATACTCTGATTTTCTCAGTCTTGTTCTTTTCATTCTCTCCTACTTCTTACTCTCTGGCAGTGTGTTAGTTGGCTCCCTCTTCTTTAAATAATAATTTCTTACAGGCTGTACACTGGGAGGTGTAATGCTGCCCTCCACATTTCAAAGTTATTAATCACAGTTCAAAGTTCTTCAAAACAGTCTGAAGTCCTTCATTCTCATCCTTATTCTTTTATCCTCAACCTTGTTCCTTACTCCTGGATTCTTCCTCCCACTCAGAGTCTCCTCATCTCCTCAGTCTCATCCCCCCAATCCTCTCCTCCTTGTTTGTTCTTGTTTCCCACCTCCAGTTGTTCTTCAAATAATAATAATAATAATAATACAACAATAATAATAATAATAAAAGCTTCTGATGTGTAGTATCTCCAGTTTCTACCAATATTGGCTCCTGAATGTTACACACTGTACATTTAAGAGATGATGGATTATTTGACATTTAACCAGTGAAGTGTTTGTGGCTCTGCTGAAGTATGTGTGCTTTCACCTATAAGGCTTATATTTTTACAGAACAGAACAACTTCTTACTGTGTACAGTGTTTACATTTATCACCAATAAATGCAGGTTCATGATATTCAGTGATCAAATGTCAACAATGTCTCACTATTTGGTACATATCTGGCAAAAATACTTTCCCCAAAGTCATGTTGCAATATACATTATGGACATATGTTTAGTTTCACGGCATTTATTTAAAATAATGAAATAATCTTCATTTCTTGTCGAATTCATGCTGCGGCTTTACAATGGTAAAGTTGGTCTGGGAGTTGTTCATAACATATTTGTTCCTCACTGATGTAGTGTGTGTCATGAGTTAATTTCCCTCTGTCACATACTTGGGTTGAATTTTACTTTAGATCTCTCTATCTCTCTCACTCACACACACACACACTATACACAAAGGGAAGTTTTAGATCCTTATTTTGATTTCCTATGTATCCCCTATAAATGTGTATACTGTGTGTTTCTACTGTGTGTTGCCTATAAAAGTTGATGCTGTTATAAAATAAATGATATAAACATCTATCATCACCACACTTTACATCAATTCTACTACAGCATACTACATCAATGTAGACATTAGTGTATTGTCACACTCTGTAATTAAACCAGATTTCTGACTTTTGATTATGGCTTGGTGAACCTAAATAACAACGATTTGCTGAAAAGAAGACAAGGAAATATTCACTGGTTTATGTAATAAAAGTAATTGTTGTTTTTACTTGAAGATATCACACACACACACACACACACATACATACAGATCCTTAGTTACTGTAACATGATCAATGAGCTCTGGGCCAAAGAGAGACACTGTACTCATAGGTCAATAATCAATCCCCAGGGTTTATTATGGTAATTATAGGCCTGATGAGATTTATACTGCTGGTCTCTGCTGCTCTTCCGGATATATTTATTTATTTATTTATTGAGGATGATGCTGTGACATTCTGTTGAAACAGTAGTTCAGATTATGATCCACAGAGAGCAGACACTAACTCTCTTCTCAAAATGTCATACAATTTTGTTTAAAAAAAAAAAATACAACATGGAACCATTTCCCCTTCTGGCACAGCACTGCATGAAGTGACAGTGATGATGAAATACTCTTGAGTGAAGAACACTGCTAACTGATCACTTTTTATTTGACCTTTTATTAGTGTTTTGGTGGGTGTCATATCTACAACAATCACATGCATGGTTAGAGATTGTCTCCTCCTCCTCTGTCCCCCTACTGACAAACAAGGTTGTTATTGTGACTTGAGGCTGATGATGAAATGCAGCGATTTACTCCGCACCTGCCTACATGAACATGCCAGCCTCCCTGCTTCACTTTACAAGCACCAGCCTCCCTCTCTATCATTATTCTCTGTCTCACTTTGCAGTATACACTACCTTGATAAAGATTATAATTTTCCCTTTGAATGAACCCTGTTGAACTGTTTATATGGGTTGTAGTTTATAATAATAGTAATACCACTGATTCTTTTAATCTTTTCTCATCAAATATATACATAGAGTATATATGTCTCCTAATAAATAATATAAATAATACTAAGTTAGTCTGACAAGCTGCTGTTGCATTAAACGTGATGAGGAGATACTTAAATACAATACATCTATGTACAATAAATGAAAATGAAAAAAAGGAAATGGTTGGGACAACTTGAAAATAAATTGAATTTATTTCAATTGGTAACACACAAATTAACTAAGTTTGAGCAAAGTTAAGTTTGTCTAATTTAACAAGTTATAATTTGACATAACTTGTCAACTTTAGATAGAACAAACTTAATTGATTTGTGTGCTCCTGAAGTTTTTTTTTTTAAGTCTGTCCAAACATTCAACCAAGACATACTGCTAAAAAGTGAAAGCATTCATTTTTACAAGATGAGCTCTTCTGCAATGGGCTCTTTACTGTCTTTGGCTTTTTGTATGTCCCAGAGAAAGATAGAAAGAAAGAATATGACACTTGCAGTTCATGGACCAGCTGCTCAAAATGAACTGGCTTTGAAAACACTTAAGTTTGACTGTGTGTGAGGAAACCAACAGAAATGGGTTTTTTTGTCCCTCCACTGTGCAGTAGCTACTGGCCTTAGGTTACTGCAGATTAAACAGCCACGTTGGCCAGTCTCGGGTCAGAGTCCTGCTCATAGCGGTAATGATACACCTCCATCTGGTCTCTGCACGCCTCTCTGATGTTGTTGAGCCACCGTTTGATGCCTCCCCGGTTGAGATAGAGCACCATTAGAAATACCACCCCGATCAGAGCCAGCACAATACCGAGGAACACGTAAGAAACCGCCTCCAGGTTCTCATTCATACAGTCCACGTCCTCCCCTTGGAGCATCTCGACTGGAGTCCCCCTCTTGGACTCAGGCTCGCTGCACAAGAGGTGTCTTGCATCTGGGCATTGGGATGAGTTCTTCAACCAGTAGTAAAACGCCTCCAGTCCACAGCTGCACCGAAACGGGTTGAAAGACAAGTAAACCCTTAAGCGCTTTTGCTGGTACATATTTGTTATATTCTCCCTCCCAATGCTCTCTATGGAGTTATTTACCAGCACTAACGCGTGGAGATTATAGATATCTAACTCCATTAGAGGAATAGACACCAGTCTGTTTCCCGCCAACTCCAGTCTGTGGAGGTTGCTCAAACTTTGAGTACTGAGTGCAGCAGAGAGCTGTGTCGTGGCCACAGGCAAAATTGAATTGTTGAGGTAAAGAGAGCGCAGCTCAGGTAATCCGTGAAAAGCTCTGGCTGAGATAGACTCCAGCTGATTGTGGCTCAGATCCAGCAGATGCAACCGGGGCAGCCCCAGGAAGGCGTAAGGCTCAACAGCCTGTATCCCGTTATAGGACAGTAAGAGTGTCGTTATTTCCAACTCCGTGCCGTTGGTCATGAACGCACCACGCTGTAAAGTTGAGATATTTCTTCCCGTGATTATTAAGATGGACGTCCACTCCGGTATGTCCCCCGGTACCCCGATGTCCTCCCCCTCACGGCAGGTCACCGTCCCCGAGTCTCTGGCACAGATGCAGGACGACTGGCAAACATCATCCGTCCTGACAGGCGAAGACAACAGACACACCACTGCAGCGCAGTAACACAAACACCACCGACTCCAAGTGGCGAAGAAAAGACGCTCTGAACTGTTATTGGCACTATGGAATAGCCACATCTTCCACCTCATTTTAGTCTCAAAACATGTGTGCCGGCTACCGACCACAAGCCCCTCGGGTGTACGAAATGAAATCAAACCAGCATCGGCTACTTAGAACCATCAGAACACAGAAACGCACCGCACGCTGTCATCACGGAGCTCTGCGTCTCCGCTTGGACAAAAGGTGACTTTCCTTTTGATATTTTTGCCCATAGACAACAGCCAAGTGAGACTGCGTGGAAAGCTGCCGATCCTCGCTCCGTGGGTGATATTTCTGACGCCTCTCTCTCTCTCTCTCTCTCTCTCTCTCTCACTCACTCACTCACACACACAGAGAGAGAGGAAGATAGAGAGAGCTGCGACGCAATTAGACTACTTTTTATTCATCCTAAATTATGAATTCACATTTTATTATTACTTTAACCTATTTTCAATGGACAATGTATGGCTAGTTAAGAGATGTTCGGAATAAACTGATTGCGTTGGAATGGTAAAGCCACTTTTCCCTATAGTTTGAACACAAATAACCTCACTCATCATGAGTAGTATAATTTAACTCCACGCGACTCGGTTGTTTCCTTTCCCTAATCACAGTTTTAATTTACAGCCTCTAATATTTGCTGTAAATCATTTGCTGTAATTACATGTGGGCATTAGAGTCTGTTTAATGGGGCATTGTTCGGATCTTTCCAATTGATCCCTCTTCTGAAGCATGAAGTCTCTTTCTGAGGGATCAGTTGTACTTTAAAATATGACAGTAAGCTAATGAGGGTTAAATTAATTAATTTGTTAACTTGGTGCCTGATCCTGTATTGAGTTCAAATTGAAAGCCATGAGGAACAAACCTATAGATCTAAAGACAGGGATCATCAAAGTCAGATTGCAGGAGGTTCAGCACTGTGGACAGCTACCAAATAAAATTGTAGCCATGTTGTTCAAAGAGAGGAGATTCAGGACCATGGAGAGCATACAAAAGTAAATGACCTGTATCAAATAATATTTGAAAGAAAGTTTTAAAAAAAAACAATAACTATCAGACAGATCATGACAACAGTGGCCATTCAACAAAAAAATTCAAATCAACCTACATTATTTATTTGAAGTAGCTACAGAATAACAAGTGAGAGCAGCCACAAAAATAGAACCTGTTCACTATAGATGATCATTTCAAGCTGTCGGATAACAGTCACAAGCACAGCTGTAAAACTTTTTTGTTATCTCTGCACATGTTCAAATTAAGCCACTAAAGCTCTGGAAAGGCTGGGAAAGAATGTTTGGTAACAACTTCTGTTGCCTATAGTCCTCAATTCATCCATTTCAAACAAGCATTATTAACAGTTTTCAAAACATATTTAAAGTATTCTCAACGTCAGAGAACGCATATTGTAACTCCATTATTGTAAGTAAAACATGAAAACAACAGACCAAGGACTATAAAATTCTAAACAAGAAGTTCTTTGTATTATACTTTTTTATCACATGATGTATGTGGATCTGAGAATTGATCTCTCTAGATAGTAAATAAATATGTTTCCCCAAAGGACAAATAATCATTTTAAAAGACAGTTGGAACTGTTTGAGATATCTGTTTTTGTAGAATCCATCTTGGATAGATGGTCAGAAATGGCCTTGGTGGGAACATAAATACAGGCATTGGGTGGGGGAAGAAGAGAATCAGAAAACTGAGACACAGAGAAAACAAGGCAGAACGAGATAGAGAATGATGGAGAACAGCCTCACTTCTGGTGCTCCTGATAAGCAGGAAAGGGCCATAATAATGTCAAGCTGTTATGCCTGCTAAGGCATATGGGATAGTATTTATTTCCCAAAACAAACAAGGACATCTGCACAGTCCTCCCCTGCTCCTCTCAGCAACTCTGCACCTCCTCCACGGGTGTCTGCTCTATCAGAAGTTGACAGCTGATTTAGTGGTGGAGGCTACTCATAGGCTGTTGCAGGGATGATGCTAGGGTGCCCTCCTCATGGCCTTCAACTTAACACTGAACCTCGTAATTGATTTGCTCAAGGCTGCCCAACCCTATCTCCTGACTACAGACCAGGGTATACTATATGTGTCTGTCCAAATCTGTGAGTGTATGACCACACAATTTGCTTGCAACCTTGAAAGTGGACTTTTCTGACAGCTCTGGTGCACATGCTAAATTAGCAGGGGCATGTACTGTGCAGTCTGCATGGTTACAGTTTGTGTGTGCTGCGTGGTGTTGTAGGTCCACAGGAACCTGCTCTTTCACATTTTGTTTTCCTGCTTCATCCTTACTGCACCATTCATCATATATTAACCTTGTTTTTGGTCATGTTTTCATGGTGGCTTAAGTCTCATGAGACCAACTATTAACTGAACATGTGGTTCTTTATTAGTTTAGCAGCTCTCACAGCAACAGTAACACATTGCACAGCCTGCCCCATGAATCTCATAAAGCCCTAGATATACAAACCTCATCCCTATTTCTCTTTATACATAAGACTGTCTGTCACTGACTGACAACATACTGTATGTCAAATATTATGAATATAGCTACTCTGGGTTTTACTTCATCATTGGCCCAGCTGGCACATGACTGACACTTGCTTGAATTAAGAATTATTATGATCCAATGTGACTCATGTAAAGGACACACACAGCACACACACCATACAATAACTCCAAAAACTGTGTACAAGAATTGAAAGTAGCACAAACCACAGAAGGAGTAAAAGTTTAGATCTTCCAGCATGACTCAGCAAAAATGCATGCACTTTGGCGGTTTCTCTGTCACAAGAAGAATAGTGAAAAGTCAGCATGAACTAATGCATTCTACTAATGTTTGCGATAATCTCTGAGCTAATGTGTGTTAGAGTTGTAAAGGAATTAGTTAAATCTAATGGTGACTGCAGAGTGCCACAAAATAGACTCTCCCACTCAGCCCATTTTTCTCAAACTTGCTCCACACTCTCTGCAATTTCTTTCTTCTTCTTTATTAGTTTATCTATCGGTTGCAGACAGAGACCTTTGTAATTGTAGTAAAATTCAACTTAAAACATGAAAGGCACATTAATTCGGGCTGCTGTAGAAAACATGTGTTACAATATGGCAGCCTTTGTAAAGCAAAGCCCTTGCCAATGCACTAAGTACATTCAGTACAAAGGCTACTAAAGGGTCTAAATCTCACTCACTCACATTTACTACCGCTTTATCCACTGAGGGTCACGTGGGGTGCTGGTGCCTCCAGCTGACATAGGGCAAGAGGCAGGGTACACCCTGGACAGGTCGCTAGTCCATCACAGGGCCACATAGAGACAGACAACCATTGGGTCTAAAGCTACATAAACATTTTTTTTTTATTTTAAAGCCATTACACACTTGCACATACATACTTACAGGTAGTACATTCAATTTCTGACACTAAACTATGTAACATTTTAAGTTACTCTTTGTTAGTTCATTATTTTGTAAGTGGTAATTCCTTTTTCTCACTAGCCACTAGGGATGAGCCTGAGTCCCTAGAGGCGCTCATTAGCTTGGCAATCAGAACAGACAATTGAATGAGAGAAAGGTGCAGAGAAAGCAAAGGTTCCAGACCTGCCTCCTCCTGGTACGCTCTCCCCAGTGCATCACCTCCTCCTTCCATCTCAGTGGAACCCATGCAACTCAGCAGCATTTGTCTGACCCCCATCGAGTGGCAGAGGAGACAATGACTCGGACTAAGTATCTACTGTGGACACCCTGGACACTTCAGAGGAGACTCCGGACTGAGACCCCGTAAGGGAGGCTTGCCCAGGGAGAAGAGCGTCTAGCTGCCACTCTCACTTTCCAGGGCTCCACACACTCACTCCAGGTTTTAGTTGTTTCCGGTGCTGACAACACTTAGACGCAGACTTTCTACGACTCCTTGAACTCCCTGTGACTCTCTGTGTGTGTGGGGATGGAAGACTGCTTTCAACACCCCACTTGGTCATTTTAAGTATCAGGTGATGCCAAACAAACAAACGTACCGGATGTTTTCCAGGCCATGATTAATGACATTTTAAGGGACATGTTGAACCAATTTATTTTTGTTTACCTGGGCGACATTTTGATTTTCTACCTTGACATAAATGAACACCAACAACATGTACGTTTATTTTTAAAGAGACTTCTAGAAAACAGACTCTACATCAAAGCTGAAAAATGTGAGTTCCACATTCCTTGGTTTTGTTTTGACAGGTGGCAAACTGGAACCAAACCCCAGCAAGATTGAGGGAGAAGTGTAAACAACTCCAGCAGTTTCTGGGGTTTGCCAATTTTTACCGAACGTTTGTTAACCTCAGTCTCGTGGACAGAGGTTAACCTCCAAAGGCGGAGGCCGCATTCAGCTGTCTGAAAGAGCTCTTAACTAGATGTTCTTCCTGGGACATCTAGAGGGTTGTCTGTGAGGCCCAGCAGGTGGAACCGGGCCCAGGAACTGGACCTCCCAATTGTCTCTTCATTCCTACGTGGGGGCACTCCTCTAAGCGGGCCTCTGCGGCTCAAGTTCCCTCCTTCGTTGAACATTCATCCCACCTTTCACATCACCCGCATGAAACCATTTGCCACCAGTGAGCTAGTTTTACAGAGGTCTGGCTGGGGATGAGGATGCACCTGCAGCTCATCTACTCATCAGCCCTCTGCTTTATAATTCCTAGTTCCTGGTTCCACAATCGCCAGTGCATCAAGTCTCAATACTTGGTACCTTCACTGATTGCGAAACACTCTTTATTATTATTATTATTATTATTGACAGATTATTTGTGTTTTCATGTTTTTTTTTTCCTCCTTTCTGTTTCTTCCATGGACACTCAGGATTATACCCAGAAAGCCGGCCAGCCTCTTCTCCTTTTGTTTGGTTATTTTTTGGCTTGAGTTTTTGTCGAATAAATTTTTCATTACCCTTTCCTCAGAGTTCTGACCTCCGCTTTTTGGGTTCAGTTCAGTTAACCATTGAATCATAACAACTTCTCTCCTATTCATGTGGTATTCAGATTAACAATATTAATTTCACTTGCATGAAAAGAAGTGAAGGATCGATTCTAATAAAAGTGGAAATTTCTTTCTTCCTCTCAGACAGAGAGCAATAATTTACGTATAAAAGGAGCTGTGTACACTGCTGCATAGGATACCAGAGTCTCTGAATAGAAACACAAACTTTTCTGTGTGATTGGTGTTTGGGGACATACTCATTAGTGACTGTAAATCCACCCAAAATTTTCCTAATCTGTCTCCTTGCACTGTGTATATGTTTATGTTTGATTGCGGCCATCACATATAAAGGGTTATAGAGGTGAGAAGATGAAGGACTGTGGTGAGGCTGTGGTGAGGCTTGCTGTGCTCATACTCAGGTGGAGATCAGCCCATCTATCTTTGCTCTACACAGACTACTGCAAAACAGTAAAGAAATCAACACGTCAAGTGCATCACTGTTTCTATTTTGCTCTTCTTCTCATCCCAGATGCAGCTTGCACTTCCATTTTTGTCTGGTGCTACTGTCTGTCAATCTATCTATCCGTCTATTCGCAGACCTGCTTCTTAAGCAGTACTCTGCCACTGGATGAATAAGAGATGAGAAAGGGAGGGAGGAGAGGGGCAGATAGAGGTGGATGAGAAGTGAAGAGGTGCAGTTGAGTCCAGGCAGAGCCTTGTGGGGATCAGGGTGTAAAAGGATCTTGAGGAGCTGGTGTCACCTGTCCAGGGACCATTAATTAGTCATTTAGACTTGTAATGGAGTGAGCCACAGCCAGACAGACACAACTGGCAACACAAAGCCAAGTCACTCAGTCACATGAGTTAGCTGTGGCTGCTGATCACTTTGTGTGCCTAGAGTGGAAGACTATAGAGTGAAAAGAGGAACAACTCAGTCAGTGTCACAACACAACTTATGATTGAGCACATGCACATGTGCAAGAGTGGAATCCATTTTCTATTCAGAGACAGAGATGAAGGTTCTTACAGAATGATGTAAATAAATTGTCATAATAATAATAATAATAATAATAATAATAATAATAATAATAATAATGTAGCTTAGAGAAAAAGACTGTAATTTATGTTCAATAAATGTTTAATTTCTTAAGTGTGTGGAACAATAAAACACAAAATAGATATAATAACAACAGCAGCCATTAATAATGATTATGAGATTATGAGGTTATAAAAAGAACACAAAACTTTAAAATCCGAATGCCTAGGCTCCATAATTTCATGTCTTTGACATAGTCAGTTCTTTTATATATTTAATTATCACGTAATATAAAAATGATTTATTTAAACAATATAATAGGTATGATATAATATTCTATTAACCATAGCCCTCCAATTATCCTACATGTGATGAAAAGTTAATATTTTCATGTCATGGTTGCAGGTGAAGAAAATCTTCAAGGCATATATCCATCTTTTTCCACAATGCAGTCTTGACTCAGGGGCATGTACTCTTCTGACATATCAAATTCACTCACGGGTAAACCATAGTCTCTAAGTCTTAGGTTTTGGAATCTTAGAGTAATATGATCTGGAAATCAATAGTTTAGGGGAGTGGTGGCGATCATATCCCCAGACTTTCCTCTCTAAATTGATATGAGGCACATTGAATTAATTGCATATTTATGTTGTTCAACTTAGGCCTATACTTATTTGATAGGACTTTTTACAGCTTCAAAAGTTTTGAACGTTTACAAGTTTTAAATGCTTTACATTTGTACAGATAGATGTTAAAATGTACAAAACAAGGATTATGAAATTTAACAGTCTGTGGATGTGGATACTTGATCTGCTGGGGTGAAACAGTGCAGGACTTTTAAGACATTAGATACACATTTTGAATAACTTGAATGTGAATAAATCTGATCAGGGAATCATTAGTGATAAGTGGTGTACTTACGCTTTTACACCGTTAGTACTGACTTCTCCAGTTGCCAGCTGGATTGGTTTACGTCTCTTCTTGGTCCATAAAGATGTTTCTAATGATCACATAACATACAGATGATATGGATACTTGGCCTTCAATGTCTCGATTTAGATTGAATTACAAAATGGTTGATATCTGATGTTCAGATGACTGTTGTCTGTCCTTCTGGCAGTCACTGATGATACCAAAGCCACACTCCTGCTGGTAACAAGTGTGAGTGGCACCAGTCTGTGAGACACCAGTCTGACACCAGTCCTGTCAAAAGGGTTTACCCAATCCTAGAGCTGGGTGACCTCTACACTCTTTATGGAAATATGTTAAGGAAAATAGGATTTACTTCCATTGTTTATAAAATTACACTATAGAAATCACATTGCACATCTCTTTCTCTTTCCCTGTCACTTGAACAAGCTAAATAAACTGGTCCTCTGATTTGTTGGCACTTGTTCGAGTTTTCAGTTGTATTCCAACTTGTTTGCAGCTCTCTCACTATACTAATACAATGTTGCTGTTGCCTCCATCTGTTTTGACATTAATCAAGTCACTTCCTGTGTGCAGCACAGCAATGTTACCACGCAACATGATCGAAACACTGCTATACTGGCAAACACAGATGATGCCTATGTAGCTCATAGGCATCATCAGGATTGAGAGAACTCATTTGACAATGGTTTAAATATAATGAACTTTTGTTTATATTTAAAATTTAGGCAGGACAGCTTTAATTTAGAGACTGGGGTCAAGATTAGCATGAATCAGTGTCAGGTTCGACAGTAGGGTTTAGTAAGAGTTTAACTTTCTAGAGTTTGTAGAGGTCTACCCTGATGTATGCAAATATAGTCAACTACAGGGAATAAAATGTATAAAAAGAGCAAAAACTGTTGTTTTTTTTTGAAAGATACATGTAGATTAAAAAATTGATTGTCTCTGTAGTAAAATTAAACACTGGACAGGCTGTTCTGAAGAGCCACAGTGGGAGACAGTATTTGTGTTTGGCAGGGTCAACTGATCAGAGCAGTAGCACTCCCCTCCATCCGTCAGCAGCTAGACTGCTCATCACCTCCACCCACAGCAGGGCAAACTGCTGTTGATATGCTCTGCACACAGGACACAGTGAACAGAGTGTGGTGCTCTCACCTCTCATCCATTCAATAATTAATGCAGCTGTAGCTGCTGTGAGATGTGCGATGTGAGAGCTCCAGGACTGTGAGTGGTGAAAGATGCCACTGGACAGTGGTGGAGATTAACTTAGTACATTTACCTAAGTACTGCACCTATGTGTATAGGCATATACTGTGCTTCACCTGAGAATTTCCATTGGCCTCGACTTTCTACTCCACAACATGCTTTTACTCTTGTACATATTTTACTACATTTACATAACTAGCTGTTAGTTGATTTGGTATTTAATCCAATTGTGCTGTTTAAATACCAAAAACATATAATAATGTTGTCAAATACAATATAAAAGTGTAGTGGTCCCAAACATTTTTGGCTTGTGATGCTGTTTCCATGTCTTTAGTTACCAGGATCAACAAATATGCATTTATACTATAACCAGTAAAAATCCAGTAAAAGGCAAAGATGACAAACAAAATCCCCAAACAGATGCAGTTTAATGTGGCTAAATTTGTTTCTCTCTCTCTCTCTCTCTCTCTCTCTCTCTCTCTCTCTTTTTCTGCTTAGAGGATTATTATCTTTATCTTGTGACCTTGAAGATGACCTTGGTTGGAACCCAGGAGGTGTGTTTCTTAATTTTATTTTTGAAGTTTAAGAACACTTTACACAACCGATGTGGCACATTTATTTACAGGAAGAAAGTTAAAAGGACATTTCCCTTGGAATAAAAAATGGTATTACATTACAGGGATTGATAACTGATGAATGAGAAGCTTGAGAGACCATAGTCATAAAAGTCGTCATCATCCATCCACATTACATGGCAGTGCTGAAAATAATTGTGCCATTATGGTGGAGAACAGAGTGGAACATTTGCAGGGGAAGGACGTGTGGATAGATTGATGAGGAAGATGAGGAGATTATCTTACATTTATTATGGTGGAGCAAATTAAAAAGGGGAGGTAATTATTTTATATGGAGCGCAGTGGGAATCTATTCTTAGTTTTTACCCCAATTGCTGGTCGTCAGGATAGCTCTTCTTTGCACCAAACATGTTTATGAAATGGTGGAGGGCTGTTTAGTCTTCCATTAACATGTTTACTTGCAGACAGTAGGGAGGAATGCTTACACTACAGAAAATTACCTAAATAAATTAAAAAAAAATCCCCATGGGCAACTTTCTTCTCAATATTTTTTATTTGGTTTCTTAGGTTTGAAGAAAACCATCTGTTTATTGTTCCCTGGAGCTAGATGAATGATGTCAACAATATTCAGGTTTCATATCTGGGGACATCAAAGTGAGTGAGAGACAATAGTCGGGAGACAGGCAAAAGCATTCATCTACAGTTTGGTTGTGACACCGCTCATCCAATCCTGTCTGTGGTGACAGAGGGTGGGGTCAGTCGGTTTCATCATAAAATATCTGTGCAAAACAACATATTTTTGCTAAAGAATATTTCAGTCAAGACAAAAGTGGTGAACCAACCCACCAGAGCAAAAAAAAAGGCTAAAGGAGCAGACAGGCTGCCAGTCAAACCTTGACCTTTTTTGAGCTGCTTAGTCGTCATAGCATGAGTATGTTCCAGCAAGGTGAACACATTGTTTAAGAGAATGATTGCTATTGTGTCTATCAGCCAGCTGACCCCACACCATGTTCAGCACTGTATTCACCTCATGCACTTGTGCAAAGCATAGCAAGCTCCTTTCTGCAATTACACCAGCCTGTGATTCTAACATACAAGCTCCTTTCCTTTCTTTCTAATAATGATGTGGATGTTGACAGCGTCGCCTTTCAGTGGGAGTGAAAAATAGTAAAAAAAAAAAAAGTAAATCTATTATTAGCTCCCCCGAAAAGCAGAGTTTCATTCTATTTTAAATTTATCACTGTACTAAACATTCTTTTGGGAGTGACTATGATTTACAGTCAGTCATTTCCATAATAGGTGGTAATAACCTTGCCTGTGTAAGAGAAGGATGAGGATTTTATTTTTACATGAACACCAACCACATTATCATCTTCTTCATCATGTATCAGATGTTTTCTCCTTTAAGGAGAGGGGCTGAAAGTATACTGTATGAGACCCTATGCACGGGTGGACAGGGAGAATTCAACGTGTATGTTAGTGAATGAGTGGTGAAAAGGAGGTTAGTGAGCTCATTACTGTGTGCATATGCAAAGATATTAGCAACTAAAAACTAATAAATCTACATATACTGCACATGAGGAAGCTCAAATGTAAAACTGACTGCTTTACTTACCTTGAACTGAAAGGTTCAAGGTACTTACTGAAAATCATGTGTGTCATGCAAAAAAATAATCCAATTCTCACTTGGTTTATTACATAAGTAAACATTTTCCTGAGGAATGTTTCAATGTCACTTCTTTATTGTAAAAAGTGTACATTCAATTTAGAGGAAAATACACAATAAAGCATGAGTAGACACTCAGTGTGAGTGACAGCTGGCATTATCCATTTGGTTACTGATTGGAGGTGTCTCTGAATCCCTGATTGCAAAAAAGTCACCAATTAATCTCTACAGACTATATCCAGTGTCAGTAGACTTTTAATTATCAACAAGTTTTGGATAAATTCATATGCTATTTACTGTATAGGTCCGAATCATAAACAAAATGTAATGTGTTTTAGGTACACATTTTGAGATTCATGTAATATATATTTTAGTTTAAGTTACAAAAGTATAAGTAGCCCAGGATTAGCACTATCAATGTCTTCTGCATCATTTCACATGAATTACTTTGAGTACATTTTGATACTGAAATGTTTATGTAAATTTACAAATGTAAGAACCTTTCAACACTGTGAAAAGACCAACACTGTCAGATGTGTTGGTCTTTTCACTAACTTTACCTTTCTAGCCACACATTCTGACTAAAGATCAGAGGTCATTGCCATGGTTACAGCATTGTCTATAATTCATGCAACCGTGTTTGCGTTGATGATTAGCAGCTTACAGGATACACTCTGAGTCAGGAGACTCAGCTGCTGGTAACTCAGTCACTCTGTGCGACAGCTATTGATGCAGGCCCTGTTACAGAATACACACGCCACAGCTTTTTGCTTGTGGTCTAGCCAGTTTTGACTGCATTATGTATAGCAAGACATCTGATAAGATTGAGATCATAGCCAGTGGAAATGGCCTCAAATGGCACCGGACAGTCAAATAAGGAACCTGTGATCTGATACTGGAGCAGCAAGGAAATGTCTGTGAACTTACTTATGCTGGCTGTGTTTGTGTTTTTCATCCCTCTATTTTTTCCCTATTTTACTGTCTTATTGATTCCTCATGAACATGAGATCAAATTTTCACCCTCAGCTCCTGAATAATAAATAAAGGATGAACAAGCCAACAAACAGTGACCTCAGAAGACATAAAACAAGCAGAAATATTTCCCCATATATAAACCTGAGTTGGCTGACATACATTTTTTTAAATGTTGTCTTTCATCCATGTTAACCAGAAGAATTTTAATGGTTTAAGACATTTGAATTCCATTATGATGGATCCTTTTTACTTATGTCACTTGCTTTACATTTTTGGTTAACTGCATCCGGGAAAGCTTACAGTCTGCAGATTTCTTGATGTCTACAGTGCATCCGGAAAGCGCTTCACTTTTTCCACATTGTGTTATGTTACAGCTTTATTCCAAAATGGATTCAATTCATTTTTTCCCTAAAAATTCTACACACAACACCCCATAATGACAACGTGAAAATTTTGAGATTTTTGCAAATTTATTAAAAATAAAAAAACTAAGAAACCGCATGTACATAAGTATTCACAGCCTTTGCTCAATACTTTGTTGATGCATTGGGACCTTCAAAGCAGCAGAAATTTTTCTGTACCCTTCCCCAGATTTGTGCCTCGAGACAATCCTGTGTCGGAGGTCTACAGACAATTCCTTTGACTTCATGCTTGGTTTGTGCTCTGACATGCACTGTCAACTGTGGGACCTTATATAGACAGGTGTGTGCCTTTCCAAATCATGTCCAATCAACTGCATTTACCACAGGTGGACTCCAATTAAGCTGTAGAAACATCTCAAGGATGATCAGTGGAAGCAGGATGCACCTGAGCTCAATTTTGAGCTTCATGGCAAAGGCTGTGAATACTTATGTACATGTGGTTTCTTAGTTTTTTTATTTTTAATAAATTTGCAAAAATCTCCAAAAAAAAAATTTCACGTTGTCATTATGGGGTGTTGTGTGTAGAATTTTTAGAAAAAAATGAATTGAATCCATTTTGGAATAAGGCTGTAACATAACACAATGTGGAAAAAGTGAAGCGCTGTGAATACTTTCCGGATGCACTGTATGTAAGCAATAAATTTCCCTGCTCTATATTTTAAACTGCATCAGTTATACCATGTTATATTAAATGTAAACGTACAGTTCTTCGTAAATAAACAAACTGTAGGAGATGTGCCCTGGAGTGAAATTACTTTATCAAGTTCTTTTGAATTAAAAGAAACATGTATTGTGGCTGGAGCTGCATCACTTCTCTGGTTTAGAAGAGAAAGGTGGAGTCACTTCAGAGTGTTAATAGTTTTTCTAGTAACACTTTTGTTTGAAAAGAAAAAGACAAAACATGGAGTGAATACTGGGTAAAGCTAAATTGTTTAGGTTATATGAAAAAAATACACATATTAAAATAAATATGAAGACTCCCCTACTTGAATCAATGACACACAGCGCAATTCAGTTTTGATGTTCAAATTACAAATTATTATAACTTTTTAATCACTTTTCATTTTAAGTACAATGGTTACAGGTGGGTCAAAGATACCAAAAATTACAGTGCATGTTACATGATAGAAAGTGGAATATTTTTAGGTTGTAGACATATTGTTTGGACAAGACAAGACATTACTGATGTGGCATTGAACTCACGGATACTATGTTTTGCATTACTCATTGTATTCTGACGTTTTGAGCCAAATGACTGATCAAGCAAACAAACAGGACATAATTATGTGATGGAAATGGTTTTCTCTAAATGCTTTTGTTATTTACTAAGACATTTTTATGAAAGTTTTTCCATTGGAATAATCCCTGTGTTAACATCATATTCATTTTGCTCAGTTGGACCTCTGTTTACTTTCCCCACTTCTTTTATCAGCTTTACATTTTTTGGATGTGTGTGGAAGTTTTTTTTTTTGGCTGTCTTGTCCTTGACCTTCAGTATCTCTGTATTCCCGTCTGTCAGATTGGCTGCCCTCCAGATACTATAGTGACCTCTAAACTGACAGATGCCCCAGGAGATCCTGCTGTGCTCATGATTTTTATTGTCTTTACTCAACACGAGCTATTTATTCCTCATCAGGAATTACATTGCAGATATGTTAAATAGGAAAAAAATCTGAATCTTTGACACAGTGGCTTATTAAATTTTCCCCATAAAGACTTTTAAAAAATAAGGGTACCATATCTTGAGGACACCGGATGAGTGAGTGCTGAAGCATGAAATTAAATTTGTCTGTGGATATTGACTGCCACCTAAAGGTCAGAGCACTACTGGACATGTACAGTATGTACTAGCTAAGGGCATCTGCAGACTGTGTGGACTTATTAATTTGCAGCAATTGAAAGCAAGTCTTTAAACCAAAAGAGGGAAAAAGTATTGACAAAAGTACACACATCTACTTCACTTTTGTCCAGAGGTATACGTTTAATCTGGGAGCACCTGGTGGATAAGTTGCTTCACACTGCAGGACCACCACTAGAGCATGAAATTAGAATTATTGATGGATACGTTTTTACACCAACAGATCAGAGAGCTACATGCAGGCAGTTTGGTAGCTGTGCAGGTATACTAAAACCACCATACTGTCTCTAAAATGCTGGTTAAACTACTTATACATTTCATAGTGTATAGAGATAAGCCTAAATAGAAAAATAAAAGTAACACAAAAAAAGCTGAGGAATTTTGACAGGAGTGCATAAAAAATAAAACAAATAAAAAAATAAATAATAATAATTAGAGTCACCTAATCTCTTTCTACATCTTAATCTAATTTCACTATACCAGTGTCTGAAGTACATGTAAGGAAGAGGAGGATGATGACAGAGCAAATGATCTTATTCGGAATAAATCTGCCTCCTGTGAAAAGTCTGTAGCTGACTTTGGGCCACCTATTTACACCACTGTATTTCAATGTTGATGATAATGGCGTTACTTTGAGCGCTCAATGTTTTCTTAGGTGATACTTGGTATAAAAAGTTTGAGACATGGCTGAATTAGATAATTAAAATAACTATTTTAGACTACCCTCGAAGACAGTCCTCCATGGCTTGCAGCTCCTGCAGTTCATGGCAGTTTGGGCCACGGTGAAGGCAGAGGAGTTGTCTGACCTTGGGGATGACAGAGAGAACCGGGCCTCTGGCACCACTGGGAGAAGGAGAGGAGAAAACCACAGAGCTGTCAATAAAAACAGTTAACCCATGGAAATTTTCTTTGGGCAAAGTTGTAAACTCCTGTGTATCTTTTCACCTCTTTACTTGGACAGCTGGACTGTGACTACACTTGTCCCATCAAACACTGAGAACAACATGCCTCAAAGACTGCTCTCACCATCGGCACAACTTACTCACCCATTGAAGTGTAGCTGAGCTAATTTGAAGAGCTGTTGACCCAGTTCGATACTGTCATGCCCGTACTGGGAGCCAATAGATATGGCACTACGTTCCAAATGGGAGGCAGCATTATTCCAGTCACCTACAAGTAATAAAACAAAATCAGGACTATCTACAAATGTCAACATTATTTTACATCCTGGGGTTTTGAAGATTTTTTTAATTGGATAATTAGCTTTAACTCCTATATGGATACAATCATCCTGCACTTGTTATGTAGCTGTGCTTCCCAATGCTACTTCTGCCATAGCCACTACAGCTTCAGTTGCAGCACACCAAGAACTGCACACAAAGTTATTGGTCAGACTGTTCAGGTGTTAAGGACAGGACATTGTTATCAACGGTAAACTGATGTAAAAAGAATTCCAGTTGTCTTTATGGTCTTGTGCTATTTTTGGAAAAGTAGTTGCCATCAACCTGATCAAACTTCTGCACTCAATGTAAGCAGGTTGCCCTTTTTCAGGTGGTAAAGATACAACTTAAAGTTTGAGTCTGTTACTTGTTTCTAAAACCCTTTATTTTGTTATTTGTTGGAAAAACCTACAGTAAATTAAGGTGTCTGGGGAAAACAAAACATTTGGTGTCTAGTCCTTGTAATATTTTTTACAAACCAGTTATGGTCTGTAGCTTTAAGCATTTGCAATATACATTTCCTTCACCACTATGTTCTTAGAAACATTCAAATATTGGTGTTGCAGCTTCAGGAGCATTTTCAGGTTGTGTCTTGTTCAAGGACACTATCACACTTACAGTGTACCACAGTGCTCCCTGGTGGCAGTTTTTTATGAAACCAGTGGGTATGGAGATCTTTACCAATTCACTGAAACTTCCATTCAGGGTAAACAGAGTAATGTATTTAATAAAATATATATTAATTCCATGGATTATAATTCACAAACATGTGAGTAAGATAAAACATTTCTTCATGAAATTTATTTTTCCACTGAAGTGACTTCTTTTAACCATCTTTAAAAACATGTTCCTATGAGGGCAGTGGTGCACTAAACCCACACTATTATTGGAAGGATTATTTTTTCCTCACCCATCATGGCACACGCTCTGGCCATGGCATCAGCCAGTTCCCCCTGTAGAGGGTGTGTTTCTGCAAGGATTTGTCCAGCCTGACACTGAACTTTATTCAGCAGTCCCAAAGCCTCATCTGAGGGATGGCAGAGCAGAATAACATGGAGGTGTTACAAAGACTAAATGATGTGAACAAATAATACATACATAGTAATAATACATAACTGTATGAGCATTTTATATACGGTGCTATTCCTCACCTGGCCTGTCTCTCTCCAGGAGGTCTACAGCTCTGCTCAGGTCAACCCTGATCTCCTGCAGCCTGAGGCTTGCTTCAGATGAAGACATATGATGAGTACATGATGACTGTAAACATATAAGTCCCGTTCCTTTGTCCACACTGCTTTTCTGTAAATCACAAATAAACATTCAGATGAAAAAGTCAGCCAGTTGAGTCAAGCAGATTAAATATTGAGATATTAAAAAAAAATCCACAACAGACACACTTTGAGAGATCCTTTGCACTTGCAACACAGGAGCCCAGATTTGCTTTGGCTGACTCCAAGACCTGACAGCTGCTCTCTGCCATCTGCAGCTTCCTTCTGGGTCAGGCTGCAGGCTTTACATTTACACAAGAAATAGTATTGTTCCAGCAGTAGATGTTGGCGTTCTTGGGTTGCCATCCTACTGCTGTGAGGACCTGAAAGGTGATAAAAGCTTGTGAAAGCAGCATTATTTACATAAAATGCAAGAAAAACAAACTAAGACAGTTATAAAATTGTAAAGGGAATTGTTAACAATGGTGTAATTCTATATAATGGCTGGGTAGTAATATTTTCTATTTATTTATATACTTCAGCAATAACTGATCTGCTAAAAAAAATTTCAAAGAAACAATGAAGAAATACTCAAATATTCAGAAAGATTCTCTCTTATGAGACATTATGATTAATGTAAATGTTCATAATCATTTTCATACCATAGCAGTGCAGGATCTCTTGTCCTGCAGTGATAATGTTGGCTGCTCTGACAGTTACACTGACTCCACTGTGTACACTGACGTGGATTGTGTTTTGGTGCTCATCTACACTTTCACTGAGGTGTGTAGACAGATCTGACACAGAAGGATCAGCATTAGCTCCAGTGTTAAACACTAGGCTGGTGTTGGGACAGCAGGAGTGATTCAGTAGACTAAGAGTTGGAAATACTGCGGCAGCAACTCGGATTTCTCTGGTGGACTGTATGGGTGAGTTTGCTGGTCCTGTTAAAAGCAAAAAAGATCAAACAGATGATTCTACTAAAAATGCAAATATATATGAAAAAAACAATTCTTCTGTAATGGATTTTATGAAACGATAAGCTATCTCTAGGAAAATCTTCTGACAAATATTAAGGTTTGTCTGTCTTCAAATAGTAAACTAAATACTTTGGAGTTCTTGACTCTTCGTCAAACATTTTCATACAGTATGTTATAGGTCATTGGAAAATAAATAAATAAATAAATAAAATAATAATAATAATAATAATAATAATAATAATAATAATAATAATAATAATAATAATACACACATACTTGGCTGCATTTTTAAAAAGTCACGGTTGGATAACTATGACCATATTTTAGAGTTGGGGGGAAGTATCTTTTGTTCTGAAAATATTTTGTAGTGCTGCCATATGTGGGTCCGAAAGAAAAAAAAAAAAAAAACCTAAAACCTGTAGATGAATGTTCCATGACCATATTTTAGAGTTGGGGGGAAGTATCTTTTGTTCTGAAAATATTTTGTAGTGCTGCCATATGTGGGTGAAAGAAAAAAAAAAAAAAAAAACCTAAAACCTGTAGATGAATGTTCCATTCTTATTTCCAGCTTATTGTGATTGACAGGACAAATGGCTTCTGTGTTCCTTACATTAAGACAGTTACATTTTTTTGCTGTGACAAAGCTGAATTTGAGGTGAGAAAAAAAAAAACACAGAATAGAATCTGTTTCTGTTACCTGTATCTTTCAGCATGACAATAGCCTGGGTGTTACACCTAAGCTGCAGGACGTGCCTCAGAACTGCACTTCCCATCAGCCACAGCTCTGTGCTCTGATCTGCGCAACCTCCCTCCTCATCTGGTGAGTGGCTCTTTGCTGTTGAGGACACACCGAGGTCCCAAGGTAAAGGCTCTGCCTTGCTGAGCTTCAAGTAGAGTGTTGCTACGGTAACAGCACTGAGGAAACGCAGAGCAGGGCTGTGAAGATTCAGGAGGTGCTGCAAGTGAAACACACTCATGTAAGAGTCGCCATAGTATGAGGTAGGAGGATCCTGTTGATGTGTATGACACTGATAGGTTTCACTGGAGTCATTTCTTGGCTCCAACTTTGTGTGCTTGTCTCCAATTGATTCCCTGGCCATTTGGACATTTTTAAACCCCGCCTTTAGTGCTACCCTCAAAGCAAGCTGTAACATCATGCCCAACACCATCAAATCTGCTCCCAGTGGACATTCCCAGCGATGATGTTCTCGCCAGGCGTCCTGCTGACAGCCAGCTGAGCAGTATCGACTGTAGCTGCACCTGTCACACGGCACAGGACTCAGAGTTTCAATCAAACACCTGTGGCAGCATCTGTGCTCTGTTCCAAACTCTCCTGTGTCCTGCTCTCTTCTCCTCCCTCCCACCTCCTCCATCCCTGGTATGAGCACACAGCTGTATGGCCTATCATACAAGATCGCCTCCCCAGCTGCAATTCTCTGTGTCGCCATCAGGTGTCGACCTTTCTCCAGGCTGAAGCTAACAGTGGCTTGAGGAGAAATCCAACTTGTGCGATATCTTACAGATGTTGGTTTGATTCTGTTTGGACCTTTATTATTATTTGAGGCCTGACCATTAGGATCCTCTTTTCCATGTTGTCCTCCAGAAAAATGTTTGAGACACAGTGTGTGACGGTCTGTTAGTTTGTGCACAAGATGAGAAGGGTAGCCATTCCTACGGGCTTTATCAATGTCATCAAGACATTCCTGAAGTAAACAGAAATAGTGGAGTGTTAATCACAACAAAATCCAAACCTGTGAGCAAAACATACAGATAGCTGCCTTTTACTAATTTACTGAATTGAAAAAGCTAAGAAAGGAAACATAAGGCCATCTCTGTAGAGCACTACTAAATGAAAAACTACAAACTACTTATGAAAGGGTCCATCTTAATGAGTCAGATTTGTTGCCTAATGTCAATCTGTAGAGACAATGCAAGGGACTCCATTCAGAGTGACTGCTTGACTAAATTTAGGAAAACTGCACTTAGACAATGACACATGATGAGTGGGTCTGATTTGTGTTATCAGAATGGAAGCAAACAATTTGTGAAACAAAGCTTTGAAAATTAAGCAAACATGTGATTGATAGGTGTGAATTACATGAGAAGATAAGCCCCCTTTTCCAGGGGAGCAATGAATGTCACAATAACCAATCTGGCAATTAAAGACAACAACTAATTTAATACCATATTATTTGACATCAGTATGATGTCATTATCTCACCCGGTAGTGCTGCAGATGGTAGAGGGCAGCAGAGCGATTGGCGTAACACAGAGACAGCTGCTCCGAACTTTGCGGAGCAAAGCATATACCCTGTCACAATAGGAGACAAAGAACATGAGCACTGATGCACATTAATTAGGAAGAGGAGGGGTGTCATATTTGAGGAATATTGCTATTTCATCCCCAAAGCATGTTTAAAATATAGCTCCCAAAATATAGATATTAGATTTCTGAACCAGGTGACAGTATATACAATTATCTCTTGGGTTCACAGAAATATTTTTTACAATTAGTCATCAACTGCAGTGCCATCACTTAGAAACATGAATTACTTCTTCCAAGGAGATTATGTTTTCCCTGCCAGTGTTTGTCTGTAACCACCATACCTCATTAAGTTAGAGAGTGATTTTGATACAGTTCTCTAGTGATGTACTGTAGGTGATGGATCAAGGGGAAAAAAGAACATTTTGCTGGTGATCCAGATTGATGAATTTTCAAAAACAATAGCTATCCTTCCAAGATAGGGTAGTTTTTGATATTTTTGCATTAAAAAAATATAAAGTACTGTTTTGAAACATGGAATAGGTCAATATTTATATACAGCTTGGTTGAACTTTGAATTAAGATCTGGATCTGATGCATTATCATGTATCATGCCTTACTGCTTTCAAATTTGATTTATAACCTCTCTAGTTATGGCTTAAAAACTATGAATGTGACACCCTCTGAGTGCTTCTTCTTACATTCTTTAGACAGATTATTTATTAGGATATGTAAACAGTTTCTGCTTTTGATTGGTGTCATATGTACATCAAGGGTGGCTCCTTTCACCTGTGAATAGTGCAAAGCAGCTGCAATGTAGTCCCTGTTCTTGAAGCTGCAATTACCCCTCTCCCTGCATTTGGCTGCTTGTTGTGTGTCCTTCTGTACTGGGTAGCTTGAGGAAATCGAACGTAGAAAATCCAGATCTTCTTGACTGCAAAAGAGAGATATGGACCACTACAAATATACAGGAAGAATTTTGATAAACAACTAAACCAGCATGAACATAATGCATAAATGAAACTGCTGCTTGGGGCCACTGAGGTCACAAAGGGTCCCCCAAAAGAGTGATTGACATGGCTCACAATAAAGCATTATGTAAAATATTACATTACCCTAGTGGTAAATATAAAACTGTGAAATGTAATAACAACAGCTTAAAAATAAACAATTGTAATATGTCCGTTAATTTAGTTATCCAGGTCATAGTAATCTACCTAAATTTGCTGTAGGCAGCAGGACTTCCTTGAGGTAAGGTAAGTTCTTCAGAACTGAGGAAGCCTCTTGGACGAGAGGTGAAACATCCTCAACTTAACTCAAACAGGTCCAGATGCCTAGACCTAACTTCTTATTAATACTAATTTATTTACTTTCAGAAACAGTGACAGTAGTCAATTATTGGTGGTATTGGTAAGGGGTATACAATTTGTCTTAAATTAAGTTTATTTTCTTCAGAAAACAGGTTCTAGTTTGGATTAGTAGACTAGTTGCGACTACTGCAACTCAGTCATATACTGTTCATTGCAAATTCAATAGTTGTGAAGTCGCAACGACACTGATTATAGCTAGCAACTTACGTAGTGAGATTCAAGGCACATTTAAAAATATCGTCGATTTCCGTGAGGGCTACGAAATGCTCCTTAAACTCGGGGTCGACTCCGGTCCATTTCTGTGAAACGTGTTCCTGCCACTGGATACTCGGAAGATCCATAATATAATAAAGCCCAACAACGAGTTTAGTCCTGGTTCTGTTTCAAATGCGCTCCACAACATTGCCAAGGTATATGGCCGTATATAGAGTTTCCGGCATTGGGCTTCAAAATAAAACCCTATCTGTTTAAACACACGATTGTCCAGGAAATCAGCTGCTCTTGGGGTGTGCCTGTCGTTTTTTGATAAATAAAATCTGTTATATCCACATCAATTTAATGATTTATGATGCAATATATAAAAAGTTCAATATATGATATAGTAAGGAAGGTATACAATTTATTATACAATAGTGATTTTACAATTCGTATTGCAACATTACTAAATCTATGTTATTTCTTACTATAAGGTTTACCTCTTACTTAAGGTACAAAAGGCTTATTCTATGGTTATGGTTGTTTTAATGTTTAACTTTATTTTCTAACAATTTACATGCTAGATTTTAAAGGCTAGATTTTAAAGAGTTTTAAAGGCCTCATGGATATTATTACGTACTGCTTTGCATTTTACTATTTATTATCTATTATCTCCAAAGTCACCAAAGCCTTTGTTTCTGCCCTGAACATTTCGAATAGTTTGGCAGAAATTGAAGCCAATACCGAAGCTCACGTTAATAACTTTACTTTGAAGGTATGAATGTGCTGTGTCCGGTGTAGCTACTGTCGTGCTTTTGTAATTTGTATGAAAGTCTCGTTTACGTCGCTGCTTTTTATCGCGATAACAGCACTTCTGTTTAGGTCAACGCAAAGACGGCTCTAAACGGCCTACAGCTTTTAAAACTTGAGCTGGTTGATATGAGTATGGCGCTCACACGCGGGGCGGTTGAAGTATGTACAAACACTTCTGTGACTTTTTTTTCTTTTTATTGGCACAGTGTTGCCCTGGTTATATGTATTAATGCAGCCTTACTAGCTGCAGCATGCTAGCACAGTTTGAGCTAATGTGATTTAAAGGGTCAGTTGCATCAACAGCTCTGTCAGTTAAAATTTTGACATTCCTAAAAACCATGTCAGATGTGACTGAATTCGTTTATTCAAATGTTGTAGAAGAATGTTCTTATAGAGAGGCTCTGAAGACGTTACTTAACCACTTCTACAAATATGATGAATGTCGACTATTTTATCGCTTGCCTTGCATTCACAATAAAGTCATTTGATGATAAATGGTAGAAGGAAACAGTAATTGAAGGAATTGTTTTGATGTTGTTTAGGCCCTGGTGAACGGCATACCAGTAAACAATCCCGTGCTGCAGTTGCTGGTGAGTAGATCTAGTCCTATCGGCCATATTTTATTCCAGACAACATTTTAAGATAAATTATATTGTTAAAAATAGTTCACAGTATGTCTAATTTAACATCATATTGCATTAGAATAGGTGAGGTTAATGTATTGTAATGTAAATATCCTTACCGTCTTTGTTTCTAGATACAAACGTAACAAATTACATACTCAAAGGCAATTTTGAAATGCACTATAAAATACATAGATCCACTAAAAGTGGGAGAGTTTGGAATTTATTTGCACACCATTCAGTTTAACAACGTTGAATTTAACAGTTGAATTGCAATTTTTACAAAAGATTTCTTGTTGACATTTTTTGTGGAATGTACAAGTCTAACAAGTCTTCTTGGGGAAGGACTTGAGTGCAATGGATGAGACAGATCACTTATTTCAAGAACTGTAAAATTAAGTAAATGGGACTTTCTGTTTTTGGCTCATCCAGTGAATTAAATAAAGTATACTGTATGTCATGTTATCACAATAATGTGTCAAAGTCCATTATTGTTGTCTTACTCATTACAGTGTTATATGTATGTATTATTACTGCCTTGTATTATAGTCCTTCTTAGACTGTAAACTGTCCAGTATAAAGTAAGACCCCGAAATCGTAAGCACCAACTGTTTGGTTTAAAAATCCTTAATTCCCTCTGTGTTTGACAGAATATGCGTCAACTCACCACATCAGGCACACCGAGGTACCGTCTTATGATGAGCGATGGTCAACACACTTTTACTTGTGAGTATCAGAAGGTACTGATGGGTTTCTGGTGTGTTGGCAGCAGAATGAGAAATAGCAGACTGGGATCCAATAAAGATAATGTAATCTATCATAAAATACACAAGTAGTGTTGACAAAAATATTTAAGATAAACATGTTCTCAAACGTGTTTATTGTGTGTTCAAAATGTTTGTATTGTGTGTTTGTGGGCATGTACAGTTGTGTATGAAGCCTGTTGCGATTTGCTCCTGTTATCCAATTTCCACTCAGTGATTAATAAAATATTCTGATTCTGTCTGTGATATACAGCCTTCGTGCTGGACACCCCATTAAACCATCTGGCAGAAGAGAAACTCCTGGTACCAAACTGTGTTTGTAGACTGACAAAAATCATACTTGAAACATTGAAAGATGGCAGGTTTGTGTTTCCTCCTTGCTTTCTAATCCTGCAGCTGTATTAATGCTCTTTTGAAAAATAATTTTTACTTTTTACTACTATTTACTTTTTATGTTTCAGGCGAGTGTTGGTTGTGATTGGTATGGAGATTCTGCAGTCGGCTGAGGAAGCTGCTGGGAAGATTGGAAATCCCATTCCATATAAACCAGATGGTATGGTTATTTTACAATGTACTGTTAATGTACTGTTCATGAAGTTAGAAATGCCAAAACATGTTGCATTGATTCATAAAAAAAAGCATCAGGTAAAGTTAGTGGGGGTAGGGGGGACTTACGTTTCAGATGAACTCACACACAGGGAGATGAAGTGGTCTTACAAAAAGTCAGTAAAGACATGTAAACTGATATATAATGTAAATGTTCACCACTGAGATTAGAAAGATATACAGTATCTGTGTTTGTGTGCTCTTATACACACATTTTAGCAGTGTGTGTATATTATTTTTCCCTCTTCAGGACCTTTTTTTGGCATAAACACTGAACCTGTCAGGACCAGTAGTCCTCATGGAGACCAAAACCTGTTCCTAAAGAGGCAGAACCTTATTGTGAGGAGCTGGTGTAGTCCCATAATGTGGAAAGATGCAAATATACACAGCAAATTTGGGGTTTTAATGAGTTATTATTTTTTGTTATTGTTTGACAGCCCTCTATAGAACATTTTTGCATCCTGAAGCTTGTTTCATTTTCAGGTGAGACATCATCTTTGGTCTCAAGCACTTCTGTCTCAGAAGTCTCCTTATCACCAGCAGTACCTGGACCCTCCCAGGCAAACAACAGCAGTGAGTGTGTTATTAAGTATATTTATTTACTTTTTTATTCCTCTGTTTACGAGATTCTCTTGTTCTTGGACATTACTCTTTCCTTGCTGGATAGTGTCAAGTGTTGTTTGTCAGTGTAACAGCAAAAGTAGTTTTAAGTGTTGTTGACTTCATAGTAGTTGTTCTTTTTTTTTTTTCTTTTAGGAAAATCTGACTATTGATCATTATTATGTTTTGTAGTGAACGGCCATCGATAGCAAGTCTAGCTTTGCAAAGTCTCCTTTGGCAAACTATTTGGAGAAATGTTCCTCCTTTACCCCAAGCACACATGCTTATTGATTACTACACTTGCATTCTAGGCATTGCAAGAATATACAATACTAACATAACACTTTGACATCCACATACAGCAGTGCACCATTTAGTTTTTGATAGTTTAATACTGATAATTTTCATGGAACTACATCCAACACAGTGAAGTCATGGCAAGGACATCTGTCAAAAAAATGACAAAATCACTCCCCCCCAGTAGCTTAAGATTTTTTTTTGGATATTACTTGAAGTTGTCAAATAGATTAATATGACTGAACAGATTGAACACCTCTCTTATATATAGAAAAATTTCTGTACTGATTATTTAAGACTTTAAATGTATCCATCCATCTATTATTTATCCTCTACATGAGGAGGTCGCAGGTCACTGGAACCAATCCAAGCTGACACAGGGTAAAAGAGGGGGTATACCCTGTGCAAGTTGCCAGTTCATCACAGGGCTAGCACACATAGACAAACAACCATTCTTTTACATTGATCCCTATGGGAAATTAAGAGTGTTCAATCAACCTCTGCATGTTTTTTGACTGTGGGGGAAACCGGAGTACCTGGAGAAGGCCCGCACACACAAGAGAATGTGCAAACTCCATGCAGAAAGGTAATTTTTTCAGGTTATGAACGTAACAATGCTAACCACTTCCCAGCCATGTGGCGTCTTTAAATTTATGAATAATAATAAAATAAAGTCAGGGAAGTAAGTGGGAATAATTTTAAAATAATTATTTCAACACAATTTTGGAATTTGTAATAACAAAAAATAGATATTTTTCAGATGAGGAAACACTGCTTAGAAATAATTCTTAAATGTCAGATCTTATTCTGATCTGTTGAGACATTCGTCTTGGTACTATCATAAAAGGAAATTTTAGGTGTTAGTTGTTTTGCCCATTACTTTAATCAAGTCAAGTCATATTTATTCATATAAAACATTTTCATTCAAAAAAGGAGAGAAAGTGGCAAACAGCGATTGTGAGGATGACCTGAGTCACCCTGGAACAGAATACGGAATTAAGAGATCCAAGTGTGACACCATTAAGACTTCTGTCTTTGTTTGACTTAAAATTTAAATTTAAATGATTTGAAAAATTTAAATTTTACCAACAGATGGAGCCATACACCCTCTGTGTGAATAGTGCTGATGAATGATTTTTTGTCTTCTCATCATTCCCCCCCTTCAATTTTATTGCTCTGCAGCCATAACCCCCACAGACCTCAAGATCACTGTCATTTTAGTCTCATTTACTATAACACACTTTATCCTGTCAGAAAAAGAAAAGACAAAAAGTAAGGATTTGTTATCATAATGCATTGACTATATAATATGTATGTATATATGTATGTATATGTGTGTGTGTGTTACCAAGTGAATGTAGTCACAGGAAATTCTAAATTAATATAGAACATTATTTCTCTCAATTCAAGGGTCTTTTTTCATATCACATTGTGCAGTTTTATCATATTTACTGCACAGCTTTCGAAGTATGCAACTATCTTGTTGCCCACTGGCAATCACAGCTGATGTAGACCATAACTCACCCTTTCATAGTTTTACCACCAACTTTCATTCCAAAACTCAACCCCAAATAGTCGTTGGTTTTCTGCCAAGCTTCACTGGTGCCACGAATCATGCCTAAAGTAGCTTGTGTTTTATTTTAGCCTCTTTTATTACCTCGGGCTTTGTTTCTCTTAGTTGTTTCTAACTAGCAACCGCTCAAAGCATTGACATTGATTTTTGCTATATGGCAGAAGCAAACTCAGTAGTCCTCTTCAGTAGAAGGTGTACACATGTGGGTGGATAATGAGTACTTGGTATATAAGGTGTGTTTGTGCATGCGTAGGTGTGTGTCCATTTGTGTGTGACTGAAGGAGCTTGTGTAGGCTGATGCATGGCTCCTCCAGTTCACAATGTCATGAATATTGGGGTTGTGGACTGAATCCCCATGTAGCAATGCTCAGACAGAAGGGGGTGGGGTGGTGGTGGTGGGGTCAACTAATTTGACTCTGCAAAGATGAGACTCTGCATTAAGTAGTTTATCAGCCTCCATCCACATTTCTAGCCTTTGATCCATGCCAGAGATCCTGCCAGGTACAGAAAACCAACTGCAGAGCCAAAAGCAAATCTTATGCTCAAAAATTCAGTTTTTTCTCACTGATTGCATCTCAGTGTTTGTTTTCTTTCAAATAAGTAAGTAGAAGAATTGGTTTGTATTCCTAAAATTCTTAAATGCTGCAAATCGTTGCCAGTAAGCTGTCAATGATGGAATGAATAAATACACTGCTGTTATATTGGAAGGTATGAGTTCAAGCTTCACTTCCTACACTAGTGTCTCATCCTCGTGTCTTGCCTCCTGCCAGTAGGTCTGACAGAGAGAGCCAAAATGAAAGGAGTAAACAGAGGCAGGTTTGTAATGTTCAGGCCTAGGCTGGATTTTATAGTACAATTACTTCCTCATCAGCTGGGCATGCATTTTCTTCATTGTCCAAGATACTCTTTGAGCAGAAAAAAAATATAGAAAGAAAAGATTGTGAAAGAAATTCATTCAGTGATTTTCATTTTATAACTGGTTGCCACTATGATCTTTGTTTACAATAAACTCAACCTGCACAAGAGAAATCACACTATACTGTCCATTTATCCCTCAGGTTCTCACCAGAATATCTGACCAGTTACAAAGCAAGTTATGACAAACTGTTGTTATAAAAGGTATACCTATGATAGTGGGATGATAGTCAGAGAACTTTTTCCACGGGGGCAGCAGTCTCACCAGTGAGGTTTAGACACTCCTTTCCGCAGCCCCCTCAACCAGCTCTCCCAGTGGGACACAAAGGTGTTCCCAGGCCATTCGAGGGATATAATCTCTCTAATTGTCCTGGGTCTGCCCCAGGATCTCCTTCCGGTTGGACATGCCAAAAACCTCCCCATGGAGAGGCATCTTTACTAGATGCCCAAACCACCTCAACTGGCTTGTCTCAATGTGGAGGAGAAGTGGCTTGAAAGAACTAATTTTGGTGACTTGTATCTACAATTTTGTTCTTTCTGACACTACCCATAATTCATGACTATAGGCGAGGGTTGAAATGCAAATAGACCGGTAAATTGAGAGCTTCACTCCCCTTTGACTCAGCTCCGTCTTAACCACAATGGACTAGTATAACGTCCTCATCACTGCAAATGCTGCTCCTCTGCTTGTCAAGCTCTCACTCCACTGTCCCGTTACTTGTGAACAAAACCACAAGCAGTGGCGGTCCTAGCTTTCATGACGCCCTGGGTGAACCTGAATTGCGCAAATCCTTCATCTCACAAATACAATAACACACTTAAGAGAGTGTGATAATTTTACTACACTTTGAACAAGAAACAAAATAAATAGCACAACTGCCATCTACAGCCTGACTCTTCTTGCCTTCCTTGATGCAAAGTCATCAATTAATTTCATTACATGCATGATCATACTCATGAAGAGTAGATGACATGGCTCCACACCTTTATCTTTTGCTTGATCTCCTCTTCTTCTTTTCTCTTTTTCCTTAACTGGGCACCTGATGGCTTTGACCTCTTCTTATCCATTTGTTTATTTGACACTCAGGAATCAGCACACTACCCACCCCCCAACACCGTCAACCAAGAGTTAAGACTAAACCAATTCACCTCGTTTTGTAATGTATTTCACTATTTAACCAAACCCCGAAAAATAAGTAAAACTGAGGGCGCCCAGCCACCCGCTCCCCACACGGCAACTTGACGTGTAAATGAGCAATACAAAAACCGGAAGAAATGAATGGAAACAAATGAAAAAAATAATAATATAATTTTTTTGTGGGCGCTCATGCCGCCCCTCCACAAAACCCGCCCTGGGTGGCTGCCCATACTGCCCATATGAGAAACCGCAACTGACCACAAGATACTTAATCTCCTCCACTTGGGGAAGTGACTCCTCTAATCTAAAGGCGGCATACCACCTTTTTCCAGCAGAGTACCATGGCCTCAGATTTAGAGGTGTTGATGTTCATTGCAACTGTTACACACTAATCTGCATATTGTCTCAGAGCAAGCTGCAGGTCACTGTTGGATGAAGCCAGTAGGACCATGACATTGGCAAAAAGTAGGGATGGAATGCTTTGGCTCCTGAACCAAAAGCCTTTTCCAGGTCCACAAAGCACATATAGACTGGTTGGGCAAACTCTCATGCCCCTTCCAGTACCCTTGCAATGTCAGATAGCTGGTCCATTGTTCCACAGCCAGGAGGAAAACCACATTGCTTTTCTCGAATCTGAGGTTAGACTATTGGCGTAGCCTTTCCCCTGTCTATTCCCCTGTCTGTTAGGTTAACCCTAACCCAAAATGTGAGTCACAGTATTAATAATCAGAAATAAGATACAAAATAAACAGTATTTGAGCAGTAAGAGTAATGTCAGAGGTCATGACACAGTGACCACAGACAGTTATGTTTCCATTTAAATATTCATCAGCAGCTATCACTTAAAATAGGCGACCATCAAACTACTTTGCAGATGATATTTAAAGTCCAATGAGCTCTGCTGAAGTGCCATTAAAATAAATAAATATTCAGTAACTGTTGCCTGTAGATTTTTGTACTTGCAAATCTTTCTCTTGTCTTCTGTCTTTCATGAACACACACACAAACCCATTTTTTTTTGGCTTTCTTTTTCTGTTTAGATTTTCTGACACTCTTACTAAACAGGCTTTACAAACAGGGACTGTTGTATATGTGGTTGGCATTCACATTAGTAGCTTGTACTGGTCTTGAGCACAGAAAAATTAAGATCCTTTATGCAGCTATGTGTCCCTATGCTTTCTTCTACCATGCCACCCATCCCCACCACCTATTATCATCCCTTCTCTTCTTGCATGCAACTTGTGTGTGACTATTAAGTTTAATAATTTTGCTTGGGACCTTGGACCTTGGCGAGGGCACCAAAGCTAGGCATTACATAAAATATACTATGACAACAGATAACTGTTTAGACCGAATCATTGCCTGTTGGGCTGTGAGTTTGACTTAAACTAATTAAAAATGGTCATACTACAAAAATTTAATATTAGCAGCTTAATGTCTTGTCTTGGCCACAAGCCTGATATTCTGTTGATGAATCCTAATAATTTTGTTCATACGACTTCAGGACAAAAGTACAGTAATTATGGGATTTTCTGATTAATGTTTGGCAGTCTCATTTGAGAGGAAAAACTGTTGAATTAATTGGCACAACAGAGGTCTTCAGGGAAAGTTTATCTTTTCAAGGTATTTAATATTTTTGGCAGCAGCTCACTTGAGTTGTAAATGGCAATATCATAACATCATTTTTGTCTGAGTCTTTAATTAAGTTCATACCAGGTAATAGCAAATTGGTCGTTTCTATATAAACAAGGAATTGTTTTTGCAAATAATTTATCAGAATTAGACACTTTTTGGTTACTTAAAGAGGGCATTCACTGGAAAATCAAATTTCTGATGTTTTTTGGTGTGTCCCCCTGTCCTTCCTGTATCTTAACATCACTAAAGTATCACAATAAACACTTCAGCCACTTCTGAGAAAGAAGGGCTTCTCTGTTTACCTGCACTTGAGCAAGCAGTTTTGAAAAGTCTAGTCTAGTTACGTAACTAGCACATTTGCCATACAACGAACCCTCCCCCAACAGCTACTCCCAGTCATGGGTGTGAACATTCAACCTGAAGAAGAAGCTCCATGAGGCAGTCAGGTAGCTGGTAGCTGGCCAATCACAAGCAAGTGGGAATGCAAGTGACTCTGTGATCTGGGGGGCGGGCATTAGCTCAGAAACAGAGTGCCTGTTCAGAGGCTGTCAAAGAGCAGCAATAAACTGGCTTAATCTGAAGAGACTATGAGGTTTTTGACCATAAATATTATTTAATATATCTAAGTGGACATCAGTAATCTCAATTTTTGGTTCAAAAAGACCATTCTATGTGACTTTTAAAATGTAACATAAAATGTGATGATATTTTCAATCCAAATGGTCAGTGTTAAACTGTATCTTGTAATTTTATGCAATGCTCTTCTGTCATTGAAAGACATCATTCAATGGGTGAAAAAGTGCTGTAGGATGCAGTATTCAAAAAGCATCCTCTGCTGGAGTAGTTACTAGGTTAGTGTTGAGCAGCCACAGCAGGATGAGCATTATTTAATGTTGTTCACATCAGGCTAGACATTTGTCCACATTTTGTTTTAGGCACCATTTATTGTTAGAGTTACTTTACACTTACACTTCAGACTTGTCTGTGCAGCAGCCACTGTAGGTGTCTGTGTGAAGTCATGCCCACACATGGGCGTATGAGAGCTCTAGCAAATCTCCCTGCTGGAGCTCTAAATAAATAAAATATCAGTACTTGGAGTCTGTGTATCAATACAGTGTTGCCACGCAAAATATCACGATATATTAATATCTGTTTTTCCTCTGACTGACAATTATCAATTTACTTTTAGCACCATTAAATTGCCCTCTTGTTCATTTAAAATATTTTTTATTTCTTTTTGTTTCTGAGTAGCCCCCTCTCCTCCTCAAGGCTATGGAAGTGGGTTTGTGGCAGCAACTTCTCCCATGAAGGCTTCACCCATGAAGGCTTCACCCATGAAGGCTTCACCCATGAAGACTTCTCCCATGAAGGCTTCACCCATGAAGGCTTCACCCATGAAAACTTCACCCATGAAGGCTTCACCCATGAAAACTTCACCCATGAAGACTTCACCCATGAAGGCTTCACCCATGAAGACTTCACCCATGAAGGCATCACCCAAGAAGACTGGTTCTGTGATTTCTATTGCAAAACTCAACCCTTACCAAAGCAAGTAAGTTGAAGCTGTGGTGTGTTCATGTCGACATGTAATGTGTAACCTATACTTGACTTATGGGTATTTTTACCAAAATTTCAAACATATTCTTCCCATTATGTTGATTTTTTTCTTCTCCTCATTCTCCATCTAAACTATTTCCTCTCGTGCTTCTGTTTGTTTGCTACCTGTTTGCTATCATTTCCGAAAAGCACTATGGGGCATATTTAAAAATCTATAGGTGTGTGTTTCTGTTGGCATCTGCAACCATTCACTTTTTTTTCCTTCATATCTTTGTAAGTGGCTCTGTGGATGTGAGTGTGCATGTGAGTCAACCCATTTGCATGGAAATGAAATGACCGATCTTGCCTCAGAAATGGACATTTAAATGGCAGGTACTGCTGGGTCTTGTTGATTTGCTGCTGAGGTTTTGATTCTGTTATTTGGCCCAGTGGGGATTTGACCAATCTATGTTTTTAACCCGTTTCCTTTCCTGTCACATTTTCTTACCTCCTTTAGGGTTCCACTTAACTGCAGTTTTTTTTCTTGCTTGCTTCTTATCATTTCATTAGGCCTAAGTCTGTGTCTCTGACCTTTTAAGGTGGCTGTAAAAATAGAAGAACACAGTATAGCAAGACATAGTTTTTCAGATTAGTGTAAAGGTCCCCAGTCAACTTGCCCTCTATATTTGGGCTCTGATAATATGCCTTGTTTGAAATTACAAGCTGTAAAGATAACTGTGCCTGTAGGTGCTATAATAAACTGATGACTGTTCCATCTTTGGTGTTGGGGAGTAGTACAGTGAGTAAAATGGATGACTTCAGCGACTGTGCTTGTTCTATACATGTTTGTGTCAACACTTTCACAGTGCTGCATGCAGTAGATTACACGGAGATACAGCACATGTGCACATACTTATATTGAAAGTTTGTGTGGCTTTCTCATCCCATTCTGCTGGTGTTAAATAATAGCATGTAGAACAGGTTATAATTGGCTTTTGGCTGCCATAAACCTTGGTGAAGTAGTCTTATCCATACTGAGCAGGGAATGAGGTTCACTCTGGGCTGGCAGCTGCTCTCATGATAGGGGATTTAATTGCAGGCAAAGTTATGGTATGAATATTCTCCACTGCACAATTATCATCGCTGTCACAAAGCTTAATGCTGCATCAACTGGCTATTGTAAAAACAGAATAGGAAGAACATTTGAAATGCATTCAGTAGTTGGAAGAGGTACAGTGCCTACTAGTTAAAACTTTAAAAATAAATCTTTTGGATTCTTTTTATATTTTATGGAACTTTCAAAAAAAAAAAAACAAAACAAAAAAAAAACACTCATTTAATTTCCCAGGCTATTGTTGTTTTGCTCAGTTGTGTATCACGTTGGTGGAGAGCTTTTTAGAGTTTCTCTGCAGCATTTCTTATGACCTTTAGACAGCCGCTCCTTTTGTATTTGAAAAAAGTTTTCTCTCTCAGCAAATTTGTTGCTTTTGAGGTCAAAGTGTTAAGATGTAATTAAGTTAACATATTTTTTGTTTTATTGACATATACTTTGTAAGTGCTGATTCAGTATTACTGATGTTAACTGTGTATATTGCTATAGCTGGACTATCAAAGCTCGAGTTACCAACAAGTCCAATATACGCACCTGGAGCAACTCTAGAGGAGAGGGGAAGCTCTTCTCCTTTGAGATAGTGGATAATAGTGTGAGTAGATATGTATAGAGGTCTGAATATCTATTTGTTGCACATCAACATGTCACACTTGACCATGTTTAACTCTATGAATGCAACAAAATGTTTATTTATGTAAATGTGATTGGCCAACAGGGAGAAATCAGGATCACAGCCTTCAACAAGGAAGTGGACAAGTTTTTCACTTTAGTGGAGCAAGGCAAGGTGAGCAAGTGCCACTAACCAGTATGCATTTTCTGAAAGTTTACACAAAAATTATATTGCAAATAAATGTTTTCTACTAAGTCATTAACTCTGACTATTATGAATTCACCATCTACTTGCAGACAGATCCCCAGTCACAAATATTTGTGTACACACTGTGTTGTTGTAGAATTAGTTTGGTCTAATAAACCATTTTACAAAATTCTACCAATGTCTGCTGGACTTCTGAGAAATCTGTTGAGAAGATTTTAGAAGATTTTTTTTAAAAGAAGTGTTTATCTTACTGAAATATATATATATTTGAGACATTTTGAGCAGTTTGTTAGATATTATGTTACTTTTTTGTAAGTGTCTTATGATCTTTACTGTAGAGAAATGGCTGCCAATCTTGCAGGCTGAATTCTTCATGGTATATCAAAATTAACTCTTATTGTTAATAGGTTCACACTATAATTTCTCCTTCTCTTTATATACTGGCCATTAATTAACCATACATGACTACATCATAAGAAATACTGTCATCACACCATGAAGGTATTAAATAGCGATCTGTAACTTTCACAATGTACATAGACATGTAAATATTGCATTCAGGTACACTTTAAATGTGTTTAGCCCCAGTATGAATCTTTTTACCATCCCACTTGGTTTAAGAGTCTTGAATGCAGAATTTGTTAATAGGATGATCTTTCAGCAAGAGGGCCCGGTTTTAAGACCATATGTCAACAGCATCTGCTTTATGGTCCCTTTTTAATAAGAAGTCCAGTGCCTACCAGCTCAAGCTCTTGCACTGCAACTGACAGTGGCACTGACCTACGATCTTGCTTCAGGGCTACCCCCCAAAACTGAAGTTTAGACTGTAGGATTTCATACAGTCCAATACATTTACACATAGTAGAATAATTCAGAAATTAAATCCCATATTAATACTAGTAAAAACTTAAAGTTTTTATTATGTTAACTCTATCTGTATATTGCATTTAGGTAGTTAAATAACACCATTAATGGAAGGTAATGTAAGATGATTGCTGCACAAAGACAGAGAGAGATGTGGGTTGATCTTTTTTTCCTGTTTATAGAGTTGTCAGCAGCAGTCACAGAGCAATGCTCTCAGTGCATGCTCTTTGTATATTTTCCTATATTGATGCATTTTTAGCCAGGTAGAACACACACTGGTGCTCTTGCTCAACTCAATCAGGTCCACAGAGCTTAATAACTCAATTAACCCTGGTCATCATTTTGCTAGTTGCACAGACATAGGCATCAGCTACTGGCAGTGACTCCTAACAGCCCCAGATCCAATTTGTGCCCTCTGCTCTCCAAAGATAAATAAAGGGATGAATCTGTCTTCCCTCTGTCTTCTGAGCGTTGACAGACCAGTGAGTGGGTGTGACTGGCTCTGAGTGGCCATAGTGCTTATCATGCTAGTTTCATGCTTCTATTTTTCTGTGGAATGAATCAAAGAGAACAGGCCACACAAACAAACTTGGAGGCTGAGAGATTGGATAATGTATTGAGAGCTGGAAAAGCAAATGAAGATGTGTGCCCTGCAGATGGAGGTAAAATAGTACCATCTAGCAAACTTGCTCTATTTTCTGGTGAATTAGAGAATGATACGGCTGATATGAAACTGCATCTTAGTTGGACCTCAAGGGTTTTCCATTCTTATTAAGAGCTGTTTGTAGAAAAAAAGCTTCATAGTAAGAATAATGTCTTTGGCAATATCAGTAAAGTATTTGTCCCTTTTGATCAGTTGCCCCAAATTTACAAGAATTTACATTTACACAGGTTGATAATTTTTTATAAAGCACGAGATTCATTTGTTCCTTGTAGGTGTACTGCATCTCCAAAGCTACAGTGAAGATCGCCAACAAACAGTACAACACACTGAAGAATGACTATGAGATTAACCTCCATGCTCATTCGTCCATTGTGCTCTGTGATGACAGTCAAGGAGTCCCCACACTGCACTTTGACTTTGTGCCCATTGCAGAGCTGGAAAACAAAGACAATGACACCATCATTGGTAAGAAATGTTACACATTGAGATTTGATGAATTTATTTCTATACACAGAGACTAGTTAAAGAGCAGGTGAATAAGCAGGTAGAGCTTTAGTGCAGTTGTAATTAAAGCAAGAGACTAAGTAGTATGTTTTTTGTCTCAGGAGCTGAGGGGTTTGCAGTCATGTTTCAAAAACATTACAATCATCTGATCTAGAGTTATGTATCAAACCATTTAGCACTCCCAAGTCTTGAGATAATGTGATTCAGTGTGTCTCCACACTGACCTGTAACTCTTGCGCCCCCAAAGACTCAGATTTTCTTTGTGGACTTTGGTGAGAGAAAGAACAGTTCAAAGCAATAAAAAACATTGTCAATCATTAAAGGCTGTCCAACTGCAAAAAATAACACAGTTCCTGACAGTGTCTATAGCTCATTACATGAGTTTCATATTTTTATGTGAAGTTTTTCTTACTTTATTTAAATTTTGTTGTATGTTTTAAAAATTTCATTCACCAATTTCCGTTGTCAACTGACTGATGGCTGTTTTATAAGATTTATCATTGGTGCCCCTAAAATTATACCTGTAATCATTGTAAAGCTAACTTCTCTGCCTAAATGTGATTAGGTGTCATTCTCAAAGTCTTACTTTCACCCCACATAAGTTTGGTTTTTTTTTTTTTTTTTTCGTCAAATTTCAAGCTATTTTTTGTCTATTTAGAGATGGGAAATATAAATAGTACAGCTGTCATTGACGTCATCCGGGCTACACTGCCCAGTGATGGCACTAAAATAAAACACTGACTTTTGTGACATAAAGTAAAAGACTAAAGCAAAGTGAGCCATGATTAATGTGGGAAGAAATGATGTGACAATTATTTAGCTATTAGATAAGAGAATACTGCAGCCATCTGAATGATATACAAGTTGTACAGGTGTGGTGGAGGACTATACTCATCAACAACCTGCTTAAAGAAGGTTAAAGAAGCCAGACAATTACTGAACACAATTAGTTTGTATTCTAATCCTCTTAAGAAATGATGGTCATGTTATGGTGAGCAAATTGTGAAGTCTGGTGAAATTTGGTAGAGAATGGTGTTTTTCTCTATGAAAAGTGTCAGTTTACCTGTGCATAACTGGGACAACAGTAGGATGGCTAAATACTTTATTTGTGTGATAGCACTATCAAAGCCTTGAGTACCTTGTTACTAAGAGCAGTCTTTTTAAGCTCTTTTAAATAAAATAACTGATTTGCTATGTTTCCCATCCAGCCATTTAGTCATTTCAAAACATTATGCTAACAGTGACAAATATTTTAGTCATATAAAATGAGAAATACATTAGCCACAACATGACTCGAACTACTCTTGACAATTTTTCAATCATAAAACAAATCCACACAGCTGGAATGATTACATTGTCTTGCCTTTACTCATGTCCTGCTCACATGTTAGTGGTACTCTTTTTACAACCTATGCTTAGCAAATCATAATTAAATTATAATTAGGGTGAAAAGATAACATTGCTATTTACTTTATCTTTGTCTGATATCAGATCAAATGATTTTCAATTGTAGTAGATAGTGAGTATAAAATTGGCTCATTCCAAGATGACAGGATGTGAGTTTGTATTGTCACTTGTTAGTATTTAAACCTGTGTATTATCAGATGGACCACCTTTCAGTTAAGTAAATCTAAGCAATTTAAAATTATAGATATAAATGGTGAAAAAAAGGGCTATCAGATAGGCACCTGCAAGTCAGTCATGAACAAGACGTGTGGAACAATAAATTATGACACGATGAGAGGGAAGGTTAATTCAGATTTATTGATAGAATAATGGAAATTATAATGGGAAATATCACTGTGACAGATAAAATGGGATGTCCCAGTGAGGTTCAAGCAAGTGATCTGACTTTAATTTTGGAATCTGCTCTTGGTATCGTTGCTGAAAGACAAACTGTATAGTCTACAATTTATTGTTTTGACACAAATGGCATAATTTGATAATTCTCTCTTTGGTGTTTTTGCAGCTTTGTTTCCAATACTAAACAGTATATTTTCCGGTAGCTTACGTCTGAGAAAGACCCCTTTTTCCGTTCAATGACACAGACTTACCCTTCATTATATTGAAAAATTGTTCACTCTAATCACAGAACTAGCAAATAAAAATACATAATGACACCTTACAAGGCATTTGACTCTTCAAACAAGTTTTCACACTGTACCCAAATGAAAAAGGAAGGTGTTCTGCATGTTGCTTTTGCAAGCAAGGTTTTCAAACTAGGGGAACTAAGATGTCATTGTCAAGAGGTCAAGATATCAGTATGAGGGGCATTTACACACAAAATATTGTTTGGATGCAGAATTGTTGCCCTTTGGACATCTGTGGGTTGAAACAATAACTTCTGTTCTCATGACACTTATCAGCACAGGTCCACATGGTCCATAACTCACCCAGTGTGCAGTGTGATATTTGAACTGCACTGTAATTAAGCACTTTTACTGCATTGCGTCAGCAAAACATAACAGGAATGACTTGAAACCAAGCAGGGTTATTGATTCTTTAAAGTGTTTGACAAGAACTTAATGGCCATAAAGAAAATAACCTACTCTAACCTTCTGTGATTAGAGTCTTGTTGCTTTGTATTTGAGCAGTAATATTGCAGGATTAAATTAGTATAAGCATTGGGTGGTACAAACCAGCCCAGCGGGAAACTGCACAGTTAAGGGATGCACTGAGCAGTTTACCTGCAGGAGTATGTTAACATTGGTTTCAGAAGGGCAGCAGTACACGTCCTGTGCATCATCTGTTGTCTCACCCTCTCTCTACTTCCGCTCTCTCAGTACGCCTCTGTTAAATAAGGGATTATAACATGGTAATGAGAACTGTCAGCCTGTTTCTGTGGTGATAATGGAGTTCAGAGGTGGGTGACATCGTTTCAATCATAATGGAATTAAGCAGCGCTGAGAAAGCACAGACAAGAGAGCAGGGGAGGAACAGGGGGAGGGGGTTTAGTAAAAGGTTAGTGGAGGTGGCAGACAGGAGGATGAAGCTCATAGAATCACTTGTTCCAGATGTCCGTTTTATAATTCTGCCCAGTCATATTATTTAATGTGTGGGCAGTAGTCTTAGATGATTAACAGGAAATTGACCACCACAATAGTGATGTTTCTGAAGTAAGAAAGAAGACTGCAGTCACTAAAAAACTTAATAATACAATACACCATTTAAAATAACTCAAAAATCCACTTTGCATATTTTTGATAGAAATGTATTGTTTTTCTCATATTCAATGTATGAGTGAATGTGCATTGGTGATATTGAGAGCAGTAATGCTGAATGAAGTGTTTAGGCCTTGAGCATGCCAGAAAATATGAACTGAGGAATGAGTTTGTTGTGTGTTGTGATTTGTAAATATGGGCCTGGATCTTAGCCAGCATTTTATGACATTTGTCATTCTGATGCAACTTGGCAATATCAGAGCAATGTCATCTCTGCTGGTTTGGATCTTTACTACTTATGATGCAATAACAATTTACATAATGTAGTGAACATCCAGAGGGGCTTTTTACACTTTGTGCCAAGGCTCTGGTCACATAATGCGCTATTGCCTCCTTTTTCTTATGCCTCAGTCTCAGTAGCCATATTTGTCTGCCTATATTCATGAGCTATATAGATGGAAATATAATGGTTCTTTCTGCCTATAGATATTATCGGTGTGTGTAAGAGTGCAGAGGATGTATCCCGAATCACCACTAAGACCAGCAGAGAAGTCTCCAAGAGGGCCGTCAGCCTGATAGACACAACTGAAAAAGTGGTGACAGTTACATTGTGGGGAGAGGAGGTAATAACTGTAATCCTGTCTTTCTGTCTCTCTCGTTCTCTCTTTTTATTTATCCAAGGAAGATGTTTAATATAAAAACACATTGTGCCAAATGTAATTAATCATATGTTCATGAAGGTGTCCATGCGTATTCCTATCGGCACACATCACACAATTTTGCATGTTCTTGCATGCTGAGCATTTTTGACTGCTTTCAGTTTCATGGGCTATAAAATATTGATAATTCAAATCCATTCCTTTGACCTTCATTAGTGTTTTGGATCACATTTCCTGATTTGAAGCAGAAGGCTAAATAACTAATGTACATGAAATGGCACTATTCTTAACTAAGCTCATTTAATCCACAAGAGTTTAATCCCTCCTCATTGCCAAGATCCAAAAATGAATTTCAAACTAATTTGTAGGTAGTCCAATTATCAAAGTAAACTAAACCACATTTTACTTTCCAGCCTGCAGACCCAAACTGAGCATGCATTAACACAGCTAAGTGATAGATGGTCTTCTTACCAATCCTAATGATCAATCAAAGCATTTTACAGTACAAGTCACATTCACATGTTCATTGAACATTAAAAATAGGACATTTGGTCCTCTGTGTCACCCAAGAAAACCACCAACCTTCAGCTTCATTGATGACCCACTCTACCTCCTGAGCCACAGACATCTACTTCTATCATCAATTACTCTCTTACTGTAACACTTTTTCTTCTCTCAAGGCAGAGAAGTTTAATTGCACTAGGGAGCCTGTGGTTGCCATCAAAGGAGCTCGTCTGTCAGATTTTGGAGGCAGATCTCTCTCTACTTTGTTCAGCTCAACGGTCATGGTCAACCCAGACATACCAGAGGCTTTCAGATTGAGGGCCTGGTGAGTCACACTGGTGTGCAGCACTCTCTTGAACATTAAATTGTCAATAGTTTTTCAGTTTTTTGGGGGGGTGGGCAGGGACTTGCTTGACACATGACCTGTTCACACACAAAAAACCCACAAATTTATAAACTTGAATGAAGAGGCCTTGATGAACATGTGCAGGACCCTAGTGGCATGTGCCTCATCAGTCCCAGCGGGGCTGTAGATAGGATGTAGAGATGATTGGATAGAGGGACAGAATAACAGAACAGCAGAATAGGAGATATTTCTGGGTTCTAGGTCTGTGGGGGTACTATGTAACATGCACAGAATGATGTGCATACAGCAAGCTGCATTAAAATGGTTTCCAGTTAATGTGAAGGGATTTTGAATTATGACTCATTCACTCATTAAGTTCCCAAGTCTGGCCCCGTTGTAATATAAATGGGGCTATTTATTCTGTGTATGTACATAAGGCTTGAGAGTACATATGTGTTCCTGTGTATCACACTACTATTCTTAGGACAGAATTGTGTCAAACAGCATGCTCACCACTTCATTTAAAATACAGCAAATAAAGGGTAATAGGTTTTAGGACTTGTTAGCCTGTGTGTGTTGTGGTTAACCTTTAAGAATGCACTATGAATAAATGACAATGAATGTTATTGATAGGAAAGATGGTGTAATATGGTCCATTTTTAGCATGTAGATTTGCACCCTACAATGAATCCCAATCAGTCTGATTCCTGTGGGGATGTGTTTCTTTGTGGGTTTGTTTTGACTGGGCTGTGAAAGTGATGAATTTGGATGATGCCTTGATTAGATTGTTCTGCTCATCTAGAATGTAGAGCTGGAGTCCCACTGATGCATTAAGATTTTAAAGGGCATATTAAAGAGGTAGATAAATGAATAGATGGAGTGGGTAGACAAGAACAAAAATTGGTATTTTTTGTTCCTCTTCTAGTACCCCAGTTTATATGGCTGGAAATACATTTCAGGACTGATGTATGAATGTATGTAGATAGCAGTCAGCATGTCAGATATGAGGTGGCAGGATACAGCTGAGGAGGGTTTCTTTACATATCAATACAAATACAGTGTTAACAACACAATACTAACTCAGTGGAGAAATATAAATGTATGAATACAATAACATTTTCACATAAACATATACACCTTCTTTTGTAAGCACTTGTCCCCAGACTTCTTAATATGAATGGTGTAGTATCTTTAATATAGCACCTTGATGTACATGGTTCATTAGGTAAGCATACCTTAGTTGTGAGATATACTCTAACAACCTGCCCTTTCTTCATTTTCTTCTTTCATTCTGTCTCCTTACACTCTAGTGACATGCCTTCTCACTGTGGTATGTGTACCACCAGTGGTATGTGAGCTTCCTCTGGTGGTACTTGGAGAAAAATCAGAAATACTGTCACCTTATCTCTCGCCCCATCTTAATCTAATTTCACTATACCAGTATCTGAAGTATTCGAAAGAGGAGGATGATGAGAGAACAAATTATTTTGTTGTAAAATAAATTGTAAATAATGTGAAAATTCCTTAGCTGATTTTGCTTGGCCTATTTATACCACTCTCTTTTAACATTGGTGATAATGATATTATTTCAAAAGTACAATATTTTCTCAGGTGCTCTTGGTATAAAAAGTTTGAGAACCACTGCCCTATGACATATTTCACATGTACCAATCTTTGTATGTTATGCTGTACAAAAAATGTTTGTTCATACCTTATTATTTGTGCTCTGTGTATTTTATTGTCTAGGTATGACCAGAAAGGTTATGCTCTTGAGAGCCAGTCCTTGACGTACACAAGGTCAACGCACAGTAGATCAAGGATAAACTGGAAAACACTGAGTGATATAAAAAATGAACACATGGGACAAGAGGAGAAGGTACAGTGCACACAGATTGACTTACTTGCATGCGTTCACAAATATATATATAAGCACAAATATATGCTTATATACAGTACATACAGAGGTCAGTATTAATAAACACCTAAATGCAAAGGCCACATAGAAGTGTTGGTTCACCAAAACCTTAAAAAATGTTAAAGATAAAGTTTTCAGCAGGGAATCACTTTGCTGGAAACGGATTGATCCATAAGTCACTAAGTCCGTCTGTCATGCATGCAGCTGGGTACTGTATGAAAAGGAAGGAAAGAAACCCCAACAGATGGCATAATGTCAACATAACTACTGCGCAACTAACAGTTTGATACCTGAAAATGTTTTTTCATTGTTAGAAAAGCGGGGTAAACACTGGGTTTCGGTGTCGGACTGTCATAATAAAAGAGTTGCAGCTTCAGTGTCACAGAAAGGTTTAAGTCACACAGCAACAAATCCATCGCTTTGACAGTCAGTGACTTGTTTTACTTACTCTTACTACCCCATTGCTATGGCTTGTGTTTTATGTTGCAGCACATATTTGCCATATAAACCCTCGGCTGAGTTTAGTAGAGTAGAGTGGGATTGTCAAAATGTTGAAATCAATAACTTACTGCATTACGACAAACACAAAGTCACAGTCAGGCTTCCTTCCATTCATGGTTAATAAGAGCAGCTTTAGGCTGTGTGTGTTCATTGAATGAACTACCATATGGAAGGAGTTTCATCTCACGTAATTATAAATGTTTCCACTAAAAGTGGAGCCAAAGCCTGGTTTGTACCTTTCATAAATGTTCTGTTTAATTAATTTGGTTTATTTTCAATTAATCACTGTCATTCCACACAATAAGAAGTCACATATGTCTACTTCCTACATCAGTGTCATTCAAAAAAGTTTCTAATTATGTTTTGGAAAGGCTGGAAGCTTATAGGGCATAACATTACCAGAGCGGCAGTAGCACAGACTGAGAACATGAGGGAGAGAGGTGGTGTAGAGAGGCCAAGCAGGGCCACTTAAATGTCCTGTCACTTACGAAGCTGCAGTGAAAGACTGAAGGAAAGAGGACCACAGAAGAAAAAGTGGGAAAAAGAGAGAGTGTGTGGTGACAGTAGTCAAGTGGAAAGGGATCTTATGAATAGGAATGCAAATAGGAACCGATTACTGGCAGGGGGAGGAAAAGAGTTGAATGGTTACAGTGTGATTATAATTTAAGGTCAGATTTTTCTGCCAATTTTCAGTTTTTGTCCATTATTCTCTTTTCTTTCTCTGTGTCGCATACCCCAATAATTTCTGTTATTGAAGGACTCAGTGGTGGATGTCTATCACATACACAGACTCTGCTTTGAGAATCCAAATCATTAGCTTATACTTTTAAGCAATTTAACTTGTCACTCTACCTTTTCTCCTCCATGTACCATATGTGTGAGACACTGAGTGTGGAGATGTGAGTGTACAAGTCATTCCTAATTAATGAAATGTATGTATTTGAGTTTGAGGACAAGCATTAAAGTTGGCATGTGCAGCCACGTCAATTATGTGAAGTAGATTTTCACTTGGTTGCCCTTCCACATACAAATTTTAATTGCATTTAGGTGCCAGAAGGTGACACAGGGATTTTCTGTGATTAGGATGAAAGCAACTGTGTGTGTGTGTGTGTGGGCGTGTGCGCATGTGTGTGTTTCTTCAGAAGAGTCTGCTCACATATTTTTTATGTGTGTCTTGAGAGTGTTATTATGTATCGGTTTTTGTGTGCAGTGTTAGTCATGCTCTTCATCTTGGTTCTCCACACAGTGTGCTTAAGGTTAAGACTTTGCCCCAAGGCTTCTGCATACACACTGGAATACAGAAGAACAGGGAAGGAAAAACACACTGAAGGGGATGGGAGAGAGATGATTGCAAATGCAGGGGAATTTATTTAGAGTGGGTTTGCTTTAATGGAAGCAGTACCATCCAGATTGAACTGACCTCCATCATCATATTCTCCGTAGCTTCTGCCAACATCATGAGTCGTGAACAAGCCTTGAATGAAAGCATCCTGTATTTTTCCAACTGCCATGTCCACCCTCCCACCACCTTTCTCACCACTTGTTTTCCCACCTCTCTTGGCTTCTAACACTCTAATCTGCCTGTGTCTGCGAAATGTGATGCGGCAGGAACAACGGCAGAAACATGGGAGGGGAGTGCTGAGTAAGAGAGGGCTGTTGCTAAGGGGAAAAAAATCTCTTAATTAATAAAACCTACGTATTAAATGTTTTGTGGGGGTTCTTGCTATGTGATGTGTGTGCTGGATAGATGGATGGGTGGACATATTATGTGGATGAGAGTCGGTGGGTAAAATGTCAGAGAGCTCTCATTCTGACTTGATGATATCTTTAGAGGTCATAGGGACACATGATGGCATCAACCATAAAAAAGGCTTTTCCTATTCAGTGCTCTTACTGAACATCTCATAGCTGTGTATGATCTGTGTATGACCTAGATGAGTCTTTGATAGACTCATCTAGGCCAACATTAGAAATGATTCTGGCCTAGTTCTAGCTAGTATTTGTTGTTTTAGAAACATTTTAAAGCATTTAATTTGAAATTCTAGCTAGAATGTCACATCTTTAAGGCCTGATTAATCAAGGATTTTCCTGATCAGGTGTTGTACTGTATACTAAATCTGTGCATGCCTATTTGCATGCAGACATAGAAAACTCCCTGTCTTCTCCCAGTGAGCCCCAGTTTGTCCACTGTTTGCATTCTTTATATTTATATTTATGGAAATTCAATGCTGTGCTTCTCTACAGGATGAGAGTATCTTTCTTTCTTTCCCCGAGAGTTTGCATTTCTTTTCATTTTTTGCTGTTGATTTTACCAGTGTGAGTTCTGAAGCCTAAGGTGCTAATATCTGTTTAAATTACAGCATTGTTGCTGCATTTTAATTTGATTCTATTTGAGTGTACCCTCCTCACTTTAAAATCATAACTGAAAGTTTTGCTCATTGTACATGTATTGCAAACATTTATATATTAGGGTCTTTGCATTTAAACTGGCATGTTAGACATGTGTATGTAAGTAGGTTCATGTGTATGAGAGCATTATCAGAATTTATTTGTTGAAGTATAAGAGAGAGAGTGAGAGTCATCTTTTCTCACATCTATTATGCATAAAATTCTTAAGCTCTCGAAACTGTTCCAAGATTGTTTGGAAGTCAAATTGAGATCTGTAAATGGTATACACTAACTACCAACTGGACTGACTTTCTGACAACAGTTATACCGATGATGCCAAGGTTAATCACAGTTTATTTTTATATTATTCACTGTTTCTCCTTTTACTCTGTGCAAGCATTTTAATTTTTAAAGTTTGAAGGCTTCTGTCTGCTTTAGAAGCAGCACCTTCTTGTTTTATTTCTTTACATCTATGATGTACTTTTTAGTTTCACATTTGCTAGAGTCATGATTTTAAAAGTTAAAGTTAGAAAATGGAAATCAAAATGCAGAAAAAAAATCACACATTTTACCCAGAATTAAAATTTAATTATCAACATGATTTTAGGTTACCATACAGAAATATGTTTGAGTTTATGATAGATAGGAAGGTTGTCCTTACAGGCTACAGTTTACAATTAGGAAAGAGTTTGACACATTGTGTTCTCTTGTTCTATGGGCTAATTATTCAATGTGGTGTTGTGGCCTGAGCCACCTGGCATCTTGCTCATCTACCAAAATGCAACCTCCTACATATCAAACACTTTGATGAGGTGTCTTTATTCAGTCTAGTCATCTAGTGTTGTATTTTAAGATTACTGCTTACGATTTCTAAAAAGTATACCAACTGTCTTTGCAGTGCTTGTTTTTTCTGCTGGTGCATATATACATAACTTTTTGAAGTCTAATACATCCCACCGTCTCCTAATGTGAAGTGTACAATCACAGCGGATTTTAGTCCGTTTTTTTTTTTTTTTTTTCTATCATTTAAGAAGTTCAAAATGACACAAGGATGGTAACATATTTAGGACCTACTGAAGCATTACTGAAAAGTTGCTAGTTTTGAGCAGATGTTCACAGATGAAGTCTTTACTAAATATGGAAAAGCTGTTTTAAATAAAGACTATAAAATATGATATTTTAATGAAACAAAGAATCTCTTGGGCAGTCACAGGAACAGTCAATATTATTTTCATGTTTTTATCATCAATTAGTAAAACCAAATACCGACTTCCTGACTTATTTAAATTGAAGAGCTACCAGTTTAACTGGGAAAGATAATTGTGTGGAAAATAAGCATTTTCTAAAAAATATTGTGTTCAAGGGTGCTAGTAATATTTTTCCCAGTATTTGCAGTAATATTTTTTCTGGTATTTGGAGTAGGTTTGATTTCTCAATTGAGCACTGGAAAATGAACTGTAACCCTCATAGGTGTCAGAATTACACATTTTTGATCTGATTCAGCACTATTTATTGATCTTGCTAGTCAATCCTTATAATTACTTCTCCTTTTTTCCCTCTCTATTCAGGCGGAGTATTTCAGCTGTGTGGCAACAGTTGTGTACACTCGCAAGGAGAATTGTCTGTACCAGGCCTGTCCATCTGCAGACTGTAACAAGAAGGTTATAGACCAACATAATGGACTGTACCGCTGTGAAAAGTGTAACAGAGAATTTCCAAACTTTAAATACAGACTCATACTTTCTGTAAGTGCATACAGTGTACATCACTTATGCCTGTCTAAATTACATTCTTAATGATGCTGGCATAGACAAATAATGTGTGATATTTTATCTCATGTATTGTTTTATTTTACTTAAACATGCATACATAATATCTCTCACGTCTGCATTATCTCTGTCTGTCTGACTTCTAGGCCAACTTGGCAGACTTTGGGGATAACCAGTGGGTGACATGCTTCCAGGAGACAGCTGAGGCCCTATTGGGCCATAGTGCAGAAACACTGGGACAATTAAGAGACACAGTGAGACACATGCACACACCAATACACATAAGCATGCTTAAGTTTATGTGTTTACAACTGATGAGAAAATTGCCTTTAATATTTTACTTACACCCTGTATTCCAATGTGTGTCTCTTATTCAGGATGAGACAGCATTTGACGAAGTCTTCCAGAAAGCCAACTTCAGAACCCACATCTTTAAAAACAGAGTCAAGCTTGAAACATACAACGTAAGTAGCAGTAAACTAAAACACAATATAATTTGATACAATGTAATTTAGTTTACCAGAATAAAAGACATTAATTTCATAAGATACAGCTGTAAACCTCAATATATCACATTCTCTTTTTGACATGTTCAAGTAAAACTCCTCCTTTCATTTTTGCCAGTAGGGTGGGTGCTTGCATTGCTGAAAAATTTAGCATTTTCAATATTCAGTATGAACTCCCTGCACTTCAGTTGCAACCTTCAGGGTGTACTGATGACAGGCCAACCTGTAAGGAATGTTTTTGTAACATGTTGTCCCTTGGGTTTTTTTAATTAAAAACTTAATGGTAAATACAACAATGAACGAAAACTGACATCCCAAGAGCAAATACATGGTACGTTGTCATTTGGTGTTCTATTGATGAGTTATAAGTCACCCCAGAATTTGCATCAACATTTGCATCAACGTTTTTGTTATCTTCAACTGAAATTTAATCCTAAATGTGTAAAAGCCAAAAACAAGATTGGAAAAATACACTGTCAGTCACACAACATGAATCTAAAGATCATTTTAATTAGTATCACAACAACATGTAGCCAGTGTTGTTTGGATGACAAAACAAATAAGGCTGTGGATTCATTTCTCATAATTAGCCACTAATTTGCATTTAGCTGTTGTCTAAGCCTAATTAACTTGATTATTCAAAAACTAATTTGCTTCAGAGGAAACAGTCGAAAAAGAATGACTAAGATGTTGAATGAGCTCTGAATGGTCTGCGTCCTGACCACAGGAAAACCTGCAGGGAGAGTTCATGAGCCATTCCTCATAAATATAAAACCTTTTAATTAAAGTGTCAATAAATGTCAAGGCATTATATTGCCATTCCAGCTTCATACACATAAATGCACAATTTCTTTTGATGCTGTTAAATTACAAAGAATTATCTTCACATGTGAAATAAAAAAGCTTGATTGTCCTTGTACAGCAACTGGTAACATTCCACTTCTACTGACTAACAAGAAGAAGCCTGAAGCCCCACTAGCAGATGCCCGAGGCTGTATTTTTCATTACACCCAGCAATACTGAAGCTGAGCAAACAATATACTGATTGTTTTTTTTGTTGTTTGTTCCTTTTTTTGTTGTTGTTATTGTTTAAAACTTTTATTACAGTCTTATCAATTGTGGGGTTTTCCTCAGGGCAGCATTACATATAGAGTCATTGGGTCATTAAGAAGTAGTAGTTGGTAGCTTGAATGTTCTTGGTAAATTGTCTTCTGAGGAACATTGGAAAATGGCAAATTTCATAGCAGTGTAGAACATAATGTGTGTGAAGTACAGACTGGCCATCATTGTAATCCACGGGCATCACCTGGCAAATAATAGAAATGGAATATAGAAAACATTACAATAGTGTTGCTGCTACTTTGTAATATACTGTCTTCTCTCATTTAAATCAAAAGTTCAGGCACCCTTGGGCAAGTTAGATATTTACTGATTTTTGAAGTGAAAAGAAGTAAATACACCACCTGCAGCTAAAAGGCATTAACGTAAGCCTTTTGATTAAANATAGCTGTGCAACACTTTGGGCAGTCAACCTTTCTGTAGAACACTCGGGACCTGATGAACTGGCTGTAAATGACTAAGATTTGTTTGGTAGATCAGGATGTATCATTAAGAAATGTCAGTTAATGACATTTCAGAGACTAAATTCCTACTCAAATATTGTGGCAACACTTTACAACCATGGACCCTTTTGAATAATGCACAGGATTCCCTACTGTCTGTCTTCCCTACTGTCTGTCTACTGTCTGCGACTTCATTAAGAAATGGCAATTGAGTGGGATAGCGAAAATGAGATCTGGAAGACCATGCACTGAGAAACTCCCTTCATCACAAATCACTGACTGCATAGTTTTTAATTGTTCTAAATAATTATTAATTGAATTTATTCTACTTTTTATTAGCCACAAATCACTTCCATTGTAGGAGTAGTACTGTTTTCCACTATGCAGAGCAATGTATGGTGGGATATGCTGTATTCATTGTCCAGAGGTGGCTAGTAAATGTTTACAGTTGTTTTGATTTCAGACCCTGTGATTCACAATGAGCACAGGACCAACAGTGTATAAGATTCACTTGAATTTCTCTACCTCACCCTCAATTTTTTACCGCTATTTTCACTGAAATACAACAAGTTAAAGCTCCACTGCTCAATGTCTGTCACCCCCCTTAGTGATTACCGCAACACAACTGGCTGCTCCAAATTATGTACACCTAGATGATCTTGCACAACCCCCACCCCTTTACTTCCCAGCTGCAATAATTGTTTATCTTGCCATACTGCTGAATGTGCAGGGGGTTTTATAGTAGTAGAATCCATTTCTGAAACTACTTGTGGATGCTTCTTGTTGATTTCTGTCATACCCCAACCTGTTGCTGATGTTTTGCTTTATTAGCACTATGTTGATGTGCTTCCTCCTTGATATTAACTAAAATATTTTTAGATTTAGGAAAAAATGTATCTGTGTATGTGAAAAAAATACTGCTTGTGTGAGAGCAAGTTCATCCGTTTGTCTGAAGTGAATTGATTTTGTCTCAGTGAACAGATTAGTGCAGAGGGCTGCTTTTTCCTAGCTCGTGTGAACAGGCTATTGAGTGGCACACAGTGACACATAATACACCCACTTTATTTAATCAACAAACCACACTCTTAGCAGAGTTCATCAACATGACATTCAGGTGTTTTTCTCTGTCCCTCAGCTTGTGAAAAAGGTCAGAGGAAATGAGGTGTTCAATACACACTTGAATATTTCAAAATGCTGTGTATCAAATATTTACATAACTTATACAGCATTGCACATTCATTCCAGGCTACTTGTTCTTTGTAGCATTATTGCACAGCCTCACAGTGACTTGCTGATGTTTTACAGGTAAAATCAAGTAGTGTTATCACACTATCTGTTCCTAGAATAATATATATGTAATGTGTTAAATAGTGTATTACAGAGAGTGCTCCCTAAGTAATGTTATTTACTTTGGGGCTGAAACCTCTTTCACCTAAGTGTGGTGAGTTGAGAATGCCAAATCTTTTCACAACTTAGATTTTACTGTGATATTTCACAAATACTTCCAGGAAGTTAATGCTCTCTTTAGTGTCATCTTGACAGCTAAGCTCCTGCACATATGCATTGTGATAAAACCTCAGCTGACAGACAGGTGTCTGTCTGCCTGTCAAACAGTATGAGAAACTGAACAAATTCCTGGTGGATTTTCTTTTCCTGTGGCAAAAAAAATACAGGAATAAATGGTAAAACTAATTAAAGTAACATATTACATTTTTGAGAAAGTAACTATTCAAATTGCAGACATAACACATTAGATTACTCTTTTGCATTAAAATGTAAAAAAGTATTTTAGTACATTAATTTGTAAAGTGTTACCCCAATTACTGGTCAGCAGTGTGACAAGAAGCTGAAACTATGTTTGTAGAGGTGCTGTAATTCTCGTTTAAGTCCCATCACTGTGAAACTCTATTTACAGCCTCATTATCCAAATGCCTCCTCAGGGATTCTCTCTTTCATGTACAGTAATTTTATTGCTCAGTGTTGTAAAATGGTATTTTTCAGTGTAGTATCTCATAATTCTCTGAGGTTGTGGCATCAGTGGAAAGTGTGTACTTGGTTTTTGCTGCAAGGTAATTGTGTACATGTTAGTGCACCAGCATCTAGAAGTTGTGTTTAATTCTTCAGGGAAGAACCTCACCTCACTCTGTTATCTGAAACTGACTTGGAGGGTGGATGGGGTGAATGTCAGGCCACTGGATAATGTTTTCCTGACTTGCTGTGATGGTGAATATCAGTCTATGCATGTTAATTTAACAATCAGCCAGTAGTCTGTCCTTTTGGAAAACTTTTGGATTTAACAGATTTATACCTTTTGTCAGACAGGGCCTTTGTCATATTGTTTTATTTCTCTGGTATCTTAAGGTAGATGCAAATTGAAAAAACTAACAGGTGTGATATCCCATGTGAGATAATGAAAGAGTGACGTCTTTGATGCTGTTGGTGCAGGTTGAATTGCTTACTGATGAATGAACTGTTGCCCATTCATTGCAAGTGACATTATGATGAAAATTTGTTTTAGGCTTCTCATCTTAATCAGAAGCTACTATATTATGTGGTTGCTGGAGATTTGACTGATAATTTAGAGTCTAACTTTACTCAAAATTCTGGAAAATTGGCACTGATTCACTTTGCCTTTGCCTGACTTCACATGGGTTAGAGCTTTGTTTGAAATTTAAGCAGTATTTACTAAAATGCATATTGGTTTAAGTAAACAGTTTCTTTCAATTTTCTCAATAATTCATGACTGAATAATGGTAGGAAAGTTATATCCAAGGCTGCTTGTCTTTCCTCCTTAGGATGAGAGTCGAGTGAAGGTAACCGTTATGGAAGTCCAACCACTTGACCACAGGGAATACAGCAGGACGCTCCTCAACAACATCCGCAAATTGGCCAGCTCGACTTGGTCCCAGTGACCTGCAATGTAGGTCAGAAACAGCTGCCTGCCAATTGACCACGTCTTCCACTGACCTCTGTTTGTTGTGTCCACCATTTTCCACCAGCGAGATAATGGTGTATCGGACGGAGGCTGCAGAAGGGCATCCAGAGGTTCATCTGATTAACTGGCAGCCAAACAAAAGACTCAGATATTTAGTTGTTCACTTCCTTCCAAAACAGTTTGTGAAATGCTGGAAATGTATAGGATATAAATGCAACCCTTTAATTTAATATAGAATAGAGGAAGGAGTTGAACTTTGTAAAAGTGTGTTTTAGACACACCAATGTTTACACATTGTCTGTGACTTAAAATGTATACACAGTTCAAGAGTAGAAGATGTATAGAATATTTGGGATTTTTTTTATTTTCTTTTTTTGTTTTTAAAAATTAAGGCTTAGCAAAAGTGTTGAGTAAGATACATGTGTTTCTTACAGGTATATTTGGTGTTTACTGCTTCTTAAATTAACCATTTTTAAGTTAAAAATAGTTGTGTTTCCTGTTTGTCTTTTACAGAAATTTCCAAATGGAAAGGTATATTTAAACCCTTTTAAATACTATAAACAAAGCATTAATTAACCTTAACTATAACTACAGCTTCAGAAATTAGGTTCTACCTCATAAGGACCAGCTATTTCTACCAAATACATCCTAACTACTGGTCCTTACAAGGTCAGTGTTTATGCCAGAAAAGGTCCAAAAGAGGCAACAATCACAAGGACACACTTGCATTGTGAGAGATCCCCCTTTGCTGTACATGACAGAACTTAATGTGTAGTATTCCGACTACTTTGGAACATGCAGGCACATGGTCAGGTAGTGGTCTAGGAAGTGATTTGCTTTGCATTTCTCTGTCACAGCTCACATTTTAATATCAGAGATTGTGATTAAAATACAACTGTGCAAACTTAATGAGTGTCCGGGTTTATTGTTAACAGTAGAACTTCTTGGTGTTTGCATCCATAGTCCAACTTTATGCACCCGCCTCACTTGCTTATACATGCCTCCATCATTCGAGATGTAAAATGTTTCACTCTGTGTGCAGCAGGGGAATGTGGAGAGACATGAAAACAAATCACCACTGTACAGAGGAACACCAGAAAGAGCTGTATGAGGCTAATGGCCAGTAATGGGCCATTAAGTAATGGTTTGAATGGTAATTCAAACCATTGTCAAATGAGTTCACACAAGGCTGATTGTGTGAGTTGACATTTGTATTTAAAGCTTACACACTACAACTTTAAATCTAAGAATTTGATCTACAAATTTTTACACTTACACTCATTACAAAGAAGTAATATACTACTATCTCAAAGTACTGACCTAAGAGAATTCAATCAAGTTACATGAGTTATATTATACTCTGCCTGCCCCCCCAAAAGTGCTGTGAGTTGAGGCTGCTTTAGTGAGTCAAATCTAGGTTTAGCAATGTTATGTGCACCACCCCCCATCTTTGGGATGTACTGGACAACACACTAACATAGTAGTCTCCCATCATAAATTCAAGATGTAATGAATATTTCACTCTGGTGTTTAAGAGCAGTTTGGCCTGGAAAAGCAGATGACACAAAAAAGGCCACCAAAATGAAATGGTCCATTAGCTTGAATAGATGTATTGATGTAAAGAGTGTTGAGAATGTTTTGGCTAATGTAAGTACACTTCTTAACAAAATATAGTGTATTAACATTAGTAATTTTTAGATATTTTATTTGCCACATACAACTTTAACCAGACATTTTTTTCCCAGTTAGTCCTTTTTTCACTGAGCCACCTTCAGGTTAAAATGTCCTTTGCAAAATTTCAGGCAGCCTCATGTTCACTGTCTTCACACATGCAGACACTTTTGTGACATACCTCTCTAGTAAGGTGTGGCTGAAGGGCATGACACTGATTTATACTGGCAGCAGGCTGCCTGCTTCCCTCCCTCTGAGCACCATCAGTACCATCTCCTGCCTGCTGTACTGTGTGCAGAGGTTTGGGAGATTAAACACACACACACAAACTTGTCTTTTCATCCCTGTGTCACCTTTCCTTCCAATTTTACCATTATCTCGGCCTTCCCTTTTTCTTTGATTGTCTTTAGCCTCTATAAACACAATCTGATGCAATGCAATGAAGAGAGTCACACATTTCAGACAGCATTTTAATCACAAAGTCAAAAGTATCAAAGGTATTGAGTCAATAATTAGAGGTGTCACTGATAAACACGCAAATAGAACCACATAAAAACAGCTATCTTTTGAGATTTACCTCACTCTTTAACCTTGCTGGGTCAAATATCAAATCACAACGTTAATAATTTGTGAGCAAATGCTGATGAAGTGGGGGGAACTCCCTGTTCTGCTCTGCAAATCTACACTAGAGTCCATGAGATCAGAAAGTAATTTCCTACTTAAAGCCTTGCTGGTGATTGAGACTTAAGATGGAGACACGTCAATCTGCATCCTGAGCCATCCTGAACCTCAGGACTGAGGTGAACATGCTGAGAAAAATCATTTAAAATGAATGGTGAGTTAGGCTGACATATCTTCTTTTTGGTGACCTTCAGTCTGGTGAATATATAGTTCCACCGAATGTGTGTGATGCAACAAGGACGGTGAATGGAAATGAGCAGAGGTTATCGTAAAAGGTTGCGGTCCTGATCACCTTCTATGTGTCAGCAGTCTTATCTGTAAATTCCCTTCTGCTCAGCTAACCTCTACTTTATGAATGTGCGTAAGGAGAGACAGCGACTTTCTGAGAAACTGACGTTTCCGGGTATTGATGCTGTGCCTACACACTGTCGTGTTACATTTCTACTGCAACGGTCAGTTTTAAAACAATGACAACACCATCCCTCACCCTTACGTAGTCATAAACTGCTTTTCAATAGGTTACTGGATATGTAGCATTCAAGTAACATTTGCTTTATCAGACACTCACTTTTAATATGTTTTCATTGGGATTCAGTGACTCAAACATGTGGCTACCCTTAACCTTGACACCTAACCATTATTGGTCTTCAAAGGATCTGATGAAAAGCACCTGCATAGATGGATTACAGAGAGGCAAAAACACAACATTACAGTATATCTATCTGAAATAGCCTCTGCACTATAGCTTCTGTGACCAACTACAATTATTCACTCAGAATTTCCTTCATGGATTTTTTTTTTAAATTAACTTCCTCTGGATTTACTGTGTTTAATACATTTTTGTGGTTTAAAAATGTGAAGATTTAGGGGGATACTACATAATTGCAATGTTTCTGACCTACATTGCAGTTGTGATTTTTTTTTGTTTTTGTTTTTAATTGTGTTATAGGTTTAAAACAAGAAGGGTTATTAAAACATCTAATGCAAGGATGCAAATGTAAAGATATATAAAATTCTTTTTAATCAGCAAGGGAGATACAGTACTATGCAAGAACGCTAGGGCACAGCCACTGGTTCGATGTTCTTTCTATATTCTGGGATCATTGGCATTTGGATTAGAATGGTGTGACTGAAAGTTAGTCTTAAAGATAAGCTGTCAGTGAGTTCAACATGTGTATGTAATGTCTTGAATAAATCTGGTGTAATATTGTCACAGCAGATATAGTTTTACCAATAACATGAATTAGGGTTCCACTCCAACTTTTAAGACATCCAGGGCTGTGCTATTGTTCAATTATGAGGCAAGGTCTCATTATATACTTGATAATCAAACCTAAATTAGTTATTTTAAAACTGCGTACATGTTTTTTTTGTTTTTTTGTTTTTTTTTTTTGTATTTTCTGAATGCATTCCAATAATGTTATTGAGAAATAATTATACTGTATGGTCATTATAGGAATACTAAAACAACAAATGTAATGGTGACCTCAAACTTATGCACAGTTCTGTAGAACAATCAAAATACAACAGTTATTGTAAGTGGCTGCCTTTGGGATTTGCTAATTGCATTGTTGCAAGTTAGTGAATGAGCTGATTAGGGACCTGTGTTAAAAAAAATACAACAGCTCATCCTGCTCTGTCTGTCAATAATTAATGGCACTCTTTCATCGGCCACTTAAAAAATTTGAAGTCAGTGTAATGTCAATGTAAATTGAGCTGCCGTTGTCAGGGACAGACAACACGTGGGAGACACGGATGCCTTTCACATTCTCATCATAACTGTGGCCATCTGTTACACGCTTCTGTGACACTTCTGTATCATGATATAGTATTATAAGGGCAGCACAGCAAGTGGGGCTTTTAAATAAATGGTATGGGGTCAGTGAGTGTCTTAGTGTAAATGAACAAGTTTAGACTGTAGTGGTTTTGCTGTAGTGGAGAAAATCTATGATGCACTGTGCACTCACGACGTCAAACATTCCTGAAAGTTCAATGTCGTCTTTCGATTTCCCCATTATCTGAATATGTTTGAGCAAGATTTAATCAGCTGAACGCAATCTACCTCATGAAGGCTATTGATGCTATAGTGGCCTCTTTAGCTCTTAGCCCATTATGCATGCAAAATATCCAACACAATGCTGTTTCGCCCTCATTATCATCATTAACTTTCTTGCATTTGCAATGCTAAAAAAAGAACAACATGCAGTGAACTTGCAGGCTAGAACAGGTTAACATGTCCACAGGCAATTATCTCTGAGTTTTCCTTTCTCCTTCTCAGCAAGAGGTTTAGATTTTGAGTGGTAATAAGTGGCCACGTAACAATTCCCCTCCCAAGTTTTCATAATGTTTGTCATATGAATCTTCACATGAACCGAAAACAATCATCATTAGAGATATTACTCCACGGGTTTTCCCACACCAGTGAAGTTTGGCATCAAGTGCTGAAGTGCACTGCTGGTTCATGGCTGTGAGGAAAGTAATTTAACATAGTAAAACATTACTGGAGTGTACTGAGCCACCACTAATGCAAATACAGGGATTTTTAAAATGTATTATGAGTAATTAGTTAATTTTTGAAAATATTTTAACTCAGGCTGTTTCTGGCTGATGGTGGCAGAATAAACCTATACTGACAACACTGACACATAATGATATGGTGATTAATGTAGCAAAATGTTGCTCCACATGTTAAAAAAATGAAATGATAACTCATTTGGCACTATGTCTCTGTCCAACTGGGAAATGTAATTCCAACTATATTTTTATTGTGTTTTTGGTCTTCACCATCTGCTGAGGGAAATGTCTATGAAAACAAACTCCTAACTAGTTCACAGTGGGTTTTAGGGCTTTTTCAGTCTTTGGCTGTGAATGACACCATAAAGTGAAAAGAGTGAACCACTTCAGTAAAGTTGCAGATCTGACAGATGAACAATAAGCTGAAATTGGGATAAAGCACCATGAAGCCTCATTTATTGTTATGAGAGACCCCCACCATGTCATTGATTTTGTTTTGTCATAACAAATACAGATTCTAGCCATTTTAACAAGCATATATGTTTTAAAGAAAAAAACTAATACATTAAAATACAAATTTAGTCCAGAAAGAACAGGTTATATTGGTTTGGAGGTTTATTCTGACAACTGACTAGATGAACATGAGAAGGTTGCTCGTTAGTCTTAACCTAAACCTACATTAAGATACAGTCTTAACCTAAAAAGGAGTGCAAACTTCAGATATCACACACTCATCTCTTTATATTTTGTCAGTTTATCCGAAAAAATTCAAACAAGTAAGCAAACACAACAGTGCTCCGGGGCATCAGATACGAGTTTGAGTTTGAGTTTGAGTTTCGGTCTGCACACAGCGTCCCCATCGTTTATTCGAAATGTTTGTCTTTGATGTGCATAACTTAAAGATTCTTGTATAATCCACCACATGCATCCACTGGCAGGAAGAAGAAATTATGTTTTCCCCAAAGCTCAGTAAAGACTGCTGATTGGTTAGCTGATCTCATCTCTGCTGGCCTTGCCAAGCTCCTTAAAAGGACAATTTTTGACTAACTGGTTTCACTCAGTGCAAGGTTTTAAAGTCACTGCAATCTCACAAGGGTATTATATATCTGCACGTGCGGGGCCACACTGTGGAATAGTGGGTAGCACTGTTGCCTCACAGCAAGAAGATTGAAAGTTGAACTCCTGGTTCAACTGAGGGCCTTTCTGTGTGGAGCTTGCACATTGTTCCGGTTTGCACATGGGTTTTCTCCGGGGAACTCTGGTTCCCTCCCACAGTCCAAAAACATGCACAGACAAAGTGTGAACAAAGGTGTGAATGTGAGCGTGAGGGAGTGTTTGTCTCTGTGTATCAGCCCTGCTTTATCCTCATGTGGAAATGCATAAGCAAACCCATTTGTGTTATGAGCTGGTGCAGTCATGTAAAAGTTTAAGAGGCATCTGCGGGTACTTTGTAGTATTCTCTGGTCTGCTTGTGAAACGTGAGTTTGGAGCTCTCTTAACTTTTTTTTCTCTCTTGTAGTAGGTCTTTCTTTTTTCTTTTTTTTTTGCTTGCTTATTTGATCTTCTTGTTTACCTACAATCTTTACATAAATTATCCAATTCCCCTTGAATGCCCCATTCTCTCCATTAATCTCCTTATTTGTCTCTGCCTCCATGTTCCTGTCTACCTGCTGCATCTGTTACTTTTTCATTCTGTTTCCACAGCATCACCCTCATCATTTCTGTCTGAGCTCCTCATCGATTTCGTTCTTCCACTCCGTGCTGCTTCTCATCTTCCTCTGACTTAGTTTTTCTTCCCTCCTACCCACCACCAGTTAAACAAACCTTCCTTTTGCCCTCTCTCTCTCTCTCTCTCTCTCTCTCTCTCTCTCTCTCTTCCCCCATCATAAACAGATTTGGCCTGAGGGGATTGATGTACATTTTTTTTCCTGCTCCACTTGAACAGCCGAAAACAAGGCTAGAATGCACGGTGTAAGACCTGTGTCTGCATTTATACATGATAACTCCTCAGAAATGGAAAGATTTCAAATTGCCACTGTGAGACTTCTCAGTATTTTTAAAGCTGTGAACAACACACATTAAGGCATGTGATGGAACATTATTTAAATGGTGGAAATATTGGAGGCAGTAATGAGGTGGAATGTTTAAGTTGCACAAGTTTGTTCTCTCTCAGTTGGTGTGGTGGAAATTAAATTGACAATGGCATGTTTATATGGCATGCATTCCTCATAAAAGGGAGATTATCACATCCCTCATTGGAAAGTTGTCTGAAAGTTACCTGGCATCAGAAGGAGATGACACATTGATCTTTTATGAAACAATGTTCACTGTTCAATGTAGCACAGTGATGTTATTGAGTACATATGTACACATTTATGAAAGGTTGAATATTTACCACACATCTTTATCAAGGATGCTAATTCCATAAGACTCAAAGCAAAGTAGGATTAGATTGTTTATGTGTGTGTATTAAAAAAAGGAAGCTGGAGGAGACTCTCTCTCTATCTATCTATCTCTCTCTCTCATACATACAGTGCATACACAACACATCAATATGTGTGTTCTTAATTGAATTTATGTAATTCCCAATTTAAATGCATGAATTTAGTTCTGACAAAAAAAAAAAAAAAATAAGCCCTTGGTGACAAATTAGGAGCACAAATCACTTTTTGGCAACTGAAATACTGCATGTCATTGGTTGTACTAGCCCTTTACAGGTGTTTTGACTAGTAAAAGGGCCTTATTGTGTTATAACTCAATGAGACAAAGTAGTTCTGACCAAAAAAATAAAAAATATATCCCATCACATCGAAGGAGCACAAATCACTTGTATGCAACTGAAACACTGCATGTTACTGGCTGCACTAGGCCTTTAAATCAATTTTAACTGGTAAAAGAGGCTTCGTGGGCAAACCACATTGCACGCCTCATATGCACACATAACTTCTTTACCTGCTTAGTGATTACACCTACAGGCCAAATTTTCACAATACATGAAATAAATTAGTTTTCAGTGACTATGACTCGTCTGCCATTTGATTTAGTTTGTAGTTGCTGCTGCTAGTTGTTCAGTAAATCTCCTCCCTCCATATCTGATGTTGCTAATGCTGAATATCCTTCCTACTCAGTGATGTTGACATATTCTAATGAGTTAATTGGACTCATTAGCTTCCCTTGGCTTTGTCCTGACTAATTATCGTTTAGCGTTGGCATGATGGTGACCTTATCTGATTGGTTGACCCCCCCCCCCCAGCCTGGCCTCCTCAAGAAGATGAGTGCAGTACTCTGCTTTAACCACACCTTTACTTTACCAGCATCTAGAGGGGGTCACTGTTTCACCCAGAAATGTACTCAGTGAGAAAAACAGGGGACTGAGAGAAGGTAGAAATAGCAGAGAAGGAAGGTAGAATTGGCACAAAATAAACAAAATTGTTTAACAAGATGTTTTAAATAAAATGCGAACAATAATCTGAAAACAAAAGGGGAAGCCTGGCGTCCCTTGGACTCTGGGATGAAATGCCACCACAACAAATAGAAAACTCTACAGTAACTGACAAAAAGTAGACCTAATTATGAGGCTGTTTGGATTTAGAGAAAAATAGTCCTGGGTTTTACTGTAAATATACTACAGGCAAACACATTATCATTCTGTTTAGTCCATGGTCCAGAGGTTTCACTACACTACAAAATATAAAATGAATATAAAATCGGCCTTTTAGTGTCAAAATAAGTAAAAGAAAATTGACTTTCTGTTAAACTTTTTTTTTTTTTTTTTGAAAAGACTGCAGCATCAATCAAAATTGTTTTCGTTTTAAACAATCCGGACAGCTTCTCAAAGCTCATTTTAAAAGGATATAAAGTGGATGGCAGAGCTGAGAGTGTTCTCCCATAAAAAGCAAGAAGCATTCCCCAAAACAACAGAAACAAGGCCTGTGTTTATGTTCAGGTGTCACAGCCCTCCAGCATCTGTAGTATTTGTGACTCTTTTCCTTTGGTCAGCAAGGAGAGAGTGTTATAAGCAATCCTAAATGGATAGAGGCTGTAATGGACGGTTGGATCAACAAACCTTTCTTTCTTTTTTTCCAAAAGACATTGTAATTTATTTTAACCACAACCACAGAGCCCTAGCCTCTCCTGCAAATTATGTCTACATACAAATAAACTACAACAGTAAATATTTTAGCAGAAAAGAGATGCTTGCATTCAGAATATGCTTTGTTTGAGATTAATCTGACATGTACAGACAAAAAATATCAGCAACTACAACATTATTCAACATTGTTGAAGAGTACATCTGTTTTGTAGGTGGAGGGGTCAGCGATGATGTGACACATCAGCTGATCGTCAAGACAGCAATTTGAGTCCATGCTGAAACCAAACATGTTCAACATGGTGTGTTTAAAAGCTGCAAAACAGTTTTGCATCTGATGTGTTTTAATGCTGTGACAGTGTCAGTTTTTATGGAGGGGATGTTTACAGTATTGGAGAAAAAAGCTGGGATCTATTCCAAACCATAGCAGGTGACGTTTGTGCTTAAATCTAGCCACATTCACAACAAGGAAATGTTTTTGTGGCCTTCATTCTGCCAAAATCACAAAATAAGTTATAACACAACTGCAGTTATATGCACTTAGATGTAGACATGTACATAATGTAGCTTTGTTTCAGAAAATATTGTCTTTATGCAAGGGAAATGAGAATGCAGTATATTTTGTAATATTTAAGAGAATGTAATCCCTTATAATGTCAAAACACAAACATTGATATTTCTGATCACTGAGTTAGCTGAATCTAAAACAAGAGAAGGGAACTTGCATTTATGATCTTGGTTGAAGAGAGCAATCACAATATAGAGTGAAGAGTCAGAGGAGCTGCACCCATGGCAGCCGACTTTCAGATGTTATATACTGTAGCTGGGAGCAGCTGGCACAGTTGAAACGCAGTTAGAAGCAGGGTAAACAAGGCGTGATGATGAGAAATGTATTATATTGAAATGGTAGAGGCTCACGTTACTCATCATCAATCAAATTGTCCTTTGTTTTGAGAGGTCGGTCTGTGCATTATGCAGCACAGGATGCGATACAGCTGTCAATACCTGACATCGGCCACCTTAACAGAGAGGAGCCATGAGAGAATATGGCATTTTGTATGTGTACAGCAATTTGGCATGACCCACAAAGGATATTATCAAAAATAACCTTTTAACATGAAAATAGGTTCTCCACCCTTAGATAAAACATAAAAGCACCATACTGGGACATTATCCATCACATCTAAGAATTTGGTTGCTTACAAACACAACACCGTAATGACTCTGCTGTACATATAGCACTTCATTTGTTCAAGAAATGGATGCTGCTTATCATAAACTAGGAAGCCATTAATTTTGGCTACAAAATATGCTTTTACAATAAAGCTGACCAGTTGTACTTGCAGTGAAGAGAGCAATTGCAACATTATTCTGAGCAGTAGACTCCTAAAAAGAGAATGAGGGAAAAGTATGATCATCCATCCACTTTTCAGATACATGTAGGTTTTATATTGATTTATTTTTTCCTGCTGTTTGTCATTTAGGTTATTGTATACTTTGGGGGAAAACACAGAGTAATACAGAAAAGCAAAACAGCATGCTGTGCCTCAGTAGACCTGTGGTGTGTGTGTGGGTGGCATCAGTGCAAATACCTTTTGAGTTGCATTGCCTCATGATTGCAGCCACCAAGCTTTTTGTCTACCTGTCTTCAGTTAAGGTACAAACAAGTTCATGGTCATTTCACTAAGTTTTCATGTCATCACATTTAGAGAATGGTAAGTCTTTTGTTTTATAGAAGGTGAATGTATAACATACTGCAGCCAAGCTGAGCTAAACCTGAATCTATTTACCTATAAATGCAATAAAGGTCTGTCTATCTGTCTGAGGTGACTTACTAAGGCCACCAGTGTGTGTGTGTGTGTAGTGCATACAGAATGCAAGAAAAGTGACATATATTGCTCTGTATGGGTTTGGGTGGCCCGCCATTTGTAACACTCTGCTCCTTCTGCTGTCAGTCTGTGTTGCCAGCCGATCAGCTACTGCTCCTGTTCCTCACCTTGACCCAATCAGTTGCAACTTCCTCCTGTTTTGAACAGAAGAGAGCCAAGCCAAACCTCATTCGGTACATGTGGTTCTGCAGGAAACAACCTGGCACTGAGTTGAACACTGCAAAGGACTCCAACAAACTATTCTGCACTGAGAATGTTTTTTCTGGAAACCACTGTGTGACTCTGGACTTTTGGTCAATCCCAGCACTTGGTGAGTGTTGTTTCACAACTTGGCTGCAGCATTACTGCTGCTTCAGTTGTACCACTGAATCCTCTGGACAATACTGCTGCTTTGGCAATATTAAGCAGACAGATGTGTAAATTTTACTTATGTGGTCTGTTTTTTCAAAGAGCTCAGTTGGATGGCAAGCCTAAGAGAGAAAAAGAATTTAGTCTCTATTGAATACAGGCTGCAAGCCCTATTTCCCCATCAGGGGTTTTGGTTTGGATGGTAGGATTTTTAATATAGTTTTCTTATTTATTCATTTATCTATTTGTGAGAGATTGAAAGACTGAGGTTACCAATATTACATTTATTGTGTGTTGCATGATTGAATTAGATATGAAATCGTTGTATTAAATTTGGGAGTTTGTCACATCTGCCCAAACAGACTTCTTACTTGCAAATACTGTATGTTATGTTGAAATTACTTTTCAACATAGCATATGGATCCATTTGTTTATTTTCTAGAATCTACATTCCAAGTGTTTTCTATTTCAAATATGTTATATGACCAGTATTGCACTTCTGTGGTCAAATTAATGTAGGAGTACACTTACCCCAGCAACAGAGGGACCAGTGTACTTCTTGTTTAGAGTTTCCACTTAACAATGAGCATGGGGATTGGGTACTCAGGGCTACCCCAGCCCTTGACCTGCTGGGGACTCAAGCCAAGTTCTCTTTCTATTTGGCTATTGGCTGTCTATACACAAACATACTGTATAAAGTATATATCAAATTAAAGGCTTTTATTTAAATCTTACTTTCACAGGGATTGTTTTTATTGTTATTTAGTGTTTACTAATCCCTTCAGCTCTACTTATTCAGTGGTTTAACATTTTGCTGTTCATTTGATGCCATTTCTAAATGTACCAGCACTGTCTCCAGAATGAGCCAGTGGATAACTGTCATGTGCCTTTATCTTCATAACCTCTAATCTGATCACAGACAGAACAGGATATGATAACTCTCCCTGGTTTGTTTAGCTTATCTGCAGGATTAGATACACCTGCTGGGGTGGCTCAACTTATTCTGTTTTTCCATAGAGAGTGGCTTTCATAACAAAGTCTGCACAGACCAGAGTAATATTTGGCTAATTATACATTGTTGACTAAAGTTGATTTAATCTACAACTCATTAAAACAAATGTGTTTTAAAAAACTTTTTCTTTCTTATATTTTTCTTCGACAAGATTCGACAAAGGCTTCGATGATAAGATTATCACCTGCCAAATCATTTACATTTACAGATCATTTTAGCTTCTTTCAGCTTGTTTTGGTTTGCTTAATGAGGTTATGCTTTGCTTAATGCTCATCATTCATCACAGCATCATTTTCAGATACAGGAGGCAGCTGTTTTCAGAATTAAAAAACAAACAAAAACAACTACCTGCCAATTACCAAATGACACACTTTGGGAGCCCAGGCCCAGATAAGAGCTTGTGGCACTGGGCCTAGTTAGGGCTTTTTCAACCTTGTTGCTGTTCACTGCAGGGGGGGGGGGTCCTCACAGTGCTCCTAATGTGGACTAACATAATCAGCTGTTCTTTGCGATCCGCCACTCATCTCAGGGCTCTAGGCAATTGCTTGTTTTGTCAACCCTCTTGCACAGGCCCAAACATTTCAGGTGAAGTAGTGGAAAGAGCCTCTCATATAACAACACAACAGTAAAAGTATATTGAACTCATTGCTGTTCGGTGGCAAGTAATGTGGGCTGATATGGTTTGTAATATTGCAAATAGAATGTAAGCGCATTATCGCTGAGTGGTACATTTGTTTTTCTCATAAAGGGTGGTTCATAGCGAGAATACTAGCCTTAAAAGAGGAACAACAGTGACTGCGTGTTGGACAAACAGATCATTTTCTTAATGCTAGCATATGTTTTGTAATGACTTGTTTAGAAGCTGAATTATCCCGCAGTGGAACAGAGTCGGCAGATGTGGTGATGTTTTCTCTCTGGTGTTGTGTTTGTTCCTCTCCATGACTCCAGCTGAGAGCTAAGTAGAGACACAGTTAATTACCCAGTTTAAACCACAAACGTAATTAGACCCCTATGGGAAGTAATGCATTGAGTGTGCAGTATGTACCGAATGTGATGAAGTAGGATGGAGGGTGAGAGGGAGGCTCTTCCCTGTGTGTATTTATAACAGGTTCATCAGTGATATTGGGAAGCTTTCACCCTCACTGTTAAAACAGGATGAATAGAAAATAAGAGATGTGTCTTTAGAGTGTTCAGTACGAGGGGTCTGACTTAAAATAAGACAATGCTGTCTCTCAGATGCACTATATGTCTGAGGCTCTGTGATTTACCCATATTATCTGTGCTCCTCTCTGTGCAGGAGGTATCAGGAGGTGGTGATTGCTCAAAAATGTCTTTAGTTTATAGAGGAAGCTTGTATTAAATGGGGAACTAGAGGGTAAAGGCAGTGAGAGGAGAGTTAATGTGTAAAAATGATCTATTCCTCCTGCTATTATATCAGCTGCTCAATGACCACAGTTTAAAGCTATAGTGTGTAACTTTGAAACATAAAAGGCTACACTAGTAAAGCGAGATGGGAGTTAACTTTAGATTAAGAGATTAACCTTGGTTCTCTGAAACATGTCAGGTGAAACAGTTCCTGAAGGAGATCTTTAGGTTAAAAAATTAACCTCAGTTCCCTTAAACATGATACCTTAACATACATTGAAAGACAATGGTTTGAATATGGACCTAGAGTCATCCCCTCAGAGGGAGCTGCAGGCTCACCTGAGGCATGGGGTAAGTGTGGGTTGTTAGTGCTACAAAAGCTGCACACTGGATCTTTAAGTTTAAAGGGCAACTACACCTCAAAGTATTGGCAGATGTAATTTTATCTTGGCAAAACATGGGGAAAAAAAAACAATGGGGGCAATGCTGAGGGGATGTGCAAAGACACTCCCACTCACACACTGCTCCTCTAAACTCATTTAGCATGGGAGCATATACATGCAACATACACTCATCAATAATTTAGTCATATTTTCACAGGAGTCCATAGGAAGAAAAGAAATTGAATAAAATGGAATAACAGCAGCCATAGATAGATATCACCATTCTGGTGTAAAATCTTTGTGCTTGACAGTGCTAAAACAACATAATTTGCACTAACACATTTCTCAAACCCAGCACAACAGAGGGAGAAAAGACCAATGGGATGCGTCCTTTCATGAAAGAAATGTATTTTCCATGATTCTCTTCTTTTGTCATCTACAAATTGATGTTTGCCCCCTCCAACGTAACTGTCACAATATTGTCAAAAAAAAAAAAAAAAAAGATGGCAAGCTGAGAGTCTGAAAACATTTTTCACCACTAATGGTACTGTCCACAGTGTTTTTATAAACTGTTCTCTCACAATGTATCTCAAACTCACACACAAGGATTCACATGCATACGACACAGTATATTCTGGCACCTTGGTGGCATAATAACACATTTCTGCTGACTGCAGTCATGTATGTTGAGAGTTGGTGCAGTTCAAAAGGTGCACCATTAAAGGTGGTGGGAAAAAAGCAAATAAACAGTTAAATGATTTTCAAGAAAATCATGTAGATATTAAGATAGGATGCTAAAGATGCATGTTAAGAAACCTGAGTGAACTTATGTCAACCAATCAAAGGACTGCAGCATGTCTAGCTCTGCACATAACTCTGATTGGTACAGGGGCAGGCCCAGAACATTTTTCATAGGTGGCCATGGTTGGGGAACAGAAAAAGATAAGAAGGACACTTTAAATCATTAAAATGTGCCATGTGTGCAGATTTCAATGGAAGCTTAAGTCCACTGAGAACCATTAGCCATGTTAATTCAAATTAACCAAATCCTTCATCCCAAACAATTCTGAATGAACAATCCAAAACATTTGGATCTTCCTCACTGATCAAATATAGCAACCTTTTTAGTCTTATAAAGCTATATTAACCTCATACACAAGAATATGAATATTAACTGAATTTTAAACATTTTACTTTTACAAAGTGCAAACAAAAAAGAACATAGCACTGTCATAAAGGAATTTTTACTTTAAAGTAAAAACTTATCTCTATCTCCCTAGGCATACAGACTGTCCTTGAAGAAATAAGGCAATTTTCCTCAGTCATTCAAGTAACATAGGATAAAGCAGTAGAAAGTGAGTGAGTGAGAGAGCATCCCCTACACAAAATATAGAATTAATTGGGGAAAATGTGGTGCTAAATTATTAAGGTGGTTATGCTGCATTATTATAGCACTGAATCCAAATAGTTCCTGCTAAGAAATGTCCAGGAAAAGTGACACTGGTACAGGGAAGCGTGTGCAGTTCAATCTAAATTTCTAGAGAGCAATAAAGTGAACATAGCAGCCCATCATCTCTGGCATTTTTAGCTTGTTTTATTGGCCAGACTTAAGTCATTTCTTCATCAGCAACTAATATCGCTACAGTTCACTGGTGCATTGGTTGTTGGGTTAATTTGTATCAAACACTAAACACACCAGTGTTCATTTTACTTTCTCAGTTAAACAATGCAAATGTCATGCAACTGGAAAACTGGGTCGGATGTCCTTTCCTTCTTCTATGACAAACCAACTTGAAATAATTTACTGATGCTGGAGTGTGGAATACATGTGCGACTACTGCTGTCACGTTCACGTTCTTTTCCCCTGTGAACAGATAGGAATCAATGGCAAGTACGATGTAAAGAAAAGAATCTAAATAGACAAAATATTACTGTGTAATAATATGAATGTACTATTACTATATATTGTATGCATATAATTAGCCAATACAATACAAATATTTACCAATAACATATTATAATATATAACCCAAATCCAGAATATTATTTCACTACTTAATATGCAACATAGAATAATACAAATAAAAATAATCATTTAAATATATTAAATGTTTGCACTTTGTGTAACCACATGCAACCATCCATAAACCCTCCATTCAGCCCATGACACTAGAGGTCTATTGAAAATTGCAGCATTTATGTCTCATGTACAGTTTGCCTAGTGTAAATAAGATGTACAAAAGTGTACACTTTGTTTATTTGCTCAGTGTTACCATAAACATGCTGTGGGACTGTGATATTGCCTCAAAGAAAAACATATTTAGTGATTATGAGCTTTTCACGCTGCATTATACACAGTGCCTAAGGCAAGCATGGAAATCACATAATACCCACACGTTTTTTACATCCTCTACTTATGTATGTCCATTCCCTATCTCTCACTCAATAGGTGGTCAGGATAAACATCTGGCGCTCTGGCGCTGCAGCTGTGCTGTTTACTCCCCCCCAGCTCAACACATATTTCAGTGCTTAAAATCCTACAAACTTGAGTTGCCAAACAAATTTGTTGCTCAGCGTTATTTGTTGTTCAATTAAATTAGGCAATGAAATGTAAAGTATATGATTTATATCATACCATTATATATATATATAATCATTTAAAAACACCTTCCCCTCTGCTCTTTCTCTTTAGTCTAATTAGAGTCACTCTCTCCTCAGTTCTTCGCCTTCCCATTTATCCTGCACCTTTTGCTAATGAGTTGGGCTTAATCAGGCGTTCCATTTCACTTAGAAATTAATGAAATGTCAAAATCGCTGAAGAGGAATTTTCATTAAAAAATGAAAGATTTAGTTTTTCTTGATCTGTCTGTCGGTTTTAAAATAAAGCTGATCTCCTTTGTGGCTGTTCAAGAGTGTTACCTTAACACAAAGAAGTTACTGACATAATGAACAGCTTGGACATAATTGGAGGTTATCGTACTGTGAAAGGCAAACTCATAGAGGTGTTTCACAGTGGAATAATAACATATTTCATTACAAATACTCTTGTAGTGAGGGTGTTCAAGGAAATAGTGGCTTATTGACTTACTGTGTTGTGCTAAGATGTGTGGGGCATTGTTCACAGATTATATTGTTCTTTCCTCCAATCCCCTACTTTGTAATTCTCAGCACGAGAACAGAGTTGCAAGAGAAAAGGAGAATATTATCTGCAATCTGTGCTGCGTTCAGGACATGCTTCTCATGTAGCGAAGAATGGTAAGGTAATAATTGCTCAGCGGACCTGCTAAATTATAGTATAATTTATGGTTTGTTTGTTTTTTTTCCCCCAATGCACTCACTTGGTTTGCAACATGATGTGAGTAGGCAGGTTCTATCAGTGACACGACTCCTTCTGCTAGAGGTAGAAAACAGCAGACCATCATATATAACTGCAATAAAATTGATTTGCAATTGCATCAATCTGTTCTCGTATGAGAGACATCTGTCAACCATTACATATTAATGATCTGTTTAGAGAATATGATACAACCCCCTGTTTGTACATGCCTACACTCAACTGGTATGATAATTTAAATCTATTATGGTTTGGATTTACGATGGCCTTAAACAGCTGCCTTTGAATCTTTTGTGGTATTGGAGGTTATGATACATTTTATATATTTTTAGATAGTCCACTAATACTCAGAGCAGGTGATACAAAAATCATGGCAAGGACTCAGTGTTTTGATTGTAATCCTGTTCGCATTTATCTCCTCTCAAGCATGCACACTCTCACTTTCTAGCAGGCACTTCCCAGGATGTTGATGGTGCAATCAGCTGGTCTTATCTCTCCTTAAATATGTTCTCTCTTTCTGCCTTGGATATTTCATGCTACTGTCATGTGCAGCATCCACCTTGCCATCACTGCAAAGTCTTATTTTTTTCAGTCTCATCTTTGTAAGTTCACATTAAGCTGAGCTTATGGTGAAATGTCAACTGAAATGAAGTGAAACGCATATACAGTAGCCGTACATCTGCAATATCCATATTTTCACCTAATTTAATGTGAATATTTGTCGTCTTCCAATGTGAAAATGAACTGTACTGTATCTACTTAAAGTCACGTTGAATTTTCTTTATGTTGCAGCAACAATAAAGATTAATAAAACATTAAATTAAAAAAAAAGTACAGTACATGTATGTATTTGAAAAAGTATAGTTTTCTTATGTTTCACTCACTATTTGTATAGTAGGGTTAGATTTGAACACTGTTTAAATTCTTATCTGAAAGCAATGTGCTGATATGTATATACTGTATGTGAGAAATAATGTGAGACCTAAATTTTCTGTTGGTTTGTTTTTTACATCCATAACCTTAGCAGAGAAAACACTGTCCATATTTACCCTGTGACCTTCTGCAGCATATTCACTTCTCTTGACTGACTAGATTCCTGACCCTTCTCTGAATTCAAAGCTGCTTGGTCTTTTTAACAGGACAGATGCTCACAGGGCACAGCTAAGGGAACATTTTATTGTCTCTAACGTTCAGCTTTCAAAGTGATGCCTTGGTTTTAGGATGGGAGTGATTGTGCACTGATTGTCCCATTGTCCAGAGTGCTGTCCTTGTTGAGCCCAGCAGTAGATAATTGGCTCACAGTGTGTAAAGGTTTGTTACTTCGCTGACTTTATCTGGGACACATCAGTTTTTCCTTAGCTGAATTTACGTTAAGTCATTATCTTTTCTTTGTGCAACACCTCCTTTGCATCTAACTCATTGTACTGTAAATGCTGACATTGCTGATGATACTGATCCCACATCCCGCTGTTCATTCTTTGATAACATCAGTTTTGCATTTATTTCAGTCAAAGTCATGTTGTGCTTTTGCTGCTTGTTTGTTATATTATCCAAAAATAGAAAATAATTTGGTGGAGATATGATTTAAAATGGAAACTCCTGAAATATTTGACATTAGGAGATTAACTGAAGACTAATTTATTGTTAGAGAATAAACCCTTTGAGATTTATAGTGGGGTATGGAATATAAATGAATATAACCGATCCAGTTTTAGCAAGGTGTAATAACATTTTGTGGCAAATGAAAAGTTTTAAGTCTTTTATTGGAAGAAGTGTGACCCTTTTTGACACACAAGTGTCTAAACTTTAGTCATTAAGTCGAACTAGTCTATGCCGTGTGTAGTCCACCAGTGTTGGCGATTTTCATCTGTGACTTATCTTGTGTTTATCAAAGCAGTAACTTTGATTAACAAATGAGAAACCCAATTTCACAGTAATAGTTTAGGATGAATCTGAAACACAAGGCTCTTAAGTGAAAAGATCAGCACTCTTCATATGTGGATGCTTTTAATCATAGAATAGAAGGGATACATACATGGACCATTTGGCAGAACTAGGACACACCGAGGACACAAATATAATGTAGGTTAGCATTTACAAAGGAGGGAAAATTCAGCAGAGACTACATGTATCTGTGTATATGTTTGTATAACTGAGAGAACTGCGTATGTGTACCTGTTATTCCTTATGTTGTTGGGACCTAAATCTGTTAACACAGTCACATTATGGGGACTTGTCTTCCTTACAGGGACAAAAATCAGGAATAATGTAAATGACTACATTTTAAGGAGGAGGCATATTTTAAAGTTAGGCTGTGGTTTGGGTTAGGTTAAGGTAAGGTTAAGGTCAGGGTTAGGGTTAGGCTAGTAGCAATTATGGTTAAGGTTTGAGTAAGTCTCCAGGAAATGAATGTCCTCTAAAGTCATGGAATCCTGTTTGTGTGTGTGCTTGGATATTCTGTTTGTAAATGAATAGAAATCAATGCTGAGTCCAAAAGAATAATACCTGCGCAAACCTGTGTGTGTGTGTGTGTGTGAGAGAGAGAGAGAGAACAAGTTTCCCAGCCTGTGGAGTAACTTAGTTGTCATCAGTAAATAGCTGCCTGTGTGGTACTGGGCCACTGGGCGGGCAAAAATAATGAGGACTGAAGATGGAGCCAGATGGACCATCGCACAGCATGCTTCATCTGGACTTTATAATGACAACGTTTTGTTGTTGTTGTGAAGCAAAACTGAGGGCTTGGGTCAGTTTTCTGTCAGTTGACTCCAATGCCAAATATAGAGCAATCTTTATTGGTGTTGAAAATGCTGATCTGGGGGGGAAATACTGCAGGCCTTTGCAAGAGGATAATAGCATACAATTCATATGGTTCAGTTTGGAGACTTATTATATCAGCAATATTTATAAAATGATGCTGCAGTTGGTGATTACATAAAGCGCTAATACATTACCAGCATAGTGAAATGGGCTGTGGATTATGATTGTTGTCAGCCCTATGAGCTGGAAGACATCACTTAAAAAATGATTGTAATTCTGCTGAAAGATGTTGTGTAACTGATCATGACTTTGTTGGACTTTCTGTCAGCAGCTGATGCTCAGTGAACATCTTCACGCACCAGCATGCATACTTTGCTTGACATTTGTGGGTGTTTTTGTGTTTAGTGAAGCCGGGATGGTTTGGATGGTTTTGTACAAGCATGGCCAGCTGCATTTGTCTGCTGTAAAACCCCTCAGCCTCAAGAAATGTGGTATCACCACAGCACATTGTCTAAGTCTGAGTCATCCTACAGTGTGTTTGCATGCATGCATGACTGTGTGCCTTCAGTCCGTACTCATTGTGATTTGTAGGAAACACAGCGTAAATGTGCTGCATTTTCTCTCTTTTAAAATTTGAAACAGTCACACAGCAGTTTCATAGCATGAAGTGATTGTGAAGAAGTGGGACATGGATTTTGGGTGCACGAATACGTTGCCTACAGTGAAGCTAAATATTACATCAGACTTTAGTCCTTAAGAGACAAAGGCATGCATACACACACAAAGACACAAACTGTCGATTAAAAAAAATTGTGTTATCTATAGTTATTTCAGTCATTAGGTTGGAAATATTTGTACAACAGTTTATTTAAAAATAATACGATAATAAAATCCCACAGCTACACTTTATATCACAGTAGAGTAACAGTAGAATAATAGTATGGTAATATGAGGCAATATTAGTTTGGTAATGGGAATTACTGTATATGCTACCATCAGTGTAATATCATCTTGAGAATGAAAATGTATGTCCCACATGCATTTACCATTGTTATCACTAAGATTTATGTTGTTATTACTTATTCTTACTATAAGATGGTATTACCATAATATTACTTCCGTATAATAAATTATTACCATTGTCTTACCGTAAGATTACAATCTTATACTGTACTGCAATATAAAGTGTAAACCAAACACGCTGCTTACACCTAGTATTTTATATAGTCACAGTTAAAAAGAAACATATTGTCCTCAAGCAACAAAATGGCATAAAGACAATGAATAAAATAATAGAAACATTGCTAATTCTTAACCTGTGATTCTAAAATCCAAGGGCACATGCAGCTAAGTGAACAAATGTGCAGCCCAGCTGCATTCTCAACATCTGGGCTAGTTCCTGCTGAGGTGATAAATCAAGGGAGTTTTCAAGCCACACAAGACAAGTTAGAGCACAACAAGGATGACAAACTGTCCTGTAGTTGCCTGTTCTTAATTTTTCTGTCTGTACATTGTCCTTGCAGTTTTAATTTTGCCCAAAGAATCCTACAGAATAAACACTTCCTCACATCTGTGTTTCCACATGTAGGTAACATTATTATTATTATTATTATTAATTTTATTGGTTGATTACTCAATTTATAACATATAGAAAAAGACAATGAGAACCTATACTTCTTGTGGCTCCATGACAGACTGAACATGAGTTTAAATCTGCAAAGTTCACTTATAACAATGCTTGATCCCTTTCTGACCTTTGTTTTGTTGTTTTGATTTTGTGTATCTTTTGATCTTTTTTTTCTCACTGTAATTCTATTAGTTCCTGCTCATGTCAGTGCATTTACCTCATTGTTGGAAAATGCAACTGATCTTATTTGTTTTGGTCTGCCACTAAAACATACACTAACAATATAACAACTACTGAGGCCACAACGAGAAGAAAGAAGGCAAAAGTTTCACAGAGTACCAGAGAAGGGAACAGGTAATTTACTCGACAAGGACAGAGGAAGTGACGGATCTCAGAAAGCTGCTGTAGGAGAAAGGATGGGATCCACACAGAGGGATGAAGGGGGGAGTGACAGGGTTGACGAGGATGGGTGGTGCACCCCCCCCCCCCTTTCATTTGGACTTACAGTGATGAAAGTGTCAGCAGTGAAGACAGTTATCTTAGAGACACAGGAGGAGGTAGAGAACAGTGGAAGAAGAAGAGGAAAATTAAGAAATGAACATGGCGGTTTTGGGGCTGGAAGAGAAAAGACTGTGGGGATGAAGTAGGAGAGCGAGGGTGGGAGAAAAGAATGGAACAGCAGGAGGTAGAGACACTTAGAAAGTGTATCCGGCATCTGGCAGGAAAGGATGAGGGGGGACTGAGATGTGAGGCTTAAGGAGAGGTGACAGAGTTAGAGAGTGGATGAATGAGACAAAAGTAGACAGAATGATGGAGAATGAGACTCAGCGATGGTTTGATGGGAGAAGGAGGGAGGGAACAGCAGCAAAGTGAGGCAGAGAAAAAGAGACAAATGGAATGTGATACAGTACATGTAAATCAGCACATTTATCCCCATGTCCTTCTTCATGGCCTCCTTATTTATGCAGCTTGTGTGAGTGATGGGTTTCCCTGTCTGAGAGTGTTTGTGAGTGAGAGCAGGAGGGAGGGAGACAGGCAGGGAGTGAAAACTGACTAATCTTGTCAGCTCCTTGTCCTCCCACATAATGTGCTGACAGCCTGGTCTGTCCAGTGTGGAAAAAATCAATTCAATTCAAATTTTCAATTCAATCACTTTTTCTCAGACATTTGAGTTCTGGAATGAGTGGTCGAGAAACAGTATGTGACAGTGAGGGGTGAATCTCTTTTTTTCCATGGAGTTTCATGCAGAGTGCATAGGCAGCTCCTCACACTATTCCTGGGTTTATCTGCAAAGAGCAACTTATGGTTGGATTCTCTTCAAATTCTAGAGGATTTATTCTTTAGAATTCCATCAAATTGAGGCTTGCTGGGACATCTGTGAGTCACATACTCGTACAAGAACACTTGAGCTTAAAATTCACAAATGCCTCTTGCAAGTTCTGCTTCTGCCTTTTTTAACAATTTAAGTTCAGACTTATCAAGAGAAGCATAATTCTCAAAAAGAAAAAAAAAACTCTAAACATTTGTGACTGTGGAAAAAACAACATAATATAGGATTGGCTTTATAAGGGTTTTAGTCCATATTTAGTGTCTTGTACTGAACAACAATATTTTCCATTAAAAGACTCAAAACAATTCCACAAAGAGACATGTAATAACCACAAAGTACAGTAGGATTACACATTCAAAATGGCCGCAAATTATTTTGTCACATTAACTAAGTCTGGGGAAGCCCATGGCCTATTGGAAAGAAAAAATGGCTTGTAACCATAGGGTTGCTGGTTCAAATCTCAACATGTAAAGGGCTGGGTATGTCCGAGAAAGGTACCCAGTCCTCATTGCTCCCTATTGATTGGGTTAATTGGATGCTCTAACTTGACCCCAGTCATGTGGAGGCCACATCCAGTGTACTCCTCCTAGTGCTGGTCCCAAGCATGGATTAATGGGAGGGTTGCATCAGGAAGGGCATCCAGCATCCAAAAAAACACTGAAAAAGCAGGTTATCCTTCAAGGGAGGGATAGAAAAAAACTCTACAGCCCCAAACCCAGGATTTAAGTCTATACATGATGGTTTTCTGCACCTGCTTCATTGCCACCGTTTCATTGTCCATCTGTCCAAATTGTCCTCAGAATTTCTCACCAGCCACAATAACCTGATTCACCACCTCTGCCTGATCCTTAGTCTGTCTCTTAAAACTTTAACTGACCTACTTTCCCTTACTCCTGGTTCATTCCTTTTTCAGTCAGTGTCTTTAAATGTGCTCCTGTTACCTGCTTATTTGACCGTATCATTCACTGTCTCTGTTATTTGGGTTTGAAATGACTGACCCACTGGCAGGTTGGACAGGGTCAGGGTAAATATGTTGCTCTTCAGTCAAGAGCTGAGGTACCCCTTAGAAAGGTACCTGACCCCATTATTTCCCTGGCACAAATAAGTTCTACTCACTGCTCCTTTGCCCAGCGTGTGTATGTCCGTGACTGGTGTGTAAAAATGATGGGTTAAAGGCAGAGGCAGACATTTACTATCACTAATTGGTGCTTGCAAATGAAAATAATTCGAAAAACAGAACACAGAAGGGCCTGAAATCATTCAGGGTGACTACCTTTAATTTAAGCATGTAGTCCACATTAAGGTAACTAAAAACGTGAGTTGTGCTACACATTTTGCCAACTTGTATATTTAGATTATCCTTAACATTTCCAGCAATGATTTAAACTTCAAGCACACAGTCCATTTAACTTGGTGTCTTGTTATTATGCTGTTTCTCCAAGATGCAAATGTGGCAAGAAGTCAGTGAATATAATTAAACATTAGTGGAAATTTTTAAAAACTTTTTAATTATATTGTTGTTGTTCTTCTTCTTTTGGCTTCTCCATTTTGGGGTCACCACAACGGATCATCTCTCCCTGATAGATATTGTTCTTGTTTAACAATAAAAATTAAACCTCTAGAATTTGAGACACTACAAACAATGGCTAGATTCTGACTGTGACCATTGCATATCACACCCTGAGAAATGATTACTCTGGACCATAAAAATTTATCGGACATATAACCTAAACATAGTACCAGCATCTCGTGAGAAGTGCCAGTACTCAAAATAGTGACATTAGGAAGTGCGTACCGGACAGTACCAGCCTACTTTAAGCACTGGTCAGTAATAGTAACTTGCCTGCACCCACCAGCTCCTAAAATTACTTTTGCTCTATACAGAAACTTAGGCTGTCAAATTAACTTCTGTAATTATTATAAATACTGTGGCAACCACACCTGCAAAGCATTCATCAGTAAATACCATGGCAATGTAGTCAGTTGTGTTTATGTCTCTGGGATTGACATGTCAACCACAATGAAGCAGGGAATCTGCCACAGAAGTCAGACTAACATTGTGAGGTTATGAAGAGAAGAGGATAAGGACAAGAATGAAAAGAAGCTCCTGAGTTCTTTTTTCTCTCTTCCTTACTTTTCCCTGCCCTTTAAAAAAACAATCACACACAGAAATCTCAAGGCACAAGCCACATGCACTTAAAAAATAGTCTCTCTCTCTCTCTCCCTCCTGCAGAATTTACTTTTTAATTAATTTAATTTTGCAGAATCACATGATTTGTGTGTTAAATGAACACACATTAAAAAAATATTCATTAATTGGTGCAAGCCTGTGTGAGTAGACTTGAAACCTGGCTTGTAGAGGATTATAGTTAAAAATTACCCAGTATCCACAGCGAAAAGAAACTCATTCTTGACTTTATTGTGTGCTCTGAGGCATGATAGTCACTTTTGTACATACTGCACTTAAAGATGCTTACAGGTCTCTGCTGTCAACAGTCAGCAGTGCCACACTGGCTTGAAATGTAAACTTGTATCGTTGTTTTTAATTTTGTTCCAATTACCTGCAGTCATTTTTCCTTCACATTGTCTATGAATTTCTGCGTGACCAAATCAGATTTGCAGAAGTGCTTAGATCTGCCAACTTCACAACAGAGTCGGTATTACGGTCGCTGGCAACTAGGACCTTTGTCCTCATAAAGTTACTTGGATATGCAAATTAGTCTGTGTGGTTCCCCGCCTGCCATTGGACCGAATGGGCGGAGTTTCAGGTAGACCGGACAGGGATTGGTGAGGCCGCTGAACCTCCTGACGTTCCAGCCCAAGTGGAAGGTGTCAAGAAGCCGGCTTCCAGTCCACACAGGACGCCTCCCGAATGCTGAGTGGCGCTTTTTGCTAATGTTAAAAAGGTTGGGCACAGAAATTACTCCTAACCACTGACTTCGCACTCAACTGTTTCAACTGTTAGAAGCACCAGGTATAGTGATGTTCCACCCCTGTGTTTTGTTATTTCTTCACAAAACCAAAGTGTAGAATTACTTTAGGTTGGTTTTGTCCTTTTGTTTGATTGGTGTTGCTCTTCCTTTTGAAGAGTCTTTTTCTTTTGCTTTTTGTTTTGTTTCGACAGCATTCTCTGCTTATTTCCATTGTTCTGTATCCTTGTTTTTATCACTCCTTTTGTAAGATAAATTTACACACTTTAAAAATTGCTTTTTTATGTTGCTTCCCTAACTACCCCCTTAACGAGCTGGGATGTAACAGTTGGTCACAGTGGATTAAGTTAGTGCTGGACCTTGCACTCAACACTATATGAGACAAAAGGTGGATTCCAATTAAACGAAATACATTTTCATAATAATTAACTTCTTTCTCAACAGCAGATGTGGAGACAGTTTTTTTTGTCCTTTTGTTTGATACATATTATATATATCTTCAACCAGGTGGTCAAAAAACTATTTTGTTCACAATGTGTCAAAGGTAAGCTAAGGTAAATAAAATAAACCATACATATGCCTCATATTTGGCAGTGTTACATTCCCAAAAGTGATTGCTGCATCACAAATCAATTGCCATTTGCAAACACAGCCTGAAGTAAATAGTTGTAACTTGCACATACTTTGCAGTTTTTCCTATGACTCTGCATTATTTTAGCTCAGGCCCTGGAATGTAATCAAGCATATCCTTTTTACATGTTGAAATACTTGTATGGGCACAATACAAGCAATAAGAGGCATATTGTCGATTAGAGCTCCTGTCTTGGAACTTAAAGGTTGTTTCCGCTTCATGCAATTCATTCAGTTTGGATAAATGTTTGTAGTTCCAAGTAAATTTACATTTTCCATACCACTTAAAATTAATACATAGATGGATAGATATTCCCTTTCATCAAGGCAATGAATGCAATAAAATAAATAGAAATAAAATTTATGTTTAAAAAAAAAAAAAAAAGCCTGCAGACACCTTGAATTTTATCTCGGAATATGCAATATAGTCGCTTATAGCTAAAAAAAAAAAACAATAATTCTCCTCGGACAGTAATTTTATATCTCACTGAGTACTATAGCTCTATCCTGTTGTTGCCTGGGTAAGTATTACCTTACAGCTGCTCTAACTTTAAAACATGTTTACACAGTCAGAGACCCACACAAGGGTGCATCCTCCTCCTCTACAAGCAGCAGCCATGGTTTGTCCTTCTAAATGAATTGGCTCATTAATTAGCTACACCTGTCGCATGTGACAGCCTTTCAGTGACATATGTTCACTTCCCCAGTTGAAGCTCATTTAGAGTTTACCAGGATATTAATAATTTGGCTATACTTTAAACAAAAAAAAAAAAAAATTAATAATTATCTCCAGACATAAAAGCAATTAATTATAAGACAAACATCCTTTGCTGTCAAATGTCTAAACATATCCATCACAAAGTCTTGAGGTAAGGTGCGGAATTTTAACACCACCTTAAATTAGATAGAATTCAGCTGTGTCATACTTGTACCTGCTTTTTTTTCCTGTTAATGCTGCTGCCAGCAGCCACCTGCTTCCTTGGATGGGTTATGAGGATAAATGGGCCCATGAGCACAGAGACAGGCTGTGTTGTGCGCGTATGTTTGTGGTGCTTGTGCCTCCCTTTGCAGTTTGCCTGCATCTTTTCACAATTGTTATCCATTACCTTGTTGTTGTTTCACATCTTTTTTGCTGTGCTCTGTGACTTTACTACCCTGACACAGAGGCTAAAGCCCAGCAGCTCAGATTCAGTAATCTCCCTCATATTGCTCATGTAACTTATTGTCAGGAGTCTAACCTATAATTCAATCACTCCAGGATTGTTGTGCTGTGGAGAGAAACCTGTGCAGGACCACTCCATGCTGCTCTGATTCTGTGTTTTGGATATTGGTTAGATCAGTGGACATCAAGATGTTTACTACCCTGTGTCACCAGGATGTGCTGTTCACTTCGCTGGTGAGTTTCCTCTATTTGTTTTTGAGTGAGTATCACAGTATCTGGGTGGAAACATTTGCACACTTTGTTATATCCAAGGAGTAGATGATCCATTTGAATGAATTTGAGACAAAGTATTCTGGCTAAAGTTGCAGTTTGTGGCAATTTAGTAGAATCTAGTATCTTGTTTTAGTGTATTTGTTGGTCCAGTCTCTTTCCTCTGTAAGTTCTGCAGTCCAATTACACTGACATCCTCAAACTTTTATGTTGGGTTCTACACGGGTGGGTGAGACAGTTTATTTTCTTTAGGGAAAGGGGTCATGTGTCACAAGCATAATGGATGAATAACTGTGACATTGTGGAGGATAAGAACTGATGAGAAAGTGAATATGGGTAACTGCATCCTCATTTCCACAGTTTCTTGTCCATCCGTACTAAAACGCAGCCTGGAAGTTTTCAAAGAAAAAAGGAGCCAGCAGTGTTTTGATGCTCCTCCATTGTCATGGCTCTAAATGCCGGAGTACTGTGGGCGACAGACATATTCGACACTGAGGTTTGCGAGTAGTTTGGATCCATTATGAGGGAGAGTTTGTCTACACCAGCGGTGGCGTTGGGGGCGAGAAGCGTTTGTCTGTCAAAATGTTGATTTACTGTGACTTTTGAAACACAAGTACTTCAACTTTCTGTGGGTACTTTTTTTGTGTGTGTGTTTTCAGCCATACTGTTTACAGCCGCCTCACTTTACTAGTGTGTTGACATAAAACAAATCACTTCCTGTGTGCAGCTTGTAAAACCACCAGTATATAGTATTTATAGTTTTTTTTTTTTTTTCTTTTTTTTTTTTTTTTTTTTTTTTTTAATATGGGTAACTGCATCCTCATTTCCACAGTTTCTTGTCCATCCGTACTAAAACGCAGCCTGGGAGTTTTCAAAGAAAAAAGGAGCCAGCAGTGTTTTGATGCTCCTCCATTGTCATGGCTCTAAATGCTGGAGTACTGTGGGCGACAGACATATTCGACACTGAGGTTTGCGAGTAGTTTGGATCCATTATGAGGGAGAGTTTGTCTACACCAGCGGTGGCGTTGGGGGCGAGAAGCGTTTGTCTGTCAAAATGTTGATTGACTGTGATTTTTGAAACACAAGTACTTCAACTTTCTGTGGGTACTTTTTTTTTTTTTTCTTTTTTTTTTTTGCCATCAGTATTCAATATGACTAGTTTTTACTTTTATCCGAGCCTATTTTTTATTTTATTTTTTTTAAAATTTCACTTGGTTATTCTTTTTGGCTGAAGGAATGCAATTTTTCCATTATTGTTGATTTCTATATTGTGAATTTATAATCTGGTGTATGATGGATCATTTCCTTGTATAGTTTCATCATGGTAAACATAAGATTTTTTCTCTCTCTCACTCATTTTCTACCGCTTTATCCTCCACTGAGGCTCGTGGGGGGCTGCTGGTGCCTAACTCCAGGCGAGAGGCAGGGTACACCCTGGACAGGTTCAAGATGTTTTCTGTGTCATAATTGTATCTTAACTGCTTCTAGTTTATTTTATGCTCTGTCTGCAGTCCGATTCATTAGGATTGTGGTTCTGTTGGTCATTCAACACCTGTCTTAAGCAGTGGCTCTATGATTTTTTTTTTTTCCTAATCTCTCCATTGCAATATAATATTTACTGAGAATATATTTAAGCCTTCTGCTGCATATCAAATGAACTGCTGAATATTGATTTATCCATATTGTTGCAATAAACATTATATTACCTGAATTCCAAAAATGCTTTTGGGGGGATTAACAGCATGGTAGCCACATTATCAGTCAGCCGGTTCTGTATCTGGTGTAATGTGGATTTGTAGTAAGTAAGGATTTGGAGTAAATTTTTTCCTTAAAAATAATGGTTAAAAATTTTAAATCCTGGCATGTTGAAACATTAGTTCACAAATCCAGTGTCTTATCTGAAAGTCCTTGAACAACTAGTCCCAATAGGATCATGAATGTGGAATTTGATGAGATTACAGACATTTGAGATTCATAGATTAAAAACATGCTTTTAAGCAGACTTCAAGTACTTTTAATTTTATACAGTCTTTCTTCTACTTTTTTAAACTCGGTTGAAAAAGAGAAGAAAGGCTTCCATGGTCTGACTGAGGAGGGCATATGGCAACATTTACCAGAACTGAATTTATTCTTGAAATTTTAATTGAGACATGAGTTGAAGAGGTATGATGCTGTGAAAAGATCAAGACTTGTTTTAATCAATGCAGGGGTTAGTTGTTAAATCCAAATGACTCACTGCCAAAAAGCAGCAATAATTAATAACAGTGAAGCGCCTATTGTGTGCGCAATAAGTTGAGACAACATCTAGATGACAGGTAGAGGATTAACAGTGAGATATTGTGTCTGGGAATAGTTCTAAACTACCCAACTAAGCAGAGCTCTCAGAAAAAAAATAGATAGGGCCTTTTTATATAAAAAGAAGTGCTTGTGTGTTATTCTTTATTCAAACTTTTATTTTGACTCTTATTTATAACTTAACAGAACTTAGTTGACTGTTTTTGTGTTTGCTGACAACTGCTCTGTGCCTTGACTTGTCCCCCAGGGACAAGGAGAGAAGTTACATAGTGCCAATAAAAGTGATGCAGACCTGCTCAGGCTTTGACAGGAGTAACATCCACCCATTTTAAGATATGATTTGACACAGATTTCACATTTATGACAGTAATCCCCCTTCAAAGGATCTCCTACTGTATGTAATTTGATTTTGTTTTGCTACAAAACGCTGCATATATTCTGAGATTACCACTATTCATGCCTCATGGCCACTCTGATTTCAAAATAGGAATTGATTGGATTTCTTTGTCTATACAGCCTTGAAAATGAATCTGGGGAAAAAAGTATAGTCTCATTATGGGTCATTATTTTTAGGTGCACGTTTGTTTATCAACGTTAGCATGATAACACACCTGGAAGACTGTATTGGCTAAAATTGTGGACATCATATTGTACTTTTGTCATAGTGAGTATATTAGGGTGGTGCTGAAACCTTTTTAAGTACAGAGCCACTATATGGCTGTAGACTTGTACATGATTGGTCCAAATAAGAGTTTGGCCTTTTCTTTCTTTTTCACTCTTCATATTATTTATTAATTCTTTCCAGAAATACTTCCAAAGCTCCTCCACCCCCATTCTGTCATCCTTCATGTCATTCAGTTCTCAGATGGGAACCTGTGCAGCGACAGCAGATACTGGTTACGGTCACCTTTTTATTGATGTGTTTGAATTAATCAAGGCATCTGTTTGGAGACCATTTGAATGAACAAATAGAGAATTAAAAATTTAGTTAGAAACACAAATATTTTTTGTGTGTGTGACAGTACAGACACACAGCCTTTCACTTATTTAAAACATTAATCCTAGATGATGAAATATTCACTTCAACACTGTAGCAAGACATCACACGACATCAGACACACACAAGAAATGATGAAGGCAGCAGAAGGATTTTTGAAATGTCATTTGTGAGCCTTGCCTGTGTAAGACTCCAACACTGAAAGGTTGAATATGTCTCACACTGTGGCTGATTGTTCCGCTTTTTTTGTTAATTAACACATGAACTTTTGTTAGCCTTAAAACTGTGACTGTGACTTTTGTCAAGTGACAATGTGTGTACTGTTGAACAAAAGAACCGCTCTGTATGGCAGGTTTACACTTTGATGGAGCAAAACATTCTTTTAGGAAAAGTGAAAGTGACTGAATCTTAGGAAAGGCAGGTGTTAAATTTCTGCGACAGGTCAAGGCTGGCGTCACGTCTGCACGCTCTCACCCGCTCCATTAAAGATTTACTACTTTTACTTTTTTCCTATTCAGAGTCAAGTTTTGGTCTCTAATGAGTGTAATGTATTCTGATGATGGAGGTGAGGCAGCTGGTGTAAAATGGCACAGGAAGTATACTGCACTTCAGCTGGTGCATGATAAATGCCGTTCGGGTGGATGATGATGGGAGCAGAAATAAAATCACAATGGGAATATTCTGCTTCCTAAAGACACATGGTGTGTACATTAAATTGGTTGAAACATCATGCATTTTACTCAAGGTTCACACTTTTTGTTTCGTGTTTTTCCATTTGTTTCATAAAACTTCCTACTCTCCCCTTGCTCTTTTTTTTTCTTTTTCTTTGGCTGAGACTGAACTCTACAGGGATTTGCATGGAGAAATCAATTTTGCCTGGCCTCTTTCGCCTTTGGAAGTAACATAGGCATATATACTGTAAATATTCACATGAGTCTATTTCAGATCCTCAGCTTAGGGACTGAACTAGTGTATGAGCTGTTCTCCCATTTGATCATAAAGCGGATGTGGATGATTTCTATTTCCCTGTGCATGTCTTAATTCTCATCTTTATGTTGTTTTTTTTAACTTAATGTCTTTTTTCTTTTGTCCATTTCTTTCCCTGTGGCTGCCTTTAATTTCTAATGTGCTATCTTTATTTTTGATCACTTCTCTTTAGCCTTCTGTCACATTTCCTTTTCCTTCTTGGGTCCTTCTAAATTTTCTCTCTTAATTACTTATTGTCTTTTTTCCTACATTTTCTTACATTTTCATTCCTCTTTTGGTCTTGTTTTCCTCTCGTTAATGAGAAATACCCTGGACTTATCCGTCTCATCTTTAATTTTGCTTTTTAAAATGACTACATTCTTTCCTTATTTTCTATTTATTTTTATTTTCTCTTAGGTCTTGCAAGTCATTTAACTGTGCTCCTTTTATTTTAGCATGATAATGTGTGCATTGCAGAAATTAAGGCATGGATGTCATTTAACTTTCTACACGTCAATGATTTTATTACAAACCACTTAGACTACTGCAATGCACTCTATGTTAACCCGACGTCACTTGCTCGATTACAGTTGGTTCAAAACACTGCTGCTCAGCTTTTAACTGGTGGAGAAATGAGAGCACATTACTCCAATTCTAGCTCCACGTCATTGGCTCCTGGTTTGTTTTAGGATTGATTTTTAAATGTCTTCATGGTCTTGCCCCCACACTATCTGTCTGACCTGCTTCAGCCGTACGCTCCCTCATGCTCTCTCAGGGCAGCAGATCAGTCACTTTTAGTTGTCCCTTAGACAGAGGAAGATCAGAGGTGACTGCACATTTTCTGTTGCTGCCCCCAAAACTGTAGAATGTACTGCTTTTGCACACCAGACAGGCCGACTCATTTTCTGTTTTTAAGTCCTCTCTTAAAGTGCATTTTTTTCCTCTTTTGACTCAGTTGGAGATGCTTACTTTTACTGTTTTATTGTTTTACTGTCTTTACCATCCTGGTTTCTGTCCTCTTATCCTTTGTTTATTTGTAATACTTGATGATTTGTTTGCAATCTGCTGAACTTTCTGTGTATGTGACACCTACTGGTGTTTTTCCTCACTCGATGTGAGGGTCTAAGGATAGAGGGTGTCACTTGCTGTACAGTCTGTAAAGTCCTTCGAGGCAAATTGTGTTGTCTGTGTACAGCACTTTAGTCAATTTTGTTGTTTTAAAGTGCTTTATAAATAAAGTTGGATTGGAATTTGCCATTTTTCTTTAGAGACAGAGTGACATATTATAAAATTTACCGATAAAGCTGAAACGGAAGCACTCTGCTTAAACTCTAATCTTCATTGCATGGCATGGATGAACACATGTAAACAGCAGCCAAGGCTTTGTTATGGGACACTTGGTACTGATAACAACTTAATGGATCTTTTGAGGTCAGATATTTCCACCTGTGTCTTTATTTCCTTGTGCTTTACTCTCTTACCTCCCCTGGCAAAAAGAAATAAAAGAATATACTTGTTACACAGGTGGAAACTCTTTACCACTCAAACACACAGAATGGTTCATACATGCAGAAATACCCAATCACTTAGTACCTCTCTTGACCTCCCCGTGACCTAAGACAAGACTCCTCCTTCCCATCCTCATAGCTAATACAGCTTGGCAGGTGTGTGGTTTTTATGAATTTGTGTGTTTGGAAATGTGCTTACACTCGTTCTGATGAATATTTTATATGAGGCTGCTGAGTGTATGAGTGAAACTAGGACATGAAGCAGGCCAAAATATATCCCGGTTAAGTGTGGGTACGTTCCTCTCCCGGCAGCAGATGAACATAATATATTCTCGCTCTCGCTCTCTCTCTCTCTCTCTCTCTCTTCCTAACAATTTTCTGTTCTGTCCTCGCCTTATCACTCGGCTTCAGTGGTCATTCTGCAGGTCTGTATATTAGCCACTGAGAGACACGTACACACATAGACAGATGTGTATATACACTAACAAAAAGGAGGCAAACAAGCACAGACAACCTCAGCCATTTCAGGACACTTTCCATTTAATGTTATTTATAAACAGCTTTGGAGTCTGGCATTGTTTGATAACCACATACAAAATATTTGGGTTACACAAAGGAAGAGGAAAAGAATAAGGAGATGGAGATTGGGGTAATGAGGGTTGGTAGAAATAGGAGCAAATAATGAAAAGAGTGAGGGAGAAAATAAGTAGACAGACAGGAGGGAGATACATAGAGGAGATGGCAGTGCACTGTACCATTTATCTTATATGAGTAAGCAAAACAAAAAAGGATGAAAATCAGCATGATAATCATAATAAATGAAAACTAAACTCCCAACCTCCAGGTCCCTGTTTATTTATTTAGGGAACAATTGAGACACAATAGAGTCAGTTTCCTTTTTTTTTTTTTTACAAAAAAATGTCAAACTCACAAGAATAAACAGACACAATTTACATCACCTCTGGGTTCACAGCAGCACAAACAGTAAGGGTCTCTAATCCTACACGTCATGAAAATGACACCCATTGCTGTTCGTCTGCAACATTTAGATAGATTGACACATCAAGGTGGAGTTCAGTAGGAAACACACATAAGCATAATTAATGTGGCTCCTGCTCTCAGGTTCCGGTTCAATTGGAATATGTTTCGGTTGCCAGTGAACCAAACTGATAATCTTTTGTGTTTTTGTTTTTTTTTCTTTTGTTTTTTTGTTCATTGTGCCATGAATGAAACAAGGCAGCTTGTTTTCAAACAGATTGTAACTTTGTAATGCTATAAGAAATAGGGAGACTTTAAGCATTACTGGCTATTTAAGGTACCTGGACAGCCTATGTGCATCTGTACATTGTAATCAAGGAATTGAGACATTTTGGTGAGTTACTGTGAAATGGTTCAGGTCTGAAATTGAAGCCTGAACAGCTGTGGTGGTGCTCTGCTCTGGGGTTTAAGGCCTGGACTAAGAGGGGTTAGTTGTTTTTTATTGGTACAGGAAGGCTGTGAAGGTGAATGGGGTTTTTTTTTTATGGGTCATTGTGCTTGAACTGTTCCAGTTCATTGTACAGAGCTTTGTTTCCCACAGTCTTCTCTGTCCTCAGTCCTTCTGTTATTTCTAGAAGCAGAATCCATATACTCAAAAAAGGCTCCAGTAATTGCTCCTCTTGAACGTAGCAGAATTGAAAGCCAACTTTCCACTCAGGCCTTACTGACAGGTCCATCTGATTTTTGCATGCATGCAACACACAAAAAAGGGCAAAGCAAGACAGTAAAAGTAGTTTGTCCCCTTGCTTTGTTGTGAACTTTTTGTGTTTTCTGTATCTCAACAACTTAATACACTTCTGGTCAGCTGTACTCTTCTCTTCCCTGATTGTAAGGCCTTTTTTGTCCAGCATTTGAAAACCTCAGGTCTGTGTTTGGAATGAATAGTCTGTGCTTGATGGCACTATTTCTTCAACTTAACCTCAACAGCATTACAGAGGAAAGTGCAATCCAGTTTCTTGAAGTTTGTGAACCTGGCCACAGCTTTTACTTGGCCTGCAGAAATGTACATTTCAGGCTTGTTGAGGTCTTTGTTTTGTAGCCAGTGAGGTTGTAGATTGACTGAAAATGTGTCATTCATTGTTTGCCCTCAAACTATTGGCTCCCTTTAGGCACTGCTGTCTAGCTTTGTTCTACTGTCATGGCTTTAGTGGTTTCTTCAGTGGACACACAGTTATACAAGCAGTAACAGATAAATCGTCACTCTCTCCCACTCACTCATTTACAGCTAACTGTGAGAAGATGTCTCAAATGATTGGTTAGTTCTGAATGGCTTTCAGGTTGATATAATGCAAGGGAAAAGGATAGTGTTTGAACAATTGCTATATATTTTATATATAGCAAATGTTTGTATATATATGGCAATTATATATGTCAAGTATTTTTTTTGTCCTTTTTATAAAGTTTAGCATGAAACCCAAAAAACACAGATGTGCATTAAATTAAGTCAACCCTGCCGCAAGACATGGAAGTAAAACCACTTAATTAGTAGACATATAGTAATTACAGTTTTTACTGCTGAAACTTGATGTTATGACTCCTTTTACTGCTAATTGTGTCTTGTGCAGTCTTGTTTCTGAATGTTAAGGTGATAGGTGAGAAAATGTGTCTGTAATGACTGACTGACTGTGTCTGTCCCAGTGTGTGACTGATGAAGAGTGCACTCTATAAGTTTTACTGAGTCATGTGAGCTAAACAGAGCCTAAAACTGCTATGAACCTTATTGACTGGTGTTCTTGCTGTTATTTGAAAGAATCATTGACTTCTTACTTTGTGTGGCTGTACAGTTTCATAAATACATAAATTCTTTGAAGCAGTTGATGCCACAGAGACAGTTACAAAGTTCTCCTGTTGTTTCCCTTGGTGACATCATCAAAGCAATGGGACATATCATTTTCCCTGACTTCTATGTTTTGATTATGACTCATAAAGATCCCTGCCTTATTACCTCAGGGAAACTTTGAGAGTAGATATATGGTAATGTTCTTTATACACAGTTATGTATACACAATTGTATATAATAATAGTTGTATGTAGTCTCATTTTAACAGCCAGGACAGGGTATTTTTCAGAAGAATGAATCATAGATTTGTACCTCTAATTATAACAGTGTCTGTATTCATTCTCAGCGTAGAATTACTGAAATGAGTGACAGCAGCAGAGCTGATGAGTAACAGAACATATAATGTGCTTGGTGTGACTCTGCCTTATTATTAGCTCTCTGGACCCCACTTGGTGGGCCAACAGAAGTCCTGGGGGTGCACTTATTCTTCCTCCTTGCTGTTGCAGGCAGATCATATTTACCTCCATCTGGGGTATAGTCTATCTCACCCCCTTCTTGTAGTACCTGCACTTCATTGAGCCCCCCTTTTGCCTTGCGGCCCCGGCGGGTACAGTTTCTGCGGCCTCCCTTAGGCGGCCGTGGCAGCAGGGATGGTGATGGAAAGCTATATTGATCCCCATGTGGCAAATAGGGCCGCTGATGGTGGTTATGATTCTTTCTGTGACGGTTTAGGTGGGTTAAAGACTCGCCATGTTCCATCTCTCCATCCTGGGTACCACGTCCATGACTTTCATTTGACAAGCACCTGGGCAGATCCTCTTTCTTCAGTGCTTTCAGGTCCTTCCCTGCCAGCTCTGGTGGTGAAACACACATCAGAGATGAGGTGGAACCTCTGAATCTCCGCAGCCAATCCCAAAGTGATAGGGCCTTGCAATCACACTCCCAGGGGTTGTCGTTAAGTCGTAGGTACTCCAGTGCTGGCAGTAAAGTCAGACTGGCACCTGATAGTTCAGTCAGGGAGTTATTGAACAGGTACAGAGTAGTGAGGCGACGCAGGTCATGAAAAGCCTGGTGGTCAACCCACTGGATCCGGTTCTGGTGGAGAAGAAGGCGGTCTAAGACCCCTAGACCACGGAATGTGTTTTGCCGAAGGTTCCACAGTCGATTGCCATGCAAAAAGAGATGACTGAGGTTCAGCAGGTCGATGAACAGATCATCCTCCAGGAACTCTAACTGGTTGTCCTGCCGAGAGGAAAGGGGGGAAAAAAATAACACAGAACATTAAAATTACTGTTTTAAAGAATCATTGCCTCCACCAAGAAATGTTTTGGCTGCAATTGTCTGTTTGTGAGCCACAGAATTTAAAAATCAAAGGGCATACAGAATGTGAATGAAATTTTCTGTGTATGTGAATGAATTAAAAAAACAAACATCCATTAATTATAGGGTCTATAATTCATTAATATATTTTACATGTAGGTTGTGGACCAAGAAAGAAATACGATTTTAATGGTGATCTGGACCAAAATCACCATTTGATTGTATTGACCCTGTGGGAAGTTTATGCTATGCTTTACATAAAAATGGAGATTTGTCTTATACAGGATTTAGCAACATCTATTTGTGAAAGTGCTTACAGGAAAACAGAATATCCCTCACTTTACCCTTTACTTCCAAGCATGTAGGATAACCTACATATGGAAGCCTTCAGTTGTCATAAAAACTCAAAAGGTGTTTAGTTTGTCCATTTGAAAATATGGTGGTACAATACGGTGGCTCCTTACTACACTTGCTCCTGATATAAATTATAAAGGGCTCATTCTGTGGTCCTAAAAACTACAGTTCGTACATTTAGGTAATTGTACTTTTCACATTCCTTTTCGGCCAAATGTAAACAATTTCAACAAAACTTTACCCACTGGACCTTGGACACAGGAGAGTAAACAAATAACTAGAGTTTGCTTTGAGAAGCGCAATAGGTAATGCTATGTAAAATTAATCATACATGGCTTTGTTAGCCTTTTTGAGTTGTGTGTTATTTATTTGGTTAAACATACAATATACACAAGCTTCTGCAAATAATGAAAAAATCTGTAACCTTTATGCCATACCATTTTCACTTTTCCTGTCATTACCTACATTTCAATTTCTCAACATAAACCCACTGATTACTGAAACCATATACTCAATCCTAGATTTTAAATCCTGTTCTGTTGTACTACAGTGGTTGACCACAGAAACTACTGGCTATTACTGTGAGGAAGGCTTTGTGGTATTTCCCTGCACTCAGGATAACAGCCAGCAGTTGATCAGTCCCCAATTCATATAGCAGTAAGTGCTGAGCCAGGCTGATGGACAGATTACACCATAATGCGATTGTGGCTGCAGATGCACTATACAGTAGAGATAAAATGAGGCTATTATCCATGTACCTGTAGGTAGAGATACTGAAGATTATGCAGCCCCGAAAAGATCCCTGAAGGCAGGGTGATTAGGCCACAGTGATACAGGTGCAGGGCATGCAGCCGACCCAGGCCCAGGAAAGTGTCTGAAGCAATGGCCTTCAGGTGCCGGTTGTCACCAAGGTCGAGCTCCTCCAGGCGGTCAAAGCCATGGAAGGTGGAAGGTTGTATGTAGGAGATGTTGTTGGAGTAAAGCCACAACATGGTGGTGGTGGGTGAGAAGTGGCCACGAAGCAGCCGCTGGATTTTGTTGTTCTGCAGGAAGACACGCTCGCTCTGGGCAGGGATGCCCTCGGGCACGGCATGAAAGTTGTGGGCCTGGCAGGAGACGGTGCTAGGTGAAGTGTAGCAGATACAGTGGCGAGGGCAGGGCAGAGACAGATCTAGGCCACACAGCACCAACAGTAACTCCACCCCACCGTAACCTGAAAGGAAAGGAAAGTGAGAAGAGACAGAGGGGAAAGAGAGGGAGGGGAAAACACGAGGGCTATTAATTGAATTCACCAGAGCATCTGTTATCAGCCTAATCTTCAATGAAACACTCATTGCTCTTCGTTTACAAGGACAATAATAGGCATGGTTCAGTGCAGACAAATTACAACGCTGAAGCAAATCACACACAAACAGTCACTCACTGTTGTCCATCTTCTTATAAAATTGTCAATTTTTCCCAAACTGTTTACCCTTAACCTTGCTTACCCTCGAGTGCCAGTTCCCTGTTAGATGCTTCAAAACCCAAAATTTATGCTCATGGGACATTTGTATTACAGCAGTTTTGCTAAAACCTTGAAAATAAACAAACACTTTTTTTTTGGAAAAGTATGTGTGGTCTTGTTTTTATTGTGTGATTTTATGATTGTCATAAAGGTATACAGTTTTTTTTATTTTATTTTTTTTATTTGTGTTCCTTGGCCCAATCTCAGTGATGCAGCACACACTTTTAAAGACACGTACAGCATCCCATCGCACAGAGTTATATCCTTTGGTTATCTTTTAAAGTCGACAGAAAATCCATGTTTCTCCTACTTACAAGTGAACATGCATCACACCTGTAATTCCCACAATAAGGGAAACAGAGACGGGAGACATTGAAGGGGAAGGTGCATGGAGGATGAAGCAGGAGCATGATTGTCAAGTTGATACAGGTTTTCTATTTGGATTCTCCTTGTCACTCTCTCTATTAATCTTTCTGACGCTTGATGTACTGTATTGTGCGTCACTCTGTGTGTGGGGACATGTTTAAGAGCATTGGCAGAGGGTAGCTGTATTATCATGTGGTACATGTGTCTATACATCTCTGTGCACTTGTCTTGAATATACAGGTTAACGTAATGTACTGTATATGATTTTTTTTTGTCTCTATACATGTGACACACTATTATAATAGCAGCACCTTTTTTGTATTTGTCAAGGCTGACCTTTTCACGATAAATGAATAACAAGGTGAACAAACACTTTTCATCATGGCAGCCTGTTTTTCTAAGTGTTTACCGTTTTATGATGAATTATATAATGTGCCATAATTTCACTAGTACTTCATTACAAATTGTAGGAGCCTATACTTTTGTCTAAGTAATTAAATATACTTGGCCTTGTGGTATGGCTTTTAAAACGGCTCTACTACTACATAGATTGCCATGCAAATTTACAGACCTTATGTAATATTGTGATTATGGGCTATCACAATGCTTATATCTCTGTTCTTTCCTCCTGCATGCATCTGTTTTATCTGCCCATATGTTGCTCTTTGCTTCATGCTTCTGTCTCCCTTCTCCACATTTACATGTCCCTCCTCTTCAGCTTTATCTTCATTCACTGCTGTGCTCTGCCTGCTGTGCCTGTTACTTGGGTTTAAAGCTGTTATTTGCTACAATGTGCATCAGATTGTAGAAAGACTGCCCTGTGTCTGTATATGTATCTGTAACTTAGCGTCTTTGGTGGTGATTCTTATTGAGAACAAATGTAATGCTCTTACTGAGCTGTATTTTGGTTTGATAGCTCAAGCTTTGCTACATGTAGTTTCTATATGTAAAAAAAAAAAGACAAGATGGTGACATTTTGCATATGTATGTTTGAACTAATTATTTAATAGTGTCTGCTGTTGGTTTAAGCCAGGAGAAACAGGTCATCATCTGTGCTTGATTAGAGTATTTATTAAAGGAAAATGTTTCAATAAAACTGATACTTTGTTTTCTGATGTTAACAATGTGTTGTCAAACATATGAAGGCTTCTGCCCTAATCTCTGCAGCTGTAGCGCAGCCAGGAATGCATAAATAGTTTAATTACAAATTTGCAATTAGCTCAGGCTTCTCATTGGCATTAATCCAATTGTCAAACCTGTAATAACTCTCACAAAGAAGCGTCAAGGTATATAAAAATCCATTTTGCCAGTGATTCTTCATGACACATTTCCCCATATACTGCAGTTAATTTGGAAATGAATTGGAAAGTTTCTGGTGAGGTTGTCTGTGGCTGTTGTGAATCTGCAGTGAGCTGTGTAATGTTTTAAAGTTCACCTCATACATAACACCTTTTTAGATTAAAAAATACATTTTAGGACTTTGTCTTTCATGTGCCCCGAAGGAGAGCACTGTGTGAAGCTTTATTATCTTGTGCTTGCTTGTGCTGCATTATTTGTAACTTTGATTCATTGCCATGGGAAAAGCAAACAAGGAGCAATAAAAGGAAGAAAATATTATTTCAACTGCTCAGCTTATGAATGACAAAAATACCTAAGCAATAATACTTGATGGTGAGAGTAAACTTCATTCGCTTTTTATGTATGTATGTACTGTATGTATATGTGTGCATTGGAATCGCTGAGGATTTTGAATGCCAATCAAAACATTCAGGGACTCAACTGTGGCAAGTGAATGCACTGTCACACAGTGACAGGAGTTTCCAGGATACTTTAAGATTTTTGGAATCAGTGGTGTTTAACCTAAGTAGGTGCTTTGTAGGTCCACTGCTTTGCACCAGATGTCAGTGTCTGTCTTGTCTGAATTAATGTGCAACTTTTAGTATTTCATGTCCATTTCAGCACTCTCTGTGTGTATGCAGCATCAGCTTCCAGCTTGCTGTTTGTCTAAATTCACACTTCCCCAGTTAGATATTTTCTAAAAGCTTCAATAAGCACAGTCAGGGCTCAATTACAAGAGTAGTCTCTCTACTCTGTTTCTCATCCATCCCTCCATACCACTCACAATGTGTACACAAAAACACAGACAGAAAGGAAAACACAAACACAGAGGGAAGCACATACACATGCCTCTTGTCAGGCCATTGTCACGATTGCCTCCCATTTATAATTTGGCAGTTGGGGGAGACAGCTGCCACTCACTTTGGGAGAAAGCAACAGAGCAGTGAATATAAAGGAAGGAGCATTGGGGGTAGGGCAGGCATAGTAAGGGGAGAGATGGGCAATATTCTACTCAAAGGGAATGAAGAGCTCTTCAAACATGAAAGCAAAGGCAAGGGGAGAAAGGCACAGCATGGTGGTGTGGGGGGGAAAGGGAGCAGAGCAAGTGAAACAGTAGCTTAAGAAAGGATGATGGAGATGACAGCAGAGCGTAGACCATTATAGGCAGGTGTTCAAATGTCTGTCCGCTCTGCACAGAACACAGCTGTGACTTCAGTGGAACTGCCAAATAATCTTATGACCGGTGAGTCAGGAAAACGGATGCACATACTGTAACAGGAAGGCATGTTTTCAGGTGCAAAACACACGTGTGTGAATGTTGCACATGCATGCGCCCACATACAGACAGAGACAATTCACACTAATTATGTAGCAGTCTCAGAATATAACCAAACAGAGATGAATTTGCAAAACTGGTGAGGAGGCAGAGAGCAAGAGGAGGAGGGGAAAACGGGAAGCTTAGACACTTGTAGATGCTGCTCCTCTCTTGTTGGTGGTTGATTTAGCTTAGCATAATCCCAAAGATCATTTAGCACTGCTCATTCAAATGGTGATAAATCTCTGGCAGAGTTAATGAGAGATTTAAATGGTGTCATTGCCTCAAAGACACAGCTGAAATATCTCTCTACTATATAATCCTTCCCTCTCATGTTATGAAGTACATAACCTTTACATTCGTCTTCATATTGGAGACAGATCAGGTCAATACCGATGTGGCACTGCGCCATCAAGTCTCTGTGGCCTAGAAATAATTATTTTCTAGTCTTGAAAGTTTCATTTATTTAAAGTTCCAATTTTGTGACAAATATGTACATAAATTGAGCTTACAACTAAGTCAGTGGTTGCCAAGTGTCCTATTCAAACAGGTGTAAGAGATAATCCCTATTCTCAAACTTGATCATGTCTGATGTAATCTTACAACATGGAACAGAATAGAAAATAGACACTGCTTTTTTCAAGACACTGTAAGCTCTTTAACCTCAGGATCTCCAGAACAGCAGTGTCTGTCTGCCTTTGTCCAGCAGGGAAGCAAAGTGCTTAAAGTCGAAAGAAAAGTCAATATTCATTATCCTGGGGCTCTTTCAGTGGTATCCCAATTTTAAAAGATCTGAGAAAGGCCTCCTTGAAGGCTGTTTTTCAGGAAAATTAGGTTTCTTATTAGTGGCAGTCTGTGTGGACTATTCTCCACTGCCAAACACCAGCGGTCTGATTCTCTACTGTGACATCCTTTTTATCTGTTCCAGTATTATGACATCTGTTTAGTATAAAACATACTTTTCCCACTCAAGTCCACACAGTACTCTGTGTATGTGTGTGTGAGAGAGAGAGAGATGGAAAAGCAGAGACACTGACAGAGAGAAAATAACCTCTGCCATCTTTACATGCAGTAATTGGGTCATTTGAGAGGCTAAGCTTATCACCAACACTAATCACACTCTAATTTTACTCAGAAAAACCCGCTCTCCCCCCATATACACACAGACTCTCCACTTGCATAATCAGATGATTCAGGTCACAGCTTTAGCTATTTAACTCCTGCCTATTAGAGGAGAAAAGATGTGAGCAGGTATACAGTGCTGCTCCTACTGCTGATACTGTTGTGGTTCCTACTCTCCTTCTTGACCTGCTTTACTGAGACCACACAGATAATGTGCATCAAGAGGATGGTGTGTCCGTGTGGTGGGGGAAAAAAGGTCATATTCAGACTTTGAAGTGGCATCTCTCTTTTAGGTATCGAAGATGAATACTTTCAGACATCCAAAAAGCCAAGAGCCACACATTCTTTAATCCAGGGGTTTGGAATCTTTCTGAGATGATGGACCACTCACAGAGATTAAACATATGCCCACAACTGTCAGGCTTTTTCTCTCATTAGTTTTGATGACCTTTTGCATAATTTTAACACCCACAGCAGGACTTTACTACACTACATTGGTGATATAGCAACGTGTCCTTCATCCGTCTCCCTCTCCAAATTTATACTTGACTTCACAAAAATGAGGTGTAGTCACACCTAAGCAGAGTAAAAATCTTCAGATTTCCTGATAAGTCATAATTTAATCATTAATTACTTTGCAGAGTCCCAAGTTACTATATGGGTTGTGGACACCCAGTGGTCCATGGACCCCTTTTTAAGAGCCACTGCTGTAATTGACACAATGAATACTTGAATGGGGAAAACAATAAACTGTGCAAACATTCAGGTGGTAATTTTCATTTAAGGTTAATATTCATAGCACAGGGTGACATGGTGGTTAGTGCTGTTAGCACACAGTTTGAATACTGGATAAGGCAGAAGCATTTCTGGATAAAAATGGCATGTTCTCCTGAAATTGTCATCAAAATCTGTTTTTGACTGTCTGAGTCATGCTGTTAACAAATGCTGCCAAAACATAACTCTTCAGTAGATGTAATAATGCTTTTTTTGAACAAAATGAGAATTACAGGCAGCAAAGCAGATGAACAGTGACATGTCAATGCATGTGAATACAGATACTGTATCTGGCAGAAGACATCTGTGTCTGCTGAGATGGTGTGTCTGTGTGTGTATGTTGATGCACTCCACAACAGTTGTGGCTGAGGTGTTGGTTGCCCTCCTGTGTCTTGCCATCACTGGATATGGAATGTTCTTTCTTGTCCTTTAGAGGACAAGAAAGTGTGTGGTTCTTCTCTTAATGTCTGTGTGTCCAATTCCGCCAATACGACGGAAATGTCACTTCCCCTTCTTGTGACTAAATCATTCCCTACTCTCCACTCCATGTATGAATCATCTTTTGTCACCCTCCTCCACTCTCCTCCCTGTTGTTCCTTTAGTTTCCCATCTGTCTCTATTACAAAGACTGTTAAAAGTACATCAGTACTTATTATTGCATAAATCTTCCAGATCAAAGGGTGTCTGTGCTCTTGCACGCCGTTTGTTTTTGAGGCTTCTCAGAGTGAGAAAATTTCTGTCATGTTCATGGATTACACTTGCAAATCAGACACGCACATGTTCAAAAAAGATGAGAAGAGGCGAAGGCAAATTACAAATCCAAATATCTAGGCTGACACGTGAAGTAAGCGATATCAGTGCAGTCAAATGTCCGAGGGATCATCTGTCACTGGGCCTTTGTATCTGATTACATGCTGTTACTGCACACTCGGCTTTGACTGAGCCAATCACAGGCAGGCATTGGCCTTTTTTTCAGACTGACTGGCCAAAACAAGAGTAGGAGATTGGCATCAGTTTCCTCATGAACAGTCTCCCCATGGAGAATGATTTTAAGCACTGAAGAACTGCCAGTGCTTGATGTGATAAGTTTAGTTCCAAAATATGTTATCCAGCTGCTGACAAATGTTAGACCTCACAGAAACATTGATTAATGACTTGCAAACACAGCTGCATATACTGTTTTCTGTGCAGGAATGAAATTGCTGGATCAGCCCCCCACATCTAAATCCAGTGTGTCACACCAAACTGTTTTTAATAGCTTTCAACTTACAGTAGTTCAACCATTCTCTCAACACCATTAGTGGGATATTAGCGAAGCAAAGTATTAAACTTCCCCTACGGCCCACTTTTTCCTCATTGACATCTTTCACTGCATGCCACTGGAGGAAAATACATTTAGGTGGAGTGACAGAGAAATAATGTAGAGGAGACATCAATCAGGAAATATGAGAAGGGCAGGGGAAGGGAGTGGAAGGATGTATGAGGGGAGAACAGAAGGAGGTGTCGCAGCTTTTCTCCATCAGCTAAAGAGAGATAGATGAAGTGTGAAGAGGGTGTCTGTTAAACTCCCCAATCAGTCATGGGATCTAACTAATCTGAAGGTTGCTTCTTAAACTCGGCCATCAGTCATGGTGTTTGGGTTCTGTGAAGGTTACAATCATGTCCCACTCCTACTTTCCTCCTTTCTAGTGTTGTTCTCTTTTTCTATCTCTGCAGAGGAAAAACAGTGTGGATTAATAGCATGATGGCATGTTTTCAAACATACGACAACACTGACAGAAATTTTTCAATCTGCTCCTCTACTGTTCAGGTAGATACTTGCAACGAACATCCACATTTAATTACTACGTACTTTACTAATTACTTGAGATGTACCTTTAAGCAGCCTATTATGTGTGTTTCTACACAACTTACTCCGATGACAGATTAAGTCTTCTTGATGCACCTTTTATTGTGGCCACTGGATACACCCCTAAACTTGGTACCATGCCAACTTACTCATTTTCATTAGCCATAAAAACATTTACTCTGACCCTGTTGCAGGTTATAGGGATAGAATATTCACAAATTCTTGTTGTTCTGCTGGCCTGGCCCAGTCTGGAAATCTGACTTATCAAGCTTGAAGAAACAGCTAATTTAAAATTTAAACCTTTTCTTTATTTTTATACCTTTTTTTAAGTTGTCTTTCCACTGTCTTACACTTTTGGTCTAAATCTGAATTCCCCATTCTTCTCTTTAATTGCTCCTCTGTACTTTATTTTACCTTTTTTTATTATTCAATTGAAGTGGCTCTCATGGCCACCAAATGTTTTTATAAAAGTCAAACATCAGAGCATTATTTCTGGAAGTATTTGAATGCCATTCTTTTTGGTGCTTTGAACATCACAAAAGGAACATTTATTTGAAACTTCAAGGAATGGTGTATCAAACTCTGGGCAACTATTCAAAATGAAATTAGATCTGGTTAACACCAAATCTTAAGTGCTTCCTGAGATGCTTCACTCTTATGAAACCTACACAAGGACAAGCTTTTTTCAACAAAGACATACTAGTTTATGCACCTGTATTTCAACTGAAACATTCTTTTTCTCCCTCATCCATAGTGAGTGACCTAAATGAATTCTGAATGAATATCTCAGACTTAATCCTCCTTCTCAACTCACTAGATCCATCCACTCAGTCCACCTTAATGCATAATACTCTCATTTTTCATCCCTATGACCCCTCTTTTGTCTCTGTTTCCACACTCCTTTTTTCCTCTTTACCTCCTTCCTTCTTCTCATTTTACTTCAAAAAGCCTACAGCTGAGTCTGAAATAGGCTCCACCCTTGTGTGAGACTGTGAGTGTGAATTATGATGCAGCATTAGTGATAATCTTTGTTTGTGTGTGTATGTGTATGTATCTGCACCATCATCTTGGATGAGACTCTTTTCCCCTCCTACTCTTCAAGGTCACCCATATTATCAGTGCAGTTTAATTGTTCTCATACCTGTTAACTACAAGGCAAACGGGTTGTCTTGTACTCCTGTGATAAGATGTCAATCAGTTCTTTGTAATTGCAAATTAGATACAACAGCGGTGCGACAAAATCACTTATGTTGACATATGAAATAAGTGATAACGTGGAAAGTGAAAGGTGACAAAAGTTGGCTATTTTAACTCTACAACCAGACACCATCAATACAATTCCAAGCTTCTGTTTTTTCAAACTAAAAGAAAAGGCTTGTGATTTTAGGTTTAACCAATCAGTTGCAGCTGTGGTGGGGAATGACTCAATCAGACATGACAACTGAACTGTAGCAATAAATGGTCTTTAGTGCAATAAGGACTACAGTAAACAACAAGCCAGTTATATTTATAGCCTTCAGTTCCTGTTAAAATATTTTTTCCTTAAAATCAACAATATTCCAGGAGGTTACCCTTATCCCTTCAGATATTCTGTAAGTATTGAGGTGTTTTCCTGTTTATAGTCACGTAAGCAATTTTGCAATATTTTTTAGCACGTAGACCCTTTCAAAGTCAGCAGCAGGCCATAGAGCTTAAAACAGTGAATTGCACACCATATAGAGAGCAGATAGTTGATGTATCATTTGGTTGACAAAAAAGTTAATTCTAGCCTTTACAAATTGTCTAAGCAAATGGTTTTGTTTTTTGCCTCTTGAAAGCAAGTATTTATATTTCTGACTAAATACTATGTTACATTTTTACAATGTTGATTGGACAAAATAAGCATTTTGTCTCACTTCTGAGAAGTTATTATGGCATTTTAAAGGGAAAAACAATTCATAGAGAAATCTATGATAAGACATACTGTTGTGATACATTTTATTCTGTTCCACTGCTGTTTTGTGTTGATACAAAAGAGAAGCTTTGCTTATTTAGCAGAAAAAAGTCTATATTTCTCATAAAATAATGTCAGAAAAATCCTGTTATGGCCCTGACACCTGGGTTTTGCATTACTATAATTAAATTGCAATATCAAACATTCTCTCCCACATAGAATAATGAATGAGATCATGTGGTTGTGTGTTCTCATTTTTACCTCTTACTGATCCTATCTGTTATAAACACTACCTTTTTCAAGACCAGTACTTTTTATGGATACCATATGAGACATAGGGCTTTAATTTCGTGGCGCAGGACAAGCCTGCGCAGTGGTAATTTCGTCCGTGCGCAGCAAATTTGTCAATTTGGTAGATCGAGGCAAGCAGAGATGGGTGTGGCTGCACAAAAGGGGGAGGTATGGACAGATTCAGCTTGGAGCAGTGACAATCACGTGCCAAAAGGTTGCGCTGAAGGTGCGTTTTGCCAGATCCAACCTGGTCGGGCTCTAATTTCATAGACCTGACCAGGCCAGGTGCAGCACCAAGGGGGGTGTCTCCAGGTGCATTTTGCTAGTTTCGTGCACAGCGCAGGGTGCGCAGCCGGGCACAGCCAGGCGCAAGTGCTCCTCTGTCCCACCTCCATTTCTCCTACCAGCAAGTAGCAAAGTAGCTCCTCTCCTCACCTATAAATGCCCCCCCACACACACACACACATTTCGGTTACCTAATGTCCAAATTAATAGAGGTCAATGCAGAGTGTGTGTATCTTGTATATGTAGCCTTGTGAGGACAAACTCCATGTGGTTTATATGTTGCACAAACCTGTGTGTGTGAGAGAGAAAGAGATGGAAAGAGACCAAGAGCTTGCAGCATACAGTTCACTACTGTGTTTATGTGTGAGTGCATATGCATCTTATTGATTCTACTTTCTACTGGCAGCCTTGAAGACACAAACACACACACAGACTTCTCCACTGCAGGGTATTTGTGTGGTAGGTTCGTGTCCCACCACTACACTGAGGTAAACTTTACACATGCACACTCAAATACAAATTATCTCTCCCTTTATCTCTGTATCTGTCTTTCTTCAATTAAAGCCCATATGGCAGAAGGCTCCCAGCTCTCCATGTGCCTCTTTGAAGTGAAGTACAATTTAAAAAAAAAAAAAAAAAAAAAAAAAGTTTGCAATACCACAAATGAATGCTTGTAGAGCAGAGAATATGGGAAAACACAGATGCATTCCCAGGAATACCTTGTTAGAATAAAGAGGGAGACATGTGCATAATGAAACACAAAGATTTCAGAACCAATACGAATATATATTTCACGATGCACATATAAATACAGTCAATATAGACATGCAGTCACTATTTTATTTGATTCTCTATTCCATCTGATTTCTACCATATACAGTGTAATGTATGTGCTGAGAAATGGGGAAAAAATCCTAAAGTGAGAACCTGCCCTAAAAAAAAAAAAAAAAAAAAAATCAAAGTTACCCTGCCTTCAGTTCCCTGCTGAATGTAGAGCAGTTTTGGGAAATTGGATTTTGAAGCCATTTTGTCCAGTTCTTTAAATCCTGACTTCCCTGCTCAGTGTATTCTGTGTGCATAGATTTTGTTACTTTCAGTACACTGCATTATCTGTGTCTCTCTGGTTGGCCCAACAAAACGAACACAGTGATTTCAGTCTGACTTTGCAAAATGTGCCTACTACCATGACAGAGCCCCATGAGTGCACTAGAGCAATCTTCCTGCTTTGTACTGCTGATATTTACATCTAAAACCCATAAGACCTTGAGATCACCCTCACAATATTCATCAACTAGGTAATTAACAGTGAACTCTTCTCAGATGGGAGCGCAAAATAGCAAGGCAACAAAAATATGTATAAGCAGAAAGTGCCAGACAGAAAATGTACAGGAAATTAGATATGTATTGAAATAATCATTGTCATCTCATCTTAAAATGTTTGAGAGCTCCTCTCAGATTTAGCCACTTTTCTTTTTGGCATCCAGTAATTTTTGTCACCGATGGAGATTAGTGTTTGACGGGCTGGTTTAGCGATCAAAAACTAAACTTACTGCATATGACTTTTTTGTGTCTCCTCAGGTTATGAGATGACAGCAAAGCCAAAAGAACACTTTAGGTTAAATTTTGCCTGCAATGTACTTGACTGTAGTTGTGCAGACTACCGTGTGCTGATGATTACTGACATTTTAGATGTGCTTACGTTTTGGCAAGCCCAACTTTATCATAATAAAGTAAAAGACTAAGTAATAAATAAGAACCATTTAAACTCCTACAGAACAAAAGATGATAAATTACAGATCTGAAATTGAAGAAAATAATTTTTCTTTTGTAAAAAAAAAAAAAAGTAAAATGACAAACCTATAGTTTCACATTCAAGAGCAACCTTTAGCCAACATCTCATGTGATTGGATCAAGTCTCCAGAGGATTAACCTTTTCTATCTTGGCTTTTAGGGCCCTTTTTCAACTGTATTTTATTTATTTATTTTTTCACTGTTACAATTTGATGATTTTATGAACTTGAACCATTTTTTCCACTGGTTTTACATCTTTTCACATAGATATATCCAACCCACTCTCTGACCAATCAGTGGCTGACAGTCTGATGTCACATTTTAGTATCAGCTCAACTCATTTAGAAATTTGGTAAGGCAGGTACCAAAAACGCACCAGGTATCAGGTACTATCCCTAATGCTAGCAAAAAACCGACTTGAGTCGAGCCAAGTAGTTCTAGAACTGTATAATAGAAAAGCCCCATAAGTCTAATGAAAAAGCTTTCAGTTTTGCATTATGTGTCACCATAAAATGAAAGGCAGACATTCTTTACATCCTTGAATGTGTTATTTATACACCTAAGTAACCATAATGACTTCAATTAAAACCACACTGCATATGAATGTCTGTTGTCTCCGTTATATTTAAGTTTAACAATCACTTGTATGAGACCATCTAAAGTATCTGGTCCTTGTTCTGTTCCTTCATAATTCTGTTTGCTAGAGGTTGCTGACATTATCTTGTTGGATCAGCCTTGAATTATTATAAGCTATTTTGATTATAGCTTTTCACTTCCTATTTTCCTTTTTAATCTCTTTCTCTCTCACAAATCCTAACATTATCACAGCTTCCAACTCGTGGGCTTGTGTGAGCACCGTCCAGTTTATTTGACAATTTATAAGGGCATGCTTCAGTTAAGGGATAACTGTGCTGTGTTCCATATAGACTTTATATAAACAGTGTGCCTTTGATAACGTTTATTGGTGATCATTTATTTAAAAAGTTATTATGTATAATGACTCTGTTACCAGCTCCTAAGGCCAACACAATGCTGCTCATTGAGAATCTACCCATGACCCCTGATTATCCATAAACTGACATTGTCACCTGAAAATCCTGTCCTCCTAAATTAGGTAAACTAAGAATGTGTTTACTGTTTTGTGTACACATTATATACTGTATGAACTTTTATCAAGGCATTCCAAAGTAATTTCTTTTCTTAAATCTTAGCACTTATCATCATCACGATGTTGGTTTGGCTTAGCTTTAATCTTATGTAGATCCTTAAATACCATATAGTGGCTTATTCTCCCAACAAAGCAGAATGAGCCTGAATGAATAAGTCATCTATAATGTATGACAAGTTTACAAAGTTCTTTCTCTGTCAGTCTCTGTCTCTCTTTCTCCATCTCTTTTCATCTTTCTTTTTATCCCATCCTTTGTTTTTGCACTCTCTCCTGATTTCCTTTGTGTTTCTTTCTCGCTGTGACACCATGTCAGTGCTTTGAGGCATAGGTTCTGGAAGAAGACAACTGCCATCCTCCCTCTAGCCTCTTAGCTGCCTTTGGAAAGTAGATGCTTTACTTTATGGGCTGCACAAATCTCTTGGAGACATTTCTTCTCTTCACAAAAAGTTTGATTACAGGACTGGGAATGTAAAACATGAAAAGAAGAAAATGCGAGAGACCGGACTATTGACACAGACACCAATATATTCAAAGGAAACTGTGTAAAGGGGTAGAGTGCAGTCTAGAGTGCAATATTTGTCAGCTCTTTATGCTTTCTAACCATTTGTTTGGCAAAAACAAGGAGGAATCAATGCATTTGAAACACAGTGAATCATTCAGTCATTGAGAACACTAGAAGAAAGTATTGTTTCCTCCACTCTGCTATGGAGAAACAAAGAATATTTGCTATCTTGATTCATCTTAGTTTTAATAATTTCCCCAATTAATAAGTTGTGTCAGTGAAATAATTGTACTGTTATGACAAAGCAGTGTTTACAATGTATGGTAGTGAGCAGGATGTAGAAAAGTGCAGCTATGTGCAGTTTTGTCTACAGCAGCTGTTGACTGTCCATGAGCTCCTCAGTTTCCTTCCCTACTGTGCCACTCCCAGTGTTGCATAGACATCCTGTGGTGTTCCTCTAGTAGGTTTATTGTACAAATCAAAACAAGAGCACTGAGCACATATCCCAGCATATAGAGAGCTGGAAATAAGAGCGAGGCAAACATCTGTAGCCTCTATTTCTTTGTATTTGTGAATGAACCCACTTTGTTGTTGGCAAGGACAGAGTAGAGGCAGACAGAGGTGAAAAAGATTCTTTCTTCATGGATCACATCTGTGCTTATTATGAGCAAATATACATATTCTGCTAAGGGCCAGTTCAGTGACAGAATAAAAGCAAAAAAATGAAGAAAGAAGAGTAGATGTAAAAATGTGTGAAACGAGGGTTTAAAGGAACAAAACAGCCAAAGGGATTTCTTTTCCAAACCCTGTTCTTCCATGTTGATGTAACTGTTGAGCAGGTGAGTCAGCTGGGATCCAAACTGCAAGGCACACTGGGACACTTTCACTTTTTCCACTACCTAAAAACACAGCTCTGACTTTCAATAAAAACAACGAGACAGCCATGATCAGACAGAAACCTTAGTTATTGCCAGTGTGAGTGTGATCTATTCTTGTCGTCTTTCAGCTGTTAACCACATCAGTAGACCCAACAAATGCCTGTGAGGACATCAGCTGAAATATTTAACAGTACTCTCACTGAATCCACACTAACATCAGTACTCTCACTGATGTTAGCTGCATTAACCACACCCTAAACAATGTTGATCTTATCTTCTCTGTAACATGCTCACTACCCTGTAACTTCTGTTCAGTAAATGGCAACCTTTCAAGATTTATGGCAACACTGAACAACAGGGAAATGGAATAACATATAATGGTACCCATTTGACACACAAGGCACATTCAGGATAAACATAATTGAAATCAAAACTGCATTTATTCTTTTGAGAAATGTAAACAGGAAATCTAGGCACTTGACACAGCTGGAGGCTGCTGCTCAATCAAAAAGTAACTGCCTACTGGTTTATTTTTGTTCCTGCCAAACAATATGGAAATTACATTTTAACAATGAAATGCTTTGCATGTATGACAATGCAAAATGTGTATATTTCTCCATTTAGGGTTTTCATACTCTAAAGCTATGACTGTTTGAAAATACTGTGGTATGTCTGCTATGAGCCCTGTGCACCTCTATAGAAGGATTCTTCAAAAATATGTATCAGCTGGATTACTTAATTAGCTAAATGTGTGACGGTTTCCTCGAGGGATGCAGAACAGAAATCTGAAAGGATGACCTTTGGTAACCACAAGGAATCTTGAAAATGAGTCGCAACAGATGAAACTATCCCACATATAATTTCATATAAAAACATAAAAAAAAATTCAGATACATTCACATGCACATACATTAACACAAATTTAAACATTACAGACCAGATTATTCTCTTTTTGGGCTGTATTTATCCGCATGTGTGTGCATGTGAGCAGACCTATTGCCCTTTGAGTGACAGCTGAAGTAATAACAGTCATACAGTGGTAGTATCCCCTGCGCAACCTCTCAGGCTGAGCCCTCACACCAAAGCACTGATGAACCCCAACACAGAGGCCAATGCCAAGGCATACATTTCCCTTGCTGAAAATAGAACTCCCAATTGTCTGGAGCGGTACAGACAGAAGGATTGAAGAGGGAGGGGAAAGAAGATTAAACCGTCCAACCACGAGAGAAAATCACAGATCACAAGAGAAAGGAGGGGATGAAGATTAACCTAAAGTAAATTGATTAGGTCAGTATAAAGAGGGAGTAGGGTAAGAGCAAGGTGTCCATAAGTATGTAAGACCACTGTGTGTTCCAGTGTGTTAGAGGCACAGGACCAAAATAAACCTGCAAGACTGAGCAGGGGTGAGAAAACACAGATATTTTTAATAGCAAGCAAGGGTGTAAAGGAAAAGTGAGTGTGGGGAGATGGAGACAATAGCAAAGGCAAAGTCAGTGTGATGGATAATGAAGTGCAAGAAATGGAAGAAAAGAGAAGCACAGGGTTTTGTGAATGTATTTTTACATTCTTATTTTGGTTGGTACCATCTTACATCCCTTGTAAGCTACTGTTCACCAAGTACAGTGTTTGTATAGTCAGATACTGTATTTCCTTTAGCAGTTAATTGAGACCAAAAAAACTAACTAAAATGAGAGAAAACATTGGTTGCCATTATAGTTATTGATACTGAGGCCCTAAAATTGCTTTATATTATTTAGAATTTATCCTCTGATAGATGTCATTCCAGTTTTGAGCTAACAGCTCGTCGTTCTCCTGAAAATGAGCAAAATCGCAAAAAAATCAAAATTAATTGTGCTTTGAAACTAAAGCCCAACTTGGAAATAGATGGATAATGTCATTTTTGCCAGGGGGACCATAACGGCCCTCTAAATAAACAATGCAAATTCAGCCTAACACCCAGAAAAGTTTTTTTTTAACTGGCTAAATATGTAATAAATGTCTTTTTTTGTATCCAGTGTGGTGCAGAGTTAATAGGATTTGTGTAGTAAAAGGGTAAAAACTAAAGAGTTATTTAATTTTACACTTATTTCAACAGTTTATCTGTGGCATATCTACTGACACTGTATCAAATACTAGTTCTGACGTGAATACAGGGGGGGTGCCACATCAGAAATTGACAAATTAGTTAGTTGGTTCATTAAGCCTGGAGGTCTGTGTCAAAATGTGTTGAATTCAATTGTCCTGAAATCTGTAATACACCATGTTTAAGTTGGAACCAAAAGAATATATGGTATAACTGACTTTTTCCTAATTTGTTTTTTATTTCTGCACCCTCCTCATCTCACCTCTCCTGCTCTCATCCAGATCTGTAAGAGTTTGATGAAATATTTATTTTCCTGTCGTAGCCTTGCTCTTTCCCCCCTTCCTTCTCTCTGCCTTTTTTCCTCTCCCCCTCTGCTATAAAAATCCAAATCATACTCTTTCCTCTTCCTCCTTTCTTCCATCATGGCCCTCTCTGATGTCTCTCTCCTGTCATCTTTTAATGCAACTAGAACAATCTATAATTTGTCATACAAGCAATCAATAAATGATTAACATAATAGGAACATATCAAATGTGTAGTGTAAGTTAGCTATTTGACCAGAGTAAAACGTAACCAGAGCCTCATAGGACTACACCGATGAAAATGATAAACTAAAAAAAAGTTTTTGCTGTAACACAGGGAAGTAGAATGCAGTGTGTTGAAGCAAATCTGAGCCCGAACATCATTTAAAAAAATGTCTCTGACCTGCTGGATTCCAAGAGGTCTCATTTGGATTAGGTCTTGTTTTCACTGTTACTTTTATCCTTATGAGAGAGAAGAAATTCTTAGCTAAAATATGTAGGTATTACTATACAAATCTGATCAATAAAAGTGGAGGAATATAAAAGAGTGTCTGTGCTCTAAAAGGAATATTTTTAAAGAAGGAAATATAATAAGATCACTGCTTCAAAAAGAAATTTCATAGCACCTTTTGGTCTATTTTGCTATTTTTTGGGGCAAATTCCAATGAGAAATCACAACATTATTGTGAAATAATCTGAGCAACTAAATAATATCTTGGCCTGACTACCTGCTGTGCTAAGGGATCGCACTGAATGTAAAATTTTATCACAAGGAACCATTTCAATTCGCTGAACAAGATGACTACAGCCTTTTGTTGACATGATGCTTCACACAATTCATTTATGAAACAAAGTGCAGGAACAACGCCATTTCAGTTATTGAGACTCACAAGTGCCACAACACTGGAGCATTTGTCGCATCTCTTTTGAAACTGACACCACAGCCTCGTCTCCTTACATGACACAGAAACTGCATGGCAATGCACTCCAAGACTCTGAGCCAATCAGGATCACCAGTGAGGGAGCTTGTCCAATCCAGGAAGAGATGGATGTGGAATATGAGGTGGAGGGGGAAACAACTCATGAGAAGCAAAAAAAGAGGAAACAACAAACACATACGGAGAGTAATTGTAAAAGACAATTTTAAAGCCAATATACCCCATTTTATAGTTATCTTCTCTCATGGGGAAAGTAATTATAATTTTCAGTTGCTCTTAATAGTATATCCATGTCTACCTCTCTTTTTTTCTTCCTGATTGCACTGTTTGGCATATAGTGATTGCATTGTTTTGATGCAGGCACTTGAGATGTGTGAACGTGCACTGTATAAACCGTTAGCACCACACAACTGCAAAGTTTTCTCATTCACATTCAGAGAAGAGAACATAAGAATCCCTGATGTTGTCCCTGATAAATAAATTATTTGATTTATTGGTTACCAAGCAACAGGCTCCACACAATATTCAGGTGTCACACCTTTTTCTCTTATAGCTTCTGTGTTTGTAGGTAGAGTGTGTGGGATAAAAGTCAAAGGCTTTACCCCCATCTTTATTGTCTTTTTCTGAAATACTAATCACACCTTCTGATTGATTTTATGACAACACAAAATTTTACTTTAGATTTTTATTGATGCGCCTTTGAACAACAAACACAAAGATACAAAGTAAAACACAAGCAGTCCCCTGTTATTAATGACTTGAACTGAGTGATGAAAATAAAAGCATTGCACATGCAGTGACAGCAGGGCTGAAATATGTGTTTCATTGCTATGACTGGCAGGTGTATTAGTTATAGTGTTGACTTAGGGCTGCACTGGAAAAGCCAAACCACTGCCAACCACTTGCAACTCCAACCATTATCTTGCATGCTGGGGAATAAAGCTATTGATTATCTATTTGGCATGATGCTAAAGTCAAGGGGGCAGCAGAAAAAATCAAGAATAGCAGAGAATTACCGTGACAGATAAACGGAGTGAGTTGAACAGAGAGAAGGTCAGACAGACAGGTGTAAGCTCTGATAAAATCACTATTGTTTGAGTGCTCAGGAAAATCTGACTCTACCGAGACATGAAAAACTGCCACTTTTGCAAAATTACTATATTTATTTTTGATGTGATGATTAGACTGAAGCAGGTTTTACCTTTTATTGTGACAGGATTTGCACAGTCCCTTCAGTATTGTACCTTTTTAGATAATATTAAAAGGGAATCTACTAGGTGGTGAGCAGTATAGGAGGAATCGGCAGCTTGGCAACTTACTAGCACTGATTTTATATATATATATATATTCGATCCCTCAGTAGAGCTGTCAGTGTGAAGAGCAGTAAAGAAGTACAGTTTTATTGATTGTCGCATCAGCGAGGTTCTCCAACTGTGCCAGAGCAGCTGTCATTATGCCTAACCATTATACATGACTGTGGCTGTTTAAAGTTCATGTTATATTTATTTATCATATGTATCTCTAAATCATCATCGCTGTAATATCCTTCATCATTATAAATGTCAGAAAGGTGATCAATGGTTCATTTATTGTGCTCATAATTGAGAGAAACTTAATGAAAAGGTATAGGCCATTTTGTAGTTGTGGATCGAATTTAAAGACCTTTGATGGGGAAACAGTAGTTCTTCACTCATATAAACATTATTTTCAACAACAAATGACACAAATCTGGTGAAGATATAGATGAGGTCTTATCTCACATGTTGCCTGATCTTAGTAATACGAGAGCAGCACATGTGTGCATTGTTTTTATTATGTTTTTGTGTTGTAAATGGATGAGCTGTGATTGTTATTATTAGTAGTAGTTTTTTTCTCTTCTTCCATATGCTTGCCTGGTACAGATGCTAGAGGTAGTGAGGAGCAGCTAGCCTCCATCAAAGATTATGATGTGAATTTAATTTTAGTGAAGGTGAGCACACATAAGGTGTGTGACTATGCAAAAAATGTCACACATATTTACAAGAATCCATTCCAATATGATCATGTAAACATGTCGAATACAGGTGATATGTAGGTGCAGAAGACGTGGACTGGGTGACATTCTGCAGTTTGCCATTGTGTCCTATAGAAAATAGTTTTCACAGAATGATCAAGTAAACTGCTTTGAGTCTTAAAAAGCAAATTTGTGCCTGGTTGGTTATCTGTTTAAAACTTAATAACCTGGCAGTGGTGAGTTTTCTGTATTGTCAATACTGACAATTTTTGTCAGTATTGTTACCTTGAGTGGAGACTGACAGACCCGGTCCTTTCTCAGAGGTGATCATTAATACTCAGATTGTTCAGCCATAGTTGATAGGTGCAGAACTGAGGCAATTCATAAAATGTTATTGATCAAAGACAACTTTAGTACAGATGTAAGAACGAGAACAAATGTGCTCAATTCCACATCACACATTTGTAACTCTTCAAGACTATGTGTGCACATATGTGTGATTGCTTACCTGAGTAGAACACCACCATCATTGTGTGTGTGTGAGAGAGAGGGCATGCACATCTCCAACATCATAATAGCATAACATTAGTCTGTGATGTTTTGCTATTACTTCCTGGTATTGCCATTTCCACCATTAATCAGAAATCAAAGCAGAAATTTAAGTATTCATGATTTTTAAATATCATATTAAAATAATGTCAAACCAATCTCAATAAATGGTTCTAAACCAGCGCCGTCAACTCTGAAAATTTGTGAATCGTAAAGTGTGCTGTCGAATAATTTATACCTCTCACAGCTGCCAGTTTCAAAATTTGACTGAGAGCTAAGAGAATTCTATAATCCCAGCATAACACTTAACACGCATTTTGTAGAAACAGGCAGTTATCAGGCTTTAGAATGCCACAACATTGTGAGGCACATTTTTGACACTGGCTTGATGCTGAGTAATATCAAGATCCTCTCTTGTCATTGTTTAGCATGTTTAATGTTTTTCAGTAGTAGGCAAAAGCCTAGAGTAGTCACACAATGTCAAAAAAATAATGTCAAAATAAAACCGCAATCTGGAGAAGTCCACAAATCTTCTACCATTGCAGAGAAATCTTGTAATATAACACATTTATTATTTATTCGTTTATTCTTGTGTTGTACATTACTGTTTTCAAGGGAGCTCAGTCCTCCAGCAGCTGCATCCTCCCTATACTAAATAAGTGTTTTAAGTTCTCAAAATCTGCATTTTACTTGCGTATCTGCATTTATACCAGACTTGCTGTTTTAGTAATGTTAGATGTTGCGATTCTGTGAGGAGGAGGGCATTAGAGGAAAGGTCAGTGAGTTGCCATTAATAAAACTGTTGTATTTTTGCCCATCACAGCACAAAGTTACCCCCCCCCCCCCCCCCCCCCCCCCCCAACAAATTTTCCCCCCCCCCCCCCCCCCGAACACACACACACACACCCCACAGTCTTCTTCACACCGGCCCTCCATTATCAAAGTCAACCACTAAAGACCGACATCAATATGCATGATTGACAAGTGATGTCAAAGGGTACATGTGTTACATCAGGGTCACAGGATCATCTTCATGTTAAATTGTCAGTCTTACAGTCATACAAGTGTAGAGGTCAGTGCTTAGAACTGCCTCTCTTGCTTTCTCTGTGTGTGTGTGCGTGTGTGTGTGTGCGCGTGTGTGTGTATATGCGTGTGCACACACATGTCTCTGGGCTCTTATTAATGTTAGTGAACAGGGAACTGTAAAAAGGCATCATATAACTGGCTTCATGTTTCATTTCCCAGAGGACTTTTCTCTGGCTAAGCCAAGGTGAGAGGTTATCAAGGATAGAGGCTCAAGTAGGATTTACTATTAGATGATTCTACCTCCACTGAGGTGGAGACAGTAATTAGTCATTTACAAAGCATACTCAACACACACACACAAATATTATGCTAAATGAAGGGGTCATTGAGAACTTTAAAAGTAATAAGTCTACAGCTGTTCTAGCACTGCTGCAGGACTAATACACAGGAACACATGATTACCTATTTTATTTGAAATCAAACATAAGATCTGCACTATGTACACTGGATTGTGATGTTTTTTTTTTCATCTGAGAGAGAAAAAAAGCTTTAATTGAGCCATAAGCCTAAAATACACTTGGATATAATAGTTGACGCATGTGGGTATTAGTGGAGTAAGATTAACTGGCATGGTAAAATATTAGATAATGCTTATTATAAGCCTGTCTGCCAACATGATATGTCCTCATTCTAATGAGTCAGAATTGTGCAGCACATCGTGTCCTTTTGTATTCTATTGGTAGATTAATGATTAAGAGTAAATGTGATAGATTTGTTCATGTTTACAGAGCAGTTCTAAGGCGAGCATCATTTTTGGAGCATTAGAGTGTATTTGATAAATGTCCAACACATCGGCGCATGTGTGATAATCACTTTCTTAGAAAATCACAGTCTCGTTCTGAGTTTATGAGCTTAAAATGGAGGTGAATGTTAGAGATAGTAGTGCTCCATCGTAGAACCTAATGCCTGCAAGAACAGGAGATGTTCTTCTACACACTCTCATGAACACTTAATGAAGCATGGCATTGGTTGTTGGATGGTCATGCAGTTAGAAGGTTGAGAGGGGAAGAGAAACAGGAGAAGGTTGTAAAAGTGTTAGAGTTATAGGTGAGGAGATGACGTTTAATGAAGAATACTGACCCAATGCTGAGCAAAAGAGGAGATGAAGAGAAATGTGAAAGTGTCAAGTAGGTCAGTTTCAGAGTGTCAAACCCAGCATATAGGAGTCACACAAACATTTATACATTATAACTCCTGATGTATGTTGGTGGTATATTGCCTTGACAAAATGCTCTGGTTTGTGAAATGCGCTTACAAAAGCAGCATGATCAAAAACTCAACTGACATGCAGCCACATAAGGTCATGACTGTACATCAGTGTAAAGCGCTACCTTTATGGAAATGCATGTTCTGCAACAGTATTGCTCAGTTCCCTATCCATCTCCACATTAAAGACGATGAACTTCAAACACATACAAAAATGTGTTTTTATTGTTTGATTATGTTCAAAACACTACAGGTCTGAGAAACAACAATTGGTGAAATGCTATCACAAGATGACAAAGCATGCCAACTGTTGTTCAACACCACGAACCAACAATGTATGGCATTGTATAGTTCACACTGTTACACTACTGCAACACAATGCAATCTCTCACTGTGCATCATGTATGTTTCTATGTTTATTACCTATAATCTGAGACCATTTTTCAAATGAGTCATTAATACTCAGTATTATGCAATTGAAACATTGATTTAGCATAGCTTAATTGAATCTCTTCCATTAAACCATTCCTGGTTAGTCACAATCACTGAGGTATAATTATATCCATATAAACACAAATACTTTATTCTATTGTATTTTTATTTTCACTTTCTAAACATCTAGCTCATCTTTCCTATTTTTAGCTGAATTACCATCCAAGGGGCATTATAGACCAACATACAACATAAAAGCATAATTAGATTTAAACAATATTTGACTGTTAAGTATGGCTGACCCGAACAGGAGGGTTAGGTTTTTTAACTGTTTGGTCATTTACGATTTGAAACTGACTTTACATTTGTTAAGACCTCAGAAACTTCATGCTTGAGACAAATGTGGGGAGTAGCAAAGTCCTTTGGGGACCATGATAGTTGTTGAGATATTTATGTTTCGTTATAAGTGGTGGGCCAACCAACAGTGTCTCCTGATACATTCCACCTAGTGTTGTTGAAAGTGATGAGATAAAAAAGGTGGAGTACTACATGGGTCACAAGTTTAAACTGAGGATTTGTGATATAAAAGTGAATGATGGCAGAAATTGTATGTGGGGAAACCTGCAGAGCATTAGATCACAAGTTAACAAAATAAGTATGCAGCAGGAGCAGTGGCTTCTGAGGAAGCAAACAGTGACAGAAGCATCCAACTCCATCACTGCACTACAACTGGACTGTACATCATTAAAGGCTACATCTCAGACAAGAACAGATTCATATTTGGACTGGTCTTGAACAAGTTTACATTTGGACTTGTGTCAAACATGATGCACAGCACATGTGGACTGAAACAGTGAGGCCATAGACATAATGAACCACGCATTCCTGATTCACAGATCAACATGATGAACAGTATGTGCATATTACTATAGTGTGGCTTCATTTCAACATAGCTTTTCTCTAACAGTGCTGCTGTACAATCACAGTGACATGAGAATTACAACTGGGATATAAATATGGAAATGATCATGGGAAACAGACTGGTTCATGGGAAATTCATTCTCATATAAAAGCAAAATGAAGGCCAGTTTTCACCAGAATATTTTTATGCGGGGAAAAAGAGTACTTAATTCCCAGAGGAAGATTTGCATACTGGTTTAGGCTCAAAGACAGCATCTGTACAGTTGGAAATTGAGGCATGCTGACAGTTGGAAGAATAAAAGCACTTACTCTTGCATTATGCAACAGAGCCTGTTCTGAACAATAATAATTATTCCTTACTTAACAATTTTCCACTATTTCTAATTTACATCTTTCACCTAAAATATCCAGACTTCATTTACTGTCACATAATCAAATTGTGGACTCTTTTCTTATCAAATATTTTGATTGTATCTGGAAGTGCAGTGAATGTTCATGACAGAATCATTTGGACATTTTTCAGGTTTGTGACATAGCCTTTTGTTTTGAATCCTCTCATCGAGAATACTGTAGCTTGTGTGGTAAAGTGAACTGCAATAAATTTGAATTGTTATTTTTGTTATTTTTCAGTGTGAGTTTTTTTTTCTCTGAATCACTGGAGATTGAGCAAATTATTTAAAATGAGACCCTTTAACATTTTGAGAAATAAAGTCAAAATTCATGAATTTTCCTAAGTTCAAGTAAGTTACTTTGACACCAGGCTCTTTGCACATCAGGTAACTTTTGTGTGCACATTAATATTTTTTGTACCTGAATCCATGTGTGATTACACGTCAAACATGAGTGATGCTGTGGCTTTCATCTTTTTGAAGAGTAAAAAAAGTTTAGATTTTCTTTCTTTTCTTTTTTTTGTTTTGTTTTTTTTTTTGTTTTGCTTCCAACAGAGGCACACATCTAATCAAACAGATGATGTGACAGTAAAAAAAAAATATATGAATAAGGAAATGCTCACAGCTGGGGCTGTTTACAAACAAACCTTCCTCAAAATGTCAAACTCTCTGACAGAAATTCTAAAGTTTGTTCTTAAGGGATTATCTGGTAGAGTTTTAATCATATGTCATTTAATCACACCACGCTTAATGTGAATAGTGAGGTGAAATTGAATTCCACAGTATTCACAATTTTTGTGCCATTCATTCATGTTGCAGTATGTGAAAACTCCTCCAGAATGTAAAATGAGCCCTGTGGATCTTTTGAAGTTTTCCCCCCACCTCCCACCATATTGTACAGAGTATCCTACCACATTCCCAAAGTGGGGTACGTGTACCTCCAGGAGTGTAAGAGCTTTCCACGGGGGCACATGAGGAGATTCTAAATTTGGAATCAAATTATTAAGGATGAAGCTCATTAGCTTTGAAAGCCTGCTGCATAACTTTGCCCCTCCTTAAATGGGAGAACTTATTACTAGAATGCTTAAAGTATGTTTCTTTATATACAGTTAGAAAATTCCTAATATATATATTTTTTGGTTTTCTGTTCCTTAATGGCCTCACATCTTTAAACTCTTTAAGCGAGCACTTAGAAACATAATCAAATCCTGTATGGTTTGACATATCTGTGTTTGAGTCAGTCATATTTTGTAACCATCTTTTTCCTCAGACTTTTTAGACATTGGCCTTTGAAGGTTAGCGTGACTGTGGCTCTCTCTCTCGGACTCTGTCATGAGATGATGGTATTTTATCAAAGCATTCCAAATGAGAAGTCGTGAACAATCTTGTTTAAACCTTGTTGCAACATTATGCATTAGCTTACTCTTTGATCTGCACTGTTTCTGTACGTGCCCAAGGTTACAGAAGGATGCAAAGCAGCAGCCAAACAGTATATCAGTCAGGCTAAGTGAAGAGATTTGATATTCATGAATTTCATCCGCTGTTGGTCCAGCCAGTGACCACATGGGCTCATTTTAAAAATCATTGCACGACTTGTCCATTTCATATCCCTCTTCATGCATATTTTGTATACATAGACTGTATATAAAAGCAGACATAGTCTGCAGGTTTGAAAAGTGAAGCCCCGGAGGTAGGACGGAAGTAGCAGTTAGTCACCAGAGGGGTGACTCCACTGGTTGCAAAAAGAAGTCAGTTCCAATGGAAGGTTATGATAAAATGTGCCTACTAAACCACCTGGGTTGTAACATCAGTAAACAATTTCCTGAGGAGTTGATGGACTCAATCTCTACTTTTGGGTTTTCTTCAATAGAACGTGTCAGTTTTGTAAATTATGTTCCAATTAAGAGAGAAATACAAGTGGAAACCAGTGTGATTGACAGCTGATATTGTAGAATAGGTGCCTGGGTCAAGGGGGCATCTTGGATTGGTTTGGTTTATTTGCATATTTACAAATAAATAGAGAAACGTAAATTCAAAAATAAAATAAATAAAATAAAATAAAATAAAATAGAACATGTACAGGTGAGGTAGAAACCCACTATGGGCTAAATGAATGGTAAAACACAGAACAATGCAATGTAACATAAGCAATGACAGAAAACCAGTAAGTAAGTGCAAGAGGTGTACCAAAGAATTACATATCAAAAATGTTTCAAAACTTTTTCAGATTTGTACTCGCCTAATTTAACTTAAAATAAATTATATTATTAAGAAAGACATTAATTTCAAAATGGATAATACTTTACACTTAAGCAAAAGCAGATGCATCAAAAAGATTAGAAAAAGTTGACATTCTGACAAAATGTTTCTGCAGTAATAGTATTTTATTATATTTCAGGTGCTGGCCCATGTAATATTACAGGAAGAGAGGTGTGAATATATTACACTGTTGTATAATATTAAAATACAAGACGATTATAAAAGGGCTCTCATTTTCCTAAAAATACCAACAGACTATAGACAAAACCCATATATTCTTTCCAAGTAAGTTCATCAATTAAAAACCCTATAAATCTTGTTTAAGCTTTATCACAATCAATAGAATTTAATTTATTCAAAATTATAATTTATTTTCCCAGCCAACATCATGAAGGTATTTTTCTTTAACATTCATTAATTTACTACTTTTGTATTTGAAACATATTTTATATGCATAACGGTCATCTAAAGAAGGCTTCAAAATGGGAGTTTATTTTAAAACCGGAAGACTATCTCGATTATCTCCTGCCCACTCACTGAACACCACTGCAGTGTGGAAAAAAACACCAACTAACATTGTCAATCCGTTTTGCTCAACTCACTTAATCTGGAAACCAAACCTGAGAAGAGCCTTTTACTAAACTGCAAATGCTGAATATTGATCAACTATATCATTACGAAACATCATTCAATATTGATCAATCAGTAGTCTAAAATGCAGAGTGCACCCTTCCACTAAGGCTGATCAATCGCCAAATGACTTTCACACCAAAGAACATGTTTCTGCTAATTACATTTTAGGTCACATTGCTTTTAGTTTTAGGTTTTTTTTGCTTGTTTGTTTTTTTAGTTTAAAAATCAACTCTCTGACTTGGATGGTGTCATTATGGCTGGAAGGTTGTAATTGTGTAATGGACAAAATCAACGATTTTCTATTAAGTGTGATGGGTAATGTCACTTTCTATATCTGTTCTGTAATTGCAGTAATCTTTTGAATGTCTAAGATAGTTTACAAAAAGTTTATTTAAAAAGACAGGAGCAAAATCTATATGTAGTTGAAATAAAAACAACATGTATTAGATAGGCAGGAAATTCAGTTGAATTGACGGTTATTATTTATTATTATTTTCATGGACTTTTCTAAAACGTCACAAAATAAAACAACTGCTTAAGGTGTATCAGTTAACCAGGTTTATTCAACATGCAATTACATGTTTCATGTAAAAAAAAAAAAAAAAAAAAAAAAAACTAAATGAGAGGCAAACATACAGCACCTTGATGTTCATAAGCCCTCTAATAATAATATTAACAATAATAATAAAGTTTGTGTTTTGTATAACAAATTTGTCAGGTTAGATATAAATGTCGATTGTAAAATATTGTCTTTGATCATCCAACTACGAAGATATTTATAAACAGATTGTTCACATATTCTGCTCACTTACTCTTTTGACTTAAAAAACAAAAACAGGATTGTTGTTTTTTGCTGCCGCATACCGACTCCTACGAGATTCAAAGTTCTGTTATTTCTGTAATCTGATTTTTTTTTTTTTTTTTTAAATTGGCAACCATTTTGTAGAAGCTATAGTGCCTTCATTACTGAGTTAATAAACTGATTAAACAGTATGCTAAGAAAAATATTTCTCTTTCTAGGAGAATATTTATAGTGTGCAGACAGAGGAGCACACAGACTCTTAACTCTGCACACTATAAATGCTCTTACTTGAGTGGAGAAATACAGTATAATGAATATACACTAGATGCTGCCTTACAGGACATGAGATTTAATGAGAGTAAGAAAATTAAGTGAATCATATGCTTCGGTCTTTACGGTCACATTATCTCGGTTCAGTTAGATACTAAAGTGTTGATTCTTACATTTTGCTGCAAGACATCCTGCTGTTAGTAAGCAAAGTCCCACTGAGAAATCTTTATGTAGTGAGTTTAGAACACCAATTGTATTCGCACATAAAATTAATGTCAATTCTTGTTTGTATCCCCTTATAAATACCATTAAAGCGCAAGTGTGCGACTTCTTTCGCCAATACACTGCAGTCCATATTTCAAAACTTGCTGCCATCTCGCTTCACTAGCTGTAACACTCACACTTCCCTTTCATCAGTTGGGATGTAGAACCCATCAGTCTGTATCAGCACAGACACCAAAACAAATCAGCAGGGAGAGTCATGTAGAGGTCATAGCAGCAGTGTGTGAACTCATTTGAAAATGGTTTCAACTACTCTGTTCTTATATTATTTATTTATTTATGTAGGGCCCAAGCACCAACTGGTGTCATCTTGGATCTTTTTTTTTTTTTTTTTTTTCCAAGTTAAGGTTCTTTTTTGAAGTATACTTATTCACTAAAAGATAATATGGGATTAGATTATCAATATATTTAATGTTGACAAGGACAAGATAAAAACTTGGCCCTTTAACAACTATTAGCTCAACCCAACCTTCATCTTCAGCACTTCCGCCACCAAAATGTAATCCAAACACGAACGCATAAGTATGTCCCAATGACTTGATTGATTTTTTTCTGAAGTTGCTAACCCTAAACATTACTTTCTAACCCTAAATTTCAAACCAAACTATCATCCTGTCCTGAGAACATTGCTTCACTGAAACAGTGAATTGCTTATATATATATACTGTATCTATATACTTGTTGGACTACCCTAACATTAAAATTATATTTTCCTTCTGGCATTGCATCTTTGCAGAGACCAAAAACAATACCTCTCTGTACTAACTCCTGGCAACTACAGTACAAAACTGTCATCACAGTTAATTCTGAAAAAAAATAAAGATACTGTTGAGGTACTGTTAAACTGTGCTTTTAGCACAGTATGACAGTATGACACCTCTGACACAGCAAGCATGATTAAAATATTACAAAATTCACAAAAGGCTCAAGTAAAAGTAAAGTTTAACTAATATGTTCTTTTCCAATAATAAACAGTGTTTGTTCAGAATCAACAGATCACTTGCCTTTTCACTCAGAGCAGGTGGTTGGTTTTACTTGCAGCATTCATTGTCTCCGGTAAAGCCAAATGATCAGCCTTGTTAGACCTGTCTGTTCATGGCCACTATAGACGCCAAGAAACACAAATAACAGCCTTCGGTTGGGCTAAATGTAGCGTAACAGCACCAATAAGAAATACAGAGGTTATGAAAGCACCAGTGTGATTTGATCACCAAATGCTGTGGTAACAGCCCCTGGCCAAGCAGCCTAAATTAATTGAGGTCTCCCAAGTGAAACAAAGGCCAAGCTAATGAAGCTGCTCAAGCTCAGTCTGTTGAGCTCAAAAAGCAATAACAGCAGGTTAGGACACATATCTGGATCTGTTCTCAACACTGGAGCTGAAGTAACTCATTATTCTCATTTTTCTCCATTGCACAGGAAGGTCAGAGTCAGAACACAACAGGATCTCTGGAGCGGTCTTTCACAGATGAATTTAGTACATTGTCTAAGCTGTCAGTTTGCTTGAAGTTTGCAAAGAGTGGGTGAATTGTGGGAGAACACGCATAGACAGGCACTGCTCCAATCCCTGTTTTCCCATTCTTTTTTCTTTTTTTTTTTTAACCACAACATTTACTCAGATCTACTGATGACAAAAACTCACATCTTCAGCTTCACCGCCCATCTGGACAATATGTGCACAGAGTACAACTCCGAGTTTGTTTGCATTTTGAATGTGTGTGTGTGGGAAGATGAGAGGTAAAGAGAGAAAAACATTGAAAATTGAAAAAAACAGAGAGAACAATAGAAAGGACGCTTAGCGCAGGAGAGAAAGGAAGGTGTCTTGTTCTTTCTCTTTCCTTCTTTCCTTTTCTTCCTTTCCATTCTAATTAGACAGGTCTGTGTGAGCAGCATAGCAAGCAGAATGATGGAGGGAGCCACAGGAAGGTGGGGTGGGGGGGGATTAGTCATGGGAGATGCGACAAAGCCAAATACTAGAACGGTGCAGGGTGATTTGATTAGATTAGATTAAACTAGATTAGATTAGGATGGAAAAAGAGAGGTAGCAGGATACCAAGTAAACAGTGTTGAGTGGCTCAGATGAGACAAACCAAAACGTGATCTATGATATTGTGGTTGTGATGGTTGTGATGAAAAGTCCTTTGTCTGTTTTTAATTACTGATGCACAAATTAAATAATTAAAAGATGATGCGGAGTAGTTAGATGGGCTCAGCCACCACAGCTATTCTGTCTGTGCTGTTTATCTGATATCTGATAAAACTGGGACACCACACAGAGACTAGGACAAGACTACATCAGTGGGTCTGGCTGGGAGGGATGGAACTCCACACGCTTGTTAAAATGCTTATTATTACCAGCTGGTCTTGCAATATAATGAGTCTATACCTGAGAGGTAAGAGCTGAGGGGCAACCGTAAGATGGATGTAATAGCAGGACAGGAATGATGGGAGAGAGTTTAAAAATGTGCGACATGAAAAAGAGGAGTTAATAAGTATGGTGATGTTAACAGAGGCACTGTCACATAAACAAAAGTGGCAGAGGCAGTAATTGCGAATATGTGATAGATGCACATTAGCTGCAGAGAAAAAAAGAATCTGGACTATAATTACTGCACAGAAACTGAGCAAAGCTAATGATCAATTCCATGGGTGATGAATCTCCTGATTATTATTTTGATTCATAAATTATTGATTTGGTCATTGTGGTGTCATAAAGGCTCTGGAGGCCTGTCAGAACAGTGGTGCTTTTAGCTAACTGCTAATGAATAAAACAATAAATAGGCTAAAACATGTAAAGTTCAATAACCACATGCTCATGTTTTATTAGAAAAGGAGGAAGAGGAAATGAGAAATTGTCTTTCTGTTGGCATTAACATCATCTTGTTTACTTAACAAAAACCCAGTTAAGTAATTCATTAGTGTTTAGCTGGCTATAAACCTGATTCTGATTAAGGTTGACACAGCACATGTTTTTGAAACCCAAATACAATCAGCACCCATTAAAATTCACGAATCCTCCTAGTGAATGAGGTTTCAATTTCCGTTGGCTCCTTTAAAACTTTCCCACTACTCGTCTCTGTGCTGGACCACAGACTGTGGTCTAACTGCTTGTTTGCCACAAAAACTCTGCTGAGGACCTTTGACTTTTTTCCAAGGGCACTGGTCCTTATAGCTCATCGAGTTTAGCTGCATGTTTGCAGCTGTACTGAAGCTCAATATTGGCAAACAAAGCACACTGGCTTGTATTTTATTTGGGAAAATAAAAAAATAGAAAACATTTAAACTTGGATTTAAATGTTTTTGGAAATCTCTTTATCAGTTCTGCACCATCTTTTCTTGCATATTTGTATATCTGTATGTATACATCTGTGACTGTAATGTCTCAAGCAGTTGTTCAGGGTTCACTGCTTGATTCTCACTGTCTAGATCACTGTCAAGGGCACTAAAGTCCAGAGTGCCATATCTTCAAACAGATAAAATACAGATATTTAATTAACTTTTCTGTAATCAGATTCTGATAACTAAACAGCATGAATAGTGAAAATGAAAAATGTAAATTGCTTACTTATACTTGACCAAAGAGAACAGTGAACACAATCATAAGGTGATTGTGGTGTCATTCCTCAGCTTTACTGGGGAGTGCAGTTTCTGCTCCACGAGGCGTGCACACTACCACTGAAAATACAGATCCACCGGATGGAAATATATTAAAAAGGTCAGCACTTACAGCAGCATTGACAGTAGTAAATGCGGTGTCCTTGTAGAGCATGACAGTAATAGAGAGCAAGAGAGAGAGAGAGAGAGAGAGAGAGAAAAGACTACAGTATCTTGCTAGAAATGTGGAGCTGATAGTTTGGTGAATCCTGGATATTAATTGTAGTGTTGGAGGAATGCTTAATCAGGGTTCTAATCATCACAAGAAGAATATCATAGCCCAGGCATGAATCCAGGATACCACCGGTACATGATGACTGCTTAGGTAGCTGTGCCACCAGTGAACCTGAGGACATTTAGTGTGACAGTTTTTCCAGGAGAAACTGAGTTTTAAATGAAGATAACATGGTGCATCTCACAACACACATGCATGTGATTCCCTATGGAGAGAGACTTACTTACTTAAGTTATGTAAATTGCATCTTGGACAATGATTATCTTCTATTGATGTTATATAATTCAGCTTTATATGAGTCACACTAAGCTTTAAGGTGAGTGTGGGGGCAATTTCTAGAAAAAAAAATTGCAGCAAGAAATGTCTTCCTGATTTACACATGGAAGTGGTTCTTAACTAATCCTCCAAGAAAAATCCTGGCATAGACCCATTTCCCTCACACATATATAGGAGTTTACGTAGAATGTAGAATGTAATTAGCTGTGGTGAATATATTAAAAATGCACAAAACGGAAAAATGCTTTATCAATGATTAAACTGATTAAAAACAATTATCTTTCTACTCAAATAGCTACTTAATTTGTGGTGCATCTATTACCCCAAGATGGCAGCAACAAGCATTCAGTTATTGGATGACATGTGCGTTTCTTGAATGCATCTTTTGCCATTCCTCTAAAATCTGGACCCTGCTGAAGTAATGCAATTCATCAATGTCTTTGAATGCATCTCTGCATAAGATTCTCTGGCTCTCATGCACTGCAGTTTCTTGTTGTTTGTTTACTTGGAGTGAAGTGAATAAAATGACGGTATATCTGATGTAGAAACATAACTTGGTGGTGTACGAATGCATATTAAAGTACTTAATAATATTTGACAGGTAACCCTGTTAAATAATAATTTTTGCCTGAAATGCCCACCCATGCAACGTAGCTCATCTTTCCTGGGCTCAAGAACTCAGAATTTCACTGGCTTTGTGACCTGAATATAAACATAAATGTGCGTTCATAATAATTCAGTGTATTAGATACCATACAGAAATGTATGCTTAAAAGTGTGTTTTCCTCCAGAGTGATCACAGAGATATTGAACATGAAAACAGCTGTTTAAGAAAAGAACTTGGCTTAAACAATAAATATCAGCATGCATCATGTTAAATTGTGTGATGTTGAAGGACCAGCTTTAACAGCACTCCGTAACAAAGTAACATCAGAATGAAGAGTAGTGAGCTGAAGCTGTACAACACACTTCAAAGACCTGAAGAATGGTTACAAACCAGGAACATTTGGAAGAAGTAACATGTTTCCTCACATTGTGACATAAAACTGTCACACTGTAAGTTAATAGCTAGTTTGACAAAACAGAACCGGTTACAAAACACCCATGATTCATAGGGAACATTCTGCTGCCATGCTGATGAGTAATTATTGCTCCGCTCTCCTGAGTAGAATGTGCATAACAAATTTTGCATTTTTTAGCACACTCCTATAGTGTTATGCCATACGACAACATTGTATAAGCAAATACACAGTGAAATTTTTGGGCAGAGGTTTCTGCTGTCAAATGGCACAATGGTTTTTGTCTGTGGGTGAAATATGTAACACATTATTTTACACATGATTGTAGGATTTTGCTGAAAAACACAGATTGAGATAAAACATCCATGCACATGTAGATGATAAATGCCAAATTTGTGTTTCTATTATATCAAATGACATGACTGTGTGGAAATGCTGTGCATGTAGGTAGCTGAAAACCTCTACTCTTAGCATTATGCAATATGTGAAATTTCAAAAGCCTGTGAGCATTCTGCTTTTCACTGGTCACTTATTCAGCTCTGCAGGAGATGGTATAAACAACAACAAACAATGCTTCATAGGCTCTGTCACAAAGAGTTTGTATTCAGTGGGGGTTTTTGCCATGCTGGGAATCAAATCAACATTTTAGAGTTAAGTAAAATCCATAAGTCATTCTCCAACTGTTTGGCATGCTGCATCATGAACACAAGATCAAGAGAGTTCATGTGTTTGAGGTGGTGCACATCAGAGCAGCTCTCTCAATCTTGGTTCCTTGGCTACCACTGGGCCGTCAATCTGAATTTTTAGCTGTGTTTTAGCTCCTTTGCAACAAAGAAAAACGCTGTGTGTCTGTCTCAAAGGGCTGTGCACATGAGGGGCCCAATGTCCTGCCACTTATGTGCATAAACAGCAGTGGCCTTTCTCGGAGTACTGTGGGATGTTGATGAGATGCCTGGTTGAGGGCACTTTGACATCTTCTGCACTGTAAATGTTTTATTTTTCTCTCTCTCTCTCTCTCTCTCTCTCTGGCTGAGAATGTATTCCTGCATACCTCTCAACTGCTGAATATTTAAGCCATCCATGGACACAAAACATTGAAGGGAATTTGAAAGGAAATTGTGATGTGTGAAAACATCTAGTCAGGGAAAACGTGCCAAGTGGTTCTCAAGGCTCTCAGTGTCTGCAGTTGTCGGAACAGTCCTAAAGTGTTCCTCACATCCATCTGTATGATGTCCATCTCTAGTCCAAATGAAACCTAACACTGCAGTTGCAGGACCAGTACAAAAGCAGGAATGGTGACCTAATAATGCATTTATTAATTTCTAACATTTCAGTCCTGGTTGACTTGGATACTTTGTCAGAAAAACAGCCCAAGGAGCAGCTGATGAGTGCAAGTATTAATAATACTGATTATTTGGTGTGCAGCTTGTTCCTTGCAGCCATTACTAGCTGTAATATTTAAAACTGACCAAAATACTGATTGGTATTTAGTGGAAACAGTATTGATAAATGATCACAGGTAGTGCTAATGGCAACAGCAGTGCTAAGGTTGCATTAGTTTTAACTTATTGTGATGCTGCTCTGACATTGAGTAAAGATGCAAACATTAAAATGAGAGAATGATATAAAACTCTGAAATATGTTTATTTATCTTCTCTTAATCCCTCAACCAGCATGGGCTGAAATTTGTCATAAAAAAGCTACCATAGATTTTAATTGCTGAATTTAAATTTATGATTTGTGAGTGATTAATATAGGAAATTGTCTGTTGAGTTAATGAAAATCTCAATGCTGTCCAACTAAAATGGCAAATACATTTGCGATCTGCCAGGGTATGATCACTGATGGATTTACAGCATGGTCTTTTTGAAATTATAGATGTTGTGACTAAATGCAGTTTTGAGTGTGCTGTGTACAAACTGTAGACAAAGGAAATGTCAGACAAATGGTCTTATATATTTGGACACATCTTGATCTCACCTCTGTTGATATAACGTGCTATGCCGTGTGAAACTCAGATACCAGGCTCAGTCAACTCCAACATAAATAGGTCTTCAATACTTTCTTCTTTTGGTAAAAAGAAGAAAGTGTTTTTAGCGAAACTCATACGTTCACTACATACAGTATGTTTTCCATTATTATTTTATTGCAGAACATTGTTACTGCTCAATGACATTAGTGATTTAATGGACAGCTGGAGACACACATACATTTGCCTACAAGAATGTTTTACTCTTCCCTTCAGATTTCAATCTCAGTGGACATGTTAGTTTCTAAATGAGATGAGTTTGTTTCCTATTAACTCTGGAAGTGGATTAGCTAATGTAGTTTTATAGCTGTAAATGTTCACCAGCTTTTGGGAATGGGTCTGTGCTTATGCAGAGTGCTGGAGGCTACAGGTGACGGCAAACATTATAGATGTTGGACCTGGCTATGTCGAGTCTGAATGTGCCAATTTCTTGGCAGTTTCCTCTAAGCAACATTGGGAAAATGGCTATGACTCAGGTGGCTGTGGTCACAACTGCATTGAGCATCCTCTCATGTCCACTAGGACCTTTCTGGTTTGGTCAGTGACTGAGAAATCACAGATATGAGAACAGGAGAGGTTTGTCACAGTTGTGAAACCTATTAGAGGTGGAGAAGATGAAGAAGGAGAGCGTTTGGCTTTAGGAGCCGAGTGTAAGCTTTGACGTGGAGGAAATCATGATATAAGTTACATTAGTCAGTGGTAATAGAGGATTCCACTGTGAGATTTGGAAAAAGGGACAGAGCTGACACACTGACATGTTCCTAGTCACAGCTAGTATGTGGCTGTGAAATAAATGTGCCACACATTAAGAATGGTCACTGTTTTCATCAAGCACACTGATGAGGTGAATCCAGGCAAGCACCATTATCTTTTATGGAGTTACCTCATTAAAAATCAATCACAGCATTAAGCAGAACAGGCAAATACCTAGATAAACAGAAACAGACAGGTTACACTTAAAATCTTATGATTATTAAAACTAGCTGCTGCTCAAAATCAGGAAGATGCCCCTGATGTTTTGTACTGTGAGTGTAGTTTTTCCTCAGAGGGAACATTTTTAATTGATAGAGGCATTTGCAATTGAAATTTCTGACACTAAAATTAACCCTGGTTAAACCTGACTTTCATCCTCATTTTAATTGCTTTTTTCAGCACTGAAAGTGATTGTGTTGCTTCGGACCCTCTCAGCCAATTGTAACATATTTTAATCGATGAATATTTGCTTTCTTGCATATCACACCTGTTCAAATGCAGAGTCTATGTCTATGCAGACCTCACACATTTCCTAGTGTCTCTGCAGGCTACTTACAAATGAATGTGCTGTAGTTTTGTAATGTGCTGCCACAGCTGTCGTATCATTTCCAGTCTGGACAGTTTGTGTTTTATTGCTGCTTCCAAGAGTGTGTCAAGGCTGATGTGCTACTGTGCTTGGGTGTGTATATGAAATGGGTGTGCATGTACTGTATATGACAATAATGTGGAGAAGTGAAAATGTTTTATCGCAAGGCTTTTTGTTTTCCTACAGGTTTAAAATTTGTATGTGCAGTTGTAAAAATCCTTTATTTTAAAAATGGCACCTTTTTATCTAGACACAACAAAATATAATGTATTGTGTTCATGTTTATAGATGTGAACATGCAGTATGTGTTAAGGGCTTGTTTGTGCAAAAAATACTCTAATGGTTGTGTAAAAGGAGATGTGGATTGGGACAATGAAGGGGGATACATTTCTGTGTGTGTGTGAACAGATTTAGGCCCTTACAACATAAGGAATAAATTCCTTACGTATACACAATGACTAACTGTTAAGGTTAGGGTCAGGGTTTGGGTTAGGGCACTAGTAAATATGGTTTAGGTTAGAGTAAGTCTCCAGGAAATGAATGTAAGTCAGTGCAATGTCCTCTGGAGTCATAGAAAACTATGTGTGTGTGTGTATGTTGTCCAAGGCATATGGAAAAATTATTTAATATGAACCTCTAGGCATGGGAAATGAAAAGATGATGAGAAAGCATCCCACACAAAGGCGTTAAATAGCCAATATTGCCATATTTGATAAGTGCTGTTTTTCATTACAGTAGAGGCAAAAAAAAGAGATAAAAAAGCTCATTTGTTCTGTTACAAATAGATTTGCTTTAAACAATGCATATTTGTATTGTACTATATACAGAGGGAGATTTTTGTGACATTACGTTCTTGGGTGTTGATCCTTGCAAATGGGATCAGCCTCAGATGAATATGACAGCTGAAGCATATTTTCTGAGGGTTTCAATGCTATGCCTCTTGCTGCCAGTGTCTTTATAGGATTACACTTGTGATATATTATACTTGATGTGATATCAGACAGAAAACTTTTTTCCACTTAAATCGCCTGAAGATGTGGCAGAAATCACTTTTACCATGTAAACATTAGAACTGGGTGTAACTTTACCGAATGTGCGGGGTTTAAGTTGTCAGGTCAAATCAGGTAAGCAGTCAGTCACAGAGATGTTTATTGGAATGGGGTTTTTTTTAATGCTTCTCACTGAAATGAGAAATTTAGTTTTGGGAAATTATGGCAAACTACGACATGTTTTTGTTTCTGTCTTTTATTCTCAACATGTCTCTTCCACCTCAGCAACAATTCTTCTACAGTCTATGAACCCTCTAACCTCAGATGTAGGGGCTACAGTAGAGGAGTATGAAATATGCAACACAGTAACATTAAATGGATTCAGTCAGCTACGGAAAGATGAGTGGAGATGAACAACAGTGTACAAGAAACCGCGTTCTGTGCTGCTCACACACTAACATCATGTACATGCACCCTACACAGTATAAACCAACTATGTTGGCAGCTGTTCAAGTCCTACAGCTATTTTGGAACTGCAACAACCAGTACTCTCTGAAATGTTGGAAATAGCAGAGTTTTACAAAAAGGCTTGTTTATATAATATAAATGCTGTTATATGTAATGTTTTTATCTATTTTTTTAACATACACTATATCAATCTATTTGCATAATACAATCTCACTTTTCTAAAACTGTTGAGAAGTGATTTCTTTAAATTACACATTTTAATAAATGTAACAAGTAAATTATACACATACATCTTCAGTGGCTGTTAAGACTCCTATACTTTTGTGTTGGATTACATATGTGCATGGTGATAGTTTTCACTTCTCTGTCTTGAGGATGAGGGATCTGTGTGTGTTTCGGTGGATTTGTGTCTTTTTTAAGTTTTTTTTTTTTTTCTTCTCTTAAATTAATATGATTCCCACAAGCTGCTTAACAAACTGTGCTTTGTCGTAGACTGCACCATGACCCAAATTGAACATGTACACTCTGTTTCCCCAAAACTAAATATAACCAGAAGATTGGTGGAGCTTGGCTGGACCCAGCATGAGGGAAATGCTGACTGAGTCACTAGTAGTGGAAACAGTCCCTCATTGTGTCCTTAAAAGGTAACAAAAGACACAGACCAGGTTTCATAAAAAGAGGTGTTGAAATTTCAATAATTTAAAACACAGAGCTGCTAAGGCATATAAAGTAGTTCCTATATAATTACCAGTGTTAAATTTTACTGTAAATACATCTTTTTCATAATGCAGTACTACTTCACACTTAAGAAAGGTCAAGAATCTGATTTTTTTTTTTTTCATCATTTAGTTTTTACATGAATAAGAAATCTGTGGTAGGTAAAAAAGAAAGGAGCTCAGACTGACTGAGATGAGGAGGTGAAAAATTAAATGTTAGCGAAAGAAAATCCAAAATTATGGTAAAATTATGTAAATACTGTACATATGTAGGTTATTCTTTAAATTAAATGTGAACCTAATCTACACCCATTCAGATCCAGTCACATGATCTCAAAAGAAGTCTAAACAAAGCTCATTTTAAGCACACAGACTCCCATATATTCATATGTATTTGCAGCTTTAAAAATGAGAACATTTCTTATAGTCCTTTGCAGCATGGCTGTCAGGGACACTGTGTGAAAACATCAAAGCCACTGCAGCCTTTTTTTTATTTTATTTCTTACCAAATTTGCTCAAATACCATAACATAGTTATCTTTACAGTTTGCTAAAAGCATAAACAATCAAACAGTTCAGTTACTTTCCATACATTCCATAAGTAAACAAACATAAGAATTCCTTCACATTGTATCTTTTCTTCTGCAGCGCATGCTGGGATGTCAGGGAAAGATGTCAAACTCATTATGACCTCAACACACGGCAAGTCACAGCATATTTTTCTGAAGCGGTAAACACTCCTCAGCACAAATGATACTCTCACACATCCAGAGGGAAGAATTTCAATGGCTCTTTAGAGTCTCTCCTCCAGTTCTTGAGTCCAGTTGTGACCATTTATACATACCTGAACTAAATTCCATGAATAAAACCAAACCCACATAATCTTACTTGAAATTCTTGTATACATTTTTGATTCCCAGAGGATGAATTCTTTTCTCCTGAGGCAAAAAAAAAACATCAAACAAATGTACAAAAAGATGTCATCAGTCTGACTTGCAGATTACTGAGTAGTGTGAGGATAAATCTTTTTTTAGGATGTACTGACAAGCACCATTTTCAGTAAAGAATAAGATGGTCCTCCTGCTGCACAGGTCGCAAAAGTTGTGAAATGATGTATGTTGGTTTGGTTATTATAACATTTTTATCATGGAGTATGTGGGCATAGAATTGCAAATAAGTCAGAGGTGAATTTTGAAGCACCCTCAGTTTTCACATCAAGCAGTATGTATTTAATCAAATAAACAACGAGCAGAAAAGTATTACTTCACTGAAAGAAACTGATGAGTCAGTGTCTAGTGATGATGAGCTGGTACTCAGTCACTTTATTTATTAAAAGGAAAGAGAAGAGAAGAGAAAACCTGAATTCAGCCAACACTGAAGGAGAGAGAAGAGCTTGTTAGCTACTTTTAGGAAAGACTTGGTTGTCTGATAAACAGTTTGAAGATTTGAGAAAGAGCTTGTTTGTTTATTAAAAGTCCCAGCAGTGGCTTTACTGATTTGAATATTTTAATGTCAGATCATCATCAACACACATTCTAATTTGGCGAGAACTGTTCCAGTTGGAAGCAAAACTGAAAAAAAGAGAAAATAAAAGCCATGATATCACTCAGTAAAATTCTGTTGTATTCAAAAAAATTATTTCTAATGTGCAAATAAATCACACAAGGAAAACAAAGGTGTGCAGAGGCCTTAATTCTTGCCTTTTTATTTGTAGTATTCATTGCATGGCCTTAAAGGTATTTGGAATCATCACATGTATGGATTAATTTCATATAGATTCTGGCTGCTTTTTTGTTTTTTACTTAAGTGGAAGGTTTTGTTTAGTCATGGGTTTGTGAATAGCCCTGTACATGTGAGGGGGCCCATTAATTTTGTTTTTCTTGCATTTCTTTGATGCCCTGCTCTTGTAGTCTTTGCAGAAAAAAGCCTTCAATCTGACTTCAATCCCAGCTGCACTTCATGCTTCCTCTTTGCTCCCTCTTGATCCTCCTTCCCACAGTGGCATTGCCCTGTCCTACCCAAACAAGCTGTTAATGAGGCCAAACCTCTGTTTTCACACACAGACACGCATACGCACAAGCACGCACAGACATACTCATGCATGCAAGCTCACACCCCATCAGTTCTCAGGTTGGTGTTCCAGACCCTTGTGGCTCTGATGCAAAATATCCTCCCCATCTGTCTGTGTTTTAGACATCTCACTCTCTCCCTTTCTTCTTCTCTCTTTATCTGTATCATCCTTTGTTCCACCGATTCCTCTGGGAAGACAGGCATGAATGTGCCTGTGGGTTTGAAGCCTCTGGGAAGCAGGACACCACAACAGGTTACAGGAAAACGTGACACAGATAAAATGAATACCATGACACAGTGTAGGAGAACCCTGCCCTACACCTACCCTTGTTTTTAATTTGTCTTTCCATGGTATTTTCCAGCACTCTGTTCTCCCCTGGCCTGGGAGCAGCAGATGTTACGGAGTTAAGCTGTAATCGTTCTCCTTTAGCTGTGGGCGACAGCTGTGCTTATATATTCTAAAACGGCAGTATCCTCTTCACTGAACCACGTCCCTTTCTGCTTGAAGATTGATAGTTATTGGTTAAAACTTGTATCCACTTCCTGGTCCAGTGCACTCTTGACTTTTAACATTGTTCAGTTGATCTCTCTTTATTCTGTCCCTATGTTTATAAACTTTTGGAATCATTTTTCCATCTCTATTTTGTATCACAACATCAGTCTGATTTTATTTACATACTCTATGTACACTGTCGTCAGGCCTTATATCAGTGTTTTACCTCGGTGTCTCAGTCTTATCTGCAGGTCTGCCTTTAGCTTCCTCATAGGTGAAGGTGAATTGATTAGTTTATTGATTGGTTTATCATGGTGGCACAGCTGATGAACCTATTCAGTAAAGTTAACTTCATTCACTATAGCCAGTATTCATGTGTCTGTGTCTATGTGAGAGAGATAGGAGACGGACAGCATGCCTGCAGTGGAGACTGAAAGACTAAAAATAATTCAGCACTTTTTGGGTGCAGTCTGTTCCATTATAGAAACCAGCACATTGGACAGCTCCTGTCTGAGAACTTGAGCACTTTTAATATTTACAAGGATGAGACTGTTATATGAAGCAACTAGCACTATGGGAGACTGAACCTTTATTTAAGCATCACTGGTTGTACAAGAAACCAAAAGTGCAACTGTTCTAGCATGTTTACTGTAATAAACAAATGTGGGTCATCAAAAACTTTTTTTTTTTTATTGCTCCACTGAGCGTGAAGTGCTTTCCCCGTCACCTCCCAGGTGATCAAGTGACCTCTCAGTGCAGTCAGAACAGAATCCTTGTCTAACCTCTTCCAGAAGCTGCAAACAAAACATTTTCACCTCTCACCCCAATTTAAAAATTGAATAAATATTAACATTTAAACAAAAACTATGCGGGCAGCCCATAGCCAAGTGGAAAGATAACTTAACTTGAGACTGAAGGGATGCTGGCAAGAGTCCCCACTAGGCCAAGGGATGGGGTACCCCTGAGCAAGGTACCCAACTCTCATTGTTCATTGTTAATTGGACACTCTAAATTGACCCAAGCCACAGGAAGATCACTTCCACTATACTACTTGTGTCGGTCCCAAGCCTGGACATATGGGAGAGTTGTGTCAGGAAGGGCATCTGACGTAAAAATCAATCTGTTAGATCAAAGATGTGGATCATACACTGTGGTGACCCCTAAAGTGGCCAGCCTAATGGTGCATGGACATGAGTGCTCATGCTGTGGATACACACAAGTGGGTTATTTAGAAATAAGTTGATGCCAACAGTCAGACAATCTTGTCATGTGGTGAGACCATCTCATAATTAAAACAGAATATGAAAAATCTTTAGAGAACATTTTAAATAATGCACTGTAAGTGCAGTTTTACGCCAATAATTACTCACAGTAAATAATGATGCTTACATCATCATAGTAAATGATCTCTCTCTCTCTCTGGCTTTAAAAAAATAAATAAAAATTCTGTTAATACATCCATACGCTAGCATCAGTTCATCAGAAACAAAAGTGCTGATTTGTTTGCCAAGGGTGATGGTATTAAAATGACATACCTGACATTCAGGTAAAGAGCAATCACCAGTGACACACACTTTGTAAACCCCAAACAACCAGATTATTTGTTTTTTGTTTTGTTTTTTTCCTTGCCCCTGTGGAGAAGTGTTCAATTAAAAATGCAGGGCTGAGTGGAAGGCAACAGCCGTGCATGAATCAACTTGTACAAAACAGGATTTATAAACAATAAGCTGTCAGGATGATTAAATGCATCTTTAAAGTAAAGAACGGTATGGTTGGCACAAATAGGCTCAAACTCTTTCTCTCAAACACACACACACTTTGGGAAGTGATGAGACAGCTCAACTTTTCAATTGAAGCTGCCCATCTTTGGTCAGCCCATAAAATTCCCCTCAGAATCACAGGTCTGAACCGTAAAATTCCCAGTGATAAAGGGAATATATGACAGTCAGCTGCAGCCCACACCACCCTCTCCCCCTCTCTCTCTCTCTCTCTCTCGCTCTCTGGGAGATTGCTGTGGATGGCCCTGTCCCCTTTGATGTGAGTAAACCGAGGGCTTAACTCTGCTCTGGCCTGGCTGACTGACTCCAATTCCCAAAGGTATTACCATGCTAACTCTTTGGGGTAAGCCTGTGCTCTGCCACCTCTGGTCCACAGGGGGCTCCTGGGTTAATGTGAAGTGATTGTAGTTTAAAAGTGAAAATTGGGATGTAGGGGGTTTGGTGGAGGTGTTAACAAGATGTGGTTCAAAGTCCATATGCAATGGCTCTTGGAGCACTGATAGCTTCTTCATATTTACCTATTTCTGCTTAAAACAAGCTGAGCTGTGAGCATGGGGCTTTGTCACCGTATTGTTTGTGTTTAGAGTAACTAATAGCACTTGACAGCTATGACAGAGCAGAGACAACATAGGTCAACACAGAAAATGCCTACTCTCTGTTGTGTAGGACTTTTTTAAATTTAACACAAAATAAATTGACACAAGTATCTTGATTTTACAGACATAGTAAGTAACTAACCTTTGAGGCAAACTGTGTTTGAGATGTTGGGCTATATAAATAAAATTGACTTGACTTGACTTAATTTACGTGCACATACAGTACATAGTACATTTTTACAATCCAGAAATCAAATTCTACCTCAATTTAAAACATTTTATCATTACGTTGTATACAGACATGTACTGCAGGTGGCATTTCAAGCAACATATACAAGCACTACAATGTTGATTTTAATATCATTGGGACTTGGTGCAGAGAAATGACTGGTTTTGTGTGTGCAATGTGTGTTAACAGTTTTACTTGCTCTGCTTTTCATTTTTTCTAGTGTCCTTGTCATTGCTAACTTAGCAACGAAACACCTGGAGCAGTGGGTCTGAAAAATGGAATTGCATTTTATTATCCTCTTCTCTGCTGACAGCTCATGATGATTAGGGAGAAATCAAGTATCCCCATCTCTGACTTCAAAGTGTTCCAACCACAAAGTGTTATTCTAATTTTCCTCTCACTGTGGAAGCATATGTAATCTGTTTAGAACACCCATGACATAAACATGAGACATAATCGGTTATTACTCCAACTGATCCAGACAAAATGTGGCATCTTGCATTACCAACCAGCAACATGCATGCACATGTGACTACACGAAAAACCTCTTCCCTGCAAGTGTTGGGGGAAATGCTTGTGAAATGACATTTGGTGAAGATGTAGCTGCCTTGATCTGTTGCCGAGCAGAGCGTGTAAGGTCCCCCAGACACGCTGAGGAAATGGATGGGAAGAGATGGGGCAGGTACGAGCAGAGGGAGGGGGAGGGAAATGCAAACCAAAGAGACCCTGGCACTCTGTACTAGTGTCATTTTTGCCACATTCCCCTTCATTAAAAAGGCAGTTATTGTGTGTGATTACATGTGTTTTTTAACTGCTATCATATACAGTACTATATATGAGCTAATTAACTTCAGTGTTTTACTTGTATGTCAGATTTAAGACATACTGTATGTGAAATTTAAAGGTCCAGGGAAGAATTACTGATGAAGACTCCTCTGCTCACCCAGGATTGGGAACTGTGGCCTTCACATACCAGAAAGGATGTCTTTGTTGTTTGCTTATAAGCCTCTGTGTCAAAACAAAAAGCATTGTTGGGCTAGTTTGCCTGTTTGGGCTGCTGTAACGCGGTAGCGAAAGATGGCAGCATCTGTAAAGCTTTCCTAAAGTACATATAAAATGCTTATTTACACTTGCTTAACCAGGTAAATTTCTACATAAAGGAAGTGAAATGGACCACACAAAACAGCAGTTCCTGAGAGTTGTCCATATCAATTAGCTCTTGAACATACTGAGTCAATATATGTAAGCAATGCTGATTATGTTCAATGCAAATTTACAAAATTGCAAATTTACAAATTGCATGTGCTCAGATCAATGGCTGCTGAATGATTAGATTATTTATTAGTTGATTAAGTTTAATAATAATCAGGAGACCTGCCCCTTCAGCTTACGTTCATTATATGTCAGTGTGAAAATAAATATGCATATAGTGCTTTTATAATATAGACAAATGTGCTCATCTACGTGTTCTTGTTGTCCTTGTGTAGCACAAACTTGCCGTAGGGGACGGATGATTTGCTGTGAAGTGCCAATATATTGTTAGTTACATTTTTTCAGATTGAGGCAGGGGAGTGAAAGTGTACAACATTAGGTAACTATGGTAAATCGACAGACGGGTAGGTCAGTCAGTAGCAGAGAGAAAGCCAAAGATGATGGTGATAATGATGTTGGTTTCATTTAAAAGATCACCTCAGTCATTCTTCAGTTTAATGTTTATTGTGCCATTTGGTGTAGTTCAGTAAGCAATTCTTATAGCACTCAAACCTCAAGAGTGAGTGTTTGTGCTTTAGCAGGTACTGAGAGTCTGTCAGTGATTCCTGTCTGCTAAATATAGTGTGCTGTGTTTTGTGTTTTGTCACTGCATACTGCTCTTGCTATTATAAGACTGATTGCAGTGGTATTGATCTTGCCGGCAGAGAAATCGACCTAAAACATGTTTGACATCATCGTCGCCTCCTTCCTGCTCCATCTTTTTCACACTTTCCCCTCCATCCTTTCCATTTCTCCACAGTACAGGCAATGCATTTTCTCTCACCTCAGTCCCTTGTCTCTCAGTTTTTTTTTGTTTTTTTTTTTGTTTTTTTTAGAAATTGCATTCCTCACATTTCTTCTCCTTGTCACTCTTGCTCTGTCATCACTCTGTATCTCCTCTAACCTTTGCCCTCAACCTCATCTGTTTACTCCACTTTTTTTTTCTGCACCTTACACCTCTGTTTATGTTGGATTTCCACACTTCCTTCAATGCTTCTCAGATCCTCATCCTCTTCTCCCTGCTTAGGAAACTCTCTGTCATTCAACTCCTCCTCAGGTTTTTGCCTACTCCATTATTCTTCTCTGCATTAACATTTTCCTTCAACTCTTTTCCTCAATTGCTTATTTTTTTTAATTTTGTGCCTTATCCTCCATTCTTGGCTCCCTGAGTGATTAAGTGACGGCTGGGCTGGCACAGCTGGTGCAGTTGGGCAGACAGCCCATCTTCACAACGATTGAGCTGCATTATCGCTGCCAAATCGTTACTGGGGAAGAAGTACTATAGTAATCATAACAACAACTTGGTACATACATGGTTTCGGGGGCTCACAGTATAATTTGGTGTCTGCTGAGATTATCTGATAGGTCATATTATCACTCAATAACATTTGCAAGCAGGTGCAATAATTCTCTCCTGAGCAGCTGATGATCATGAACATTTTTCTTCCCGTCACCTCTCTCATTCTGCATCTCATTTGCCTTTTCCAGTTTCACACACCTTCACAGTATTATACAGTATTATAGCATTTACCTCACAGCTCGTGCATGCCGTTCATTAATACACACCTACATAACCACACAAATTTCACCTGTCATGCGGGCGAGTTGACAAAAGCTGCTGGTTCTAGAACTCAGTTATGAGCGCAGTGAGTACTAAATTCACTGTTCACTATTAGTTGAAACTGTTCTCTACTTGGCACAAGTCTTAATGCTTCAGTTTTGGGTCATGTTGACAGTTTAAGTAGATTAATCTAGTATAGGTTAAAGCGGGAGAAGGAGTTTGGAGGGAGCTCTTTGAATGTCTTCACCCTTGCTTCCTTCTCACCACTGTAATAGTCCATCCAATCATGAGGCAAGTACACACTGGCCTCTGTGCTGCAGTAATCATCTTTTAACAGACCCTTACCCTCAACATTAACTGTGATGACACACTCCGACACAGATGTTGTTGGGACGAGTCCCCCCACATAATTAACGCTTACATGAAACAGCAGCACTACCATAAACCAGCTCCATCAATGAGGCCTATACCTCATTGACACCTATTTAAACCTCATCATATTTAATTCTCTGTCACTAAGCTCATATTGTCCTTTTTTCATTGCTATGTTATCAGCCTGTCATAATATCTCCTTAACTCAAGAGTACATGTAATTGTTAACATTACATAAAGGAGATGTGTCATTCCTAGTTACATCCCAGCTTTCGAATGCTTGCCGACATAAAATCAAAGGTCACGACATAAAAGGAAAACTCACTATTGATTAGTTTGCTGAACATGAAGCAGAGATTGGTAGGGTTGGTTAACTGTTTTGAACAGTGTGACACTGTGGACCTCCCCTTAAACATGCCTGCATAATAATGCTTCCTCACCACATTTTCCTTGTTTAATTGCACAGTATCAAATGTTGAAACTGAGACATTTTAACTTTTCTTGAAAAATATTAGCTCATTTTGAATTTGATGGCAGCAACACATGTCTGTTTTCATTTACATTTCACACAGTGCCCCAACTTCCTTGGAATTGTGGCTGTATAATGACCCTTATTTGATCCCATAGACCATGTCATATTATTGCTGTTTTACATAAATTCGAACCCCAGACATATAAAAAAAATGATCTCTTCTAATGCTTCTTGTGTCTCTGGGAAAGTGGTCCAAAGTTCAATTCTATCTCTGAATTGGGACTGCAAGCCTGCAACTAATGATTATTTTATTTTCAATAATAGTCCAATATTTGCTTGACTGGTTGTTTGGTCAATAAAATGTCAGTAAATTGTGAAAATATTCCACTAAGTTTACTCTTATGGAGGATCAAAGAAATTATCCACATATCCAGAAAAATATCCACAAATCCACGGTATATTTAAAGGAGAATATACTGTACTGTGGTTTCACCTTCTGAGGGTATTCTGATCGTACTGATATTATTTTTATTTAAAAAGAAAAGTGAGTAATCAATAATGAAAAGAGCCAACCAAAACTACTGTCCTAACATATTTTCTCTCTAGTTTTAATCATGCAGTTGACAATACAAAATATGAGAGAGTGTGCTGTGCTTTATCACTGTCTTTTAAAGCTCAGTTACAAAAATAGCCTAACCTTATCCCTTCCTGACAGAATTCAATATGGCAAAGACAGAAACAGCTCAGAACAAAATATGTTAAAGCCCATTTAGTGAATTCTGACTCACTCACTCTAGAAGGGAGCTACATACAGTATGTCATGTCATGAAAATAACTGTCAGTTTGTTCAACCATATGTAGCATGATGTCGATTTACTTGAAAATGACACTGATTGCACTCAGAACTTTTCCTGTTTGTCTTTGATTACCTTTTCTTTTAGTTGTGTTCCAAAAAACCTTCACGCTACAACCAATAAAAGGGCATCATGGGAGCCATTACAGTGTATGCAGCTGTGCTTCTGATTGTTGACTGTGCCAAACACACACACACACACACATGCAGAGTGTCTCTTTATTATAATATGACTCAAACTGAACACATAACAAGCGGTGGCAGACAAACAACATTGCTCCATCTTTACTTCCTGTTATGACTGAAACATGCATCAAACACTGACTTGAACAAAATAGGCTTCTTCTAATTTCAGCCATTTCATGCGTCAGTGCCTTTGTAAGGTGGTGCACCTCTGTGTGGGCTTTGCAATCTGATGTCCTATTTTGTCTTCTCCCTCTTTGTTCAGTGGGTAATTTCGGACTTTAGTCAGAACTTGATTCATCATCGGTAAAATTGAATCAGGATATGCTTTATTAAACACTCTCAAACACAGATGCCCACAAAAGAGACTGTCTAGAGTGGGCAGTGAAAGAAGTGCAAGAAACCTTTATCTTTGCAACCTTTTTTTAATTAAATGATTGTTTTGTTTTTGGTTTTTTTTACAATTTTATCAATACAAATTATTATTGACTAATTGACTGACAAGACAGACCAGAAGTGAGAATTTGAAATAAAATATTTACCTTTTATTTATTTGAAGGCTACAGAAACCAGTGTTCATATAAAACATTCCTTAGATAGAGAAGAACAGAATTCACCTAGTCAGTCAGAGTCAGAGGTGGCCTTATATTGTGTCCTCTTGTATTAAAAGGGTATCATTTTAAAAGAGCTATAACTGTAAGCACCGGCCAGGGGCAGATGGGCTTGTTAATGCAGTGATGTAGTTATGTAAGACCTGCTACTGCTGCCAGTCCTGTCAGTCTATACTGCAATACAAAGAGAGAGAGGGAGAACATGTGATAACAAGACTGTGTGTGTGTTCTTGTATTTGTTATCTTTTTAGGACCTTTTCTGGCATAAATACTGACCTTGTCAGGACCAGTAGTCCTCACAGAGACCCAAACCTTGTCCTCAGTTCTGAGGAACTAGTTAAGTTTAGTTAAGGTTTGAAGTGTAAGTTAAGATAAGGGTTAGGCATTAACTTGTGTTTAAGCTTAGGGATCATGCCTCATTTAGGCTATCCAAATTAATGGAAGACAGTGCAAATACTTAAAATGATAGGTGTGCGAGCTGTGTGTATGCGAGTGCTTGCACAGGTGTCTGAGTGGTTTTGTGTGCATGTGTATAGGAACACTGTGGGATAGATGAGGATTAATGTGGTAAATCAGGAAGAATTGACTTGTTGTCCTGGGTTTCATGAACTTTTCTCCCTCTTTAACCCATCTCCTTGAATTCTCCACATGTTGGTTTACAGCCAGTACAGGCTCTAAACACTTCAATACACAGAAGTAGCTAAAAGAAGGAGGAGAGAAAGACCAACAAACAAAAACCACTAAAAGTTTAAGTCCTTTAAATAATAAAAATTGTAAGTCCTTTTCTCGACATTCATATTAACACACCAATACATTTCAAAATACCTGAGTGCTGCACTTGAGAGTTATTGCAGTGGGTAGACAAAACAGTATTAATAATGAATGAAAAATGCCTTTTAACTTTGCAGTAACAAAATTAGAAACACTGTTAGTATGAAAGCATCACATTAAAGTTCATCTGCTGAACTATGAAATACTGCTGTTTATCAGTGACTGAAAAAATAAATTGTCATCACACTGGAAATTGGCTACATTTATGTGCAGTATAACTAGAATGATGTTTTGGACTTTTTTGTGTCGTATGAAAGCCGACCACTGTGAAAGAAATGGGATTTTTTTTGGTTGTGGCTCATAAACGGTAGTGCTACGTCGTACTATGAGAGGTTAAAAGAAGGTCGAGGTCCTTGAGGAAATTGTCTGACAATGTCAGAAATTTAGGTCGACCATCTGCTGGTACAAACTATGTCTACTGACTAGCTAATAAAAATCGTCATGAAATGACATAGTGCAGCATGGCCACATACCGTAGAGTCAAAATGTACAAGGAATGCTAGTATGCAACAAAATGATCTTGTGGAGCTGTGGCAGCAGAGGTCTTGGTTCTACAATGTGTCCTCTAGCAGTTACCCCACCCCCATTAGGAGAGACTGCAATAATGCAAACAGCAGAGGAATAGCAGTTCCCAAGTGAGAACCAAGTAATTATCCTCTAAAACTAACGTGTCAGTCTATGATTCAGTTAGTGTCCTCGTTGCACAGTCTGCATACATCCTACATGATGTTGCACCCAAGGTTATTAGATCAATGTCACACAGTGTGATTTGTTATGGTCTTAGATTGCTGAGATTGCACAGACTATAGCAGGCATAAGTACACATTCAGACTGGAAATACCCATAAAAACTAACTGAAGGAGTGTGATGTTGCAGCATCTATGAGACGATGAAAAATTAATTAGGATTATATTGACAGATCAATAACTTTTTAGAGATTATTAACACAACAACTTCAATGGATGTGGAGTCACCTGCAAGACCATTAGTTCCAGCCCACGTGTCAGTTAAATAATTAATGAATACTAGAAAACAAGGGCAGCTGAGATATTGGAATCACAAAATAAATCTCATGACAGCAATTACATTGTTTCTAGAACAACAGAAAATAACAAAATATTAGCAGCCTGTTGTGCTGGCCAGGATGTAGTCAGAGTGTATCGTTTAGGTGTTTAGAAGGGTGATTGAAAGAAGTACATTGTTAGCACAGATGCTGCCATCTCTGAGAGCCCGAGACACAAATGCTTAAAAACATGGCTGCCAGCAGGGACACCAGGAAAAACTTATTTTACCAGCTGAACTAAAGACTTACAATTTAAACTCTGTGCCTGCTTGAGTTTCTGATGTTTGCCTATTTATCTCCACATTCAACAGCCTTCCTCTAGAGCCTGACATTTGTAAACTGATCACTTTACTGCACCAAAGACCTCGGGGAATCTGTGTTTTTACCTCGTAAGGCATCATTTGGTAAATTTGTGTCACTTATATTGGAGATAAAAAAAAAAAAAAACATGTTTGAACTTACTGATGGAGGCAGGAGTTGGTCAACAACTGCAGTGTGCTGTGATGTAAAGTCACAAATATTCTCTATGGACTTCAGTGCAGGGAGTGAGCAGTTGCTGCTGTGAGGCTGCCAGCAATGTGTAATTGTGCGTTGTGTACACTTACAATGCATTTTCCTTTTCTGCAAGAACAAAAGCTTGCAATGACATGAATATGCTGATGAAAGTGCAAACCTCCTTCAGGCATTTGGCGAGAGGTTTCAGGACATGAGAAGTAAACAAAAGAGAATTTACATACTGTATTTCTTGAGCTGTTTAATGCGGAACCAGCTGTGCCTGACAACCTGCAATATGAAATCACTGAAGTGCAAAACAACAACATGCTCAGAGCTAGGTGCAACAACCACCCTCTGCCCAAGCTCTGTAAACTCTATGTAGATCCTGAGGATTTTCCCATTCTGAACAGACACGCACTGACATCTCTCTGTGTGTTTGGGACGACCTACTGCTGTGTGCTTTTGGTTCAAGACTGACTGAGCCAGACCTGGAAAAGCAACCTCGCAAAAGAGAAGCAGTTCCATTGTAGAGCTATTAGAAACAGTTTACAAAGATTTGTTGTATTTATTCAAAAATACAGAATACCTATAGCTCTCAAAGGATGTTATAAATACTGAAATGTCCCTTGACAGGTTTAGAATCTCTAATCTAAGCAGTAGACATACAGTAGCAGCACTGGCTGAGGCTATGTTCAGGAGACAGTGTTTGAATGGTTGAAGCAAACAGAGGGGGATGTATGGAGGGTGTATAAAGCACACACATTTTTTCAACACCAGTGTCCCTTAACTTAACCAAGTGCTGTGATTTTACTAAGAATGAAGTCAGTACAAATTAAATGGCAAAACATAAATTTTGGTAGAAAACAATGACATTGTCATTGATTTATTTGCTGATTTGTTCAGTATCAGTGCATTTACAATGTGTCAAACATACTTCTTTACTAAAATGGGATGTGGACTATAAGCAGTGGTCTGATTACCTGAATTATTTATTTGTTTGATTTATTTGTAAAACATGGTTAAAGAAATGTTAAAAAAAATCTTAAATAAAAAAAAATCTGGCCTTTTATCTGCATCAAAATTATTTTCAAGCTCACCAAATTCATCTCTTCAACAGCTCTGGTGGTTTTCTATAACAATGTGTATTTACAACTGCCAAAACAGAATTTTCTCACCCAGGGCATTGCTTTGCATAGCAATCAAAAATCCAGTGCAATTCCCCCCCAGCCCTCAGAGTTACACTGCTCAAACCCCAAATCATTTTGTAAGATAATCAAGATCCTACTTTATCTCAGAGGAATGACTAAAGCTGCTTTCAGAGATTCTCCTCAATATTTTCAGCAAAACACAGCAAAACACATTCACAATGTGTGAATGCAAATTTCTGCAGAAGTCGCTCTGGACATTCTCCTGTCAACTCCATAAAGTCCAAGTGAACTCATGTAAGAATGCAGCAGGAGAAACTACAGATAATCTACAGCGAGCCTGTATGCTTAAACCAGGTGTTATCCCCTTGTCTAAATCCTCTGGAGATTCTCCTGCTGTCTCACCCGGATAATGTTCCTCTGTGTTTGTCATTATGTAAACAGCAAGCACTAAAGAATATCTGGACCCAATTTTCAGGCCATTACAGGTTCATATATCTGAAAAAAGCTTGATATGGATATAAGGGCTGTAATACATGAAATTGGTAAACTAAGTAACTTGCAACCTATTTAAGTAACTATTCTTGATGTGCGTTTTTCATGATGATTCAGCCACTTCAAAGTAGAAATGTTTGCTAATGCAGCCTTCCTGTTTTTTGTCTACCCCCTGTGGATACCAGCTGGTGGCTCAGATCACATCTAACAACCTGCATGTAAGGGTAGAGCTGAGCAATTTATGAAGACATATTAAATACTTTACACTATTTATTTATTACTCATTTTCTGCCCATGTAAGTTCTGTTACCATGGTATTATCCAGAATATTCCATTTATTTATGTTTACAGGACTGTTTGTAATCATGAGAGTGAGAGCGAAATCACGAGCTTGTCTAAAATAAAAACTGGAATCCGAGCTTTTGTGTGCACACATGCAGACATGCTATAATGGCACATATCAGAACAACATGTGGATTAGTAAAACATAAGGTTTAAAAAAAGAAGGGATGTGTTGTGAAGAACAGGAAGGGAGAGGGCATGAAAGGATGGACTGTGCCATGTGATCTACGGTGAGGAAAGCAGCAACCCTTCACTGCTGAACGCCTTATCGGAAACCAAAACATCTATCAATTATTCAACAGGTACTGAGCGAACCAGCTACAGAGGAGAAGACATGGGAGGAGAGGAGATTTGAGGGAAGAGTGTGGATAGAGCAGATATAGCTTGCATTGGAGTTGCATACAAAGGATTCAGTTTTTTTTCCATTGGTTAGAAAATGTGCTATGTGGTGTATGTACATGTGTGTGGGAGTATGTTCAACGGTAATGCAGCCATCACTTTTTGACTAATGCCTCAAAAAGAAAGAAAAACATTGACCAAAATGGTGCTTTAAAGCTACTGACAGTTACTTTACACTAGTGTGCAAGTTAATATTGAAAGTGTTAGATTAGAGGGAAAAGTACATCTCATTATTTTCTTTCTGAGAATAATGGTGAAAGGGTCAAAATGAATCTCCTGTTGGTGCATTCAGTGCACAGCCAGCCTTTTTGTGGGCAAAGTGAAATAATGAGGTTTACAACAACTAACTAACTGATGTAACACCTCTCATTTAATCATGATGGGAGAGTGCTTTCAGCAGGAATATGACATATTGGATGTACTTCTTGGTGAATAAATGATGGCTGCAGGGATCTCACAGATTCTTCTCGTCACAGTGCAATTGAGATGTTTGGTAATTTTGAGCCTGTGCCGAAACACTGTTCACCAATCTGCCAAGTGGTGTTAAAACCTGATGGATTAACTGATGCTTGTTAAGAAACAGTTGAAACGTGTCATGCCCCATTTTGTTGAAAGTTGTTTTTTGTAACATACAGCTCTATTATTAGTAGTAGTATTTAATTAACTCAGTAGGCATGTTTCTGAACACTGGACAGTACCTAAACAATGTTTTAAAGGTCACATAGAATGACCAAAAATCAAGATTACTGATGTCTACTTAGATTAATTAAATAATATTTATGGTCAAAAACCTCATAGTCTCTTCAGATTAAGCCAGTTTATTGCTGCTGTCTGCCAGCCTCTGAACAGGCACTTTGTTTCTGGGCTAATGCCTTCCCCCCAAAACACTGTCTCTTGTGATTGGCCAGCTACCAGTGCATTCCCATTCACTTGTAATTGGCCAGTTACCAGCTGACTGACTGCTCCGTAGTGCTTTTTCTTCTTCTTCTTCTTCTGCAGGTTGAATGTTCACGCCCACGACAGGGAGTAGCTGTTGGGCGAGGGTTTGTTGCACGGCAAATGTGCTATACATAACTAAACTCAACTTTTCAAAACCGCTTGCTCGAGTGCAGGTGAACAGAGAAGCCCTTCTTTCTCAGAAGTGGCTGAAGTGTTTATTGTGACACTTTAGTGATATGTAGATACGGGAAGGACACAGGGACACACAAAAAAACATCAGAAATTAGATTTTCCACTGAATGTCCTCTTTAATGCTGCCTAATGCAACAATAACATTAGAATGGTTTCCATGCTCTACACTCATACTCAAAACAGATTTTTTTTTTTATTAAAAGCATGTACATTTTACATTCATGGCTTGCAAAACAAGCCAGCATTAATATACATTTTGGAGGCTGATTAATTTCGGTCCGTAAATGTTGTGACACCACAAGTAACTGAAAATCAGCCTGAAAACACACACATGCACACATACAGAGACCAAACAACAAGCTCTAGTTGTTGCTAAGTGAGGCTACATTCACAGCCCTCCCCAGGGCTCCTGATAGGGAATAATGTCTCATTTGATTGGGCACCTTGTTCACACAGGACCTTCCTGCTGTGTGCACAGCCAGCTCTCTGGTTGAACCGAGAAGATTCACTGTGCACTGTATTTATGAGCACTTGAGCTATACAACTTTACTGCAGTGGCAATTAAACAAGTAGTAAAAGGCATAAACAGTCACCACATTTTTACACTAGAAAAAAGTGTTAAAACCATAACACTTGCACTGAAAAATGAGCAACAGTACAGAATATGTTGACTTTCCTATAGCTGACTCTATTAACTTTTATCACCCAGAGAAAAAAATCTGGAAAGTGCAAAGGAATATGACTGTAAATGTGTGTTGAAGCTATGCTTGGCAAGACAGTCGAAACAGAAATACAGCAATTTCATGCTCTGCACAGTATAATTTTCACTTGGTGTGTGTTTGTTTGGCAAGCAAAACCATCCCGTTCATTAACAGTTTCTTTGTTTCTGCGTTATGTTCGTGAGAGTTCACCAGTTTACATTATTGAAGCTTGTAAACCATAAAGCCTTGGAAATATTCTAACGCAGTTATAGTGTATCGATAATAAATGCTACGCACAAACAAAGAAGATTTTATCAAGCAGACCACACTGCACTCAGACGCAGCAGAAGAAAGGAGTCTGTGATTGACCTTGAGATCAGGCAGTGGGAGCAGTTGCAAAGGTCATTGATATGCACAGCCATCACACGGTCGCCCACTGTGTGTCGGCATGTGTGCTGATGCATTTCATCCTGTTCTACACTATGACTTGAAATACAGATGTAATTGATTCTCATATGAATTCAGTTCCAGCAATCAAATCCCAGGATTATTTGGTTCACTAATATGATGGATCCACTGATTTTGCAAGACGTACAATATCTGTATAAAGTGTCCCTGTGCCGTATCTGTAAAATCTGTGCAATGTCTTAGGATGTCGGCACCATAAGTAAATTTTGACAATCATTTTGTGCTTTGGAACCCAAATAAACATTTTGTCACTAATCCATATAACAATATACATATATATATATGTGTGTGTGTGTGTGTGTGTGTATATATATGTGCTGGGAAGTATATATGTGTGTGTGTGTGTGTATATGTGTGTATGTATATATATATATATATAACATATAACAATAACAACCTCTGATTGTTTGACTGTAAAGTTGACATGCAAAATATGTAAGCCAATGCAATTGTCAGTTCAGAAAGAACTGATCTACAAAACAGAATATATGAACAGAAAGCATCTTCAGAGTTGATTATCTACTTCAACCAAATTTGCATTTAAGACTTGGCATCTATACAGATCACCTCTTCTTAGAAATACAGTATGTAAATGTTTGGATCATAGAAGAATAAATTTCTCATTTCTCAATATCATAGTAGCACCAGAAAGTATCATAACCAGACTAGACCTTATTCACATGGCCCTCGAGCCGGGTTGAAGCAATAATCTGATGAACGGTGACTTGCAATTTCACGATAACATATTGATATTAATCAGTGAAATCCAGTGCAGAACTGAAGTTAGTAGTGCTGTCACTTTTTATTCAAAATGTAATATTATTTCAAACTTGGGATGTTAAGTTCATGTTTGAACTGTAATTACTTGCTCAAAATGTAGACTGCATCTCATAATCACCTATTTGAGTAAATCCCCCTAGAAAAGAAGCAGAGGGCACACATAAGGTTTCCTAACATGTCATACATGTGTCAACTGCAAGCTCAGTAGGGAGGGAGACTCCTCTCTTTGGCACCCCCAACTTTGGTGAAGAGACATGATGTGCACCAAATAACCCCTAAAAACCTAAACTAATATTCTTCGTAAGCTGGCTCAGAAAATATGTGTGTTCTGCACGTGCTCTCATTCAGGGGTAACATTGTAAATAAAAAAGACCCCCGCTCAGTCCCAATAAGGTTAGCAGACCTGTGTTTTTGCCAAATTATATTTGGGCTGTTTACCTTGACTATCGATTCTATGTTAAAACATGGTGACATTGCCATATTTTAGCAGTTGGACCTTCATACTGTTGTCAGTGATTTCCTTTCAGGAAGTGTTTCTTCCATCCTACTCTGCTGACTGCTGTATTCTGTCAGTAGTCTAACACTACCAGGATTCTTAAGTAACAATTATTACAATGTTTTAATAAAGCAATGAAAACTGACATTTGGTCATTATAAATTTGTTCAGCTAGAGGTAATATCACAGAACATATTGCTGCTTTAGATATAGAAAATATTTGTGGATTACAGTATATCAGTTGGAGGAACCAGTGCAAAAGAAAGAGAATGAAATAGTGGTAAGAAGGTATGATATAACGTGATGACAAAGAGGCTGTGCTGCCAGAAGTTCAAGTTCACAACTCAAGAAGTAGGAGCAGTAATTGTTAACATTTTGACGCATGTTATTACCCAAAATGTCAAGCTATCTCATCGAATAAGCACTTGTAATGCAAATATGTGTCACTCTCATCTTCATGACAAGTGCAGATCAAAGGTGGGAGAAGAAACAATGAGGGAAAAGCATTGCTTGTTTTTGATGGTCTATCAAAATATGTGCCTCTTGTCTGAGTCATGCAGACATAACTGACATTTTTTTTGTGTTAAAATGACTTCTACTTCCTTAGGGTATCTTTATCTATCTTAAGATTAAATCTGCTTAAAATCACACATAAAAGAGTTTGGTATATTAAAACTAAAGACAAGATGGTGAAATGTCTCTTGAAGGTTCTCCACACTAGATCAGATGTTAACATACAGTATGTTTAACAACCACCAGTTTAGGTACACATCAGGAGGTTAAACTAAAATATTAGGCCCGACCTGTTACTTTAAATTTATTTATGACACTAGTCCAAGCAGGATATATTGATGAGCATTAATTAGTCATTTGCTTCCTTGAATTGTTTTTTTTTTTTAATGTATTAAATTAATTATTTAGTTGGTATATTTGCTATTTGCTGGTCTATTTGATTGCATATTTTATGCAGTTAAATTAATAAGTTATTAATTATCATAGTGAAACCACAGGATTGTCTAAATGTTTTAGCCATCATCACTTTATGGACTACAATGAGGACGGCCTCACCAGGACCTGGACAGTGTCTTGCAGATTTTCCAATGTTGTTTGAATTATAAATAGAATTTCCATAAGCATACTGCAGCCTTATCCTCTCATTCAATTTCCATTTCTAAGAAGTAAACAACATGCAGGGTGTTGTACCAGAGTGCTCGGTCTGATCTGCAAGTAGTGGTGACAACTAGTGATGGGTCTGTGAGCAGCTGACCTACATCAGCCAGCATTTCTCAGTCCTGATCCAACTGACCAGTGCTGGTCAATAGGGAAGGCACTTTTTTTGTCCTTGTTCCCTTCTTGGACAAAATGTGACCTTGTGACTCTGTTCTGGAGGGCATGGCACTGGTGGCAGTTCTTCTCTTTTTCAGCTGCTGTTACCAGGCACTTCAACGCTTGGTTATGCCTCCATGGGTACCGGCCTTGGGAGAGACTCACTTTACAACCAGTCAGGGTGCGTCTGAGCCTATCTGGGGATGGGCACAGCCGGCAGTGCTCTGCTGGAGGTTCTGGGTAAAGGGAGGACGTCGTAAGAGGCTCTGTGCAGGAAACTAATTATGCTTGACTCCATCTCCCATAGGTGCTTCCAGCTGATCCTTTGTTTTATACTCTCTCATTTCAGCCATTGTCCCTGCTTTGTCTGTGTGCCTGCCTTAGCCTCCTCCTGCCACCTGTCTTTTAGAACTACTACCATCTGTTCTGATGGGGGTTACCTTGTTCCACATAGGCTTGATTCCTATTTAGTTAAAAAAAAAAAAAAAGAAAGTAAGATTCCTTACCCTTCTTACCCTGCTGCTTATTCCTTTTTTTTAGATGTGAACCATGATGTCAGCATGTTGGAGTATTATCCTGTTTGTTTGTTTCTTTTGGTGCCCATTTCCATCTCGACAGGTACTCTTTGAGACTTTGAGAAGTTTGTGTTTTCCATATCAAAGTATTGTATATATTGTACATATTATGACGTTATGGTTTCTTATCTAAAAGTAGAATAATGGATGGAATGTTTTAAAGAAAGTTCAGCGTGTTATTTGCATTTGTTTTGTCTGATCCACTTGCTGGACTATAAAATGTCATCCATGTTTATGAGCATGCCTATTCTTTATGCTACTTAAATTTACTTGGAATATACCATAGAATAGTAAGACTCTAATAATAATCAATTGACTTGTAGCCATTTAGACAATGGGTTTATTGATTTTTAAGGCTGAAATTCCAAATATTCCCTGGTTCCAGTGTCTTTATTGTGACATGTGGATTTTGGCCTCTTTATATTAAAGGCAAATGTTATGCTCATTAATTAACAGTTTTCTTGAATTTACTAATAATCAGTTACAGAAAACATGATAAGATAAAATCCAGAAGAATCACTTTGTTAAATGAAGGCCTTAAATTTTTCTATCATTCTTGATAGAAGTTTTATTTCACATTGTCAATGTGTATTAGACTGTAAAACAAACTGCAGATAGGCAAAGTCAAGGAAGGGAAACAAATCCAGCTTCAAACAAGCTGGAAAACAAAGCGTCGGCAGCTACCCAAACCAGCACGCTGTAGCAGGCCAATCAGCCTGCCAGGCCTCTCTCCTCTCAGACTGAGGCTGGCAGCACGAACTGGTCAAGCAGAGAGATAGAGAGAGAGAATGAGAGATGGACAAGGACAAGAAAGCGAGACACAAAAACACTTATACTCCTCCACTTTTCTTTTTCTCTCTTAAGCCCACCACAGAGAGACACTGTGGGTAAAGGTGACAAACATAGATAAGTGTATATCAGGCAGACTGCACAATTACTCTGAATTCTAGCATCATTGACACATATAGAACAGTATTTTTAGGTGGAGATACAAAGTACAACTACAACAAAGTGTGTGCATGTGTCTATGTGGGTGGGTGCGGCGCTATCCATCTGAAATTACAGGAAGATTAAAATTAAATCTTGTCTCCCTCAAGCCAGCAAGATCTCTTTGTCTCCCTTCTGCTTTGTCATACATGCACACACTCAGTGACAGCACTAATCAGTGCTCTGTCAAGCCCATGCGGTCCCCCATCCTTAATGAGGAGCTTGGCCAGCTTATGCCCGACTTGAGCCAACCAAGGGAGCTAATAGATAAAGTTAGTAAAGTATTTGCATGTTGTTTCCGTCCTGTGCACTGTGCTACATTGAAATGACAAATGACAATCTTCCAGTGTCTCTATTAAAGAGTGACTTTCTATTATGTTCTCCGGGATCAATCAGCTGTGCACGGTACTCATCACACAACAGTATTCTGACAAGCTGTCTGTCACAGCTGGAGCCCCCCTGTTTATTTATTTTTTAATTTTTTGTGGGGGTGGGGTGAGGAGATTGGCAGATGGGTGAGTCACTGCCTCACAAATAGCTTTAAACACATCAGTGTGCTGTTTTGCATTATAATGTTGACTGCAACTGAGTGAGCGGCAATGGAAAACTTTGTTTTGTTAAATGTTTAAAGTTGTCAAAGAGATTTTTAACTGAACCTCCACACATACTGTATGTGCGTTCAAGTAAGCATTTGATCCAAGTGGCAGCCGCTCACAACAACACCATAAGAATCTGAAGTCCTGTTTTGAAGCATCAAGATTTGGAATTTGGCCAGCATCATATTGAGTATTTGCTTCTGGAAATTTGCACCTGCAACCAACTGTTAATCACACTGGTGTCCACTCATATGTGCCATACTTTATTTCCCTGTAAATGAGATGATCATTTACAAAATTGACATATTGTGCTATTGGAGAAGAGCTGAAACTAGTGATTGAGATCATGAGCTCCTCGGGAAAAAGTTTACTGAGACTGTACAACAAATGAGAAGTAGGCTCATTTTCTCATGGACTTCCATTCAAATGGAGTTATTTTTGCAATCAGTCTCCACCTGGTGGCTATGGAAAGAAAAAGAATCAAACAATTGGCCCGAGTGCCAGAAAGGGGGAATAAGGGGGTTTTGCTCACTCAGTTGTATTTTCTGCCCCCAGTAGAAAATTTATTGGGAATAAATAAAAAATAATAAAATATTGGAAAAGATACGTGTGACAATAACAACACACTTGTACTGACATGGAATGGAGGAGATGGGATGAGTGACAGCCACAAACACTTGTTTCTATGGGTCTCTTCCTGCTGACTTTGTCCAGATGAACAGTATATATGGACCATAGTCTTGGTCTATTCTCCCAATTAATATGGCTTTTAACAATGGAATCAGTACTCCAAATATTTTAGCCTTTCTGAATCACTTTATCCTTGTCAGGCCTGGATGCAATGTGAGGGATTTGCGTTTCCCTGTCACCACATCAACAGGAAGGTCATTGTAGCGAGAGGAGCCTCGTGTCAGCGTGTGTGAGTAAACAGCGAGGTTCTGAGCGCGTGTCCACCTGCTTTTATATTCTCCCCAGTGGGTGGGAGAGATCCTCTCTCCTGGCGCACACAGAAATCAAAATAACCTGCTGCTGCCTCATTCTGTCACGCAAATGTAACCACGCGCACAAACTCAGCGTGCGCACGAAGCACACAGACACATGAAACTTTTTAGCATTAAAAAAAATAAAATAAAATTACACTTGTGAACTTTTTCGTCGCCAATCTCTCTCTCTGTTTATCTTCCACGTACACATGCACGCGCGCGCAGAGGCAGCACCAGCCATCCTCGTGCAGGCAAGTTCCATAAACTGCAGTGCGGCAGCAGTTCGCTATTTTAAGAATAATTTTTTTACATGAAGGGGATAAATATTTAATTGCCTTTCCAGTCCCGGCCCAGACAGCCGATTGGTCGGCTGGTAAGTCTTTTATTATTATTATTATTACTATTATTATTATTATTATTTAAACACAACAATGACAGTCTTCTATTGCGACCATTCTTAACCTACATTTTAAACAAAAAAGTAGAAATTTGTATCAACACTCTCTTGCTCCAAACGCGCGCGCTCACACACACACACACAGCATCGTCCTCTTACCTCTCCTGAACATATTGGCAGCAGATGTTTGGACCGTCTAGTAGTGTCGGTGCTGAAGTAGCATCCTGGTGTGAGTCCGACCCTGTGCTGCTGTTGAGTGACTTGTTATTTGGATTCCCTTTGACTGCTGACAGTCTTCAGTCTTGTAATCTTGTCTCCTCGGTGGCTCTAGTTTTACGAGATGAAGAGCACTGAAGGATGAGGAGGAAGAGGAGTAGGAAGTCGGATGATGTTTGACAAAATTAAGGGCGAAAACAGCAGGTCTGTGTCGGATGCGCACGAAGTTGCGTCGTCCGCTGAGGAAACCTTGTGCCGCCCCGAAACACTTCAACTCACCGCCATAACTGGTGTTTATGAATTGATGACTTGAATTGTGACTTTATTTGGTGTCCAAAGAGAGAATACGAAAAAATAAGAGCAGATCCAGAGAAGAGAGCAAAGTTCCCTTTATGTCTTCTTCATCATCTTCCTCCCGTGGGCTTGTCAGGTTGCATGCAGGACAGGTGGAATCTCAGATGTGCTGCGCGTGGATCGTCCGTGTGAGTCAGTGTCGTCTACTGTCTCTGTTACTGGAGAGTGTGAGGCAGCCGCTTCAATAACCCCTCCCAACTGCGAGATGTGACTGATGAAAGCCAGAGCCTCTCTCTCTCTCTCTCTCCCTCTCCCTCTCCCAAACCCCCACCCCCCATAGGATATGCTTTATTGGCATGACAGGGAAGAAGAAGCCATGTTGATGATCCCAATTTAAAATCCTCCTTCTCCTTGTATCAGTTCTTGTGCCTTCTCATGCTTCATCTCATCCCCAAGTCTCCGCTGCTGCTTTATCAGCCCATATTCAATTGCACTACAACAAAGCCACATGCTTAATAGCCTCAGATGCCGCATGAACAATATTACCAATTCTTATTATACAGTTCATTTGCCTTGTCCTTTTGTGATCCCTCTTTCTGTTTTTTTACTCAGTCACCCTCGCCTCCTGCCAAAACATAACATAAAACATAACAAATCAAAATGAATACCAGCACACTGACAAAACAATTTGTTACAAGAAAATCTATTTATTACTATAAATAAATACTATTTATATGTACTATTTATTGCACCTTCCATTAAGGTCACTAGTACAAAACAATGTTTATATTATAAGTTGGATAAGGTACTATGGCCTTTTTTGTTTTGTTGTTTGTTTTTGTGACTGCTGACTAAGTGCAGGCAATAGATAAGAAACAACAGTATAATATTTATAAGTTCAATTTAAAGGCCTGCATTTTTGCTCATGATCAGTTGAATTAATAACAACTGAAATGTGCAAGGGCCACATGTGTAGTGGTTAACACGCTTGCCTTTGCAGAAAGAAGTCCCTGGTTCACAACTCAGTCAGAACAAGGGCCTTTCTCTTTTTAGTTTACATGTTCTCCCTGTGTGTGCGTGGGTATTTCTCTGGGTTCTCCAGCTTCCTCCCACTGTCCAAAAACATGCAGATTTGGGGATTGGGCCAATTGGACACTCTAAATTGCCCATTGGTGTGAATGTGAGAGTGGATGGTTGTTTGTCTCTATGTGTGGGCCTGGTCCACGGTGTTCTCTGCCTTTAGCCTTAAAGCTCTGCCCAGCTGAAGCTCCGCCTTCAGTTGGGATTAGGCACCACATCTTGCTCCACCAGAGCTTCAGTATTCAGCAGCACTCCCTCAGTCAAGCCTTTTGTAGTAGAGTGAATAGATAAGAGCCACTTTGAACAAAAGGAAAACACCAATATCCAACTTAGAGTTTTAAAGGACTGTGCCCTTAAGAGGATAAACATTTGTGGGTCAGATGAGATGAGACCAAATGACAGCTGGTTATAATGTCATCTACAAAATGAACCTCTAGATTTGTGTTTTTGCAGGCACCATGTCAGTATTTAAACTGGAAGTTCACAGATGTCACCTGCAACCAGGCATTTATTAGACAATACCAGCTGTCAGTCACAATGGTGTCCAGTCATATGTGCCTTCTATTTTCCTCTAAATGAGAACATAAGCTACAAAACTAGCATCATGTGATTTGGAGAAGACCTGAATATAATGTTTTGTTTTGTTGTTACCATTTTGTCATTCCCATTCCCATTCCCATTCCCATTGCCTACCATTCAAACAGACTTGGAGTTGCAACCAGTGGAGTTGCCCCCTTGTGGCTTTTCAGTATATTTTTACTTCAGAGTTGGCCTCATCTGGCAAACTTGAAGACTACTTCCAATTTTTATATGCTATGGTGTATGGTGTATGGTGTAAATCTTTGGACAGAAGAATTTTGTCTGGTGAGCACCCAGCTCTACATGTCACTTGGTTAATAGAATCACTATAGCAGTGGCAGCATCACACTGTTGTTTCTTTTCAGCACCCAGGACAAGGAAATTGATTAGAAGTGAGGGAGGGGTGAATGCAGCCAAATATTGTAGAAAGCAATCCCTGAAAGAAAAAAAAACTGCTCTGGCATGCATGCAACCTGAAACTGGAGCAATGGTTCACCTTACAGCAAGAGAATGAACCAAAGCAAACAGCCAAGACAATGCTGGAGTGGCTCCAAGACAAGCCTCTGACTGTCCCTAAGTAGAGCAGCCAAGGCCCAGATTTAAACCCAGAGAACATCTGAGGAAAAACCTGAATCTGTCTGGAAGAAAGGGATTGACCGCCCAAATCCTGCTGTGCAAGGCTGGCAGAGATTTCCCAAGAAGACTCAAAGCTGTAATTGCTGCCAAAGTGGCTTCTACAAAGTGCTGAATAATTTAAAACAAAAAGCTACTACACGCTACACTCACCAGCCTCTTTTTAGGTATACAGGACACCTAATAAAGTGGCAGCAGTGGCCTTCTGCTGCTGTACCCATCTGCTTCAAGGTTTGACATTTGTGTGTTCAGATATGGTCTTCATATTTTGATTGTTGAGTGTTTATATGTGTTACTGTTGCCACTATCTTATCTTGACCTTGCTCTCCTGGCTTTAAGGAATCCCTGCCCAGAGAACTGCTGCTCACTGGATATTTTATCTTTTTTGACCATGTTCTATAAACCCTGATTCAAATGAGTAGGTTGTTATCAGGCTTTTGTACAGTTTGATGATGAGCTGCCCATTTGAATCAGGTGTACTGGAGCAGGGCAACATCTAAAACATGCAGGGCAGTGTTCCCTGAGGACCAGGATAGGTAAACACTGCCTTAATGTACTGAGTTGCAGTCATGTGATTGGCTGATTAGATATTTGCATTAAAAAAGCAGTTGAAAGAGTATACCTAATAAAGTTTGTGTCCACAAGTCTCAATTGCCAGGCTATAGACACTGAATTTACATAAGTGCATTTACATAACTCTCATTTTTTTTGGTCTCTCACAATGTCCATATGGTTTTCTCAGTGCTGCGCTGTTTCATCTGTTCATCCCTGAAATCTATTTTGAGTTTTTGCGGTCCAATGGCTGATATTCTTTCCTTTTATTCTCGGCTATAATTTGATTGCTCCAGATTGAGTGAGGCGTTGTATTCTCTCAATCTATCATAAGCAGCATCTCTATTTGTAAACCTTGGCTATAAATCTCTTGAACGCACTAGAAAACTAGATATCTTTTTAATTTGAAAGATGTTGATACCTTGGATCAGAACATGTTCTCAGTCGTGTGTTTATGTCTGAATGTAAATGTCTGCCTGCTTTCTGTTGGTGTGCATTGTGTGCATTGTGCACTTGTGTTCTCTAAATACTATATTGTCCCCTTGACAGAATCTGTAGCTTCAATGCCATAATGTAGTCTCCCAATTGCTCATTATTTGCCGAGCACACACCAACAAAACACATTTTTACAGACTGTATTACTTAATTAAAACCAGTGTGAGATTCATCACAGTGAATGACAATTTTAAGAAAGAGAGACACCTTGAAGGTGGCTGTATCTTAACAGTTAAGACAAGAAAATATTTGTTTGCAGCAGGGCAAGTTGAAAACTTACATGTTGTCACCTTGAAGGTGAATTTGGAAGGACTTGGAAAAGTTGCCTTTTTACACAGCAGTTATAGAACAGCTTACAGTATGCATTTGTTATTGATCAATAAGTAACCTTACAGCATAATGCAAATCAAGTGATGTGAGAGGACTTTACTTCTGCGCCTTATAGGCTCTGTTTATAAGCCTTGAAATATAGTGGTTCATGACCCTTCAACCAATTACAGGGCAGTTTGGAGAAAGAGAGAGGGAGTGCTGCTATTGGCTGCTCTTCTACACATTCAGGTCCCTTCAGAGGAAAGCGCTGATAAAACAAATTCCTATGCTGCACAGAAACCTAAAAAAGAAACAGTCTAAAAGAGAGTTGGTCAATGAATGCAATTAAAAATGTGTCAATATCGGCAGAGAGGTTTAGAAATGAGGAGTCACTTTTCACATACTGTGTGATACAAGGGAATCTGTCTCTGCTCAGGACAAATATATGCAACAATATTCACACTTTTGTGCCTTTTTATTCCCCACAGTGTTCACCAGCTAGTAGCTAACTTCATCTGTTTGTGCAGATGTGTTACAGTATCTGATCACTGTGACTGGTAGCACAAGGAACACTCTGAGTTTACACACAGAAGTTTGAGCCACCCTTATTTAAAAAAGGGGTTATAGCCTTAAAGCATATCTCACAATAAGTTGGTTATGTAGTTACATCCCTTTACTTTTGGCCATAGGTCACTTCCTAGTCACCCTCACTGACATACAACTCACAACATGTTCCATGATTTACCTTTAGCATAGCTTTGACAACATACTGTATCTACTCAGTCCCTATCAGCAGTAACCATAGCAACCAAGGCTACAGTACAGTCTCCAGAGATAAGACTAGGCAGCAGTCTTAATCAGTCAAAATCAACTGTACTGCTCATGGTCATTCGGTTATCCAAGTTGTCTCTAGTCAAGAAGGAGTGAATTATAACATACAGTATGTTAACTGCAGGGTAATGGCTATATTTTGACACAAAATAACCTTCATACTATTCATATATAGTGCTATATTTTTCAGTATGTGCAACAGAAACACAACATAAGAGCATGAGACATTTATTTCCCCTTGATTAACTTGTAATCCCCTCACTTTTCACGCACAATCCTTAATAGGGTAGATTTCAGTTTGTTGTAGAGCACTTTCCTGTATTTGGTAACAGCAGATTGTTGTCTTTGACATTTTAACCTCCTGCAAAGCAAAGTGAGTTTCTATATGCTATAATATGACTTTGTGGAAAATTTTAGATTTTAGTCAAAATTTGACTCACTGTGTTAAGTCAACACAGAGTGTTAAGCCGACTCTGAGATGTTTCAATGAACACCTCAGCAGTGCTTGTATGAATACATGCTGTCAGGCAACCACATCAGTTGTAAGAGGTAAAATAAACCTAATCAAGGAAAACTAACAGTATTTGTTTTTGCAGTATGGAATAATTTTACCTGACGAAGATCCATCTGAAGTCTAGCTCAGTAGTTTTTCATATTTGTATCACACACTAACAGAGGAATATATCTCATTTTTATCTAATGTTGCCGTTAATTCTCACATCTCATTAAACGCAGGGGCTTTGTTTTGGAGTCTGCATGATTTGTTATTTCGTTGAACATTTTAAATTACATGCAGACAGGTCAAAGCATCTGATTAATGTGTTGAAGAGTATTGTAAGCACTCTAGTATAAAACATGGGCCCATGTAAAGCAAAGATCCACATGATGCATTTCCTTTACCCCTGCTACAGTGAGATAAATCTTTGTTGATTATATAAGTGGTCTAACAAAAATTACACTGTGTTGTTCCATAATTATGATACATCTCCAGAATAATTTTCAGCATTATAAGGCCATAAAACAAACTGAGTATGTAAGTTCTAACTCTCGTGTGTCCAGGTTATAATGTTATACGAGTTCAACTGCTCATCATGGACAAAAGTGGAGGGGGAAATGATTTGTATCGGCACTGGATACATAAATCAGATTTATACTTGAATGTTATGTGCTTCGGGCCCAATTAAAATAAATCTGCATATGTTTGTGTAATTAAGATGGTGACAGAATAATGTAACTAATGCCTCATATTCAGTCTTTGCTCATTACATTACACGCTGCAGTCAAATGATCGTATGGCATTGTACACTGTAGTACTGCCTGCTGCGTTGTGTTTAAAGATGTAGATAGGTGGTATGTGAGGTTAGATAACTCTGGGGATATGAACATCAGAGATGTTGTCAGTAGAGGACATCATTTTTTGGAACCTTTTTTGTTCATCAAGGAAACAAAGTGTTTTCTCAACATATTTTCACAAAAATATGTGCAGGGATGGTGTAATGAGCAACCCAATGCGCTTTAATAAGTGACATTCTAGTTTGAAGACCAGTTTGCGCAAAAAACATATCAGAAACAAATGAGTTATTCAATGAGAGTATGTCTAAATGTCTTAAAACATGCCTGGAGGGGATCTTAAAGAAAACCTCTTGGAACCTGACAAATGAGCATCAGCCAGCTGAAAATGAGTGCCTCTCATATAAAAACAAACAGATCACCTCATCCATTTATTCATTATATCCACACCTTCTGTCAACTGCTATTATTAAAGTAAGATCTGCACTTTTGCAGCAAATAAAGTGAATAAATTGTCACCAAACCAGGTTTGAGTCCTGTGTGTGAAATCTTCTGTCCAAATACAGTCTTTTTCCTGTGTTTTGATGTGAACACCAGGCAACCACCATCTGTCGATCCAAACACTCACCTGCCAAATGTTGTTTATTATTATCTAAGAACTTGGGCAGCTAACCAACCATTGTATGGGGGAGTATTTTCCATGATTAAAACTGGTTTTGTTTAAAATGATCTAAATCAAAGAGTAAATATTAGAAAAATAAGAGTCACTGAAATGTCCTTATCATACACAGGTTGTTAAATATTCTCTGTTTGAGGGTTGTGACCTTTTACTCAGAAACTACTTTAAATCAGTTTCAACAGTTGTTGGTCTCACATTAACTACCTCTATCTGATTCTTATGTGCAGTTTAAAAACAGCTGTTTCATGCATATGCATATATTTCCAGTGAGATTAGTATGTTTCTTGAGTAGTCCAGACTTTCTTTTAATTGCAGACACATTTTTCCCCTTGCCCTCATCCATCTTTCTAGCATCTTACTTTAAATTACTTGCTACCCTCCTTGTTATCTGCTCTTGTGAGGCTAATTTCTGTCTTGACCAGTTGAGCTGTACCTCTTTTTTTCAGTAAATGCTATATCAGACCCACCTCAGCAAAATGCATGCAACACTGAGACGTTAATAACTCCTCTCCTTCTTGCTCTCCTGCCCACTTTGCAAGGATAGGTCATTTATAGAGATGATGGACAGGCGATCTGTGCCAGGCTGTGGTGACCTTTACAACCTTTCAGTGACCTTTCACAACCTTCTGACTAGCTGATTAGTGTCCACCCCATCCTTCTCTGATTAGTCTGAAAACTGGGGCTATTTGGGCAACCTTTTCAACTGAAAGGTCCACTCCCTGTTCTGCTTTCTATTTCTTTTCATGCACTGTTCTTCTTCGTCATCTTTTCTGTTGCCTTCCATTGCAGTAGTGCTCAAACACTCATACACATACAACCCAGTGCTCCCATCTCCCATCTCCTCTTTTTGCTTCTGAAGGGTAAAATGATGAGGCTTATCGACCACCGTGTTGTTAACCACAGCAAATTTGTAGTTGCGTTCTCCTGCATTTCACTGAGTCCTCACAATGGACTCCATGTTCTACTGTTACTCTGCACCTGCTGTAGCTGCTCTTCTTTAATACAAACTCTTTCAGCAAAACTTTACATTACACTTCAGTGAACACATATGGTAATATGTTACTGCAGTCTTATTAATAGTGTAATTTCCAGGTAATAACTTAGTAATAAGAATTTCTATAGGTTACCAGTGGTGTAAAATGTTATAATAAAATGTTTTTCATGTGGTAATGACCATGTTAGAAAACTGTTGAAAATTATTCGCATTATATTTATATTTATGTTATATGGGAAATGGCTAATCTACCTCTTTCTGTATAGTTTTACCACTGTATTAGATTGTTATTACAAAGCTGTTACCAGGAAGTTACTTAAAAAAATAAGATAGTGGGGTAAATAACAAATTTGGTAGAGCTGGCTCCCCATGAGGCAAGGGCCCATTGCTGCAACCTGGGTTTGATTCCATCCGTGATTAAAACCCAGGTCGCAACCCAGGTATGCAATAAAGACAAAAAGGAAATAAGATGGTAATGCAATGGTAATGCAATGGTATTAACTCTTACCGTACAGTTACCTTGTTCTCACTGTACCATTCATAAAGTCTTATGCCTTATGCCTTTGCCCTTTTACACATTTGCTTGTGCAAATATCACAACTCCTGCTATGTATTCCATATACCACAAAGATGCTTTTGTGAGGCAGCAAGGGGAAATGAAAACAGACCATTATACTTATATAATGTATATACAGCATAAGATTGGGTCAGAGAAATAGCTCACACTGCAGATCTTTCCCCTGTGGTCAATCAACAGTATTGTTCAACTTCAGGTGCGACCAGTGCCACAACCAAAGATGGAAATGTTCAATATATTATATAAAGCAGTTACTATAGGCCTGACTGTAAACAGTCAGCAGTGCCTATACACACTGCATTTGTTCCTCTGAGATGCAACCAAATGAGGGACTTATTTTATCTCCCCAATCCATATTTTTCACTTTTTCTATCATTTATCTTTCGTTCTCTGTTGTATTTCATTTATCTTTCTCTCCCTGTTGTATTTTTATCGCTGTCTGTCTTGTTTTACAGGGTTTGGGGAAATGAGATACAGAGTGTGTGAGAGAGACAGAGAGAGTGGGATAGCGAGAGACAGAAAGAGGGAGAGAGAGAGAGAGAGAGAGAGAGAGATATGAGGACAAGGTGGCGTGTTTACTGTGAGGCTTCTGTTGGTCCCTGTGGGAGAGCCCGGTGGCCTTCACCTTGAGGTGTGCACACACAGATAAACATGTTCCTGCTCGTAACACTGGAAAATGCTCAAGTGGATGTAGATGACAAATGGGGACATACACATTGTCAGCGCTAAATCTAAAAGGCTATAAAAGTCAATTATTATTAGTTTAATTAACAATGAGTTTGTTGTTGAGGATTTAGTCTACAATTCTAATATGATAACAGTGCATCAAAAGGCAATAGGAAACAATTGGTTGATAATTTGAAAGGGGGTTGTTCACACAGAGAAGCCTAATAAAATCACCAAAATAAAACTGTCTTCAGTGTCAGAGCTTCAGCATTTCAGCTCATTGTTTAGATGTCCAGTATCAAATATACTGCTATGGTTCACCCCCACAAGTAGGACTGCAACTAATATGCCTCACAGGTTTTACTAGGATTTTCAGTAAAAGGAAATGCATATTTATCTGTGTTTCTATCAACTGCTTAGTTTACCAAGATAGGCAGTAGTGCAAAAGTATCCGTCCCCACAGAAGGTTGCTGCTTCAATTTATTATTGTAGTAATATTTGCTCTTTGCAGTAAGTGGAAGAATATTGTGGATTCTTTATAAGGCTGCACATTTCTCCTCTTGCCCGCTGTAACTGCTTTTTCTGGTATTTTTCCGGTGCAGCGAAATGCAGAAGCGGGAGGGACATTTTTACTTACATGATCACCTCTGCATGCAAGAGTTCACAAATCAAACCTATGCATTAAGGTAATGTAGGATTTCCTCTTGGGGCTCCCTATAGTTGGTAAATGCTATTGTTTGTGACGGGTGCGTGGTAGAATGTTTGTAATTCTTCTTGCACCATGGACACAAAACCAAAAGTTAGTGCCAATTCAAGCGATGCAGACCTGCTCAGGCTTCGACAAAGGTCCCACATACACTCACATCCATCCATACAATCAAAACCAATCTTTGAGACACTATTTGAAGGTTGAACTCCTACACTGTGCCGTTAAAATGCTAGTGGAACCCCACCTACTGATCTTGTTACTCATTTCTTGGTGGAGAAGGTTGTTTGTGAATTGCAGTGAAGCATCAAATTCAGGATTTTTGAAATCAGGCTAGGCCTGATTGACAGCTTGACCATTGCACATCCACTTTCCTGCCGATTTTACTCTAAATGAGAAGACCTGAAAATAGCAGCTGAGACCGTAAGCCCCTTAACACAATGTTTAAATTAACTGACATTTATCACAGATTTGCATATAATTAGAGCCAGCAAAGTTGCCCCCTGAGAGTACAGGTTTCAGTCACTTCCTTATTGGCTTCACTTTCTGGATCCACTGATTAAATCTATTTTTATATGCAGTACATGGAAAAAAAAAACTTTAACAACGATTCAACACAACCTCCTCAGAACCAAACAGCACAGAGACAAAGTAATAGAGTAGCTGATAAACTAGTTCCTCAGTTGGACCAAAAAACAGAAAGCATGAATACTTGATTTAACTTCATCAGCTTGGTTAATAACATGACTCCATATAGACACCTAAGTTGGTCTGTTATTGCTTGATGCTTGATGTCGTGATCTACTGGATGTGTAGATCACGAGTGCACTCAATAATGAAGGATGATAATACAGGTGTGACATGTGTTTTGTTTCAACTGTGTATATATGTGGAACAAAGGAATAGGTTTTATAGCTCAATTATTAAAAGATCTTTTCGTGGGATTTGTTGAAAATATTTTTTTAATCATTGTTATTGTTTTCAAGATTTTAATTAACATTAAATCTTAATTAATCTTTAATTAAAAATTTATTGTGTGACGTGATTGTATAGCCCATGTTTGCCATTTGTTGAGTGTACTGTGACAGATAAAGAGGCAAAGCTCACTGAGGCTCATTTTGAGTTTATGTTTGTAATATCATCACCTTTCTCCTTGCATGTGGGCATATTGTTCTAGCCTTTGTCTAGCACTTGGTAAACACACTGTTCGCAAGGCAACTGTGTCATCATTAAAAGGAAAGTGGAGTGTATTGCTTTCTTTGCCAAGAGATTTGGCCCCTCACTGCTCCACACATTTATTCCGTTCATAAATAGCTAAATATGACAGACCAGAGCAAATATCTATAATTCAAAGAACTCCCATTTCCCTCCACTAATTAGCCTCCTCCACCATTTCCTCCTCTGAAAGTCTTTAATATTTCCCGAACATAGTGCTATCTCACAAACTGTTTCAAACAGCCCATCTCATCCTTAACATTTATTTTTTTCAAATGTAAAACATCTCACATAATATGATAATCGTCTTCGGTGAAACATTTTAGCAATATTATGCTTCATAAATAATTCAAGAGTAGACAAATATATAAATAACGTTTAATTGAATACCACAGGGAAATTATGAAGTAACAATGCCAAAGAAAACAAACAGTAACCTCCACAATAACTTCTCTGTTTTAGTTTTTTTTAGGTTTTTAGTTGCACAACCCAACAAACTTATGACAAACATTGTTTGATTTACAGTGCCATATAGTATAAGTAACCCATTTAATGAAAAATAAAGAAATTAAAACATATCCCCAAAATGTTTTGGCTGTGCACCAAATATGTTTGGTACAAGAACAGGAAATTAGATTTGCATATTACCTTGTGAATATTAAATTGCCTTAAACTGTTAAAATTTCCCTTGCCCTTTTTGATTTATTAAACAGAGTTTAATATCCATTTTATTTGTTTGTCTCTGATTTTGTTTAGGTTGTTTAGGCATTTTACAGGATAATTGTTAGCAAAATCATTAGACATCTCATTGTGATACAACAGTTATGGAATTATTAATGCAAGAGCTCTCAATTGTAAACATAATGTTCACTCCACCCACTAAAAGGAAAACAACAATATTTAATTAACTAGTTTAAACAACGTGGGTTTGCAGATCTGAATCTCAACTTGGTATTATTGTAAACATCAAATAAGTGCAAACAAGATGGTTCCTTTTGGAAAAAAAATTATAAAATGTTTATATTCAACTTTAACAATTTTCCTCTTACATTAGCTTAGTATTGCATATAGACAACTGAAAACAGTGGAAACATATAGGTTTGGTAAAAGATTTTTAAACCTTCCCTACCAGCACCTGCAAATCTCACAATTTCTCCTTTGTTTAATGTGATATAAAAGTATAAAAATGGTGTAGGATTTTTTTGGACAGACCTAAAATCTCCTGGCTGTAGCTTAATATAAAACAGATAAATATGAAGGCCATATTTTCTGTCCAGTGTGTGCAGTGACTGCAAATAAGAGTATTCACAATATAATTATACACGTGACGTCACAATCTGCACTCCCATTTTGAAGCCTCCACATTCACAATTTGACTGGCCCCATGCTGATGTCTGCTTTCCTCTGAGAGGGAACATTCATTCACTGTCTACAGCTTTATCCTCCACATGAGGGTCACAGGGCAGCAGGAAAATGTTTACTGACTTAGTAAATCAAGTGAGAATATTATTTAAATTAAGTTGTTTTTGCAACCAGTTGAGTCGCCTTCTGTGGCTATTTAATATATTTTAACTCTGGTTTGTTTTCAGAGAGGAACCCAGAGGACTAGTTTATTTTTGTTTAGAAACTGTAAGGTCTTTAGTATTCACCAACCAAATCCAGTCCTGAGTACTGGTTAAACTTCTAGCAACGAAACTAAGCCAGGAATGGATGAGGAGTGAGTCTCACCATTCCTTCTCCTCCTCCTCATTCTATGCATTTTCATTTATCTGAAAGTGACTTTTATTTTCTGTCATAAAATCAAGTGTCTGTGGGGAGCATTGATTCAAGCCAGTTTTACACTTTTAAGGTAAATCCACTTAAAGTCTTAACTGATTTTGATGAAAGTCCAAATTAAAGCTCGTTTGCTTTTCACTGACAAAGAATAAGTGAAATGTAAATATAGCCCTGGTAAGGCAAAATGTGTCAGCGTCTCGCTTCTTGTTTACACATCCATCCATCCAATATTTACCAGCTCAGTCTCTGAAGGGAATATCAGCCTCCTTGGCAGCTTAACACCACCAGCTATAGTCACTTACTTGGTGATTTAGCTGGAAACATTAATGCTGCAAAGTTGCACCATGAAGCCAAAACAATGAGCTATAGAGCTGAGGCAAGGCTGCAGAGTCTGTGGGTCCTATACAGGGATAAAATATTTAATATGATGTGTATTGAAATACTCTGAATGTATATTTGGTAAATAATTTGTATTTCACAATACGGATTGTGCTATCCCACATAATTCACACATACCAGTAAAATAAGTTTCAGTGTCTTGCCCAAGGACATGTCAGCATGCAGACTGAAGGAGCCCAGGGATCCAACCACCACCATTGTTATTATTGGATTACCTGTTCTGTCTCCAAAGTCATAATTATCCAATAAGATGATAAATATATGACAAGCATGATAAATCTAATCTAAGTACCAGCTGCTGCATCTTCTCTAGTACTGTAAATATTGTTGTACTAGTTAATGATTATCAACGACACAACCATCTCCTTTTTAAAATCTAACTAAACCCCTAAACCACTTTTTCAGTGAAAACCAGTGTAGTTTCACCAGAAGTCACATGACTCAGTTTCTATGAACCAACATGTTGGTAGCCTAAGATGCAGCAAAAATGAACGGGACTGCTGCAGGATTCAACCTGGCAGAGTCCACTGTGTACTTTAAATCCATGGAGATCAACCAATACATCACAGACAGACTCAATCAGACTGAATCTTATATTGTCCTCAGTGTACTTTACAAAAGGTTGTAAACAGCTGGAGAGGACATTAGTTGAGTTGCCTGACATATTGGCAGAGTTATGTGTTGCTTAGTATATACCAGTGTTGTTTTCGTCGATGATGACGTTGACGAAATCATTTCGTTGACGCCACTTTTTTCGATAACGAGACAGTGACGAGATAAACATGGCTCTTTGATGACTAAAACATGACGAGACTTGTGTGAGTTGACGAGACGAGAATGGACCAAAATGTTAGTGGGTGGTATGTCAGAAGTTTAAAATGCATGACTCTCACTCACTCATTTTCTACCGCTTTATCCACTAAGGGTCGCGGGGGGCACTGGCGCCTGTCTCCAACTAACATGGGGCGAGAGGCAGGGTACACCCTGGACAGGTCGCCAGTCCGTCACAGAGCCACATAGAGACAGACAACCATTCAATCTCACATTCACACCTATGTAAAATGCATGACATTTCTGCTTATTGTGTGTGTCAATTAAAAGTATCTGCTGCTGCATTCTATCCTTGTTTGGTCACACCCACCACCTGGCCTGCAGTGCACAACGTGCTCAACACGTCACACTGTTGTCAGTTATCACAGGTATATACATGTATGTGTATAGCAGTGAACAGCATAGTATCCAGCCAGAGGGTGTTGCCTTAGTTGTGAGTCATTAGCTACTGAAGCTCTATATGGGTATTTAATAAGCAAGTGCAAATCTTCACAGTTTAGTGTGAGGAATTGAAATATTACACCTGATAAAAAAAAAAAAAATCAGTGTATCTACTGCCTCCCTGTTTAAAAACCAGTTACTGCATTCAAATTTTGCCATTGGCTATTTTAGTCCATCATTGCTTGTCACTCTTCTGTCTAATCAGCTACCACTACCAGACCACCCCCCATTAATTAATGTGCACTCTCCTTCCCTCCCTCCCTCCCTCCCTCCCTCCCTCCCTCCCTCCCTCCTCCTCTCTCACTCAGGTCTCAGCCCACTTCTTTTGCATTTTTCAAAATCAGTCATTGGGTGGATGTAGCTACAGAAGAAGGGGGGTTTAGTTACAGGCAGTTCATCAATAGCAATACTTTCTTTGAGCCAAGCTACGACGGCTGGGTCAACTCATTTATTTATATGATTTGATGCAAAAGCAGGCAATTTGAAATATGAAAAAATGTGTTTTTAAAAAAAAAACATGAATCATATAAAAGCTGAAGTTTTACTGGCTGTATAGCTCATATTTCCTTCCTTATTTATTCCCCTCTCTGCCTTCTTTTCTTCCTCCATGTCTGTCTCGACCTTGTCGCAATATGTTTTTCTGCACTGCAGAATAATGTGAAAGTTTTTCAACATCTCTTTAAGAAGCAGCCATAAGACATGGCTCCCCCTAACTTTTCCCACAGCAGCATCTCTGGACTCTCACTCCTCCAGAACACAGCATAGAAAATATACAGTAGTGACCAGTGCAGTGAACTGGACAAACTGGATCTATAGGGACGAGACATATTCCCGTCACCACAGGAACCAAAGAATATATGAATGATGTCAGTGACGATCTACCATGTCAAATGAATAAAATATATCAATGCAGACTTAGTATTCAGCACGGCATCTGATGTAATAGGAGTAAGTTTCATATTGTACATGCCTGTTCCAGCGTTGAGGAGTCAAATCAGTCTGTGAGGACATTCAGCCTCCATGGCTTTTTTGACGGGGTATTGGTACGACTGAAATGTAGAAATGAAAAGAATGACGCTGCAGAACTGGTTTCGTGCTCTGGTGACTGACTGAACCGCTCAGTTCTCAGTTTGTCTCAGAACATCCATATTAATTATTCAATACTGATAGCATTTTACACGTTTTACAAAGCCATGTATAATTTAGTAACTTCCTCCAAGACAAATAAGGGATAAATAAGATCTTAGAACATGGAAACATCTTTTAAACATGTTGGTAGTCCTGTTTTCATTTGATTACTTGATTTTTATTTTTTTTTTTACATTTTTATGCACTGCCCAGACATTTCCAATTTTCTGCAACTCCATATAGCAAAGGAGGGATAACCCAAGAATCTAAGACAATGTTGTAATATTTCAGAAGTATTCCAGAATAACAAATTTAAGATACCATTACTTGAGTGTTTCCCTAATAAATTAAATTATATTACTTTCTACTGTGTTAGTAAAAGTCTCAAAATGTAAAAGATAAATTTATAAACTTTTAATTCCTATGCTATAAATTAAAGGTACATTAACTGAGCATGACTTGATCAGCTAAAACATAAAAATGCTACATACAATACTTGGGGGTCGCAAACAATGATCTTGCTTATAGTATCCTAATACAGTATATCACAATACATTACATCATCACCTCTGTATTGGTAGACAGTGTGTATCATATTGGCAGATTCTTGCCCTATTTTGGATGTGGAGCTATTGAAATCATAATTTTAAAGTGACAAACATCACCAGACAGCAATTTCCCTCTGCTGTATAGAGCTTTAATGCATCTTTCTACTGGTTTCACAGATCACAACTTTGCTGCGATAATCCACTTCCATTGCTCTCATCCATTTGTTTTCTGCAGGTGTTTGTTTCTGTGCTGTGTTAAAGCAACTGTGCACTACTAGCACTGCAGAATCCGAAGCAAATTCAGTCATTATCCAGTGACTGCAGCAGATTATTTAGCTGTTTAAAAAACAGGTATTTTCCTTGGGTTTTGCTTAAAACAAGACAGATTCTTAAATACTGGACAGGTGGCAATAATTGTTTGGTCTTCAGATAAATGATAATGTTGGTCACTATGCTTTTGGTTTACAGACAAGCAACACATTCACCTGATCACATTTAAAGGCCATTATAAATCCATCCTCTCTTGTTACAAAACAGGTCATTGGCAGAAAAGGTAGGTTGGCAATAAGCTCTATGTCTCTCCCCCTTTCTCTCTCTCTCTGTGTCTTTCTCTTCTATTTTATAACCATCTAACTCAATCTGATAGCAACTAATGAGTGTGATTACTTTAGAAGCTGCTAATAGCTGTAGCTAATCCCCGGTCTGCCCCCTTTCATTTCATCTCAACCTGCTCCTCCTGCATCACTCTACACATTATGAATAAATGTGTGGCCCCTGACTGCACACACTCCCATCACCTGTTCTCCATCACTAATGACAGTTAGCAATGTTGTAAATGTTCCACCTGAAATACAATTAGTTGTGGCAGTGTTGATGTTGTTGTGCTTGTCTCCAAAGTGGGAATCTGACTTGACTGAGAAATATTTTTTTGCTTTTTATGTGATTGGTATTCACTTCATGTCTCTTTGACACACACAAGCAAATAGGGTTCACGACACAGAGTTGAAATATCAACATATCAACATATCAACATTTTATCATGTTGCAAAGTGACAGGACCCAAATGCGAGCAACAAGCACAAGATGTTTGGTACGCAATTAATTATCACTTACAATAGATGGTAAAAAAAAAGGGCATGATGGAGAAATCTGCATGAGCTTTCTGAGTGAAAGGTGTGTAGAGCATATACTGTGAGCTGAGGGACTAATAGGGGGAAACAATGGTGAGCAGTGTGGAGGTGGAACTGGTGAAGCGGAGGTGGAAACGGAAATGGAATTAGTAGAACACAGGTGATGGTAAAAATGGGAAATACCAAGTAAGGCCAAGTGGAATAAAACAGAAGCACAGATACACAATAAAACAAGAAGTAAAGTAAAAAATAAACACTCTAAAAACCAACCAAAATAAAAACTAAGAGTCCACTTCAGTTAAAACACTAAAAGTCATTCAGGAGTCCAGAGGTCACGACACATGTCCCTGATTAAGCTCTAAGAGGAGGCATTTTCAAAATGAAGGTTAAAAGGTGATGCTGAGTATCAGTCACTAGGGAAGTTAGTTTAAATTCATTTTTATATGTAAACGAAAATTTAAGATTTCTGCCAGTGAAATATTGAGCTCATACTTCTTGGTCTTCTCCTTAAGTGAAATCAATAAGCAAGGCCCATCTGTGTACGCCAGTACCAATATTTCTTTTGGAAATATAATCAATATTATTTAGTGTTAATTAAAGTCTTGAAATGCCACAAGCACTCATGCTGGATCATATTTACAGCTTGGAAGCTGAATGTGTATAAGAATATTGTTATGTCCTGTAATGTGAAACAATATACAGCAAGCTGTTTGATAAATAGTTCACAAATGTGTGTTTGTTGGTGGGTAGTAATGCTGTTTGGTGGCATATTTGTTGGTGCAAGAATGAATGTGATAAGGTTTGTGAGAGGAGGGCTCCAGAGCAATACCTCATTGGAGTCACATGGAGAAACCATCTCTCAAGGTTATCACTCTCTCCACACTGTCTTCCCTTTCTCTCTATGCATGTTGAACAGTGATAAGTACAACCAAAGCCACGTAATAAACCACACAAAGAAGCAACTCTAAAGCACAAACTGGATTTGTAGCTATTGTGCTGCTGAAACTGCAAAAAGAGAACAAAAGTGATGGTGTTATTTCACCAAACGCATAACAGATTTTATGTTGCATTTGTAGCACGACTATGGTCATTTGCATTTACTTGCATTACTGGCATTAGTAACATACTCCAATAAAACTACAACCTCAAATAAGAGAAAACATATCTTTTATTGCTTCCCTTTATTGGCTGTCAATTAATTTTACGGGTGCAACTTTTAAATATAAACAAATGTCAGTTGCTGTCAAACCACTCTCAAGCTAGTATAGTGAGGCAGCAGGGAACAGTTTGAATATGAACGTAGACTACTTCTTTCAGAAAGATCTGCAGTCTCACCCCAGGAGTAGGAAATGTCTGATGCTTGAAAATGCCCAGGAGCATTTGCTCCTCAGGCCGTATCCTCACAGAAACAGAATGTAATGAGGAAGTAAATAAAAGACAGAAAATAATAGTTAACATAAAGTGAACGGACCAAACACAAGCTAAGGATGAAGACAACAATGAGGGAGATAGCGACAGTGAATGCCAGCACAAGACAGAGGTGGGACTATGATATAATCATTTTCCCAACGTACTTAGGTTGCGTTTGTAGATTTTTCCCAGTCTGAGACCCATTTGCAAAAAATACCCTACCAGGGCTCCAATAATGCTGTTTCTATGTGGATGATATAAAAGAAAACTTCTTAAAACCTTTGTGTGGACAGCCCCTTCTCATAGTCCTGACTCCTACAGGCAGCGTGTATGTGTGTGTGTTGGTCACAAGGCTGAGTGTCGTCCTTGCAGCAGCATCTCTGTCACTCAGTGCAGAAGCTCAGTTCATGTCTTTTTTTAGACCATAATCAGTGGGGAACTGTCAGAAAAATGCTCACATACAGCAGCTGTTCCCCATTTCAGATCCAAGGTGGGAAGTTTTGAACCATCTCTCAATGCGGACTGGCTTTCATAACAGCGAATTATTAAAGTTCTTCACTCAGGTTCAAATATTTCAACTTGAGCAACTGAAGCAAATGATGCAAATTTAGCTTTTTCTCAGGATTCACGTCCCCCTGAGCTGATGCATCAACTTGGTTATTTGAAATGAGTTTGGGTGTAATCTCACTGCAAAAAGAAAGGGCCTCATGTTCAGTATGAACGCACCTATGCCATAAAATACATAAATGCATGCTGAATTGATTCATTGCTGCAAAAATCCATTAAGATGATTCTCACCTTTGTAAATAGGGAGCAAACAGAGACATCATATTTAATCATCTGGGTGTGTTAGTACCTAATTTGTGCAAGTGTACATTATATACACAAGGACATACACAAATTGAAAATGCATACAAAAGTGGTTTGTATGTGCAAACTGTACAGGGGACGGGGAACCTCATGTGTTTCACTAAGTGGCATTTTTGTTTTGATATAGTTTCCTGTCTGGATAGATAAATATATTCCCCCCGCTGCCTGACAAACATACCCACGCACAGGTTTGCGGAGCTATTTGTCAAGGCATTGGACAAAATGCATAGGCTTCCCTATTCATCAGGACATCCTTAAACAAACATTATCTTAACCCTTAACACTCACACTCACTCCCTCACACTCATTCTCTCACACTCAGGGTATGAATGTGACTTAGTTGTCTCATTAATCTTATTTTTTTTCTTTCCCAAGTCAGTGTCTTTCCTTCCGTATTATTATCACTAACAATAATACTGCTGTCATTATTATTATGCTTTGATTAAAAGTTCATCAGTACAATTTCTTATCAATAATCTCTGCTGCTGCTGCTTGTATAAATGACACCGTAGTTCTATAAACATGACATAGTTGATTCTAAACTTGATACAACTGTTGTATATTTGCTTGTTGTATATTATTTTGCCCCTTTCTGTCCCCCACCTCTCCTCTGTCCCCCATTTTCCTCTCACCCCAACCGGTCGAGGCAGATGACCGCACATCTTTGAGTCTGGTTCTGTCAGATATTTCTTCCTGTTAAAAGGGTTTTTTCTCTCCACTGATGCCTAGTGCTTGCTCATTGTGTGAACTGTTGGGCTTCTTTTCTCTCTGATATATTGTAAAGGTTTTGGCCTTACTGTGTACAGTGCCTTGAGATAATGTATGTTAAAATTGAATTGAATAGAATTGAATTGAATTCAATTCAATTATAGCCAGTTTTTATAGCAAAACCTTAACCTTAACCTAGCCACAATTCAAATCTTAGCCCTAACCTTAACCACTTCCCCAGAAATGAGGGTCTTGTCTTAGGAGCAGGTGTCAGTCTCCATGAGGTCTAAAGTCACTATTAAGGCCAGAAAATGTCTGAAGGAGGTAACAAATACAAGCACAAACACACACTCATTCAAACCTTCTTACTCCTCTCACTCCTCTTCTTTGATTTGCAGAAGGATTATTGTAACATTTCTGTCCCTCATAAATCACTGTGACAGGGAAGGGCCACATTACACCTGAGTACTGGAACTCCCAACTTTCTTTTTTTCTTCTTTACCTTTTTATCACATTTTCTCACATTTGTACTCTCTTTTTCTGCAGCCTCCTCTGGGATTGACACATGGTTTCTCATCAGTGTTGATTGCGGGAGAACGTCAGCAGCAGCCTATAATCCCTTGGGTGATTTTTTTTTAAAACTCTCTTTACTTGGCATGTGCATCATGACACAACAGTGAGGTTGTGTGTCTGCTTTCAGAGCAACGAAAGACAGACATTTGGTAAACCTTTAACTAGCCCAGCCTGAGTGTGACACCTCTCTTAAACGAGGCATGTCCTTGAAAACAGAAAACAAAGGAAGAAAGTGATGAGACAAGCTGCTGAAAACACTCTCATTTGGGATCTGCACTAACACGAAGTGGGTCTAGAGACCGCACCTATTAAACAGCTGGTGTTGTCCCTTCCTAACTACCAGGTCCCAGCTGGGCTCTTTGATAGCAAGTACAGTAGATGCTCTCAGGACTCTTTCTACCTGCAGGGTACAGCTCTCTCCAGTGTCTCTCTGTAAACAAAGCAATATTCCTACAATATTCCCACAGTTTAAAGCCTGATATACTATGTAACAGTTTTACAATATCCAAAAATTACTAATTTTTTTGAACTTAGATTATCCAAAACATTTCCAACACGCTTTAAACCCATAAACCAATTGATCTTCAAGGTAATGGATGTTTTACCATCTCAAACCCCCATTCAACATCAGAGTGAGGCACTTCCAACATGAAAATGCTCCATGTCACAAAGAAAAGTGTTTTTCAAACAGGCTTCACAAACATGATAATGAGTTTGGATTGCTGCAGTGACTCCAGTCACCAGATCTGAATCCAATAGAACAACTATGAAATTTTGTACAATGAAAGACTGGCAGCATGACAAATCTGCAAAAATTATGTAATTCATTCTTGTTGACATGGAGTAGAACTCCAAAGGAATGTTTCCAACACCTGGAAGAACCATTATCGCAAATCTCTGGGGCTGTTTTGAGAGCAATCATACTCAGTTTACCCATTATGGTGCTTGGTGAGGATATTTACATGCCACACCTGGTTATAATCCATAGACAGTGACATCATCACATTTAGAGCCTTCATCTGAGTTTATCAACATCACTAACACTAAAAAAGTTGAGAAAGTGTACAGTGATTGTAATTTGCATCAAAAATAAAGATGAAACAGAATAAACTCCCTCTGGACACTTATCCGGCTACATCCTCCTCTATTATGTACTAGTGACACTTCTCTACACAAAGAAAATGCCCTAATTCAATACTCTGCACAACTTTGGAGTCATTTGTCTCTCCGAATGTTCACAGGCCTTTATCCAAAGAAAACAACATCTTCAAGAAAATCAGCAACCTTATGCTCAGACAGTTTTTGTTTTGACAGATTAGTGAGACTAACGTAATGTTTATAACATACTATATGTCGTGGTTGGACTTTATTGGGCAGTGTGTGAAGCAGATGATGGTGTGATGGTAAAGAGTGGGAGATTCCCCACATTTATCGTTTGATTCCCATGTGTCTGATAGTAAAACATAATTTCTGTCAGTGACGAGGTTTATGCTCATTTACTGTATATGCTTTTATCAGTTTGATCTACTTGAGCTATTTTTAAGTGCTGCCAAAAGCATCAGGATCACTTGCAGTCCACTGAAGGTTTGCTAACTCTGCAGCAGTTATTGGCCAGTGAATCTGTGAACAGTGATGAAGCTTCAGTGCATCATTTTTGAAACACTCACCAGAGAGTAGTGGAGGACAGTGTCCTACTACAAAAAGGCCTTGACTGCTACTACTGAGATTTTCTCTTTCTCGTGTGTGAGAATTCATAAGGCTGGAGAGTGGTTTCTCTTTTCTGATCGCCTCAAGGTTGGGTTCCTTCTTTTTTCGAGTTTGTCTCTATAAAAGGCTTGTATATGGAGGCCCCTTGGGTCACGGTAGGGCATTTTGTGTTCCCCCTGAAATTGTCATTCAAGATGTTATAATAGAGTATGAAAACATGCTCCACATGTTCTCACAGTACCCATGGGGTAAGTGGTGGTGGTGTAATGCAAAGTGATTCTGTACTGGGAGTATTATTTTTTGATATGGGATATTGGCCTATCAAGAAATCTTTAATCAAAGATGGATAAGAGTATCAGAAAATACACCCCGTATTCTTACACCACATTTATCTCCATTTGTAACGCAAAACACACAAATAAAGATGTCGTAACACAGTGACAGTTATATATTAACTGGAAATCCATAAGGGAGCTTATTTCGATAGAGCAGCAAAACTTGACAGAACACAGGCTGGAGTATGAGTGCTGGCAGGGGGCCGCAGGGTCTGGGGAGGTCTTGAGGGGAGCAAGTGCCATGCATGGCTGGGTAGGGCCACCTGAGGCACAGGGACAGTCGCGGAGCTCTGGGGAGGGAAGGAACACAACAGTTTTTGCGAGTTAACACGGTTATTGCGAGGGAACACAAAAATTGACTCGAAAAAATCTCCTACTCTTTTATCCTAAGGGAGCTTCGTACTTACATGTTCCCACTGAAACGCTTTTCTGTTTTTTCCCGTGTAAATATGCTGCTGAAAAAAAAAATTCTACTACTACTGCAGAGTAAACAATGACAAGAGACAAAATAAAAAGTCAAGATCAGTAACAACAATTTAAGCACCTCAGATGCTTTACTGAACTATCACAGCCTCACTGCTACTATTCCACAAAAAGGTCTTTCAGAATGTGATGAGCAAAATAAGTGAAAGTATCATCAGAAATATATACTTATTGTGTTAGATTAGTGTATTGTTCACACTGGTGCATTGTTTGTGAGAAGCAATTTACTGTTTATTTGGTTAAGATAGTTTCTTTGCAAACACAACATTACATTTTCATTGTTATGAGTTCTGCTGAGTATAGCACTATCTATTTACTATGCATTATATTAAATTGAAATTTTAATTTGCTTTTGTAGTCTGTATAAAAGAATAACCATGGCCATAAAGCTAAAATCATAAAATGTTGCTTTGACTTTTTAGCTTATTTTCTTTTTATTGTGGTGATTTTATCGAGACTTTTAGGTTTTATTTGTGATGCTGCCTATCTTGGCGTTCCTAAAGTAACACATAAAAACTGAAAAAGTACAGTAATGAAATAAAAGTGTAAAGCAGCAAGAAACTACAGAAATTTACAGAAATGTAACCTTTGTAAGGACTCAATATAGTTCACTTCTCATGATCATCTAAATCAGAACAAAAAGGATGAAGACTTAAGGTGTCACAGTCCAGGAACATGTATTCAGTAAATTCAGTATGGTTATATATCTCAAATAAACTGCACATGAACGGAAATTGACATACTGCAGTTAGGGGGCGCAATTAAGGAAGAACCAAATCTTCACAAACTGAAATTCTTACTTTTTTCAAATAATACTTATCCTTGAACACTGCAGTCGCTGAGTGTTGTGAAATGTGCAGGTCATTCTTACCAGTCCCTGGATTTCGAGTCACATCGTCGCTACAATTATCATGTGATATTACAAGCAGCCCATCCTGTGTAAGAATAACACTCTGTGCTTAAAATAAACTCTTCAATTTCAAGGCTGCCAAGAAGAAACAGTCTGCGAGAAAATGAGTTAACTCCGGCATAATCTAGTCTCGGCAAGGTGTGAGCCTGCTCATTCAGAGCACTGAGAGCATCATCTGAAGGAAAGGATAAGAGGCTTTGTAACGGATTGCACTGTGACTCAGTACAGCTGAAAGCAACAAATGCAACAAATATCTTACCGGCTTCATGTTTGAATGTGTTGGTGTGTGTGGTTCATGCTGTTCAGGGACCCAGTCAATCAGATTATTCTCATACAATCACTTGTGACTGATACAGGAACTGGCAATGCTACTGGAGCACATTTGAAGACATGGCCTAACATCCTTCCTTCCTTCACATTCTTTCTCTCACTCCTCCTAATCGTCACATATCTTTTGTACCTTCAGCTGGTTGTGCCTCGGTGTATGTCAGTCAGTCAGGAAGAAGGCATGTTGTTTGCAGAATCTGAAGGATCTCCTGTGTCACTGGCAAAAATGACCGCATGATGACCCAGATGTTCACAGAGCAATGCAGGGGGAGGGAGTTAGTCACAGTCAGCTTGAAAGAAAACATGTCAGCTCTGGTTGCAGGTGACAAAAGGATTGTGCCACAATAGTGAATGAGATTGCCGGGCAAGCTCAAAGTGCAGCAATCAAGTTCTTAACACACATCCTATGTGAGTGATCCTGCCACCCTAATTTCATGTGATGGACCTGTCTGCACTGATTAGCCTAAATGGGGCACGGCCGTAGCTGTTTCCATGCTGTTTGAGTCTCATTATATCCCACAGACACCAGGCTTTTTAACTAAATGTGTTGTCATTACTGAAAACATTTTAAATATTAACACAAGGTTCCTGCAGCCAATACAACCCAGATAAAAATATGACAGCTTTAGAGGGTGAAGAATTAATTTATTTCTTAAATGACTTACTTACACTTTTTGCACTCACTTCCAGTATGCACTTTAATATGTTAATTGCTTGTTTACACCGTGTTTTTGTTTTTCATAATTGTTCTTAAATGCCCTTTATGACTGCTCTACAAGCTGTTGAATGGACCATTTGGGGACAAATAAAAGTGCTTTGATTTGAATTGAATTGCGATTCCTACTTATTTGCACTATTATAAACAAAACGATAACAATGATGTCACACAGTGAATAACACTGACATTTTTAGTTATGTCTCCAGTGTTTGCTTCGCCTTCACCTTTGTCTCTGCCCTCGATAACGTGTGTCAGCTGTCAACAGTACAACAGGAAAAACAGCCTTTTATCACATTCACTCTTTTCTTATTTATTATTTGTGCTCTGCCTTTTTCTTGATAAAAAGCTCTGTGGTTTCTCCCTGCCTGAGCAGAATGCAACACTTAAAGATAAACTCTGGGAATAATCACAAAGATGGTCTTTTGGATCATCTGATCGTCTGATTTTCCACAAGGATATTCATGTTGTGCTTGGCCTACATTGCCAGCACCAGTGAGGATGTGGAGCAGACAGAGCATTTGTCATACTCTTCTCTGTCCTCCTTTATATGTGCAAACACGCTTGACAGGACACACAAATGACCAGATTATTGATCTAATATTGTTAGTGCAGAGGACAGAGGGGTTGGTCTTTCACTGGAGGACACAACTCAGAGTCCTGACGTCTCTTAACACGACTGTCTGCTCCTCTTTGGTTCTTGACTGTGAAGTTTGAAGTGTGTGCCCTCGTGAGCTGTGTTTCAAATTGGTTTTAAATTTGGCTTTAAATTTCAGTGTTTTGTGAATTCCCAAAGTACAATGCTATGCGTGACTAAACTCTTGATCATTAAAGTTTTCAATTTCATGCTGTGGATTTGTTTTACACACAGGTTCATTTTGCTGGTGGCGTGTTACAGGCAGGGAGGTGGAGGTCTTGTAGAAATGCTACATCCAAAAACGTATATGGTGCACCACTGCCCCCTATGGACTGCATTTAAACAAGCTGATATGCTTCAGAGCCTACTTTTCCTTTAACTAAAATTTTATATGGAAAATACTTGCATCATAAAGCATTTTACTTTGAAAATAATTACAGGAAATTCTTTCTGAGACAAAACTGTGACTGTCCATAAAATAATGAAAATGTTTTCATGTATAAATTGTTAAAATAGTGACCAAAAAAGTTGGTAGTAATAATAATAATAATAATGATATGTAATACTAACTTACATAGCACTTTTACTTTTCAAAACAATGTTACAAGATGTTTTACAAAATAATAAAAGTGCAAGATAAAACAGTCAAGAAAAATGACAGGTTATATAAAATTAATGAGAGAAGAATATTAATTAATTAAAGCTGTAACTCAGAGCACACTTCTAAACATTTAGAAGTTTTTAAAGGAGATTTAAAAGAGGATGAAATAATAGTAATAATGAGCATGATGAAAATAATAATGGAAATGCATTTGGAACATTTGGAAATGCTGTCTCTGCATTCACACCGCTCATGGAAACAAGGACGTGTGATAGCATTCATCAATATAGGAAATAAAACCAGAAAAAGCGGAAGCACACAAAAGGAACAGACAGTAAATGTTCATTCCCCCAGAAAATGCAGTTGGAAATGCTGAGCGTCTAAGAATCTGACTTTAACATTGTAGGAGTTTTATCACTTGGCACCAGAAGATGGCAGTAATGTAACTACATGAAAGAAAGAAACTGCCTTTAGACCCTGAAGAAGAAGAGAAGCCAAGTCCAGTTGAAACTTATCCCGTTGTGAGTGAAGTGTGAACTTTTTCGAATTTGATGGAAACGAACACTTGAGTAGCTCGTGTGTTTGTCCTTCCCAAATCCCGCTGTGAGCTGGAACACCAGATAAAGCGGCGTGCTGTTCGACAACGACTCGCCATTCTGAACATTTAAATATTATTACGTTCCTCTGAACTTGTTCAGCTAGCTAAGCTACATTAACCCCTCCATGGCGCCTCTGCGGGTTCTGTGCATTCATGGTTACCGACAGAACGGCAGCTCTTTCCGGGAGAAGACCGGAGCTCTGCGGAAGCTGCTGAAGAAACAGGTGGAGCTGGTTTACGTGAGCGCTCCGCACCCTGTGCTGCAGTCCAGCGGTGAAGGTGAGCCTCCATCTTCTGCTCCTGCCTCCTCCTAACTACACAGTTGCTGACTCCAAATTTACTTTTCAAAAAAAAAGACATTTATTTATTTATTTATAAACTATATCATATTTAAGTTTTACTTATTTTTTTTAAAAGTCCAGTATACACACACACATTGAATTATATTATAATCATGATTATATTTAATTTTTTTTGAAGAGTGCCTGATTGTATGGCTTTTAGGGCTTCAACTAACCGTTCTTTTCATAATGGATTATTCTGTCTCGATTAATCGAGTAATCGTTTGGCCCAAAAAATGTTGAAAAATATTGATCAGTGTTTCTCAAGCTTGAGAATGCCTCGTTTTTTATTAATTTCTTTATGTGGAGCACATTTAAGAAGCTAGAAGTAACTTGTTTTAATAATAAATTTAATATTTATTGATTGTCAGAATAGTTGATGATTTATAATCATAATGAGTGACTGTTTCAGCCCTAATGAATTGTCCTTTTTATATTACCCCAGATAAACCTTTTATTAAATAAAAACTATATTCAGTTTATTTGCTGAAGAGTAATTAGTGTTATATATATATATATATCAAATATGTTTTAAAATGATGTTTTCTTATTATTTTAACAATTAAAAAAACATATGCTCCACAGTAACTGCATCTTGCAGAATCTTACAGAGGAAACATCTTTGTATTTGGAGTTGTGAATGAAGTTGAGGTAAAATGTTCAAAGCTATTATGTTTTTAGTTTAAGTATGTTTTCACAATAGTCTTCAATGCTGTTTTCTGAACCTTTGATATTTTCTCTTAATTATCTTAAGAAAATTGTTGAATAATTATTACTCAGTCCTACATGTGTTAAAATGTGGTCAAGGCTCCATTTAACTTACAAACCCTATAGTACACTCTAGTGGCCAAACGATGAACTAAAACAATTATATGCAAAACCAAAAATAAAGCACAGTAATAAAAAAATAATGCCTTCTACTGTATGTAAGTATGTGAATGTAGCCATGATTATTGACAGAGTTAGACATTTTTATTTGAAGAATTTTAAAATTCAAACACTAATTCCACTGTTTTAAAGCTGCACAGTTAGGGATATTGCGTAAATGAAAGGAACCTGTTGGTATTGTAATAATCAGTTGTCCAGTTAAGTTTGTTTTCAGTGAAAATGCCTATATTTCTAAGGTTGCAGCTTCTTTCATGTGGTCTTTGAGTTTTCTCTTTGTAAGCTGAAACTCCATGGGCGTGGGCCATTTTTCCAAAAGAAAGAAGACATTTGAAGAATTCTGTCAATGACTTGAGGAAATTTGGCGAGTTATGATTGTCTTGATTAGTCAGTTTTATCATGAAAGGGGTTTGTAAAATCCACAGTTGTAGTTTTTTTTTAAACATTTATTAAAATTAGGACACAGCTATATTAGCCTTGTAACTGGTCACACACTGTGTACATGGTTCTCTTGTCTGTTGTGTGCTAACTTTTAAAATAATCTTTTTTTTCTCTGTCCTTTCAGAGGCTTCAGGAAAGGAGAGTGGTTCAGATGGCCCATCCCCTGGAGGTTATGATGACCCCAGGGGTTGGTGGTTTTCTGACATCCAATCTCGGAGCTTCAGTGCTCAGCAGCATTGTGAGGAAAGCTTGGGCATCGCCGAGAGTGTTACAGTTGTAAAAGAAGCTGTGAAGGACCAGGGTCCATTTGACGGCATCCTGGGCTTTAGTCAGGGAGCAGCTTTTGTAGCCATGCTGTGCTCTCTCCAGGAGCGAAAACTGGAGCCAGAGTTCAGCTTTCGCTTTGCCATCCTTGTCGCTGGTTTCCGCAGCGCATGTACGGAACACAAGATATTCTACAATGCTCCCATCCAGATCCCCTCCCTGCACGTGTTCGGACTGGAGGACCGAGTTATTCCTGTCAACATGAGCAGAGAGCTCCTCCCCTTCTTCCTCGAGCCGCAGGTCCTGGAACATCCTGGTGGCCATTTTGTTCCTGCTGCATCTGCTCACAGACAAACCTACCAGGCCTTTCTCAAGAGTTTCCAATGAGAAGAGCTACAACCTGTAAATGTTCATTTATTTAACATTTTGCTTTAAAAATCATGACTTTTGAATGAGGTCTTTTTCTCCTGATTTGTTCTATCTAGAAAAGGTCAATGATTGTTGTTCTTTTCAGGGAATATGTCATGTAGTAGTCAATAAATAAGACAACAGTTATTTATTTTATCTACTCTGGTCTGTTTCTTTTTGTTACCTCTACTTCCTTTATTTAGTATTTATGGACTTGTTCTTTTCTAAAATGGGTTAAAGTGGTTCATTTTGTAATTCTTAGACTTTGTTCCTGTAAAGGAGTATTAATTACACATCACACGCTAAGTTAATTAAGTAATGTTGAAGTCTGTTGAACAAGTGATGAGAGCAAATGGATGATAATTATAAAAAAGCATTTATAGTGCTCTTACCATATCATAATCAACAAAGTGACAGAATTCATTTTGTGAGAATGGACTTTAAGAGAAATTTACATCTAACACCTTCACAATCCCAACTTGTTGCCAAGTAAGTGTATATTGTCAGTTTTGGGCAATTACAAGACTGTTTGACAAAGGACATTTCTGATTCTGTGTATGAGTTTACTGAGGCTGATGATCATAATCCATCCAACAGATTGGTTGAGAATTTATTTGGGAACTAGATAAATAAATGTATCACTGGATATTATACATGAATGGTTTTATGGTAATCACCCTAACAGAAGCTAAACCTTGTTCTTCCCTCTATAAAAACAACACTAGAATGAGAAGACACTCATTCAGATGCAGAGAACTCTCCATGACTGCAAAGTTATGTCAAGAATTTTAAGATTCAGAGACACAGTGGAAAACTTTATTGTGTAAGATGGAGTAGTATTACTCTGTAAAACAGCTTCACACACAGCTTTGCTACTCAATATGTAACTAAACAACATTTATACAATTCCTTAATAACAGTTTTGGAGTCAGCTTTTTACTTTATTACTGAGTCATTTTTTACTTTTACTGAAATTAAAAAGTGTGTATGGAAGTATGAGTAGGTCTGCCATCTTAGATGAAGAGTGTTTGTGTGATTGCTGTAGGTGTTGTACTTAAAGGGACACATGAAGGTGCTTCCTCATATGTGGGTTATATTGACAGGTTTATGGGCACTGTGCAGGGTTCAAGGACATATTGTTCTATTACAGCTGTAGCATGTGCATGTCAGACTGTGCTAGCTCAAATCACTTCCAGATGTGTGCTTTCTCTCTTTCTCTCTCTTTTTCACTTCCCCTTTGCTTTCATCTCCGTCTACCTCTCTTCGAACTTTGTTTCAGCATCCTCCTCCCTTCTACACTCTGTGCTTGTCAAAAGTTTTGGGCACAGCATAACCTATCTCATGTCTAACCATCTCTGTAACAAGTCTGTTTGCGTGTCTCTCCAAATGAACCCATCCAGAAACTGCAAACAATACACTTGTACGTGGTTAATTGCATTGGTGAGATACATCTCATTGTAAAAACCGCATCAATTTCCTTTCTTGTAAACACACTCTTGTTTTCTTTACCAATTTGTCATGTCACATAATTTGTCACCTGTTTCAACATCGCATGAGCTGCTGTTGTTGCTTTCAAATGGCTACGCAGATTCATTTCTCCATCATACCCCTTGTATTTGCTTTCTCCTGTGCTCCCCTGTGGTCCTTGTGTCCCTCCAAGACCTCTCGGCACACACAGACGCACATATTCATACACATGGTTTTGATAACAAGGAAGAGACGAATGGAGAGAGTGAGTGAGTGAGCGAGGGAAACAGTAAAAGAAAAACACGCAGAGTTACTCTTGCCAGTAAGTTTTACAACAGAGCCATGACTCTCCTCTCAGGAATCTGTTCCCCCTGTTGCACAACAACCGGGAAATAATGGAATGAGAGACAGAGACAGATGAGGGTGGAGTTATCCTCCTTTTCTGCCTCCCACTCTCCCTTTGCCTCTCCCTCTCTGACTCTCTGGTTGTTGAAGTTAAAAAGGGAGAGTAAGGGCACAGTCAGGTTTTCATTGCAACTGAATGGTCACTTTTTCCCTCAGTGGAGTGTTGGGGATGGAGCTGGGGGCTGAAGGGTGCGTCAGTGCACAGATGGGCTCTATTTTGATTATGGAGTGTTTGCTGTTATGGGAGACAGAAGGAGGGGAGGGGCAACATGTGTGTCTATATAAGACTTGCACATAAACTCCAAAGAACCTGGTCATCCCATGGACCAGGCTCATCTGACACTGACAGAATCTGCCTTGTCACTATTGACAGCTCCTGCTGGAATAATCTATGAATACAATATATTCAACAGATGACTTGCGATTTCAACACCAGGCCTGTTACTTTTGGATTTACATTCAATATTTTTGAGCAGTCCAATTTTGTAATCTACAATTTTTGGATCCCAAAAAGAGAAGAGAAGGAGCAGAAGACCAAGAAACTGTTTGGATTTTTCCCCTGCATTTTCATATCTGAGCGAAAGACATTGAACTGTTATTGTTGTAATTGTCTGCATGTGTTTAAGTTTGCTTGGATTGTGAAATTGGTGTGCTGGTGCAGATATGATGTAACATCATAGTATGGCTTGCGTCCAGTATCACATGGGATTTAGCCATGCATCTGCTTCCTGTGTTTGTGTGTGTGTACCTGGTATTCCTTATGCTGTGGAGACCTAAGTCACATTTTGGGGACTTGTCTTCTCTATGGGGACAAAACTCATGGCCCCATAATGTAAATTACTACATTTTAAGATGAAGACATGTTTTAAAGTTAGGCTGAGGTTGGAGTTAGATTAAGGTTAGGGTCTGGGTTAGGTTTAGGGCACTAGTAAATATGGGTTAGAGTAAGTTTCCAGGGAATGAATGTACTGTAAGTCAATGCAATGTCCTCTGAAGTCATGGAAACCAATGTGTGTGTACTTGTATTTGTTGCCTCTTTGCTTGTGTGTGTCAGTGATTTTTCAAGTGACTTTGGAAGCCCCAGGCAAAAGGACATGGGGAGCCTTTCATCAAACCAAATAGATGGCCCACCTCCAAATTTTTTTGCTGAAGAGCTAGCTCTTGTTAGTATTGAATTGGAAAAAAACAACCACTTTTAAGGCTGCTACAAATTAAACTTTAAAAACGTGTTCAAAAAGTATTCTGAAAATGTCATAATCTACTGGCACGGTGTCTCATTATTAATGAGTTTCTAATGAAACCCACCGAAGAGGCATTTAAGGAGCTTCAACACAAAATTGTCACTTATGTTGTATTTCAGTTGCCTTGAAAGTAGTAAATCAGAAGTGTGAAGGATGTCACACCTGCATTAAGTCCATTTCAGTCTCCACAGAACTTATGTCAGATAATGTTTAGGTTCACCAACTAGCAAGCCAGTCTAACCCATGTCCACAGACACCAGTAGGACAGTGCTCTCTACGATTAAGCAAAGTGGGCTCACAAAGAAAGTGGATGTTTTATTTGTCTGTCGGTTTACATCCACAGCAACAAGAAAGAACATCACGATATGAGAGCAGATACTCAAAAACATGTGTAGTGTGATGTTTGTGAGGGAACAAAAACACAGAGAGAGAGATGAAGATAAATTTAGAGTTCAGTCAAATTTCAAGTTAAAGAACAGAGAAGTCATGGCCGGTCATGTACATGTACATCTGGGCCCTAACAATATTCAGTGGCTGTTCACGTGTGAGCATGTGTGAGTGTGGATTTTTTTTTCCCTTCATATGGGTGTGATTTGGTCATTTGCTATTCCATGCCTGCATTCCCGCACGCTTCTGGTTTTCTTCTGCTCCGTGGTTTTCCTGTTTGTGTGGACAAAGTGTACTTCGACTGAAGCCAAAACTTGTCTTCTTGTTGTCTTCGTCGAGTCAGTGTAGCACACACAGTATTTTCTCCATCTGTCCCTCTCACTGATTCAGACATATATATCACTTCATTTATATAAAGAAAAAACTGATTTAATCTCTTGCAATGTCCTGTTTCTGAGGTCAGTCTGTTCAGTTTGGGCGTGTCTGGTATAATTTGATGCTCGAATACCAGATGTAAACATGTGCAGAGGTGGGGGTATTGTTGGTTTGTGATGAAGGTAATAAGGTGAGTTGGGGACATAGTTAAGGCCCTCTGAGGTTGGAGCAGCAGCTGACTGATGGATGATGTCATCTGCAGTCATTTGTCTGCTTGTGTACTTTGCTGGACTCTTTTAGAGGCCGTGCCTCGGCCCTGGCGAGGAGAGTTGTGGTTTGGCTGTTCTTGAAGGAGCCTAACTGACACTACAGGGGCACATATTAGTCATCGTGACTATGGAGGAGAATTGTGGGAGAGTCCGTATTAAACAGAGACTAAGAGAGTCATGTCTATGCTCACTTATCAAAAAAATAACATTACTGCTTAATCTTCCTTTTTGTTTCTCCCTATTATTATGAATTTTTAAGAGTACACAGGTGACATTAAATGTCATTACAAATCAGTTAATATCAATCTATTTCCTTTGCTATGCTTGTTTGGCTGAGTGATATTTGTGGAGGAATACTAACAATAATTTTATGACAACTTTAAAAGTTGATCACAATAAAATAAATAAACTATGTACTTATCACATTGAAAGTCATAAAACCTTGACACTCTTTGCTGTATACTGGGACCTATTCCACCATACATGTAGTGATGTTAGTTTTGGAAGCTCTTTTGTGTTTTAATCTTTCAATATTAAAGCATTTTCAAAATGATGTAATAATAAACAGCAGTATTCTAGGGGTTAAAGTAAGTTGAGAGAGAGAGAGAACTTTACCTCTCAGCCCTGAACAGTAAGAGTTTATGTGCTGTTGTTTAACAGTCAGCACATAAGCTTTTACGGTGCAGGGAAGCAGAGGATAAACAACTCCTTATACTAATTTCTTTTTCTTTTTCTTTTTCTTTTTCTTTTTCTTTTTCTTTTTCTTTTTCTTTTTCTTTTTCTTTTTTCATTTCTTTAAACAGTCAGGACTTAATAAATATTTGACCGCATGGACAAAGAAAATGAGTTAAACAAATGATGCCCGCTGGGTATGCAGTGAAGAGTTACAGTACCTCTGTAAATCTTCAGTTGGATGGCTTTGTGAAAATAACTGACTTGTGAAAAAGACAAAGATGATAAGGTACGTGCCTCAGATATCACTCAGATCACTAGCAGCTTTGTTGTGTGTCAAATTCAGTGATCACTGAAAAGAGAAAGTTGGTCTTATATATGAGCAGTTTAACTCATTCAACATGTGTAAGTAATGCTCAAGCATTTCTTGAATGTCTTGAATAAACCTGGTGTAAGACCCTTTTCACAGCATATGTTACATGAAATAGTATGGAAAACAAAGGTGCTATTGTTCAAGTGTAAGGAGAGGTCACATTAAATACTTCACCCCATAGAAGCTGTTTTTTTTTCCTGAAAAATCTGTTATTTTAAAACTGCATATATATAGTTGATATATTTTCTAAATATGTTGCAATAAATTGATTAAGAAATGTTTATACTGTGTAGAGGCTTTAGTTTGATGTAGTTTTTATACATTTTTTTAATGTTTAAAAACTGCAACAAAGCTCCACTAAAGTTGGCATCACACTGATTCAAAAAAATTGACAGTTTGATTTCACAAACTCTGAAATTTATACCAACTAACTTTAGACAGCTGCCACACATAATTTGAGTGACGATTTTACACTTAGTTTCTGTCAGACTTGAGGAATCTACAGTTACTCAAAAAGTATTGGTCTTTTATGGTAGTACATTTTCAACCCTTTACGCTCTCCTTACACACAGCAGAACACTGGAATCATCAGTAATAGTATCCACAAATCACCACAGAAGCAAATGTTTTGAATAGTTTATTTGTTTTTTTAAAAGCAAGAACATATTCTGCTGGAAAAAAGTTTGCTGCTCAATTTGCCTTGAGCAGACAATCCTGACCTGCAGATGGCAGTATCTCTATACTGTATATGACGAACTTGAGGAGGTGTGGATCAAGAGCAAATCTTCTCTCTCTCTCTCTCTCTCTCTCTCTCTCTCTCTCTCTCTCTTTGTGTATGTATGTGCTTGTATGGGTAACTTTGTGAGGACCAAAAAATCTATAAACCATAGGGAGGGGAGTGAGGACATTTTGTGAAATGGGAACAGTTTGGCTGGTCCTCATGTTCTGTCACCCCTTAAAGGACTTTTTGGGGGTTTAGATTTGGTTTTAGGGTTAGAATTGGGTTATAGGCTGAGGTTAATCTAAGAGGCTAGGGAATGCATTTAGTTTATGGGTGTCCTCACTGCAAATGCTGGGCAAACATGTGTGTGTAAGAGAGAGAGAGCACATGCATAAATGTGGGTTAGCCCACCTGTGTAGATTAGATGCACTGCTTGGTGTAGGTCTGCCTGCAGGTTACACTGCTGCCCACTGGGACTTTTTTCTTTGCTGCTTTGATGTGTGACTGCTCTTGTCTGATCAACAGAGAGCAAGGCAGGTAGTAGAGCTGGGTGACTCATCCATTCAGCATGTGCTTGTTGCATTCATTACTGCAGTTTAAGATCTGAAATAAACTATTTTTATCTAATAAAAAAAAACAAGGGTGAAAAATAATGTATCATGTGCCAATAATGTGTCAACTTTTCTTGGTGAATCAGATAATGTTATATTGATATAAAAAACACTACATATTCAATTCAATTTTCCTATAAATGGACTTGTAGCCATAAGAGGTCAAAGAGACAACTTCTCTCCCCTTGACATTAGTGTACATTAATGAATTAATGCCCTCAGAGCTACTTTCTGAATGGGAGAAGATCATTCTCATACAAACTCATCTATGACAACATTTTCTTGTCTTTTTTTCTTTCCCGATGTTAACTGTCCCTAACGACCATGGCTGTAGACTGTTACCATGGTGCTGATGCTAAAGTAACAATCTAAAGCCACGGTCGCCATGGAGACAGCAGGGTTGAGGAGGAGCTGGAGTTGGCATGGCAACTGGAAACTGGAAACTGCAAGGTCTCATTGGTTTGAGTGTGAGTATTACGCACTAAGATTGTGTAGGACTCCCCCAATGCAAGCCCACACAGGTTTCCTTATAAAGCCAGAGAGAAGAGACACACACAGAGAAAGAGAAATCTTCAACCCACGCAGTGAAATTCAGCTGTCAACCATTTTAGAACCAAGCAGTATTTACAAAACTATTACTTCATGATGATGTGGCCTTGTGTTGTTATGTTCTCAGCATGGTGTTTGGTGCATTGCCAGGCTTCAGTAGCCATGACTGTAGACTGTTACTGTACCATGACACTGTATAAGCAGTAAGCAGTCTAAAGCCAAGGTGCTGATGCTCTGGCCAAGTATGAAAGATTGTGCAAAGGACAAATGATCCACTTGTGGAATCCTGCAACAGAAGAAAAGAGAGGAAGATACTGGTACCATATAACAGTACTGGAATCAAACCTGACACAGTTCCCACAAGGGAGATGATGATCAATACAGCTATTGATGATCGGGGAATCCCTGAGACCTGAACAGCTGTACTGAAAAGGCAGTGACTAAATAAAATGCTGGATGCTACGGCTACCAAATTAACTATAGTGTCTCCTCTTAGGGCTTTAAGTGTATTTATAGCACCACTTTTGTATCATTACTGCTATACAGTAATCTGAAGTAAAATGCTAAATAATTATGAACTTTATTTATTAATATATTTACAGGTGATCCCATTATTCTGAATGCTGAATTGCACTAACAATTCAGCTAGGAAGGGGCCATCTGTAACAAAAACATTTTTTTTAAATAGCTTTTCAAAAATATTATTAAAAGAATCAGTTAATTAATAATCTGATTACTTAAGTACACATTGCACACTAATCAGGCACTCGCGTAAGTTATAGTAGAAACATGCAGGTGTTCCATTTTTAAAATCAAATCAAATAAAGTTAGACATTGTGCCAAGCCATTTTAGTTAAGAGCATAAAACCTAATACAAATTTATTTTAAAACTTGTGGAGACACTGTTTTTGTAACTCTGACCCAGTTAGTGTTCATGCAAACGTGTGAGATAGAATGGTAGAAGGAGAGAGTGACTGAGGCAAACTGACAACAAAAGAAGAGATAGAGAGATCTAGTTAACGAGGCTTAATTATTTTTTAATGAAAGAATATGTTAGCTGTCCTAAATATGGAATAGGTTTTACATAATTTCTCCAAGAACGTTGTTGCTGGATAGCAACAATGACTAATTTTAATACTAATTAATTACCTAAAACTCTAAAAGTTAAATCTATCTGTGTCTCTCTCTTTCTCTCTCTCTTTTCTCACCCTCATGCCTGAATTGTGGTTTACTGTGGTGGTTCACTGACCTACACAGGAAGCATTTTAAAGCCATTCAATCAAGTACAGTAAACTAGAAACTAACACCATTCAAATAACTGATTGATTCAAGACCCCACAATAAAGCCATTAATTTACACTTTTGAAGGATATTTCTCTCATAACGTTTATGCATTCCATTCCATGCCAGTACTGTTTATTAAAGGACTTTAACTATATATATATATAAGGGCGTAACTAAATGCCCTTTTTCTCTTTAAGCTACAACAGGTTTTCCATTCTTCTCAGTTTCAGCACCACGCTGAATAGGATAGCGACACTCGGTGCTGTCCGTGGTGCTGAAATGGACGATGGCTTAGTTTCTGACAACAGAAAGGCGACTGAGAAATTCTCATTTTTACAGCAGACTGTGGGGAAAAGGACCGCGTCAAATTATTTACTGGGTGTATCTTCACGTCCATCTTTAATCACATAACGAACAGAATTTATCAAAAGTGGACCAGACTGGAGCCTATGCCGTCTCTGCTATATCATTACTGAATAAATGATAAAATCACGCGTCTAAGTACTCGTGAAGTCACATGCCCGAGGGCATAGGTATGTGACGTCACGCTGTGAGCACACCAATCATCTCTCATCCCATTCTGCCGCCCGGCTTATCAGAGAGCGTGGGCAGTGGCTTGGTTTGGCTTGGTTTCCGTGGCACCGGGGAGAAACCGCTATGACTGTGTGGGCTGTCTTAACGAGCATGCGGATCCTCCAGTGCAGTGCAATACACGCAGGAATCGGGAAAAAAAACGTGAGCTCTGAACCTGACCACTTCAACAATCTGTTTCTGTAACTCCCGAAAAAAGAGAATGTCTTAACAGTTAATAGAATTCACCAAACAAGGTTACAGAAATTGGCATAATGATGTATGGTGCTGTTTAAGAGATTATACTTATATATCAATTACATATCAATTATATTTAAGTATCTAACACTACGGTATGTCGGCTTTACACACACATAATTCACATTATCTGGTCGAGAGTCAGTGCAACAGTATCCGCAACAACAAACTGTGAATGGACAAGAGATTTCATTGACTCGCTAAACCCAGTCCTCCCTGGTGTTGTCCGCGTGCACGAGCCCCTCACACTGTGCGCGTCCACGCCATCGCACGCCACAAGGATCACACTGCGGTGTGCGCGTGCGTACGTGCGAGCGTGTCCATGATGCCTTTAAAAGGATTTGTAGTAAGTGACTGCGTATCATCTGCAAAGTGCGCAAGAATGACGCAGAGCTGACTTCACAGCCTGGCGACGTCACGGAATTGAAACTGGGGGGCGGGGGGGGTAAAGAAAGCGCCGACCGGAAGTGCATGAAGGGTAGAGACGGGGGAGGGGGGGGGTGCGCCACACCGGAAGAAAGTGATGGCTATAATGTCATCACTATCACCGGAAACCTCCCCGTGCCACGCGCTCCCGAGTATGCTGGAGTTGATTAGGCGCGCGCGCACACACACACACTCACACACCTCCCCTCTCTTCCTCATTTACACGTACACACTCCTACATATTGACACACACAAACACACAGTGGGACGCACAAGGACAGTGTGTAGTCTCTGTCTGCGTCTACATTGCACGGTGGCATTTTCACATCCACAGAGACACTGGCGCACCGAAACTGGTGATATTCAAAATCAGGTGCAACAACCACTGTGGCAGGTGAACGTGAATAACCAACAACATGCAGGGTTATTCACATCACCTTATGGCGCTGTGCGTAATTGAGGGAGAAAAGTGTGACATTCTGAGAAAACTCTGTCGATTTTTTTAGCCGCAGCTGTATTTTCTGAGATATTACATATTCTCTTTTTGCTGGGGGTGCAACTGACGGCTGCCCACATGGGAGAGAAAATGAGTCACACTGCAGCAACTTCCAACCAGAGTGTGGAGATGAGAACAGGGTCTACCAAATCAGACTACGAAGCTTCTATATGAGGTGGCTCCTAAAAAAATGCAGTATATTCTCTTTTAAAGGTTAAATGTTATATGAATGTTTTATTCCAGGATAAGGCTAAAGTAATATAAATCTAAACATAAATGAAACTTACCTTTGTCAAAGTTTCCAATATGAACAAGGATGTAGCTCGTTGCTGTAGAAGCATGGTTGTCTTATCTCAACTCCATCGCAGTCGCTGTCGTCCCTCTCCTTCAAAGTCTCTTCCCTTACAGACCGGGCTCTCCCATCAACCGTAGGCTTTTTATAGAGATCCCGTAGTAACTCGTGGAGGCAACAGGGAGGGGTGGGGGAGGAGAGGGGGAGGAGAGGGAGAGCTCATTCAAAGATTCACCTACACATGTACGTGCGTATCCCACGTCACTGAACGGAGTGCAGCTATTTATAAAGGGGAGGAAAAGTATATCCTGAATTACTGTGCAGGTCTTTTTAAAGAGAGGATGAAAATAGCAAGAAAATGTTTAAGACCGAAAAACAAATCATGTAATATAAAGACACTGAGGGTCTCAGACGCTTCCATCACCATGATGGCATTTTTACATAATTATTACTTGTTATATTTCACAAGGGATCTATTTCAGTGACGTCGATGAGTGTCACTGTGTATTTTTGAGGCAAGAAAACACATGGTGAAACTGATTCTGTCTGTTGTGTGATGTTATGTCCAGTATTCAAATACTATTAAAAATACTAAAAAATAATAATAATATTCAAAATACCAAAATAGTATTCAGTATTCAAATTGAAAAGCAGCAGCATCAGTTCTCTTTCATCAGTTTTTTTTCACTGAAGAAAATCAAAAGACAATAATTGAAAGTTAACACCTGGGGCTGGCACTTGCGGTCAGGTGTGTTAAACAGAAGTACTCAGAGTGAACATCGTGATATTTGAACAGGGCGATGAATCACTGCAGTCGTTCTGAGCAGCTGTCTACTTTGAGTGACTACAATGTTTGGTGCAGCGCAGTGAGTATCTTTCTTCCTTCCTTTCTTTCTTTCTTTTTAAAAGCCCAATACATTACAAATATTTGTGGATACTGTTGTGGAGAAAATGCTGACGATGTGAAGTCTTTCAGCCTGGCGAGGCAACAAGCCTTATTTGGATCTTCCATGACACAACAATGGAGCATCAGTCCAGAAAGCCTCTCTCGTGCTCAGCTCAAACCCATCATTTTATACAGTCTGATAGTGTGTGTGTGTGTGTGTGTGTGTGTGTGTGTGTGTGTGTGTGTGTGTGTGTGTGTGTGTGTGTGTGTGTGTGTGTGTGTGTGTGTGCGTGTGTGTGTGTCTACAGAACATATTGCATGTGCAATGTCCTGGAACATTTTCATAAACAGCCAATGTTTCTTGTTTATCATGTCCCTGGCGTACTTCAAACGTGAACGTCGTCAAAAAATATTGGATAACAGTTTGTCTCCAACTTGTTTAGGCAATAACATAATCTATAGTTCAAACACTCGTTAGACATCAGAGCCACGTCTGGATGTTTCCAGTCCCTACGTTATATCCAGACCTGCTGGTTCCCTGATCTTTGACCTTTCCCCGTATAATTTAATTTCCATTATACCTCAGTGGAAATGAGACAAGAGTCGTGGTTAGACCCAGCTGTAACTCGCAGTGCGGAGTTTTGAGGGAGACCCTCGTGCGTAAAGAAGTGTGTCAGACATGCGTAGGCGGGTGTGCAGTGAGACTTGTAAAACGGACGCATTCATAAACATAAAGACTCATTCTTTTGCAGGTGCTCTCTCTTGGGTTGACGGAGCACAGTCACGCCACACGACAATGGAAGTTGAGAGACATTAAATGTCCCCGCGCGCCTAAAAAACTCTGGTAGGAGGACAAAGATCACTTTCATCCACAAACTACAGCAAACGTTAGAAATGACTTCCCTTCTGTGGGTTTGTTGGTAGAAAAGTTTCAAAGCAACTCTCAATTTAAAGTAAAGTTGAAAACAAAGGTGCAAACAAACAAACTTTCCCAAAAAGTTAAGTATAATACCTCTGCATTTTACTTTATTATGTCTCCCTTGTTGACTCTCCTTCAACGACTTCCCTTTAAGCTTTTGTAGTCTGTTGTGAGTTTTCTATCTTATATCTGAAAATGTTTTGTCTCTTTAACTATTTGCACTGTTTGTGCTGCTGTCTTGACCGGGACTCTCTGGAAGAAGGAAAAAAAAGTTTACAATCAATAGATTGTATGAATTATTGTATTTCATCGCCTAAATTAGTCTTTCATACAGAGGCTCTACAGAGGCATCTACCATTTTGGACTAGCATTTATTCACGTCTTTTGAGGTTTGATGCTAAATGAAGGTTACATTGGTTCTTCAACACACTTGGAAGGGGAGGATGAGGTGAGGGATATTCAGTTGCAACATGCAACTTCACCAATAAATGTTGCTAAATTCTACACACTGTACCTTTAAAAGAAATCCATTTTGCATTGTAAAACCTTCCTGTAAACAAGTCCTTTGCTTTATGGAAAGGGGCTTATACTTTACATTATGGGATCAGGCTTGTGCATATAAAATGCTCATTCTAAGGTTACAAAAACCAAAAGTGATTATATTATATATAAACATCCCTGAGGGTAGTACTGTATATGCAATGTCCGCCAACAAAATGTTACACATGGGACATAGAGGAAGACATTGAAGTTATTCAGCTACAGCAGGGAAACAGCCCAAAGTACAGGTAGATTGTGTTTGAGCTCACCCTCCAATATTGCTTTGCCCCTGCTATCACTCTTTCTTGAGGTCACGGTGATCCTTGACCTGTGGAGAGGACCACAAAATAAAATAAAAAGAAATTGAACTTTACACCAAAAAGGTATATATTGTACTAAAGGTTTATAGCGTACAGTTGTGTGTTATACAGAAACTGAATATCTTGTTTTGTAATTGAGTCTAACCATTCCCCATACTGATTGTTTAAGGACGACAAAATTGACCATTGACCATTCCACCCATGACTTTAAAATCTACATTCATAGCCCCTCTAAAGGCTGCCCACAGAGATGTTTGCCTTCTAGAAGAAAGAACATCTTTGCAGCATGGCTAGAATCCAGACAATAAGTCACAGTGGAACATCCAACATTAAAATCAAGTCAGTTTTCCACTACATTTTGTTTGCTTTGTTTTAATCCTTTGCCTCAGAAATTATTGCAGCAGAGGAGGACTGTCTCTGTCTTACACTCCGGACTTCAGAACTGTAGGCTCTCCACTGACTGCAATCAAACAACAATTTGAATGTGCTGACGTGTGGTGAGTATTTGGTGAGCAAGTGTGTGTGTGTGTGTACACAAGCATATACAATCCAATTTCCACATACTACATCCCACATGAATATTAGGCTAGGACGTTTGAAAAAGTGTGAATGAAATTGTTCTTCACTCGGAGCCTCACTGACATGACACTCCCACTTACTACAAGTCCCTCTGTACCATTAATACACACACAGCTACAGTGTCATCGTTTTTCTTGTATTTACAAGCTATTTAATTGTAACATCAAAATCAACAGGATTATGTTCCACTTGATTAACCTTGTGATTGTTGTTTTGACAAGTGATAAATCCACAGGCAATCTGCCCTCATACTCCAAATGCAGCATATCTTTCAGAGCTTAATCATGTATCGAGATGCAGATTATTTCCCCGTTCAAATCTCTTCAAATCTGTCTGTCATGGCTAGTTGTTGGCTCTCTTTCTATCTCCTCATCTGTATTCCAAACAGAGAATGCAGTCAGATAAGAAAGAAGACAAAAAATGTATCCCTCCCATACTCTTCTCCCTCCTCACAACCACCTACCTTTCCTACCCACCTCCCCTTCTCCCATTCTGACTCATACTGAAGTCCCAGTGAGCCCCCACCCCCACCCCCGCCCCACCCTCCACTCTCATTTGTGTTTTCTCTCCCTTTGATTGCCGAGCTGGCTCCAACACAGTGAGCAGGGCAAGAGAGAAAGAGCAAATGAAAACGAACGAGAGGCAGAGAGGAGCGGAGAGATGAAGAGAGGGAGGAGAGAAAAAGAGGAGGAGGAGGAAGACTCTGCTGCCAAACGTGCCCATAATGAGGATTCTGTCAAAGGAGAGCTGAGGAGGAAGAGTGTGTGTGTGTGTGTGTGGTGGGTGTTGGAGAAAGATGGAGGTTTGGAAAGAGTGGGTGTTTATTAGTGAAACCCCCCCCACCCCCACATCATTCCCTTCACTGTCTCCGTGCACCTCTTCACAAACCCACACTCAAACACATCACTTACACATACATCTCCCACCCCCACCCACATATGACAGCTAACCTGTGGACTTTGAATATGTATGTGTATGTTTATCTTGTTGTGTGACGGAGTCAGGGGTGGAAGCATGTGCATGTAATGGCACATGTATTTATGTAATGGCTCCAGCAAAAATTGACTTATCTAAGATGGGACAACAACACGGTTCACATTATTTCATTACACAGCACCACAGGACGCCAAGGTCATCTGTCCCTGTACAAAGTCATATGCTGTCTCTTCTCATCTGCTCTAACTCCCAACAGTGAGTCACACACAACTTCACATTATGCCACAGTCATATGCTCGATGTAATTAACAAGCATTGCCAACTGCACAGTGTGTAAATGTGTGGGTAGTTGCATGTGCATGTGTTTGAAAGTTTTGTCTGTGTTAGAATGGGTGCATCTGTTTGCTTGAGGTCACCATGATCAGTAAAATATTCAGAGAAGATGACTTTTTAGAATACTTTAAATTATCTTTATCTGCCATTGAATCAAACCGCACCTATACCCTACTATTAACTATGCTGCACTCAACCTAGTAAAAACAAAGCTAGTTTTTATTTATCACCAGAAATTCTCAGGTAGTTTGAGTTTATATGTAAGTGTAAGTGCAAGTGTAACATAAAAACCAAGCCTGGGTTTTTGTACCTGCATCCAAATGGCATTCGCATGCACAGAATTGTGTAGATTAGACTCCAACCAAAGTTTCTTAATTCAAATATCAATTTAAAGTACGAGGATTTCTAATTGTTGGAAAATATTTAAAGCTCGAATATTTTAGCAGCTGTAATAAAGAGTTGACTCCAGATAACATAGTGTAAAGGACATAAAAAAAATTATTGTATATATAGAATGATTAAACAGGCAGTGTTGCTTGTGTACATCAGAGTCAGGAGTGATGAAATATAGTTCTTTGATTAATGTTTCTAATACAACTTTCATTGAATGAGGTCAGGAAATGTTGCCTGGCTACAATCTGCATTGCATGTTGCACTCGTTTAAAATTCTGTGTATATTGTCATGGTTTCTCTAATACATCACTATGTGTATTCTGACTCACAATATCTTTTTAGTTTATTCCTCCCTCATTTTTTGTGTGTGAATTATGCATTAAAACTGTTGCAATGGATATGCTCCAAACATATAATACCAGTACATATGCGTCACACAAGCTTCTGGCTCTGTGTCTGTCTGTCTGTCTCTCTGTCCTACCCACACACCTTCTTTTATCTCTCTCTCTCTCTCTCTCTCTCTCTCTCTCTCTCTCTCACTCTCACACACGCATACACACACACCTCTCAAGATGAGGATCCCATTTCAATCGACTCACTTTCTCCCCCCTGCCATTTTTATTCTCTTCGTTTGTTGCCCATTTGTTTCAGTCTTTTTTTCTCTCTTAATTTTTAAAAAAAATCATTTCAGCTGCACTTTCACTCTGCTCCATCCACAACCACAATTTCCCTCTCGTCTCAACCATTCTCTGCTGACTGTCCTCCTCCTCCTTTACTACAGTCATCTCTAAAAGCCATCTCCTCCTACCTCCCAGTGCCCCGGTGGAGGAGACAGACAGACACACACACAGAAAGAGAGAGAGAGAGAGAGAGAAATGGAGAAAATGAGATGGGGCAGAGAGATCTAGATATGATTGAGCTGGTGAAACCCCCTGGTGTCAGAAATTCACCTGCAAAAACTCCCTGCTTCCCCTGCTTTTCTCATCTGTATTCACAGTCTCTCCTCCTCCTCTTGTCTTCTCTCCTCCTGCATCATGCATCCTCACCCTACTCACTCAGCTCCTCACCCCTCTCCTCTTCTCTCTCCCTCACTACCTTGCTTCCTCCCCCTTCTCTGTCCTTCCGTGTCACTTATCACCCTGCATTGCTCCACCTGCACTGTGGTGCAGGACTGACAATCAGAACTCTGCACACATACACATGCGCGCAGAGGCACACAAGTAACTTATACACATGCACACACACAGGGGGAGACACACACCCACTACTTCCGGCAGCCCCCTCCCTCCCTCCCTCTCTCACACCTCTCCACTGCAGACACGAAAAATTCTACAAGCCCTGGTGTGCTTCATCGAGAGACACTGCTCGTACTACATCAGCAGTATTCTGCATCCACACACAATTTGTTTATACCACATAACATATTTGCAAGTATACAAAGACAGCTCATGTTAGTAACCATCATCAGTATGTGATGTTCATCAAGCTTTGTTTATATTGGATGCTTCTCTCAATGAAAAACAGGAAACTACACAATACGTGAAAGTAAAACCAAAGACTGTACATCCAGTTGTCTAATTAGCCCAATTCTGTACTTGCTGTTTCTGATACTTGGTGATTAGACAGTCACTAAATTGGAATAAGATTTCTTCAATTATTGAAGCAATCAGCAAACATGTGCTGACATTCCTGATATGCCACCAAGTGAGCCAAGCACTGTACATGAATGAGTGTGTGACATAATGAAGGAGTGTGGAAAATGAGGTTTGGTTAAGATTTATGTGTGAGAGAGTCATAGAAAAGACAAGAGGCTCTGGCCCTTTAATTTGGTGTTGCTAGGGAAATGAAGCTGTTTACTCTAGCATCAACCACATTGATGATGTCTGCATGGATTCTCTAATGCCCCTTTTCATACACATGGTTCCAGTGGCACACGCACACACAGAGGGAGAGAGGAGAGAAAGAGAGGGAGGAGAGAACGAGAGGGAGAGCAAGAGAGCACCTAGTTTTCCTATGTGCTTTTGCTTCACCCTTCCTCATGTATTGTGGCAGGTAAGGTCACATAACAGTCACATGTGGAAGACAAGTCAGACAAATAATTTTGTAGTCAGGAGATGACATGCCATATAATTTACATACTGGGAAACAAAGCTAGAAATAAAAGTTCATTGTTGGACCAATTCAAAGTATTTGACATTCATACCTTAAAAAATTAGAATAAAGTATTCAGTCCTGACACCTAGTGGATATTGCATGAAACTGAGCACAGTGTGTATGTACAGTATATATGATTGTATGAATGCTGTAACTATCTGTTTCTGTGTATATTGTGGAGACCTTTGAACACCCTTCCCCCCAGCGTAATACTGGGTCACGGCATACGTAACAATTACATAACATCAGCATTGAAGAATGAGCCACATCTATCTATCTATCTATCTATCTATCTATCTATCTATCTATCTATCTATCTATCTATCTATCTATCTATCTAAATAAATAAATAAATAAATAAATAAATACATAAATATTGGTCCATCTGCCTGTCTGTTAACCAAAATACAAATTATTTTTGAAAAAAAAGCATAGATGAGGAGGTGTTAGTTTGCTCTCTGTAATGCACTGGTTAAAAATACCAAATTCATACAATTCAACATTTTTTAATAGAGCATAAAACAGAAAACAGCAACCAGCATTTGGATAACATGCCATGGTATAACACAAAATCAGAGTCTTGCATGGTCTAGTATATGATTATTTGAGTGTGTCACTTGCTTAACTTGACTTCAAGAAAAAAACGTCTAGTATGCCAAATTCATAACATCAAAAGACAAAGCAACAATAAAATAAAGACTAATAATAAACAACAGTAGCTTAATGGCACGTTTGCTTTTGATTAATATTTCACAAAAAAATATATTTTTGAGTGTTCAAAAGGTTTACTTTGGGTTGGGCAATAATTCAATACCAGTTTGTATTATGATAAAATCTTCCTCAAATATAATAAATGTTCAGTACAAATCTTTATAATGTTCATACAATGCGTCAACACATTTTGAAACACATCACAGAATTGCTTTAAACGTTTCTCTCGTTGTCAAGCCGTTTCCTTTGGTCTGTGTGCGATAGCTTGTCTGCCTTTGATCTGCCCCCTCAATTCATTTTGTATGAGGAAAGTTAGATAAAAAGTTAAACATTTCCAAAAAATACCAGAGTCAGAATAAAACAGGAATCGTAGCGATTTTCCTGAACGAATAAGTTGTTGTAGTTGGTCGAAGATCAATTAGGTCCGGTCGGGGGCACGTCACTCTACTTCATCGCACCAACTGTGCTTATTAAGCTTCACTGCTACGTCAAGTGCTGAGCATGTTTGATAGCACTCGGACACCGTACTTGATGTGTTTGTTTTCAGTCAGAGCAAAGATGGCGAACGAACTGGAAAGAGTGCGAATCTCAGCGGCGGAACTCCGGGCTGAAGCGTCGAATGCAGTTAATTATAGCACTGACGGCCCGAAAGGTGAAAAGATATAAAGTCCATATATGGGATGACTGTTTTACCAGAAAAGTTGGCCAATTAGAGCTTAAAAATATCGCGATTTAGATTAAAGTAGGCTACGGAGTTGGCAAGTTTGTACCATGCTATTGTTGTTAGCTAGCTAACTTAGCTATGTGTTCATTCTTCGTTCCCGCGTGGTTTTAACTACCGTTGTCGCTATTTAGGCCAGATGTATCTAACTTCAAACCATTTTGCTACTGTCGACTCGTTATACTAAAAGCATATTAGCACAAGGATTATGTGCGAAATTCTCGGATCGGGTTAGGACTGACAAGTACGACTGTTGTGAATGTTGAGCGCTTGTTAGTTCAACTTAACATTAATATAAAACCTAAACCCAAGAGTCGTTTTAACATTCGTCTATGATTTTATTTTGTCATGTATGTTCAGTTTTTGTTGTGGGGCAGTTTGACAGTGTTGTGGTCTGAAACGTTAACGACAGTCTGTGTATATGAAGGAACTATTCGTACCTTCTTACTAACATGTCACAAGTCACTAACATAAAAGGCGGACTTATCCGAAATAGGCATAACATAAAATGTTGTTGCTCATGAACATAAATCTAGTGTCATTTCTTATTTTTATATATAATAGTTTAAGAGTCTGATATGACTGTTCCATTAACAAATTGTTCAAATCTATAAATTGGACCTTACACTTGGGCACATGACCTTTGAGTCAGCCTGTTCAAATGTTTAACTATGGTCATGCACAACTAGAAAAAGCTCCCTAAAAATCCCTAAAAGGCACGCTGTTTTTAAATGATAATTCAAAAAATGTTGTTGTTCAAGTGATGTACTTATGTACTAGTGATTGTATTGTAAATATTTCCTCTTTTTGTGTGTATCAATGAGGCTCATCACTACTGTCACAGTCGTGGAATTGAAAAGTATGTAGTGACATTCAGAGGTATTGTTTTATTTGGTCTTTGCATAAGACAACTTTAAATTTTAAGATAAATAGGTTATGTTTTCTTTAATATGTATACTCCATCTACTGTATAAATGCCAGTCTTTGACATTAGCCATATTTATTTTTTCTTTTGTGTTTCTTTTGTAGAGGAGCAGCATGTACTTAAGCAACATAGGAGGCGTGAAGGAAAGCGCCCTGATCTGCAGCGCTACCAGCCTGTAGCTGGACCTGGATGGCGTCACCGTGACAGCGAGGAGGGAGACTCTGGTCAAAGTGATCCCATGTCTACTTATTTACATGAGCAAGTTAAACCATCAACGAGTGAGAAAAAGTGTGTTTCTGAAAAGGTTTTAGGGAGCACAAATGGGACTGGCACTGACCAAAGGTTTGGAGGCGATGGTAGTAACAATGGAAAGGGCATCTCCTCAACTGCTAAAACAGAGGCAACTCAAGAGAAAGTCCTTGTTGAAAATGAAATGGAACAATTAGAACCTGCTGGAGCTGCGAAACTGCCAAAGAAAGCCCGCAAACCTGACCGTGAATTTTATCAACCGGGGAGTCGAAGGAACATCCCTGGAAAGGACTGTGGAGTTGGAATAGAACAAGATAAACCTCCACCTAAGAAAGCTGAGCATAAAAATGAGCCAGAATTCCAAATGAGTACTGAGGAAACAGAGGGTAATAAAACAGCATCTACTCAGAAGCAAAGAGGGAAGGCTAAAGAAGTCAAAGGTACGCATGAAAATGTAAAAACTGTTAAATCCACTGATACAAACAGAAAGCAAGGAGGCAGGGATGTTCACAAGCCTCCCTTGCCCTCTAATGCTTCTTTGGAAAAAATAACCAGCAAAGTAGAAAAACTCTCTGTGAAAGAAAAAGTAAAAATGGGACGTGAAGTCCAAAATGTTGAAGAGATAACCTGCAGAAGAGAGAAAACAACTGATAAGGGAAGACTAATCCAAGGGGGGATAACAAAAGAGGAAGAAGAAAAGATGGATAGGAAGAGGGAAAAAGGAAACCACAGTAGAAGAGGAAGTGAGAAAGAAAAAGAAATGAATTGGGATTCCAGCGGAGGTGGAGATGGCATGAGTGGTGGAGGAAAAAGTGGCCGGGGGAAAGATCAGCAGAGCAGAGCAGCAGAAACAGATAGGAATAACAAACCCTGTAAGACTGGAGAGACGCACCAAGGCAAACGCAGAGAGTACTGCGGAGAAAGCACAAGAGGAGATGACAACAACAATCGGTCCAGAGAAGCTGAGAAAAATGCAAGGACTGAAAAACATTTAGACAAAACTGTAGAAAGAGTGAATAGAAACAAATCCAGTGCAAACATTACAGCATTATCCTCAAAACGATATTCCAAATCAGATATACGGCGCTCACGCAATCGAACTTACAGCAGTAGCTCAGCCAGTAGTGTAACCAGCTTAGATGGTCCAGGACTGGGGATGGATGTGGAAAGCTCTAAGTGGCCGCGCTTGCAGCCAAAACTTAGTAACAAAGAGGGGATTGTTAATAGGAGAGAAGGACAAAGAAGTCGTCTACAAAGCTGGCCAACTAATGGGGAATCTTCTACAGAATCACAAGAAGGGAGTGAGATCAGCGACATTGTAGACAGTAGAAGAAGGAGAAGAAGAGGAGGGGAAGAAGAGCTGAGTGCAGCAAGGAGGAGGGAAGAAAGGAATCGACCAAAGGGAAGCAGAAGTGGAGGTGGAGAAATTCAAAGGGTTTCACCTGAAAAGCCTTCTGGTGCCTCGTCACAAAGTGGAGAAACAAAACGCAAGCAAGGCTTGGTTCCTCGTGGTAGAGGTGGGGGTATTCTGGTGCTTCCAGCCCACACACATATCTCTAATTCACCTGAGGTTGGGCAAAGACTTTTTGGTGGAATTAGGGGAGGGGTACCACACAGTAGCAGAGGGGGTAGAGGAGGAGGAGTGAGACGACTCTGGGATCCAAATAACCCAGATCAGAAACCTGCTCTTACCAGCAGTCAGTCCTCACAGCACAAATCTCTCCAACAGCCTGTATATCTTCAAACAGGGTCTGGATATGGACAACTTCACTTTCTAGACACAGATGACGAGGTTGCAGGCAGTCCTCCGGTCCAGCAGGGTGAACACTTTCGATCACAACAGGCTGCTGCCATGGCGTTCTACAAATTCCAAAACTCTGACAATCCCTACTGCTACCCTATGTCCACCAGCAACCCACATAATCCTGGCACTTCCTCAAATCAGCGCTACCCCTATCCATATATGGGGCCCTACCAAATGGTTCCCACCAATGGTACATATTCAAGCCCTGGTATGGGACAGTTCTGTGGTAGTTACAAGTTAGGAGGTTATTCTCAGCCTCGTTCAGGAGGTGGTTTGTCATTTGAAGAAGTTGAGCAACAAGCCAGAGGAGAACTAGGAAGACTTCTGAGGGCTGCGGATGCGCATGAGCTCCAACTAAGTAACCTGCTGTCCAGGGACAGAGTGAGTGCTGATGGACTGGATCGCATGGCCCAGCTCAGGTGAGGTTTGACGAGATTTGTGTTGGTAGCATTTCTGCATGTTTATGTTTTATTGTTTTGTTTTATGCCACACATGGCTGTTTGGACTAAAACTGAAAAAAGCACTACTGATTTTTTTTCCCCACTGTTGTCTAGAGCGGAGCTTTTGGGGCTCTACGAACAGGTCATCCTCACGGACATTGAGTTCTCAGACTCTCAGAATGTGGATCAGGCTTTGTGGAAGAATGTGTTTTATCAGGTCATAGAGCACTTCCGGCAGCTACTCAAAGACCCTGCACATGACAGCACCTATGTCAGGAACATGTTGCTCACACTACTTGATGAGGTAAGAATACGTGGGCAAATTCAAATGGTGATTTCAATTAAATATTATATACTGCACATTTTATTATTAATTTGATAAATTAGAAAAGCAACAAATTACATACTGAGACAGGCGTACCTGTAACTAGAGTCATGCTGTCCAGCTGTAAGGAGCAGAGTGAGAGATCCACTGCAGCAATCAGCTGACCTTTCTCTGCAATCCTCTTGCTGAATAATGGAAAAGTATTACTAAATATAAACAGTATTTACTGTTCTACTTGTTCTGTTCTTTTATAAGTAGTCTATTATATTTGTATTTAACTTTGAGACCTTTCCGTGGCATTGACTTGAACAAGCAAAGGAAAATAGCCTTAGTGCATACAGCTGAAATGCTCTCTTGATGATTATGACTTGACATAAAAAAATCTAAATTAGTAAATTTCCTTAATTTGAACTCACTATATTTAATATATTGCGAAAATGTATTAAACATGACTGCCTAAAGTCCTTAGCCAATGCTTTGGCTTGAGGATCATGCTGAATGATGAAATATGCAATGCTTTTTGATGCATTTGACTAATTCTAAGCACACTGAATGATCTGTGTAATTTTACCATTATCATTTAATTACTGTACTTAGTACTTTGTCAACTGCAGCCTACTTGTGTGGTGGCTCTTCATAGTGACCCAGCCCCTTAAGTACTGTAATGGAAAATCCTATATCTAATTCTGTTTTCAATATATCTGTATCATCTTTTCTACACTTTTGGCTTTGAACATGTCCTGCTTAGCGCATGTGCAGAAGCTCACGTACACTTGAAATCTGCAACTCTTCACCTTAGACATTTGTCTGGTGGACTCTCGAAACTCTTTATTTCTCTCACCCCAACAGTACTACATCCTGCTGCATAAGCCAGTGAAATTAGTCCCTAAAAGTGAAGTACTTACTGTGCTCAGCCATAAGTTAGCTCAGATGCAGATGTTGGAGAGATTGGATATAGTTTTTTGATTTATTCATAGATTAATTTTGCATTTTGTGTACATGTTTCTGTTGTTTTTACTTTTTCTCCTTAATGTTATTTAACATGTCTTTTATTGTCTGTATTCAACAGGGGTCACTTTTTTTTGATGCACTGGTCCAGAAGCTGCAGACAGTGTACCAATTTAAATTAGAGGATTACATGGATGGTATGGCTATCAGGACTAGGCCATTACGCAAAACGGTACTGCTCTATCACTATTAGTAACATGTGTTCCAAGTGTTCAAAGACTTAAAATTGTTCATAGTCATGCTTTGACAATTTATTATTTATTGCATTTATGAAGATAAGAAGTAATCAGATTGTTTTGTTACTGCTAGTATATTTGCTGACAGCAACCTATTTGCTTACCATTTGTTGAATGTACATACTATATATTTATGCTGTAATGAAAGTTAACACAGTGAGCTCTTAAATGTTTCCTTTTCTTTCTTTCTTTTTTTTTCAGGTAAAGTATGCACTTATTAGTGCCCAGCGTTGTATGATTTGTCAGGGAGATATTGCACGCTACCGGGAACAAGCCAGTGATTCAGCCAACTATGGCAAGGCTCGCAGGTAGGCTGTAATTTGACCATTTTCCAGACATTATGAAATTTGTTACATACTTGAGAGCATGTGATTAGGACTGCAGCTATCAATTATTTTAGTAATCGAGTAATGTATTGATTATTCTGATGATTAATTGACTAATCGGACAAGTTTGTAGTGGTCCCATACTTTTGACACCTTTTTGTCATTTCTTATGCTGCGTATCTTCCCCTTGCTCCTTGCTGCCTTCATCTCTGTCTATCTTTCCACACTTCAGTTATGTTAGCAGCGTAAGCTAACCTCATCTTGAGTGATCATCAGGGTTCTCAAGGTTGGAAGATGGGGTGTTGATGAGTTTGGGATGGGGGGTGAGTTAGCGTTTGAAGGTAATATGTTAATCTTATAAAGGACAATTTCCACTAAGACAAATAAATAGTTTTATTTTTGCTTTTAAGAACAAAAAGAAAAATGGATCAGAGACATTTGGCTGTCAAGAATGAAATAATAGTTTCCCGCTTCTTTCCTGACATCTTTAAATCTAAATAGGAAACACAAATAGTAAAAAAAAAAAACAAATAGTAAAAAAAAAAAGTTAAGTTCATACTCTTCACACTTCAAACGTACACTTTAATAAGCAGCTATTATAATAAATTAAGTGATATAATTGAAGTGATTACTTCCATCTCGTCTGAAACCTGTGCACACATACAGTGTTCGTGCACATTCGTGGAACGAGTGCTTGCAGCGGAAACCTATTTTCAGACTTTACCCGGCAACAAGAAATACTATTTTTTGATTGGCTGATAGGTTGCTAATTCAAGTCAGCTGTTTGAATGGACTACGCAGAGCAATCTGCCTTTGCATCATCCATTCATAGATTACTAACTTATGTGCGGTGAGTTTTATCACTCTGGTGATGACAATGATAACCATCCTGGCAGACCGTGAGTGTATTGTGTAACTGAAATAACCATCTGGGCAGAACACTGCCCGGATGCGCGAAATGTCATACTGCATTTAACGATTACTCGACATAGATAATTTGTCTCAAGTAATTTTATTAATTGAATTACTGGAATTATTTGAGGAATCGTTTCAGCCCTACATGAGATGTCAAATTCTAGTAATGTATGTTGAAAAGCGAAAGTTCAGCTTAGCTGTGAGACACTGTAGAGTGTGTAATTTTTTCATAAACTTTTCTTAAGTTTTTCTGTCTTCAACATCTTTTCCTGAGATGATGTCTACAAAGTTTTAATTCTGTTTTAGACATTCTTTCCCATCAGATGAGAAATCTATATTTATGATGTAAGTAGAACTTTTCTGTGATGGTTTCTCATATTTACACATTTGCTTTTCTTTTCAGCTGGTACCTGAAAGCCCAACAGATTGCCCCCAAAAATGGACGACCATATAACCAATTGGCCCTACTGGCAGTCTATACAGTAAGTAGTTATGTAGTAAGTAAGCAATGAAAAGTTGGATATTTACAAGAAAATATTCCCTGCCAACATAATTAGATCAGCTTTATGTTTATGTAACTGTGTTATGAGTTTTTTATGATTGACTGTTCTTTGGTGTCATGTATTAGCACCGAACCACATACGTGGCCCTTTTAGAACACCCCTTCCTCTTGACTCTAATCCTGTTTCTCTCACTTACAGAAAAGGAAATTGGATGCTGTGTATTATTACATGCGCAGTTTGGCAGCTTCCAACCCCATCCTGACTGCCAAGGAAAGTCTGATGAGTCTGTTTGAAGAAGCAAAGCGAAAGGTAACATGCACTTTTGGTCTTGACTTGAATCAGATGACTAATCTTTTAAATTTTTATCAAGACTACATTATTGATAAAAAAGAAACCACAATCTCCAGTCGCACCTAGTGGAAAATTCATTTTTAAATTATGTCTCTGATACATTTTAGTTAGTCAGCTGCATCAAAACAATCATCAAACAGTCATCAACAAACATCAACCAGCGACATTGCAGCATTAGCTCTCATGATGCAGAGCAGTAGATAACAGGCAGTAAAATGTATTTTTAATGGTAGGAATGTTTTTAATTGACTAAAATATAAATTCTGACCGATTAAATACGATCGTTTCAGCATTTAAAAAGCACCTTGTATTTCAGAAGGCATTTTCCTCCAAAAGGTCTGTCACCAGACTGAACCACAGTTTGCAGACATGAAGCTGAATAAATTCATTTAGAAATAGGCATGACTGTTTTAACATATCAGTCATCAGTTTAAAAAATGTACGTCTCTAATTAGTTAACTATGGTGAAATGATACTTGCAGTCAGTGTCTTGGAAATTAACCATTGTTGCTCTTTAGCAATGAGACAGATTAATTTACTAAGACCATTAACATTCTTATTAAATCACTGTATTGGCACAGATGATTATGGCAAAAGTGCAAGTGCTTCTTGTTTATACAGTATATATTTTTTTTCTTACAGGCAGAGCAGATTGAACGAAGGAGGAGGCAGGAGCATGAAGGAGGTTCGAAGGGTCCAGCAGTTAGAGGAAGGGGAAGAGGGGATGAGGGGGCACGTGTGGAGATTTGGATTCGCCCCACTGGACAAGCAGCGTCATCATCCTCACAGAGAGGAGGAAGTGAATCCAGCAGAGACTCTGAACAGGATGGAGAGCTGGGCAGTCTCAGCGCTAGTGACGTAAGAATGCTTTGATCCTTTTGCTCTCTCTTATACACATGGGTACAGCGACCTTTAGATGTCCACAAAAAATATTGTCTCGGTGGGCATCTTGTTTAAGGGGTATTTTCACTGTTTCTCATTTAGAAGATTTTTTTCGTCATACTCATTTGCAGCAGTGCCCACAGTTATATTTTCAGTTCAGTTATAAGTCCAAGTTATTTTCTCAGTGTTATTATTTTCCTTTCATCCAGACATGTCCTCTACATTTATTTTATTGGACCCTCTTTCAGGCCTCCTTATTCATTTCAGTGTGCTCGCACAAAAAAGAAGAATAGAATAGGGGGTTAGGAGTTTTTTAAACTCCTAACCCCCTATTCTATCTTCTGTGAAGTGGTTCTTGTGTTTTGTTTCCTTTGTGCTTTCAGCAGTGCACTGTATTTGTATTCCTGTAAACGTTGTCTGTGCCCTCCGAGTGACATTTAAGCAGATAGAGCAGATAACTGTGTGATACAGTGCCTTTATTTTTCAGTATTTAGTCCCAACTGTCTTTTGCACACTATCTTGTATTTAAGATGTAGCATTGGTGACACTAATGTTTTTAGAATTTCTGGTGAACTGATTACCAAGATTTAGAAAGTTCTTGATCAAGGAGGTAATTAAGAACCTAAAATATTCCCACATAATCTTCTAAAAATAGTACTTCTTTCTGAGTTAGACTGAGACTGTAGACTGATGGCAAATGAGCAATTTTAGCCTTATAATTGAAGGCCTTTGCACACCAGAGGTTTATTTGTTTTGTTTAATTTGCACATTGATAATTTTTAACCTAATTTAGTCAATGCAAGCTCATTCTGTGTAACATTAGCAGCCTCTCCTCTTCATTGTTTCTTTTTCTTATTAATCAAAATAACTGAGCATCCAGCTCATCTTTGCTACAAGTGAATGGCAGCTGTTTTCCTCCCATGAAGGAATTTTCTTTTGTCCTTTTATAATATATCCATTCAATTGTAATTGTAATGTGTCTACATCTTTTTAGGGGTATGGGACCACTAACTAACGTATGGATTCAGGTTATATTAACTGTCTCTGTTATAAGCTAAATGCTCACATGTTCATACAGCACATCCTTGTGCAGTGCATGTTCTATCACACATCTTTTGTACCCATTCACATTGAACCTTCAACCTTCCAGTCGAAATATGACTCAGTCTACCACCGTGGTGTGACGTGTTTCATTATTGATCATTACACAATGAATTCTTTATTGCTTTAAGGAGTGTGGTCTTCTACTGAGAGATTAGATTTTTCTTCCACTGATTTTAGGGTAGGAAGCTGAAACTCTGTATCACACAAGGTCAGGCACTTAATTATTTAAGACCATAGAATCAGCAATCTAGAACATCATTGATTAAATAAAAAATTGATTAAATAAAAAATTGTTTCCTGTATTTTAGTGCTACATGAGTGTTATGTGGCAAATTTTATTGACCATCTCTGTTCATGACTAAGGCCTTCTTCTGTGGTGCATTTGTTGCATTTCCCAAGCTGGAATATCTGTTATGCCTGTTTCTAATGTGGAAGCAGTTCTCTCTCAAGCATCTCGGCTCTGTACAACACACATACTCTGCTCTCTTTGACAATTATAGACTAATGGTAGGAAAATGCACAGGGTTAGGGTTAGGGTTATGGCTTAAGATTGGCTTTATTTCTCATACTATGTGCTCAGTCCACAATTTTTAATTTCCTTATTTTCATTTGTTATGAGATACATCTGTATTTCTGTCCCTTATCCAAGAAAAAACAATATGCCGATATGGCAGCTAGAGTAGCTTTGCAGTTCATTCACTGAGCTTCAAACCTTTTTCCAAGTTATTTTTCAAGGGATGACAATGTTAGGATTTGTTGCTAACTCAAATGGTTGGTAAAATATTAGTTTCTTCAAACCTGATTTTTTTTCCCCCTCCAGTTGAATAAGAGGTTCATTCTGAGTTTCTTGCATGCTCATGGAAAGCTCTTCACTAAAGTGGGGTGAGTGATGTTTCTTGAAGTTACATACAGTAGTTTGAAATTATGCATATGCGGGTGCCTTTGTCTGTGTTTATTGTAAATCTCTATGCACCTTGTGTATGCAGCATGGAGTCATTCTCTGGAGTGGCAAGCCGTGTTTTGCAGGAGTTCAGGTTGCTGCTCCAGCATGGACCTTCCTTAATGGGCAGCACACAAATGCTGCAGATCATCACCATCAACATGTTCACTATACACAATGCCCACAATAGAGGTAACTCTACTGAACCCATCATCATCAAACAAGAAACATTGTATTAAAGTTTGGATATTTTAACTTGCCATATCTATTCAAATGGCTAGTACAGATTATTTTTATGCATTGATTTAATTAATTTTAAAATATGGATTCAAATGTGACTCAAGGTGTAAGCATGTTTAAGCTTTAGTCAAGCAAATAATTAATAAAAGCTTCAATTTTCCTCACACATTAAGTTTAATATGGATTTAATATATTATAAATATAAAATGGATTTAATGTTATTTTTTTCAACCGGAATACAGTTAGAAAATTAACACATGTTGATAATATTGGAAGTAAAAATTGGAAGTTCATTCTCAAATTTTTGTCTTGTCTCATTGTAAGGTGAAGACGGAGAAGTGCGGTCTGTTTTACAAGAGCAAAGCACAGCCCTGGGTCTTGGCATGTTTGCAGTTTTGGTCCAACGCTGCACAGAGCTGCTCAGTGATACTCCTGCAGGTATAAACACAGGAAGACCCACAAGTATTTGATTGGTAGAATTTGTTTGCCACAGATTCACTGAGCAATCACTCCTTCATTGACTCTGGCTCCAAATGATAGCACCATCATAAGATTGCAAGTGCAGATGCATCATTCATCTTAACAGCCTGTGTTTCTTCCTTTCAGAACCAGTCCTTATGACAGATGGGGAAGAGGATGGTACAGGAGTGGGGCCAAATGGTATGGTGAGGGTCTCTGCCTTCCCACTGAATCTTAGAGAACTACTGCCAAGCATCAAGGTGTGGTCCGACTGGATGTTGGGACACTCAGACTTGTGGAACCCACCACCATACAGTATTGAGTGAGTGCTTACAACCACCAATAAATCAATGAACCAAAACCATAAAGCTATCGGTTAAACAGCTAAATAGTGACTTGATTTAAAAACGTGTAAAGCTAATAGAGGCTACAGATTTGAGTGAAAATGCTCTTTAGGTTTGTCATAATTAGATCTTGCATTATACTATCATTTGTATTATTTGATGGCAGTTTTTTAAATGTACATACTAATTACTCACCATCCCATCTGACCTTTCCTCTCTCTCAAGTTGTAGCCCTGATGTTTGGCAGTGTCTGGCTGACCTGTGTAACGCACTGGCACGTGTGGATCATGGTGAAGTTCCTTTGTACAAAGTTGACACTGATGAAGTCGAGGGAGATGAGGAGTTGACTGTGCTGCAATTGAAGGAGGACAGGCTGCTTGCTGGTTTCATACCTCTGCTGGCTGCACCGCAGGAGCCTTGTTACACTGACAGACACACTGACATGGTGAGTGACAAGCAAATGTGTAATTCATATTACATATTTATACTCCTGTGGAATTACTCCTGGTAATTGTGTTGAATGTGATGGACAGCCATAGTCTTATTTGTCTTGCCACAGAATAAACCAAAACATTTTTACATTTGCAAGTGTCCAATGCTACACTTTTAACAGTATATTAATGTCGACACAAGATGCTTATTACTTACTGCTGTGTATGACTGACACACAAGATCTTTGACACTCTACTCTCTGTGCATCTGTCCTTCTGGCACTACTTAGAATGAATTGTGTGTGTCTTTGCAACTACCCCCATACACTGTATTCATTCTTTTGGAAACACTAGCTCTGACTTATTATTATTATTATTTATTAAATTTGTCACCTGCACCTGGGCTCCTGTTGGACGACACCAGCTGTCAATTACACTGGTGTCCACTCATATGTGACATGTCTGTTTTTGTCTAAATGAGAAGAATATTTACAAAATTCACATCAGCTTCTACTGAATAAGACCTGAAACTATTGATTGAGACCATCAGGAAAATGTTTACTTATGTTATTGTTATGAGTGAGCCAATTTTCTCATAGACTTCCACTCCAGTATACAAATATAAAACCCTTTACCGTTAAGTTCTAAGCTGTAGATAAATATTTACAATTTTATTAACATTTGGTTAACATGGGTAGGTAACATGAACACGTGTACTACTATTCATCCTCCTGTTTTCATGCCTATATTTGCCAATCCTTTTCCCTCAGACTATAGCAGCAGATTGTAAGAGAGTGACAGTGCTGAAGTACTTTCTGGAGGCATTGTGTGGACAGGAAGAGCCTCTGTTGGCCTTCAAGGGAGGAAAATATATCTCTGTGGCGACCTCTTCACCATCTAACCATCACTCTGTGGATAGAGGAGGCAGACAGGATTCTATAACTGAGAAAGAGGTGACTCTTTTTCCTCCTACTTTTCCTCTAATAACTTATTCTCTCCACACAGCTACCAGTGTTCCTTCTGATTGTACTCCTTTTCAAAATGTGACCCCTCAATAATTATGTAAATGCTGAAATTAAAATTTCATTGCAGTTCAGGAGAGGATGTTGAATTACTGAATTGCTTATTGTCTGCATCTGTTTACAAGGTTGATGATGTTATAGTCGAAGCGGAGTCGTCGCTCTCTGCGTCAGGAGAAGAGGACACAGAGGAGGTGGGAGGTTGCGAGAATGACATCAGACAACTAAAAGCACGACGCCATGCCCTTGCCAACAAACTAGCACAGCAACAGAAGCGCAGGGATAAAATACAGGTAAAACTGGTATATGCCATACCCAACAATATGTATGTATGTATGTATGACAATTTATAGGCTAAACAAGTTAACAAATTAAACATCTGTATATATATAACTTCGTCTACCATGGACTAATGTTTATATGATTGGAACAGTTTGGCAGGACAGGTATATAAAGTTCTTGACGAGTTGAACTTCACAATATATTTAAAGTGTCTTTGTGTGACCATTTGTCTCAGGCGATGCTGCAAATGAGTGGGCAGTTAGAGCTGGAAGTGTGCCCAGTGTTCTTGGTTCCTGATACCAATGGATTCATTGATCATTTGGAAGGGCTGAAGAAACTTCTTCAGTGTGGAACATACATAATAGTTGTGCCACTCATTGGTAAGACTGCAGACAAAAACAAGGAACAGTTAAGGAATTTAAGGATCAGAATGCTTTCTTTGTGCATTTCATTGTAGGAACATAAAATATTGGTTAATGGTGTGAAGATGTCCTCTCTTTCTCTCTCTCTCTCAGTAATTACAGAGTTGGATGGCTTGGCTAAAGGCCAGGACAACTTTGGTGGTGAAGTGGGTTCAGGAGGTCGCAGCTGCTACAGTCGTGGCAATTATAATGTTAGTGTGGCCCATGTGCGGTCTGTGCAGGAGAAGGCCCGGTTGGCAGTGGATTTCTTAGAGAAAGCATTTGAAGCCAGGGAACCGTGCCTCAGAGCCCTGACAAGCCGGGGTAATCAGCTTGAGTCTATATCCTTCCGCAGTGAAGACACCTCTGGACAACAGGTGAGAGTCCAAATAAATGTAGCCCTAAATTATTTTATCCTGCTTTATTGCATTGACTTGATATTTTTTACATTGTGCAAAGGAAAAGGACAGGAAGCTGTAATTTAGTTTTCTGTTCATCTTCAGGGTAACAATGATGATGTGATTCTGTCCTGCTGTCTCCACTACTGTAAAGACAAGGCAAAAGACTTCATGCCTGAACAGAGAAGTATGTACTACCATCCTGTCCATCAGTTTTTACTCCACCCATACACGTGTGCACACACACACATACAGATACTTTGCACAACTGAATGTGAAATATTTTGAGCATATCTCAAACTCCTCTGTCCTTTCTTTCTGCACACAGATGGTACAGTGAGGCTCCAAAGAGAGGTAGTGCTTCTTACAGATGACCGCAACCTGCGTGTCAAAGCGTTGACTCGCAACGTCCCAGTTCGAGACATCTCTGCTTTCCTCAGTTGGGCCAAAGTGGGGTGAACCGAGCTAAGATGGAATCAAAGGAACCCAACAGCTGAAGTCTGCTTGCCGCACAGTCAGAGGAAAGGACACACTAAAGCAGAGGAGGAAGTGTAACAGGGGAGGGCAAATGAAAAAGAGAGCAAAAAACACTACTTATGAAATGCAAGTTCATGTAGTGAGAGTAAGGTGGTTTCAGTGAGCTTTCCTCTTGTGATGTAGTGTGTGTTATGTGTTAAGATCAGCGAGCTTCCCCAGAAAGAGGCAGAGAGAGACTTGATTAGTCTCAGGAAAGCTGGACTAGAAGGAGGAGGAAGGAAATACAAATGGAGTGATGTGATTTGCCAGATGTCTGGTCCAGCCTCAAACCTCTGCACTAGTTAGCGAGTGTGTACCCGATGAGCAGAATTACATTTGAAGCTGGTGATAAAATGAGCAAGAAAGAGGAAGCGTGGCCATTTAATTGATTACATACTGTACATCAGCACTGAAGGCCATAACTGGCACTTCCTCCTTTCTTTGAGGGCTCATTCTGACAGATTGCTATGTCCTTGAAGGCAAAACTGATAGGAAGGCAGAGAGAAAAGCATCACAGGATGGTCTGTGTCAGTACAGTAAACAGTAGCTCACTGTTGTAATGAGGCTCAACTAGGAGCCCTCATCCAACCTCCATACCATCAATGAATCACAAGCATGTGTATGGTATTTCCTGCTAACCCAGGAAGTGCCTTATGACTGATAACTAAGGTTGTTCATTGAGCTTAAAGTCAACATTCAGTTTGGGTATTTCAGTTTAAAAAGTTTTTGGGGTTTTATTTTGTTTCCCATTAGTATTGTTTTCTTGGTCTTGCTTTTGAGCTGTTTTTTTTCTTTTAAAGTTTTGCTTCTTTCATGAAGGCTATTTTCCCATTTTAATAAACATCAGCAAAGTTGTTCAGTGTGAACCATAAATTACTGATTTGTATCAGGGACCAATGTATTTGTAAATTGGTTTTGTGCTACATTGACAAATTTTATGGAATTTCCTCCTTGGGGCAAATGTCTGTCATTTGTTAATGTTAAAAAAATAGTTTGGTTCTTTCCTGTGACTTTGCAGATACTATTGAAGACATTTGTGCAGTTCATATTGCCATAGAAGTTCACTGATTCATTAAATGTTTTAATCATCAGTGCTAACTTTGCTTGCACTTCATTGCTTTGGGAAAAGAATATGATTTTGAATGTCTTTATATTTGTTGCGTGTTTTTGAGTAGGTGCTCACTTGACTGATCTATTTGGTTACATCGTGTACAATTAACTTAGTCACCACAGTTTTGTTATGAAGAAGCAAAATCTTAATAGACTGAATGTACAGTTTTTTCAGCTTAGCTTCCACCAGCAGGCAATGTTTCTGTATTTGTGAAAATATTCATGCAGGTTTAATTATTTTCAGCACCTTTGTAATTTCTGTAAAGTTGGCGGCTTCGTTGTTTTAGTCTCAGTGCAAATATTGTACATTGTCTATGTGACAGAAATGATGTTCATCTTCCAACATTAAAATTGTTTTGAAGTTACTGTTTTTACCAGTTTGTGCAAACGTGCTCCTGTTGACAGGCTGACTTGTGATAATGGGAAAAGCACAGGTGTTTGGGAAAACATTAACAATGCCTCTATTATACACTAGTGTCACTGTAAGACTTGACTGCAAGTCAGCATACACAATTACATGACCCTTAGACTGAGACACCTAAAGGGAATTTAGCTATTATTTATACCTGTGTTTTTTTCCCTCTGAAATATCAATGTATACTCTGGAAAAAAAAAGTTGTGTTGAAATAGAAGCTTTTCTTGTATTCATGTTCACTTTCGAACCTTGGCAACACCTCAGCCCAGAGAGCTTGTTTTTGTGCACATTTAGGTAAGTATGTTTAACATTAGAAGGTATAATAATAATTAAAAGACCATTGAAATAATTAAGATAAAACATCTGAACACCAAGTTTTAAGTAGTCCATGCAATAAGAACTAAAGCACTCATAATTAATGTAATAATAATTTAAAAAAATGCATACTACATGTAACATACATGTCAATGTTATTGGACCCATTCATACTGAAGAAATATACATTGAAATCTTTAAAACAAACATTATCATACCTAGATAAGTCCTCAAAAATGAGTTGTGGTTTAAGTGGGCATACATGCAGGTATACTGTATGTAAATGAGGCAGATAATTCTTCATCTGTACAATCATCACAAGTCTGTTCAGCTTGAGTTAGAGGCAAGCCCAACATCTATAGTTATAGTCTTAAATGTTGCAGTGTTTGCACTTGTATTTGTTAATTTGTTACCTCTTTAGGGCCTTCAGGACCACCACCTGATCAAAATTCCTAATGAGGCAGAACCTCATTTATTAGGAACTGGTTATGTTTGGGGCTAAGATGGGATTGTAGTTATGGTTAAGGTTAATGTTTTTGTTTAGGAAGTTCAAATGAATGGGGGTTGATGCAGTATCATTAGAAGAATAACTTGACAAACCTGTGTGTACTTGTGTTTCCTCTTTAGGACCTTTTCTGGCATAAACACAGCCCTTGCCAGGACCAGCAGTCCTCATGGAGACTAAAACCTGGTCCTAATGAGGCTGAACATCATTTTTGATGAATTTGTAAGTTTAGGGGAGAGATTTTAATTGGGATTAGGTTAGGGTTTGGCAGGAACTGATTATAGTTAAGGTTAGGTATATGGTTTTGTTGGGCTATCAAAATGAAAGTATCAATGCAGAGTTCTTAAAAGGACAGCTGCACAAAAGTGTGTGTGAAAGGGAGAGAGGCACAGAAAGTTCTGCAGCTCATCCATCCATTTGCTTCAGTATACATCTGTGCCTGGATACTGACCACATAGACAGGACCGGATTATCATCATCATGACAACAGTGCTACCAAGCAACCAATCAAAGCCCTCTGAGTCCTGTTCTGCGAGCTGATTGGTTTCTCTGCCTGCAGCCTGTTGTGGAATGCTCATCTTTAACCTCTCTGCTGCCATGCACGTTACATACAGTCCCCATTTTCCTCAATGCAGATTATAGCTCTATGTGTAATCCTCTGCGATGTGATGTCACGCTTGCACTGATACAGTTGAAGTTGTTTTGCATGTGAAGTATCAGCACTATGTGTATTTCTTTGAATATACAGTATAGTAACCAAAGGCTTCAGCTTCACACATTGGCACCAGTGTATTTGACCTAAACATATGATTGTTTTTAACATGATGAACTGTCCAAGAAAACATCTGTGGTACACCGCTGGATTTGTGAGGTTTGACAGACAGGGAACACAAGCATCAAGCCCCTTGTAGACAGTATCTTCTGTACTGCACTACACTTTTCCTGTTAAAGCACACTGTAACTGTAACACCATGTGATTTTTTCCATAACATAAGCTTTAACACTATTAAATCCATAGGTTTCACGGATTGCAAAATTACCATAGCATAGTAGTGTAAGTACATTGTTGTACATATCTGTGACTGTGTTGTTTATTGTGGTCAGTGTTTGTTAAATGGAAATATGCTGTTGTGATGTAGCAGAAAACCTCTCTTGTTCACTACAGGGAAGGACAGATGAGGTGCACAGCATTGGATTCTAGTGGACAGCAATTTGTTGGTTGAATCATCTTTCCTGACACCTTGATAAGATCTCCTACTGCTGTGCCATATGTACATGACAGTTTTTAAATTTTACGACTGGCTTTTTAAAGTGGAGGCCAGATTAGGACTGAACTGTTAATCAGGTTAGGAGCTCAGTGATAAGAGTAAAGCAATGACTTGGTTATTCCGTGTAATAAAATGACAAGGGTCCGTGTTGTGTTTGCAGTCATTATACTACATGGGCTTCTTAAACCATGCACGTCATGCAGTCTCTGGGTTATACATTAGAACCAAACTGACTAATTGATGGATTACTTTGGAGTGGTGGGGGCACAGTTACTCTGCTGGTTGCAGCTGCACACCATCAAGCAGACTCTTCTAAGACTGTCACACACGTGCGCTCTCACCTCAGTTAAAACTGACTGAACCGCCCCGACTCTGTGTTTGTCGATTCGTTAACTCCTCGATTATTTCACAGTGGAATGGAGGTGATTCTCCGCGCCGCCATTTTTAAGGAACTGCCTATCGAATACAGAAACTTTGCTAGCTAGTGCTGCCGAACGCTAGCTGCTAGCCAGGTGGCTAGTCCGTAGTGACAGTTAAGGCTTGACAGCCATTAGCCCGGGTGTCTAATCGCACGTTAGCTATTTCTGACCACGGGGTGGTATTGGTAACAAAAACAGTTATTGTTAAAGTGAAAAATTGTCAGACTTGGAGTCAGTGACGGCAGTTGTGCTTTTAGATTAGCGAATTAGCACTGCTACTTGTTAGCTAGCGTAAGCGTAGTACTTTGACTGCAATAGCCTCGTCTGTGATTTAGCGTCATTCGCTGAAAAGCTCTGCCCAGATCGTCTGGATTTTATCTGCCACTAACGCCTCACTTCTCGACCTGTGTGAATTCGTTTTTGACAAGGTGAGTTGATCGCTAACTTCATCTTTGCACTTTACAACTATTTGGATTTGTATTACGTTACACACCACACAGTGCAGATGAACTGGATTTCCAAAGGGATTAGCTCACCAGCTAGCAAGTCAGATTGGTTGCTAATCGCTTGCGAACCAAAAGTTGCTGTCACAACTTGTACGTTCTGTCACATCGTCACATTTAAATGTACCTTATTGTGCAACGTCAGTCATGCGGTTGTAGAATACGTCTGTTCATTTTGAATGTCATTGTAACTTACGGTCGAATTGTATCAGTGTTCTAGGAACAGAGGTGGTGAGCTAAACATTGGGGGATGTGTTGTAAATAAAAGGAACAGATTGTTTTCCTATGATGCGTTAGCTAGCTGTGTTAGCTTGCTAATCCGCTTCATGCAACTATCGTTGCAACCAGTGCCACTCCCTCGTTTCTGTTTTTGTCCACTGTGTCCGTGAAGTGGAGCTCGACTATGGAGTTGTGCTTTGGAACTTTGCTCATCTGCAAGTAACCTCGTGTCTTAAACCTTTAGCTGCCGATGTGGCGGTTGGTGGCATTGGTCAAACATCTATCTGTGTCCGTGGTGCGTACACGCGCTGCGACATTGTGTTTACATGCAGCATTAGCTAAAAGAGTGTGACAAATGTTGTCGAGTATGCCTGCCGTTTGAAAGCGACAAGCAGAGGTCACATATCCATCGGCCGCCGATGACTGTTTTTGTTCACTGACGTGAGTCGCATTCCTCCGTTTTACTGAGTTGATATTGCGCAACAGTGGCTATCACACAGCGAGCTTCTCTCCTGCTGGGATTATGTATGCGTTCACCGCTTAGTGTATGCATCACAGTAGATCATAGCGGGATTTAATAAAGCACCATCAATATGAGGAAGACATGTGAAACGCTGGTGTTATTCAAAGTCTAGCATCTAATAAAGAAGTTGCGATTATGTTAGTTATCTGCTGCCCAGAGTCTGATTGCAGATCGACACATCATCTGTATAATATTCATATGTACTAGCTCTCATTGTCTGCGAAGCACTGCAGCGTGAGCAATCCACCTGTCTTTGTTGACCGTGAATGTCCATGTTGTGAATGCAGCCTATGCACTACAGCTGACAGGCGGGTACAACTTGTCCTCTGTATTTTTGCCAGGCTGCCTGTCCCTGCTTTCTTGTGTTTCCCGCGACCTGTGCTGATCATCTCATTTGTCATTTGCTTATATGTGTGTCTCGGTGCCTGTTTACTGTAGTGACAACATAGGCATGAACAGCTCCCCTTGTTTACTTACACGGACTCGCTGGGAGATGATGAGTGGTATGCAGTTGTTGTTGAGTATGAGGCAAGCATCCCTATGCAGGAGAAGCCTCTGCAAAGTTGTGTTGTCTTTGTATATCACTGTTATAGCTGAATATGGACACGATGCTTAATGGATTTAAATGCCTCCTAGGAAAAATGGATTAGACACTTGAGTAAAGCCTGCCATGTTTGCTAAAGTCTAGATCCAAGTTGTTCATTGAAAGTGAGCCACTGCAGAACAAGGGGTAGTTGCACAGTCTGATCTATCATTGCATCATAACTTGAGATTTTAATGTCACTAAGTATTGAAATATGTAGTGTACTTATGGATGCACTAGTTTGATGCTCATTTATGTTACAGATTCCAATGTTGCAATCCTTGCATTTAAACAAATTTTATCTGACTAAAGAAATGGCTAGTCAGATGCTGGTGATCTTTGGGTTTTAACTGCTGTATTTTGGCCTACATGATGACTATAATGTTCGTGACATGGTACTTCAAAAAAGCAAGGTATTGAAAGTTATTTATTTTATTTAAAGGATTTCCAAGTGTTCAGGTCGTTCCATCTTGGGGATAGAAATGTGGTGTGTAAGCCATTTGAGCACATGCTACCAATATAATCAACATTGTCTCTGTGCAAACAGCTTAAATGTTGTTTTTATTGGGCCTTTGACTCGTGATTTTTAAAAATAAGCTTACACAACCCACCTTTTCTCTCCATAGATCATAGTGCACCTTGCTTTTTTCACTTAAAAATCTCTACACATTACATAGATTGATTGGGGTTCTTCAGTTAGCACAAGCTTACATGCAATTTCTAAATGTTCTTAACTGTACTGTACTTAATGATATTGTTATAAAATTGCCTTGAAGGCTTTAATTTGGACCAGTTAACAATAAGGTGTGTCAATTAAATGCATTTCTACTTTAATTATTTACCAAGACAGCAGTAAGCATTTTGATGAAGGACATTTTTACACAATTATACACACACACAGGTGACAGTGATAAAGAGGAAGAAGGAGAGAGGGAAGAGGGCTGCAGCTACAGTATCTTTCCATTTGTCTGTAGTATGATGGTAAACTGCAATTAAAATGATGAAAATATCACTTCTCTATATTTTTGTAAACACATGGTTTGCAACCAGCGCATTTACATTTATATTCTATAGAAACAGTGATGAACAGTGATGTTCGCACACTTGGGTCCCCAGAATGAATGAGTGTGTGTGCAGTCTTTCCAGTGGACAACCCCCCCAGTGTCTCAGAGTAGAGAATGTTGCTGAATTTTACATGATTTGAAACCTAATTTTCAAAAGCTTTGCAATGTTTTTAATCATTCAAATTTGGTAAAGTAGTTAGTTTCCTGTGTGGTGACGCAGGATTGCTGTAGCATTCCCATCTTATGTCTGCATTTTGATATAGCAGCAGACAGAAGGGTTGCTCAGTGGTTGCTCCTCTGTAGCTGACCCTGAGCTGTGCGGCTTAGGGTTTCACTATGGGATCAATAAAGTATTTGATTATTTATAATTTGCCTCCATTTCTCTATCTTTCCTCTTCGTGACACCCTGTGCCACTCAGCTTTGTGTATTGGCTTGTTCTTTATTAGGCTTCTTGTTCATTTTTACAGTGCAGAGGAAATCAATGCACATAATACATCAAGAGCAAATCCATTTTCTCATGCAGTAAAGCAAAACAACTTTTGTTGCTTTTCCTGAACACACTGTCCCTTGTAGTGATGTGTGTGCATACATGTCTTGTGGTTTGTGTCCATCTCTTCCAGATTTAGTCTTGTGACTGTTGTTTGCTGTTTGATTGCCTGTGTGCTGGGGCGTAATTTCCACAGGGGTTACGGGGGTTATGACCTTCGGATAAATCACATTCAGCCTATATAACGTCCCCAATAATCATATTGTGATGGATTTAAAAAAAAGAGTTGTCTTGCAGGAATAACTTGTAGATTTTCTTTTATTCATTTAATTCCCCAGCAAAATAGTAGCACGTTTAATCATCTGGTAACGTGAATACCCCATGCAGAATACTTGGTTTTGCCTAACCCACATGTCTCTCCTGAGTGTTCGCTGTTCACATAGTTGCCAAGTCTGATTATTATACGCAACTTTATTATAAGTCGCTTACAAATATTGATAGTCGCAGATTGCATTTTTTTAGGCTTGTTGCTCAATTGTAGGTGTGTTTTTGGACTTGGCCCTATTTCCACGAGTTTGTCCACTTGCTGGATCGGTCCACAAACTCATTCTCTCTGTCTGCCTTCTCCTACCCCATACACACAGGTGACAGCGGAGAGACAGCAGCCCAAAGCAAATGTACCTTACAACTTTTATGAAGCTTAATTTACACACACCATCATACTGGATCTCCACTGTAACCCCCCTCCACACATCTTGTTTTGGGAAACAAACAACCAAGCGATCTGCCAGGGTGTTAAACGTTTGGACTGTACGTCATCAACACTTGCTCTGATTGGGAGGCTGTGAATACGTTGGGAAACTGGACTGCGATCCAAAAAAATAATATGATTGAATTACATGACTGATGTGAATGCTGTGTTGATTGGACACATGTTTAAATGTGCGAATAATTTAGACCTAGTCTGTTGGAGGAGAGTGGGATCTTCTGTGGTCCCTGATATACAGTTTCTGACTTTTGTCTGAATGTCCAGGTTGAAGTCTCTTAAAGCTGCCTTTCTTTATTGGTGAGAGATATATTTAAACTAAAAGAGCAGAAAATCTTAGTTTGGTTCTGTTTTATGACATATTGGTTTGCAGTCCTGGAACTAAAAGAAAACAGGAAGATGGGCACATAAAAAGGCAATACATGTAGATTCAGGATGATATTTATGTGTGTGTGCAAAGTTTAACGGTATATGGGCTGAAGTCAGTTTTCCACTGAATGGTAACAAGTGGCTGTTTGCCACAATACAGACACACGTTTTGGGGTGTAGACATTATTTACTCATCAGCTGTCCTGTTTTGCTAACACTGACAACAAGCTGCTGAGGCAGAGAAAGATATTTGCCCGAGGCCTTGTTCAGAATGTTAACATAACTTAATATGCTAGTAAGAGGGCAAAAGATGTTAAAATGCTTTATCATAATGTAGTTCTAGTACAGGAACACCAAATTAGCATACTCCTTTTACAAAAGTACCCGATTCAGTGTGTAAATAAATACATAGGCAGAGAGTTTAACCCCCAATGTTCAACCTAGAGTTACGGCCTTGCCTGTGTTTGAGAGAAAAATATAAAAATGGAATTGTTTTTTTTTTATTGTGTTGCATAAATGCTGCAACTGAGCCATCATTTATGTTATAGGTTCCACTTGTGCTTTTCTTGTATTGGCAAGTCAATATATTGTAGTTTTGAAACTAAGAAACAAGGGCTTTTAGGATGACGTGATTCAGGTTGGTGAGATTTATTCATTTGAAAAAAAAGAGCTTTGATCATCATGTTAGATATTATGTTTGATTTTCCTTTGCCTTTTTGCACTCGCCTTTTCTTTTTTTTCAATTTTTCACAAATGTGGACGAAATCCAGGCAAGCCAGCTTTCTCTGCTTCTCCTTTGTAGATTTGAGAACATTGTTCGATTTGAATGTACAGTCTTGTCCGGTATTAAGAGATAGCATAGTGTGCTGTCTTTATAGAGAAAGGTCATCCTTACCCTGTCACCAACTCAGTTGTAGCAGAAGCTGTCATACAACTTAAAATTCATTGAATTTAGTATAGGCCTGAATAACTTAACCATCAAAATCTCAAATTGAAACAAGGCAGTATATAGAGCTAGAGCTGTAAGAATTTATGGAATAATTAGTAAATGATTCTCTGTTTATTGGTCTTCAACATGAAATGACTGTTACTTAAATTTGTTCCCAGATGTGTGTTGTCCTCAAGGGCTTTGAGTTTTACACTTTTTTTTTTCAGTCAGCTGGATCACATTTTCTGCAGGATAAACCTTGTGACATCCAGTCAGCCTGTTGTATTAGAACAGTAGGCTGTACTTATAACTGTAGGTCACCTTATTGGTGCTACTGACACAGAAATGAACCATATCTGTAATGGTCTATGTGTGCTGTTTGGATCTGAAGGGATCTTGCCTACCTCACTGAGGATAATACTTATAGATCAGGTTAAAATGGGTGGTTGTTCTTTAAGGCTGCTAGATGCTGGCAATCGTAGTCTCTACTCTTTGTAATAAATTAGGTTGTTTGTGTGTTTCCACTCCTTTATTCAAATGACTGATATTTATGTAATAAATAGATTTGCTGTTAGATTAGAACTGCATGAGTAACCTGATCAGATACTGTTTGCTTGTGCAAATTTTTTGGTGGTCTTTCACATGGCACATTTAAGATCTACCCACAATTTTTTCTTCTGCTTGATTACAGTATTTACATCTGCTTTGGCTCACTGTCATGTTATAAACACTGTCTTAACTTTCAGTCTCTTGATTTACTGCAGGAAATTTTCATGCAGGATTTGCTGATAATGTAATCTATTCCTCCCAGTATCTGCACAGTGTTTCCTGTGCTACTGGCTGCCACAAAATCACAATATGTCCACTCCCACTCTAAACAGTAAGCAATACTGAATCAGTGTGGTTTAGACCTGCAAAGATTGCTGGCATTTCTTGCTGTATGTGAAGATTTTAAGTTTTTCTGTTAAATATAACTATAGTGAAATATTGAAATACTGTCTGCATTTTAAATATGGCTTGGCATAACCACAGTTGGCTAGTTTCTTCAACTTTCACTTACCATCACAAAAATTTTAACCTATCTGATATTTATCGTGCCAAGTATTCATTAGGAATAATTTGACAAATTCTTTGTCTTGATAAATATTTTTGTTGGCTCAGCCCTTGTATCTTTAGAAAGTGCCATCATCTTTATTTTTTTGTAAAGTATATATTAAAGAAATACCATTTGCACCACACCACTCTTTATAAAAGATTATGCATTATTTGTACACATGCATTTACCACTATGAAAGCACCTATTATTAATGTTTCACACATGTCACACGAATTAACAACAGCACAATTGATGCATGATCCTATTTAGATCACACAGTTAAATTTGACCTTAGGTACTTTAATTGACCTTGTGATGTAGCCCACCCCACAGAACTTTTGGCCGCCTCATAGCATAGCGGTATTACAATTCTGTAATTATTGCTGAGTCAATCTGACCTGATGCACTTGTGATGAGTCTTTCATTAGTAGATTATATTTGGGTCAGCCATTGATGGCGTGACCAGTGACTAAAGTGTGTTTTAAAATTAGGTCTAAGAATTTTTAGATTTCAGGTGCCCATTTTCTTTTTATTTTGGTGTATTTTTGTAGTGCATCTTTGTGTTGTTGACCGAACTTGTGTTGAGATTTCTTGTCTCCATCAGTCATTTTCTTACTTCTGTCCTGAGACTTGCATCAGCTAAGCAAATAGACTCTTCTTTATAATGTGCACAAATGTTGTTTTAGCCTGTTTAACCCTCTAACACCTCTCTCTTTCTGTATTTTCTTTCTCTGCTTGCTCTTCTGTCCATCTAGGTGTCCATGATTCAATAGGCCAACCATCACTGCAGATGAATCTTCAGCTGGCTTGGTGTAGCTCAGCACCCAGATAGTCCCATCCCCTTTGATTGGGTGAGAAGGGTACTATATAATCCAGGATGCCCTCCTCTGTAAGGGCAGGGAGCCTGAAGGATCCGGAGGTGGCTGAGCTTTTCTTCAAAGAAGACCCAGAAAAGCTTTTCTCAGACCTCCGAGAGATCGGCCATGGAAGCTTTGGCGCTGTCTACTTTGTATGGCAATTGCATCTTCTCACTGAATCATTACGAAAAAGAAATGCATTTTAAAATCTGTGTATATAAATTGGAGATGGAGATATGACAAGCAAAATTAAGTATTTATTTTTCCAACAATATGTTTATTAACAGTTTTGTCAGTCATACACTTGTATACATATAGTATGAAATTGTCATGTTAGTCATGCCTCATCATTCAGAGTGCACACTGTGGTAAAATTGTGATAAAGAATGAAAGAAAAAACGAAACAAACCAGTCACAAAAGTTGATCCCTCAGCCACAAGACATTATATGAATAATTATCAAGGACAGTTGACATTAAGGGTGATTAAGCACACATTAACCGTGTTGCAAAGGTTTAAATACTCATTCCTCCTCATAATTTGTTAGATCTTTTACTTTTTACTTCAAACAATCCTCATATCTTTTCAGTCATATCATGCTTTCTTTCTCATTAACAGCAAATTATATACATTAACTCTGACATTACACTTTTACTAAAGCTGTTTTTGATACAATCTTTTCTATGTCTGATATTGGGGGTTTAGTTAAAAGATTATTCTGGCTCATTTTGTTTATACTCAATGTCATACTTAATTTCTTCATTTTATAAAACCCTTTTGTTGCTCACTCTCTAAAAATTATTAGTTCTGTTGTTCAGTAACTCATGGCTGCTCAAGTCAGTAATCAAATCACATCAAGGATTCAGTACATCAGTGGGTTTAGTGAACAAGAGTCCATCTCATTAACAGTGTCATTCAGTAAACAACTATTTGTGGAAAGTTGTTTTCAGCTATCATTGACCAATAGGTTAGTATAGCAGATACTATATTGAAAACTGCCCACAGTGTGGTTAAAAAGGAAAAGCGGTCTTGATAATCCACAACCTTGATGAGGATAAATGTATATTTCCTGTATGGTATCCAATTGACTGACAGTGAACTTTCTGCTTGCCAGGCACGGGATGTACGCACAAATGAAGTGGTGGCAATTAAAAAGATGTCCTACAGTGGTAAACAATCAAATGAGGTGAGGCTAAATTAATATTTGTGTATGTGCTTCCAAAAAAGTGGAATTTATTTAAATCTGTGCCTGCAAGCTCCATATGAATCACTTAATTTGAAGTGGTTTTCATCCAGTGTTTTAAGGTTTTCCAAGATAAGATATAGAGCTGCTTGATTACAGTATTGATGTTAAGCATCATTGCAGTTCTGGTTTGAAGTCCTGTAACTGTATCAGTTAGATCATTCCTGTGTACTCACTTTCACTCTTACTGTCCTAGTAACAGCTCAGGATTTCACATTAGCTGTAATCAGGTTTCACATAATCTGTGGAGGTAATCAATGCATTGCCTGTTAATTAAGTCCCCTATTACTTCCACAGAAATGGCAGGACATAATAAAGGAGGTGAAGTTTCTGCAGAGGATCCGGCATCCTAACAGTATAGAATACAAAGGCTGTTACCTCCGTGAGCACACAGCATGGGTATGTCACTTAGTACATGCCCAGAATTGAAGGCCTATTTCACTTTGTCAAAGGTATTTTATTTGTCTATACATTGTTTTTCTTAATTTTATCTGTTATTTCAGCTGGTGATGGAGTACTGTCTTGGTTCAGCCTCTGATCTGTTAGAAGGTGAGCCAGTTTTCCTTATTTTTATTAGTTGTGGCTCAATACCTTTTCATATCAGTAACTATAACATAGCCTTTTATTATCTGCCCATAACTATACAGTCTTTTTACAAAGTAACACACATGGTCTTGGTAGGTATTTATATCTATTCATCAAATAATGATTATTTCTGCTCAAAATCTCTTTCCTCTTTCAGTTCATAAAAAACCTTTACAAGAAGTAGAGATCGCTGCCATTACACATGGTGCTCTGCAGGGACTGGCCTACCTCCATTCCCATAATATGATCCACAGGTGAATTTTTTTTTTAAATGTTACCTTTGTTTTTTGTTGCCGTTTATACAGTACAGCCCCTACTCTTACACATTTCCCCCCTCTCTCTCTCTCAGGGATGTGAAGGCAGGCAACATCCTTCTAACTGAGCCAGGGCAGGTCAAACTGGCAGACTTTGGTTCTGCCTCAATTGCCTCACCTGCCAACTCCTTTGTGGGAACACCATATTGGTGAGTGAAACCTGAAAAGAGTGTGTGTGTGTGTGTGTGTGTGTGAGAAAAATGTTGCTCTCCCCAAAATATTGCCTTGGTTGTCTCTAATGGACTGTATGATTTTTTTTTTTTTTAAAAAAGCAGTGATTTATGAAATAGATGTGCCATTAAAACACACAGTAAGCAAAGAGCTACCTGCTGTAGAATCCAAAGGCTTTACTCATGTAATTGTTGAGGATAACTTGTGCTGAGGATTGAGATGTCATGTTCAAGGTTGGTAAGCTGCTTTTTGATGCTATTTTTGCTGCTATAAATCACTTAGATACCTCATTAAAACCACCACTATTTCTTTAACTTAAAATAATAGTGGCAGGCAGTACTTTTGGGTAATCTGTGTAACGAAAAACACTTTTTACATTTAAGAAGGTGAGAGTTTCTGTAAATCTATTAAAAGTTATTCATCTCCCACACTTTATCTCCCTCCTCCACTTCTTCCAGGATGGCCCCAGAGGTGATTCTTGCTATGGATGAGGGCCAGTATGATGGGAAGGTGGATGTCTGGTCCTTAGGGATAACCTGTATAGAACTAGGTAGGGAACTGCATGTTTACTACATATTTTATTTAGCATGTCCATATACATGAGTATACATGTTTTACTTAACAATCTCTGGAAAAACATGTCACCGAACATACAGCTTACCAGGCTAAGCACAGGGCAGTACTACTGCCTAATTAATTGACAGTTCTTTGTGTTATAGAACTAAGGTTATATTTTTAACAGCCAATATTAGGGTTATGTTTGCCCCTTAGAGCTTATTATTTTTTGTGCATGTATAAGTTGTATCTGACTTTTAAATGCCAAGGTCTGTGGCCAAAGGGAGAACCTCTTCTGAAAATGTCTCATTTACGTTTATTTTTCTTCATCCCTAAATTTTAAAATTATGAACCCAAAAAGCACAGCACTGAATCAGAGATGCTCATCATATATTTTCGATTGATATGTGTCTGTGTCAAATTATCTACTGTATCCTCACAGACACAGTCATGCTGCAGCTCATTGAATATCTGTTAACCAAGTCCAAAATTACATCATTACAACCATGGCCTTGTCTTAAAACTGAACATTTAGCACATTTTCCATTTTAGAAAAAACAAAACAAAACAAAAAAACAGGATTATCCATTTTTTCCACTTGGTATCTAAATGCCTGTTTATGATTTTTGGGCCATATCACATATCCCAAGGCCAAGTACTGACTGGTTGTTTCTGTTGCAGCGGAGAGGAAACCTCCCTTGTTTAACATGAATGCAATGAGTGCCTTATACCACATAGCACAGAATGAGAGTCCTACACTGCAATCTAGTGACTGGTAAGGTCTTACACATATACTCGCACTATAATAATATATACTATGTCTATTTATACTGAATAAGTATCTGAGTAAATGATTTATGTGCTAATGTTTTTACATTGTCATATGTGCACATTTGATATCTAATATTTTAGGTTGTCTGTTACTTTAGACAATTTGGTTTCAAGAACTATCATGATACTAATTTTGCAAAAGTAATTGCATTAAATCCCATCATATTTGGTGATGACAGTGTAACTGAATTATGACAAGTCTACAGTTATGATTATTTATTTTTTTAACGATGGTAGTTTTAAGCCAGTTGAAGCAACACAGTAACTTTTGTTGGACTTGCTCTCTGATGAAAGTAGATTTTTCATTACTTCTAGGTCTTTCAAACTGACCTCAGTTCAGCAACACTCGTAAACTTGTTGGGTCTTATTCTGGTTGTTTGAATCTCAGCTAGCATTAAGTTACACATTTGTCACACTTCCTACCCACTGACTAAACCTATGTAATGCAAGGAAAGAGTCTCAAGTCCTATTGAAAGAGTCTGTGACCCATCAAAAATTATTTTTAAGCAGTTTTTTAAGTGAGTACAGTTGTGTTGCTCTGAATTGTATGAAAATGCTCCAACAGTATGACACAGATTGATAACAGTTTGCATTCTTTTTCAATGGATGTTTTACTTTTACAGTAATGACACTGACCTCTGTAAAGGCTTTCTGTGTTGGTGTGGCATTTTGATTTGATCCTCTATCTTCTCATCTTTGTTCCAGGACGGATTACTTCCGAAACTTTGTGGATTCTTGCCTTCAGAAAATCCCCCAGGACAGGCCACACTCCGATGACATGCTGGGTGTAAGTATTTGCACATTTTATGCGCTACTATCAAACACAAGCACAGAGTCGAGTCAGTTTAATATGAGAGATTGACATGATCTCCTGTTATAAATCTCTCTTAATGTTTTTGATATGTTGTTTCCTCATAAAGCTTAAAGCTTGCTTCCTGATTCACACACTACAACATATACACACAAACTAAGACACACATACACACATCTAAGTTTTGCAACGTCCCCAAACTAAACATAACAGGAATAAAGCCAAAACAAGAAAAAAAACAGTTCCTGGTCGACAACATGAAACACAATGAAATCGGTATGCATCTCCACCAGCAGGGGGCAAAATGTAATACCCACTAATGGATAAACTGTCTGTAGAGTCCTTTGTTCTTGTTTTGTTCAACTATACAGTTGATACAGTTACTTTTTAAACTGCTACTCAGACTGAAAACTTGGACATTTTCTTATTCCTTAACAAACCATTAAATACATCATTCACTATACATCACCATTTGTAACAGTACAGGGAGTTTAACCATTTTAATTGCAATATGTGAAGCTTTGGCGCAGAAAATGCATTTTACATTTCCCTCACTCAAAAAACACTTAATATTTCAATCACAGAAACAAATTGATCAATGTTCAGTTTGTTCCCTTTATCCCTTTTATTTTCTTCTGTGAAATAATATTCTATTTTTGCCAAATTTGGAGTTCCCCTGAAAAAAAGGTTTTCGCATTTGCCTCTCGGATTGCTCGCAGATGCACCATCCTACATTGGAAGTCACCCATACATACACCAATTTGGGGTGAGGGGATGGGCAGGTTATAATTTTGTTAATTTGATATAATTTGGTATAATAAAGCACAAAAAATAGAGAAATTATGTTCCATTTTCCCCTTCTTGCCTCCCTCCTCTCCAGCATGCATTTCTGCAGCGTGAACGTCCAGACTCTGTGCTAATGGATCTTATTCAGAGAACCAAGGATGCAGTGCGAGAGCTGGACAACCTGCAGTACCGCAAGATGAAGAAGATCCTCCTTCAGGAGGCTCACAATGGACCCACTGCAGAGGCTCAGGATGGAGATGAGGTGTGTGGATGTTTTTCTGTTAAAGTTAAGTAAAAGCACGATTGCTTCAAAAGAAAATTTGTTTTTGAGAATAGAAATACATTTTGCCACTTTCATAGCATGCGTGTGTCTCTGTCTATCTTGTGTTCTTTCTGGGTTTTTCTCTCTCCCTCGCTGTCTCTCTCTCTCTCTTTCTCTCTCTGCCCTTTTCACTCTGTCTCCAGGAGGTGGAGCCTGGTGGAGGACGGACAGGAACAGTCAACAGTGTTGGCAGTAATCAGTCCATCCCCAGCATGTCCATTAGTGCCAGTTCTCAGAGCAGCTCTGTCAACAGTCTGAATGAAGCGGCTCAGGACAGCCACAGTGAGCTGGACCTGATGGAGGGAGATCACACAGTCATGTCCAACAGCTCGGTCATACACCTCAAACCGGTGGGTAAAGTGTCTCAGGCACGCACCTGTTTAATTGTAGATTAAGGGGTCACTTCTCAAAGTTCAAGTTGAGATTAAAGGGTTTTTTCATGTCTGAGGAAATGAATCAAGATAAAGCACTAGTTTAGCAGAAACCCTGCATAACAAATATAGCTTAAACTGCAGTGAAAGATGTGGACATGTACCATTTAGGTACTGTCGGATATAAAATATCAAGTGGTTATGAACGATATTAGGTACTAATATTAGGTACTAATATTAAAACTCAAATTAAAATCAGTCTGTACAGTAATGGAACTGAAGTGACCAGAAGAATGTGTTTTTTTTAAAGGAGAGTTTAAAGAGAGGGGATCTTCTCACAGAAGAAAGGTAGAGGAAGATGGATTTGCAGTCAGACCTAGCACTTTATTAGCTCGGGTTCCTTCTGTAGCACTGTGATGCACATGGATTTTTCTTCCCATCTGTCTTACTCTAATTCTCTGTTCCAAATTGTCCCATGCTTGAACAGCTTCCTTTTTTGAATGTGTACTGTTAATTACTGCAACGGGATAATAATAATAGTTCTACCATTTGGCTTTAGGAAGAAGAGGAAAGTTTCTCTGGAGAGCAGGAAGCCAGCAGTCAACCCTCTGAGCCCCAGGCAACACCAGCTCAGGCCCCGAGGAAGCACTGCCGCAACAGAGAGCATTTTGCCACCATACGCACAGCATCACTTGTGAGAACATGATTATTCCTATGTGCATTGTTACCTGATAATGGTATTTATTACTGGTTATGCAACAGAAAGAAATTATACTTTTTTCTTGTTTGATAGAAAGTCTGTGAAAAGAACTGTCATCTGTAAAAGTACAACACACAGATGTCTCTACTGCTTCAAACCTTAAATGTATCTACTTTTTCAGCCTATTTATCTAAAAGTGACTGGACTGTTGACTGGACTAATTGTTTTGGCATTTGCATCTTACAGGTCACCCGAGAGATGCAGGAACATGAGCAGGACTCTGAGCTGCGGGAGCAAATGTCAGGATACAAACGCATGAGGCGGCAACACCAGAAGCACCTCATGGCCCTGGAAAACAAGCTGAAAGGGGAGATGGATGAGCACCGGCTAAGACTAGACAAAGAGCTGGAGAGTCAGAGGAGCAACTTTACCCAGGAGATGGAGAAGCTGCTCAAAAAACACCAGGCAGCCCTAGAGAAAGATGTATGAGAACACATACTTTCAAATATAAAGAAATTCTATTTCTAAGAAAATTAGACACTAAATATAGTTGTATATTAGACATACTGTCTGAGCAATTGTGTTTCTTTCTTATTTGCTTGGTTTAGCTGAAGACATTTGCCAATGATGAGAAGAAGTTCCAACAGCACATTCAGGTTCAGCAGAAAAAGGAGCTAAGCAGCTTCCTGGAATCACAGAAGAGGGAGTATAAACTACGCAAAGAGCAGCTCAAAGAGGTAACACAACCTGAGACACACCAACCTCTTCACCGTGAACTAATTCATGGCTTCATAAGTTTATTATAAATGTAACTGTTTACCACAGAACTGAAGCCAGAAGAGTTTAGTGATTTTGGCTTTAAAATGATTCAAACTAATTATAAGATTATCAAGCTAGCTGCAGTCAACTCTAACCATGAAGCTCCTATTCTTGTATTACTACATGATGACATTGTCATTATGATATTAACAAAACTGAAACATCTTTGTGGCAGGAACTTAGTGAGAACCAGTCCACTCCAAAGAAAGAGAAGCAGGAATGGCTGTCCAAGCAGAAAGAGAACATCCAACACTTCCAGGTGATTTTTACATCATAAATATATTTTCCAAGATTTCAAAGTGATTTTTTGCAAATTTAGGAACACATTAAAACAATCAGCAGAATATGTTGCATACACAAAACTTGTCTCCCATCCTCCCTTTTCTTGGTTTGACTGTTTTTAAGAATTTGAATGTCTCCTGTTTAGTAGGACTGATTATGAGTCATGCACTGTATTGTAATGTGACAATTTATCCATTCACAGGCAGAGGAGGAGGCCAACTTGCTGAGGAGACAAAGGCAGTATCTGGAGCTGGAGTGTCGGCGGTTCAAACGTAGGATCCTTATTGCCAGACACAATGTGGAGCAGGATCTGGCCAGAGAGGTACCCAAACACTCACACAGAGAACCACAGACTCCTCCTGTTTCTATTTATTTGACTTTGTTTCACCTTGTTGTTTTTCAGGAGCTCAACAAACGGCAGACACAGAAAGACCTGGAGCATGCCATGTTACTCAGGCATCATGAGTCGATGCAAGAGCTTGAGTTCAGGCACCTGGGGACGATCCAGAAGGCACGTGCTGAGCTGATCCGCACCCAACACCAGACAGAGCTCACCAACCAGCTGGAGTACAATAAAAGGAGGGAGAGGGAACTGAGGCGCAAGCATGTCATGGAGGTCCGACAACAGCCCAAGAGCCTTAAGGTATATATAAAGTGGTGGGCTTTTTCAGTTTTTTTTTTTTTGACAGTGTTCATCAACTGACCCAGTGATACCCCACACGTACTGTATTTAATTTATTCACAGTCAGTCTTTTAATTCATTTTACTTTCTCAGTCTAAGGAACTTCAAATTAAGAAGCAGTTCCAGGAGACGTGTAAGACTCAGACCAGGCAGTACAAGGCCCTCAGGAACCATCTGCTAGAGACCACGCCCAAGTCTGACCACAAGGCAGTGCTGAAGAGGCTGAAAGAGGAGCAGACCAGGAAGCTGGCCATCCTGGCTGAGCAGTATGACCACTCCATCAATGAAATGCTCTCCACACAGGCTGTAAGTCCCTGAAGAGAGAGTCTGAAAGGCTCTTGAAACATAAGAGAAAAATGTCCGCACATATTTACTCTTACCTTTTTTTATTATTATGACTTGGCATTCTTTTAAAATACGGTGCCAAATGATCCTAGAGTTTCACAACTCCACTTTAATTCATGTTAACATTTTTGGTAGCAGAAAGCTGGCAAGCAAAATTATGATTAATAGTATAATTCTAATTCAGACAATTGATTAGAGTTCAGTTGTTTTTTTTTTTTAAATTTTTATTCTCTTTGCTCCTGTTTCTCTTCCATTTGCCTGCCCTTAGCTGCGGTTAGATGAAGCTCAAGAGGGTGAGTGTCAGGTTCTAAGGATGCAGTTGCAACAGGAGCTGGAGCTGCTCAATGCGTACCAGAGCAAGATCAAGATGCAAACAGATGCCCAGCATGAAAAGGAGAGGAGGGAGCTGGAGCAGAGGGTGTCTCTGCGGAGAGCTCTGCTAGAGCAGAAAGTAAGAAAGGCCTGGGACTTCCTGTTTATTGTGTCAATGATTTCAGTAGTTGCTAAAGTTGCATTTTGAGTTTATTGCAGTTCCCCCTTTTTCACATGCTCTGTTATTCCATATAGTCAATTAAAATTTTCTTTTAAAATCAATTGTACATTGGATTTCATTGTGCAATTGATTGGATCAGTTTTGCTCTTTTGAGTTGGTTTTAGAACCAACTGTGCTCATGAACCAAACCTAACTTTCTTATTTTTTATGTTTTTTGTTTGTTTTTTTTTAACATTTGTTCACTGTGTTTATTCCGCAGATTGAAGAGGAAATGCTTTCCCTGCAGAACGAACGTTTAGAGCGAATCCGCTCACTGCTGGAGAGACAGGCTCGAGAGATTGAGGCTTTTGACTCCGAGTCCATGCGTCTGGGCTTTAGCAACATGGTGCTCACTAACCTGGCCCCTGATTCCCAGGGAGGCTGGGGGGGTGGAGGTGGAGGGGGCCCAGGGGCTCAGGGGGGAGGGCACTGGCCTGGAGGAGGGGGCCACCATAGTCATCACCACCAGGGTGGCTCCAGCTCACAGCAGCCATGGGGTCACCCAATGCTGGCTGGGGGTCCTCCACCATGGAGTCTCCACCACCCTGGAGGAGGAAGTCAGAGGGGGAGTGGGGGCAGCGTGGGAGGGGTGAGAAACAGCCCACAGGCTATGAGGAGGACGTCATCGGGGGGAAGGAATGAACAGGGCATGAGCAGGAGCGCCAGCATCACCTCTCAGATCTCCAATGGATCCCACCTGTCCTACACCTAGAACAATCACAAACAAAAACACAGTAATTGTCTTAGGGCAGGGTAATACTTGTAAAACATGTTCCGCACTTGTGGAGAACCACTTTGCATTTCCGCATGTGCATACATGCCCGGAGTTCCATTCATACTGAAACAGGGAGCCGCGTCAGTCGAGCGTATTGCGCATGTATACCCAATCTCACATTCCATTCTAGTAGTGATGATTTCCTCACCCGGAGTTCGCCCTCCTTGGTATGTTCTGTGAGTGCTGAGTTGTACATGGGTGGGTACCAGCCCTTCTCATATAACCTCAAGCAAGTTTCCATGGTTACTGTCCTGTTTGTCTCTTTTGGCCTAAATAAGAGCATGCCACCAACTGGACTGGAAAGTCTATCGTAGCGGAGCAGCATGCACAGTTGGGGCATATGATCAGTGCAAACTCCTCACTGGAGGTGTGCTAACGTACGTCCACGTCGGCTCTGCGCGGACCAACACAGTAATGGTCAGATGACTAAGTGTACATCACGTGGACCTTCTTGCAAGCGTGGGAAGTATCGCCCAGCCCTTCACATAGAATTTTTTGTGCACCCATCTAACACTGGACACAGAGGCACCAGGCATGCACAGTTCTGAGTCTGGTTTCATTTCAGCCCAGTTCCTCTCATCACCACTGTACTCTGACACTACGGTTCTGCTGACAGCAGTCTGTGTAAACCCAACAGTCTTTACACCAGTCCAAGATGGCAGCAGGCCATTTACAGTATGTCTCAGTGCAACAGTCTTTTACTATAATATAGAGTGCTATTTTATGTTTTATATTTGTAATGTCAGTCTCTGTTGCCATAAAGTCAAAGATTGTATTCTTTTTAAATACTGTGGAGTTTATTATCAGGAGTTGTTTGCAGTATGCTGTTAGATATGCAGTCGCATGGTTGCATATTAAGATGCATGAGGGGAAACCATGCATTCAGTGTGTGCAGTTGTTTTAAAAACATTTAAATTTTCGTCCTTTTGCAAAATTCTTCTTTGGGATAAGGAGTGTAGTGCAGGCATCTAACTCAGAGAAAGTTTAATGAGATTATTTATTGCAGATGAATGAGAAGTGAGGAGGCAATGTAGGAGTGTGAATAGATGGTTTTAGAGCATGTGGCAAATGCGTTGAAAGAAAATGAAAAGAGCTAGGGTTGTTGTAAGTCTGTTCCTGTTGGTATCTCTGACTTTATGGAACTACCACTAGAATGTCCAGCTTAAGTGGCTAAACTGAGAAACCTTTCCTCCATCACATAAAAGATTTAACCAGTGAAATTCCCTTAATCAAAAAACATTCTGTCAAGTAATCGGTACAACTGCAACAATCAGTCGATTATTAGTAAGTTACAAAATGAATCACTATTTTGATTCTCGATTATTTATTTTTTTTTAATTATAAATTTTTTTCAGCTTCCTGAATGTGAATATTTTCAGGATTTTTTGCTCCATATAATAGAGAAATCATTAACTTATTAATTTTGGTTTGTGGACAAAAGACATTTGAGAACATCATCATTTCAAGGTTTGGGAAATATTGGTCAACATTTTCTGATGTTTTATGGACCAAACAACTAATTCAGTTAATTGGAAAATAATCTACAGATTATAAAATTTTGAAAATAATCATTAGTTTTAGCCCTAGTCATTGGTGCCAAGCAGTTTTGTTGTCCATGGTGTTTGGACTGCTTTGTGAACTACAATTAGTGCTCTAAAGATGCCATATTGCAGAGTCAGATTTTTCTTTCCAAATTTTCAATGCCAACAATATTGTGTTTATAATGAGATTGTGCAAGAGATGTCAGTGGAAGTTCAGCTGATGCATCCATTGCTAGACTGAAGGAGGGAAGCAGAATGTTCAGCTGTTGGGTTTCCACCAGACTCTGCCCTTTATTCATACTTGCCCAGTGGACAGTCTCTCTGAGGAATACTGAAACCTTATTGAAGTCCATAACCCTAATGACGGGGGTAGTTTTTCAGGAGCACCTAACCTCCACTTGAATAGCTTTAAACTGTGTTCTCCTTTCTCTCTGGCAGTAAAATCCCCCTCTAACGTGGCACTGTTTTGAGACACTATGCAGAAAACAGCTTTCTTGTGAAAGTGGCACCGGTGCGTGTTTTTAAAAATATTAACATACTTAGCCAAATTAGGGAAACAGTCAAAATGCAAATTTTAGATTAACTTGCAGTTTTTGGGTAACTCTTTTAGTAAAGTACATCACAGCTGTCTAAAATGTCCCAGTGTGTTGTTTTTCACTTTAAGGAAGGAAGTAATTAAAATGAATGAACACAGAGTGCACAGACAAGCTAAAATCTGAACCCATAACTGGTTGGTGACTGCTGATTGACTCAGTGGGTTGGTGATGCTGTGATCTCCGCTGCCATGCCCCTGCAACCTCCCCTGGACTGACACCCCACTCTGTCTCACCCCTGGTGTCTTACCACTTCTCCCTGCTTACCTGCACCTCTCCCTCCGCTCCTCCTGAGCCTGGAGTGGTCCTCACCCCCTCCCTGACCTATATGAGAAAAGCTCTTCAAGTGATGGAAAAGAAGAAAAGTAAATATATAAGTAAAATATAAGTAAATATATATATATATATATATATATACAGTATATGTATGTATATACAGTATATGTATGTATTACATCTATGTAGAAAAAAAGAATTCTAGAGAAAATGATATGATTATAGAGAAATGGAGATAGCGTTTGAAGTCTTATGTGAAATGCAGTGATTATGCATTGTATGATTTCCATAAGTAGATTGTACAGGAAACCTGTTAATATTGTATATTTTGAATTTGAAAATATGGAAATCTAATTGACAAATCAAACACAGACTTAATTTGTTGTGCTGCAGATACAGTGATGTGATTTTTGACCAGCAGTGGTCACGTGTTTTACAGCCACTGGGTTTTCACTGTCTAAGAGACTTGTTACACATGTTCTGTTGTGTACAATTCCAACACAACTCTAGGTAAGGTTGCCTTGAGTAAAAGGCAACATTGTGTTTATCGCTGAGAGAGGATGATTTTGCACATGATTTGAAATCTACGTAGGTGTAGCCTTTGATTTGGCATGGGCTATATTTTACTGATATTGTAATACACAATATAGAAGAATCAGTCTGTTTTTTGAATTTCCATTATTTATAGATAACTAGTCGGTGTTAAAATAGCAGGAAAAGATGGACTTGTACTTTAAAATCTATAAAATCTGCAGAATTGTTAAATATGTGGCTGCATAAAGAATATTTAGTGCACTCCATTAAATATTGCACAAGATGATAAAAAATATCTGTTGTTTGATATCTGCAGAGTTATGCCTAGATTTTGTGGGGTCCACTGATATAATTTGAACTTTTTTATGTTAAAAAATATAATATGCACCCTCTTTAGGTCTGGTTTTACACAAAGCATTTTCACACTGCACTTAAGTATTTGCCTTTTTAAAATCTCAACTCCCCGACTTTACAGCTGTATCATACATTTTTTCCATGGCTCAGCTCTGAAAGTATAAGGCATTGGTTTCATTTCTCTCTTCAGCCAGTATGCCAATGTACCATGAACATTTTTACCTAGGTTTTTCTTCCTGCTCTGTAGGTGTTTCCCTTATTATCAGGGAGGGTCCTTTTATTTTCCCAATAATTTCTGCAGATGGCCAAATGAGTGGCACAGTTTTTATGTTTCTCTTGTGTTTACTAGAACTGCAGATTTTATTTTTGTGGCAGTTGGGGCAAAGTCTAGTTTTAGACTTCAGTCACTCTGAACTGGATCAGTTGCACTGATTGCACAAGTGATTGACCAGATTAAAGAGTCTACTGTGATTCCCCCTCTGTGTGCTGAGGGACAGCTGCCATTGGCTGAGAGTGGACAGGGTCATGTCTCTGTACAGTCTGTGTTATAGTATTACTTTTATCTCTCCTGTCATTTAGTGAATCTTGCTGTTTTATTATCCCATGTCCTCATACCTGTATTAAATTGTACAGATTGTGCAAATAGCTGAATGTCGCATAGCAGAAGAGAGAGGCTATTCCTTAAAGATGACAAAGTGATTTAAAAATGTATAAAAGAAATTCAAAAAGTTTAGGGGTTTAATGTAATATTTTGTTTGTAATTACTATTTTTTTGTTGGAAGAGGGCTACTGGATAAAAAAAATCTGTAATAAAATAATTTTAATATTTCTTTGTCTTGTAGTGGTTTGTGAATGAGGAAGAAAAGTATTTGAAACATACAGAAATGTAACTTAAGTTGCTATAACCTATTTTTTTTAAAGCAGATAAAAGGCTGCAGACCACTTATTTAATTAGTTCAATTTCTATTTGTAGAGGTTGATTTTGTAAAGCAGCTATGTGCTACACTACCTGTAACCTGTTGCATTTTTCATGGTTTGTATGGGTGTGTCAAATCCTTTTGAATTATAATGGATTTTGAAAGTTTTAAAATGGCTTGACATGTGGATAAAGAGCTCAAAACAGAAACACTGTCTTTTAGGAAAATAGATATATGAATAAATACACTGTAAAAATAAGAAAACTCAAAAATTCTAGGCAATAGTTTTGAAGAAAACTACATAAATTTAAGTCAACAAATTATCTTTTGTTGAGATAATAAAAGATATAAATTAACTTTGAGATAACTTAAAATTTAGATTTTTTTTAAACACTTTCAGCAGTGTCAACTAATTATTTTTGTTTCAGATATGGTACCTTTCAAATGCATCAAAACTCATCATTTTAAGTTGTACTCTCAAAACACAAGTTATGGCAACTAAACCTTTCCTATTATGCCTATATAATATAATAGAACGTTAATAAAATGATATATATAAATTTTGGATTCTGCTTACAAGACAATGACAGTGTTGTCAAATAATTTCCACAAATAATACTAGTTTTAGGATGGAATCTCAATAGTGCAAGTACTGTACACTGCACACAAACAACAGATGCAGACTGGTGTGGACATGTTAAGAGAGTCCAAACCACAATACAGTTCAGAAGCACTGTAATAACAATCCTGAGCTTAGCAACACCGCTATAAATACTGCAAATATGCAGGAGAATGAAATCTCTACCAATACAGGTGCAACTACACTGCACACAAACAACAGATGCAGACTGATAGTCTGATCCTAAAAACATCCTGGTTTGTTTAAAACAGTCTAAACTACAACACAGTTCAAAAGCACTGCAATAACAATCCTGGGCTTAGCAACACTAGACGTTAGACATTACTTATACATGGCAGTTTTAGCTTCAGATGATTGCTTTTTTCTCCCCAATGTTAACATTTTTAAATTGAGTGAAAATAAAGTTATTTTCTTTAAAAAAAAAAAAGCCCATCTTTGTAGAACTGTAGGAAACTAACCCTGACAGGAATTAGTCCTTTGCTTGCGAAACAGGCCCAAAAGCCAGCCAACATCACTAAAAATAACAAAAAATCGAATGTAATGTAAATAAAATCAGATCAGAGCGGCGTCCCTAGCAACGGTGTGTTACACTTAGCAACAGTCTGGCAACTGACTGCAGGAATTATTTTTCTGTTGTTGTTGCCTACTTTGAACCTTAAATTAAATGGCTTTGGAGTGATAGTGGTGGTTAAATAAATGACTTGTTACTTGTTCCAGGGAGAGTGGAGGCTCTCCACCTGTCAACCTGTCAGCGTCGGTCAACCTTCTAAGATCAGAGCCTCATCTTGCGCTCATCTCAGCTGCACCACATCACCCGTAATATCTTGTGGCGGATAGGACTACACCAATACACACCATCATCAAATATATGGAATGTTGGTGATGAATACAGTTTTTGGGAGCTACAATCCAGGGTGTGGAGATTTCTTTTCAATATTCCAAAGCAATATGACATAAATTATATACAATATGTGCATGATAATTAATGTGCACTCAGAGTTGACCAAAAACAAAAAACAGACATTCTGTACTCACCAGGCATTTCAGGGGAACGTTTCTTTGAGGTGTCACGGAGAAAAAGAGGTAGACCTTCTGGACATGCTCTGCTTTGATGCATTGTGATGTCAGACGTCTGGAAATTGGACAAAGGAAAGACATAGGACATTTGGTTAAAAACAGTGCAGCTAAGATTTATTTGTCACTAGTTTAACATGTCTTATAATAAAAAAAATAAATAATAAAAATTCATGAAAACATGAAAATCAAAGTTGACACTTAAATCAGCTTCTGGCATGTTAATAAAACGATTCAACATCACTCTGTTAAGCTTTCATTAAATTAGCTAAAGAAACCTCAACCACCAAAGCGTAATCAATAATTGGGTTCAAGCCTAACTCTAACCTCCCTCCGCTCTCTTTTGGAACCAGCTCTCACCCTGGGCCAAAGAGGCAGACACTCTCTCCACTTTTCAGAACCGACTCAAAACCTTCCTCTATGAGCTTTTCATAAGGGCTGGCTCAGGTAACCCTGAACCATAATCAAAAATAAATGATGTTTATTACATGAATTCACCTGTTCATCAAGAACATTCAAGAAGCTCTCCATGTCTTGTCCTAAGGCCCCTTTCATGGCACGATACAGTTTGAGTAGTCGAGGACAATAGGTGTCTAGGGCTGCTCTAAATGTCCCCAACAGTTCCTTGGAAGTCACACAGTAGACCTTGCTACTGTGGAGCATGAAAGAAACAAAAAAAAACATACAAATAAATGCAAACAAACCAATTTACGTAGATGTTAAGTAGTCTGTTTCTAAGTGCCTTTATTGGCACTGAATTACTCATTGTATGAGCATTAGTTTTGTGATATCAAATAGTATGGAGCTACATTTGGATCAAAAGTTTTCAGTTTCAGATCTGTCTTTTCACCAACTGAGAGGGGTGTGGAATCATGACAGACAGCTCAACCAAAAGGCTAGAGACCTTCCCCTATCACGTTGCCTTCAGGGAATGTAGGGTCTAAAAAGGATTCGGCTACACCACATGAGTGGCAGTAAAAAAAACTGCTGTCGGTGGCTAACTTCCACTTGCACACCATGCACGAATATCCTGCACGGCTAAAACTGTCTTAATTTCCACTGTAAGGCCAAGGCTGTTAATATGTCACCTTATTAAGTTTTAATATTCTTACAATATGTGGTCAGTTCATCCAAATATAGCCTTTTTGAATTTTGGAGATGTGAGAGGTGCTGTTTTAGACAGCACTGAGGACCGGTTGCAGTACAGGAGTGACAAATTACACCAGATTGTGCACTTGAACAGCCACATTTTAAGTACTGAAATTTCAGATTTCCACTTAGCACCGTGAATGCTGCGCAGTGTCCGCTGTCCGTCCGGGAGTGGTGCTGCAGGATCACCTGCAGGACCCAGCACACAGGTGAGAAAAGTTAAATAAGTTTTGGAAATCGTGATAAATGTCAAAATGAGAGGTCGTTTAGCGGTAACATAGCAACTGTTGCATGGGGTGCTTGTTTGATAGCGGAAACCAGCTAGCGGTTGTAGCTAATAAACAGCTATTGGACGCTAACGTATAGTACGTCGTTTGCTATTATCAGCTCTTTTACTGCATCTCATTTGAATATTTTCTCCTCTAAGTCTGTGAGAAACGTCTGCATTTATGGTAGAAGTGAATAAGTAAGGCTTAAGAGTGTTTTTGGCAGATGTGGGTCCATCATGAGCTGATGCATGAACTCATCCTACGACAGCACCAGGGTCAGCTTGAAACAGCTAAAGCAGGTAAGTTGAGAGTAACCAGTGAGTAGAGTCCATCATTTAGACACATTTAGGGCATTTTGATCATCATATTTGAAAGGACACGACTCCCTGTCATCATTTCATCGATTTATGTTTAAAGTTTGAATACATTGGGGAAGCTTTCTCGTCGTCTTCTTTGTTGTGCTGCATTTGTGTGGCAGGTAGCTCTGAACCATTCTATAGCTACGCTGCTATAGGCTTAGACTGCTGGGGGACACATCAGGTTACATGGAGCCTCCTCTCCTCTTTTTATGTTGTCATTATCTGTTGTACTTTGGCCTTGGTGTTGCACTCTCTCTCTGTTTTCCACAGATTTCTCTAGAGCTCCACCTGCAGTGCCTCCTTTCCTCTGCCCCTACACCAGCCTGCCCACCAGTACTCTTGTCTCCTGTGGATGGAGAGTCACTCACCTCAGATGCTTCTGAAGGAGTTTCAACATGTCTGCTTTCTGAGTCCCAAACTGTACCTACTAAGAATGGCTTTCATGGTGAAACACAGCCTGCTTTCTAGTGCAAAGGATATTACTAAGACACATGCTGGGTGCTAGCTTTTTACAAATGTTGAACAATTAATAAATTAATTTAGAATTTACCTGTATATTACATCCAGAACCTCCATTCGCTCCAAATTCCTTATCACATTCAGTTCAAATTTCAGAGTTCTCCTCACCTTCAAAGCCCTCCAGAACCATCCTATCTCACCACCATCACACCCCTCCCACTGCCTCCGCTCCTCCTCCCAGAACCAAGTACAAAACTTGGGGGTATAAACCCTTCTCCATCGCTGCCCCCTCCCTTTTGAGCTCTCTCCCCAACACATCTGTGACTGTACAGACTTAAATGCTTTCAAATCATTGCTGAAAACCCATTTTTTAGACTTGCTTTTAACTGTTTCATTATTCATGTGTTGATCATCTTCTTTGTTGTATTTATTTCATGTATTATTTTATCTTGTTTATTTTTACTATGTAAAGGCGACTTTGACTAAATAAATAAATAGAATGTATTATTATTAATCTGTGATTGACACAGTGCTTCAGACAAGAGGGCACTTGAGGTCTTGAGATCAGCAGAAACAATCATAGGGTCACGCTACCCAGTTGTCACAACAATGCTGTGTGTCAAGAGCAAGAGCACAAGAAGCGTTTAAATTTAAAAACTTAGAAAATTCATAACAAATTAACCATATGTGCCACAGCTTTGGAACTTTCACTTTCAAATTGCCTAATTTTGCCTAAAATGGCCCACCCCAACCATTGCTGCAAAGCAGGTATGATTGTTGTTTGTATTCATCAGTGATGGTGTACACAACATGGCCTAATTCTGTTAGTAAAACAATGTAACAACTCGTGAAGGTAAGATTTTACTTGTGTAATTGTCCCCTTTCTTGCCACACTCAAAAGCCAACTAAAATGCTAAATGTTTCCAATAATTGGAAGGAGCTATAAAATATCCACTATAACGAAATAGTGTGTTGTAGCAGTTGTATACATACTGCTTTGAATCATGGGTGGTAATGAAATACATTTATAGTGAACTGATGTATAGTATTTGAAGAAATTTGAAGAATAAGTCTGTTATACAGCCTGTCACAGTGCAGGTCAGTGAGGTTAGGACTGACAGCAAAATTTCATGCTTCATAGTCATGAACAAATGTCAGTACAGTGCAGTTGAACACATCAGAGTCAGGTTCTGAGTTCCATTTAATCGATCAACACAGAGCACATTTTTAAAAAAAACTGTCACAACAATACTTGTGCGATTCAAACACAACGCCCTTATTGTGAAAATCCCCAGGGATCCTAACAGTTGTGGGAAAGTAGCCACAATATCTCTTGTTGTAAGTTTGTATTTAATTAGTTTTCCGGGGCTGTAACCAATCTATCTATCTATCTATCTATCTATCTATCTATCTATCTATCTATCTATCTATCTATATATATATATATATATATATATATATATATATACACATACAGTCTAGTCTAAATAGGAAATACTCCTTAAAATGGCATTTTTCATGGTACGATGTGAAAGCGTGATCTGCTAACAAACAAGCACCCCATGCAACAGTTGCTATGTTAACGCTAAACAAACTCTGGCTTGTCACAAGACGACCTCTCATTTTGACATTTATCACAATTTCCAAACTTATTTAACTTTTATCACCTTTTTATCACAGTCCACAAGTCCACTAAAGGTCCAAAGCAACGTATAAGGTCTACATAGTGTTCGATATAGTGATACATTTGAAGTCAGGAAATTTTATGCGGCTATTCAGCCCATCAAATGTAATGAAACCTTTTCTTACCAAAAGAAAAGGTTTCAAAAATGGGACAAATGCTTATGAAGTAAACAGGCCTGCTTGTTATTTGACAATCCCTTGCCTCAACAGTATTAATTTGGTCCCGATTAATACAGTAAAATCGACAACATTTTTCAACATTGAATGATTCATGGAAACCTGCTAGGCTATGGGCCCCAAGATTATCTGCACACACACAAAACACTGTACCCTTCACAAATGTATATAGTGCCTCCACAAACATCCCATTCATACCCAAACTGTTGCATATCAACACTCTTTCCAAGAACAGCCAGTTGTATTAAGGGCAGAGTAGAGGGAAACTTGGCTGGTAAATTGAGCAAATCCAGTAAACAGCAGTAATTTTATGTGTTTTTCTAGATGTTCCCAAAGGGTCACATACTTCGTCTATATACAGTCCAATAGTAAAACGTGTCTCTTGCACACCCAAAAGTCTATTTTCTTTGTAGTACTGGCCGTCTTGAAATGACCCATATTGACCTGGTTTGCTTTCTTGATCAAAAACTAACTTCTCTGTAAAATACGACTCTCTCAATAAACTCTCTAGAACTTGAATAAGTGGAACATAAACAAAACTATTTTTAACGGTATATTTATATATGTATTCAGTTGGTGCAATCACTGGGAAGGGCTCGTTAAAATAGATATTCCTCCTGTAATTAGTGGAAAGAGCACCTTTTGCTTCAGTGCTTACAATAAGTGGATTTTTTTTTACATTTGCATCACTAATTTCTTTAACAACACAATCATCTACTTGAATGTTTAGTTAGCACCTCTTTGATTATTTGTAGAGAATGACATTTAGTGAGATGGAGGATATTGTTCAATTCCTCAACAACTGTCTGTAATGCAGTTTTTGAAACATGTAATACAGTTTACATACGCAGAAAAAGAGATGCAATTTTATGTTCTACAGTGTCCGTGTCTACAGTGAGGTCCATAAATATTGTGACATCGACACAATTCCAATCTTTTTGGCCCTATACACCACCACAATGGATTTGACTTCAGGCTGTAATTGACTGCAAAGGATTTGCAACCAAGTATTAAAAAGCGAAAGTTTGATTTATGATTGTTAATTTGTCCCATTACTTTTGGTCCCTTAAGGAGTGTGAGGCACATATACAAACTGTTGTAATTCCTACACCGTTCATCTTTGGATGTAAATACTAGGGCTGCAACGATTCCTCGAGTAACTCGATTACAAAAAATGATCAAGGAATTTCCGCTGCCTTGAAGCCTCGTTTAATTAAATTTAAAGCTCACGTTTCACACAGATTCTTTTTTAGTGTGATAAAACGTGCTAACATCACCGGCTATGCATCCCCTACAAAGCGGAAGAAGAAGGAAGCGGGCTTTGGGGAATGTGTGTGGACAGTTTAGCTGTACAGGATGGCAGATGCCAGGACGGAAAACAGTGAATACAGCAAAAATGAGCAAACGCAGCAAAGCGAAAGTAATAGGAGGAATAGGATAAAAGTATGTTTTATCAGATTACTCGATGAATCGATGGAATATTCGATAGAATACTTGATTACTAAAATATTCGATAGCTGCAGCCCTTGTAAATACCGTCAAATTAAAGCTGGCAGTCTGCCGTTAAAGCACATCTTGTTCATTTTATTTCAAATCCATTGTGGTGGTGTATAGAGCCAAAAAGATTAGAATTGTGTCGATGTCCCAATATTTATGGACCTGACTGTATATACTCTTCCTCAGCCCTGTCATTTGAACCCTAATCAGTTTGTGATGTCTCACTTTCAACACAGATATCTGATGGCTGGTTCAAATTTTCAGGTTCAATAGCACATGCCACATTTTTTATAACACAAGTTGTAATGTCCTGTGTATGTTTTGTGTTTTCTGCTTCTGTGTGAAGAGAATGTTGTTGAATTGTTAGTTTTAAACTCACACCCTAAAAAAGGGCAATGCAGAGTCTGTCTATTTCTTAAATGATGTGCAAGATGGATGAAAAATGTGTGTTGCATGCAATTTTCTCTGAATTCACAAGACTCACAAAAAAGTGCACGTCTCCTCCCTTCTCCTTGTCCTGCAATGTGATCTTGTAAGATGTGATTTCAGTGCCCCATGGGTCCTGAAAGTGTACACAGTCACTGTAAATACAGGGCCAGTTAGCTCCTCCTCTGTGCTACGATAGTGCTTGAAGAGACCCTCTTGGTTTGTGCAGGCAAAATTACAAAATTTGCACCTCATAGGAACAACTGCAACAAGAAATAAAAGTCCAGTTACTTGATAATATAAACAAATAACAAAATATACCATTAAAAAAATGTGCAGCATATAAGATCGCCCCTACACAAACTTGTCAGTCCACCATTTAGATTTTTTCTCTGTTGGCGCTGTCTCGTAGTATGTATAATATGTGTTGTCATACATACTGGTGGTATAAACTGATTAGATACATAGTTTAATTTTTCAGTTCCTACACATTTGTTTTCACTCTGGTCCAAACCACATCACTGACATAGCGTCATGTTTCCATGACGACTGACCGGAACAAGACGAGCAGTGTGTCATGTTTAAATGGCTCCCGATTGTAAAAATTTGTCTCTAAAGTAACACTAAACTTTAACATCAGAAACACACGTATGCAGTATACCGGTAATTTGTAGCACTGCAGCATTTTGTTTTATAAATGAGCTCCAGTTCGACTGTAGCCGCACTAGCGGAGCCAACAGAGCTAACGTAGCTAACTGGTAAACAGATGGACTGTAGTACTCGCTGATACCGATGCCGGCGTTTTCGGCAGTATCGGAGGCATTTTTGATACTGGTAGTGGAATCGGAACAACTCAAGTCCGGTCCAGTGTTATATGTTTTGATGACTCTGGGTGTTTCATTTTAACTTGGTAGCACGTTTTGAGTTGCTAAGAGGCTACCTTGCTAGCACGACATACACAACGTGTACACAGCCCTCACACAACCACCACAGGTAGCGAGTGAGCTCAGTGTGTCTGTGTGCTCCCCAGTGCAAGCTCATACTAGGCTGTGCACCCATTTAACAATGTTTATGTACCAATGGTTAAGTTACTAGCATATTTAAACGAGTCCTTCACATTTAATTTATACATGCTTTATGCATTGAAAGAACTCTCTTTAGCCGTGACAGGGACACTTCTCCGGACCCCAATGTTAAAAGGCCAATAAATATATAATAAAATAAAGTGTGTATACATATAAAATAAACTATAATCTGCACGACTTACTCACCTTGAGAGAAAAAAGTCTCAGAGAGATGTCGGCAGCACATGGAAACAGCGTGGTTGTTACTGAACCCCTGCAGATATGCATTGGAGACCCCCAGTTCTTGTTCTGTAGTTTTCTAGAGCTTGTCCTGACCTCAAACACACAGTTTTGAGGTTCTCTAACTCTCTCTCACTCATTTTCTTTATCCTCCACTGGGGGTCGCGGGGCTTTGCTAAATCAAGTTATTAAATTACACAAACAAAAAAAAGTTGAAATAAATATGTTGATTAGCTTACAACACAACTCAATCTTGTTTTGTTTTGTTAGCTGAAAAAATATGGTAAGGCCAACAACTTTAAGTTTTCATTTTTAGAGTCTAATTTGCTTATAGGATGTAGAAATTGAATAAGTCCCAGTGGACCTGCAGTTTCTGAAATAAGCTGAATTATATATAAATGGGTAATTGACCACAGCTGTAAGGTGCTGAAAAGCTTGAAAATGAACTTTGAACGTTTGTTTTTAAAAAGTACTTATATTTGACATTGGTAAAGGTGCAGAACCTTGATTAATGAGTAACATATTTAGATAAATACCAAATGGTGATAGAAAAAAGTCTCTTTGATTTTGTTGGTCATTACGAAACGTCATCATCCGTGCTCTTGATCAATTTAAACAATCAAACTGTGCGAAGAAAAACCTTTAAGCTTTCCTCCAGAAAAAACAGGAGAATAGTCCACTGGATGAAAGCTTTCTCTGCTGATGTCACCCTCCACTATCTCTTTCTCCTCAGCGTGTGTATGACCTCCTCCACGTGAAGGTCCCTTCCACTGCATCTTCACTGCTGCATTCAGTCTCCTGTGGTCTTGGTCTCCTCATAATTGTGGCTCTCCTTCTGTGAGGAGGGACCATGCCACTGGTCCTGTTTCTCTGCCCAGCCTGACCAGAATATTCTTCTTGTGGACCATCCCAGCTCACCTGATTCTTCTCCTCACCTTTTAGAAAATCAGCCACCACTCTGAAATACTCCAGAACAGCAATGTGACTCCAGCAACCTTCACCCACCTTCTCATTATTGCTTTGCTCTCCCTCAATCTCTTCTCTGTCTTCCATAGTGAATCCGCAGTGCCCTCCTTTGTCCGTTAACACCAGAAAGAAGTAAGGGTTGCTCTGGAAAAGAGGGATGGGTAAAGTGTTGACATGTGGTAGGAGAGGGTCATCACAGCTGCAGATGCAGAGCACTGGCACAGCCACCTCGTCTGCATCCCGCAGTGGTTCATTCCTCTCCCAGTAACTGTCCCAGTCCTTAGCTGGATAAGCCCTTTCGCCCAGCATCCATGCTGCTGAGGGTGCCCTGTCCCAAGTGTGATGAGGACCTGGGTTCAGTCCTGAGTTTAAATTATCTGAAGATTTAAGATCTTGCTGCTGATCCTGGCCTGAAGAGCAGAATAGAGTTTCTTCAAAGTCTCTGAGGGAGGAAGAACTGAGGGCCTGATCCACGTCCACGACTGCTCTGAAGGAATTTGTGTATCTTACACAGGAGGCATATGGGGAAGAAACATTTTTTTTATAATTACATCAACACTGCATTTAAGTTACTGTTGCTAGTGAAGCATTTTCCTGTTTTTGCTCTTGTTTATCTCACCTACTAAGCTGCAATTTCCGGAGAAACAGCGCCCCCCAGCGATATATTGTAGGCATGGCTGTCTCAAACCACAGTTGGCCCAGAAGCACAGGTGAGATGGCTGCAGCCGCTGTCAAGTATGTACTTGATCCACATTCCCCCAAGTAAGAGAGAAGAATCCCTGAACCTGAACCCTCACTCACTGCCACCAGCATAGAGGACGGGTGGCGGCTGTGGACATAATTCACCACCTGAAAATGTGTACAATCAGTGTTCATTTAAAACACAACAAATTCTTTTAACACAGTTTTCTGAAATTAATAAGGCCCTGCTTTTACTCTTGAGATGCCTTTTTTCTTTTTGTTTTTTTAAAAGATAAACAACTATCTGTTACATTGAAACAATTGTAATATATAGTAATTCAATTCAATTTTATTTGTATAGCGCCAAATCACAGCATACATTATCTCAAGGCACTGTACATAGATAGGCCAAAACCTTTACAATATGACAGAGAGGAAAGAAACCCAACAGTTCACACAAGGAGCAAGCGAGGCATCAGTGGAGAGAAAAAACTCCCTTCTAACAGGAAGAAATCTCTGACAGAACCAGACTATTGACACAATGCAGTTTAAGTCCATCAGCTCCTCAGGACTCTCTCCGTTTTGTGTTATGTTTTATTTTAAAGAAATAAAATATTTCATACTTTTCTCTCCATACCTGATCAAGGTCAGTTGGGTCTCCAAACTCAGTCAGTCGTGCTGTGGTCAGCGGGCATCCCGCCGTGCCGCGTGGGTAAAACACCACAACATAAAAGCCCTGACGTGTTGCCTCATGGGCAAGTGCCTTTAAGTGGGGGGTCATCCCCACCCATAACTGAGGGATGATTAGGAGGACAGGTGGTGTTGAGGTGAAGCAGCCGAGGGCCTTTCCCCCCAGCTGATGCTCCTTCCTACCATCCCACCTTTTCCTCGCAGCCCTCTCACCCAGCCCTGTGCCTACAGCCCATTCCACAGCTACAATTCCTCCATCTCTCAGTAACAGGTTTTCCCTTTTGAACTGTATTGTGTCCTCAAGTCGATCACACAGCAGGCTGCACAGAGTCTGGAGGTGGGGGTCTCCTTTGGGCCAGGAGGCCAGTCTTGGCCTGGCTAGGGAGCCACAGTGCTGAATCAGACACTTGGCCAACGCGGTGGGTTTGCAGATGAGCCTGGGTTCTTCTTCAGTCCTTACAGGCTGCCTTGTCCAATGCCGTGGAGTGGGCCAATGGACAACCAGGCACAGCAGGAAGAGAAACAAGTACGGGAGCAAATAGAGCAAACAGTTCCATACAAATAGTGCCATTGGCAAACCAAAGTGATCTCAGATGAACATGAAATCCAGTGTTTTTTTGTGGGGTTTGATCTTTCGTTGGGAGTTTCCTCACTAATATTTGCCCTCCTTATTTTATAAACTCCTACCTTGTTGCTTCATGCACCAGTATGAAGATTTCCCCTCAGGGCTTGAGTGATGTTCCGAATGGGGATTTTATCCCCCCACCACCCTTGTTTTTCCTTCCCTCCATAAATCATTTACTGAGTTCTAATACAAACTGTCAGACCACAGGCCACGTAAATCTGTCCCATTTACAACAACACTGTCTGCCCTCATGTCTTTGGAATTGTTACTGTACTTATTATGTGTTGTTTTCGGTGACGTTTTCCTAGCTGTTGCTGTTTCAAGTTAGTTTAAAGGAAATGGATTCAGGGAGGGTTTTTAAATTAAGGTGGATAAATTATACAATTGAAAAAGACTAGTACAACTACTCAGCCATGTTGTTTCAACATACAGTAACTCACAGAAATGCTCATTCACTCTGATTTTATATGATATAAATCCAGAAACAAGAATGACAGAGATTCAGCATTGGCTTACTACACTTACATGTACCTTTTTTTGTCTTGTATATTCAGTATGTGACTTTGTGACTTTGGGGAAAATAAAACTTGTTTTGCTGATTATTATGGTAGCTGTGAGGGTCCAAGCTGGCACATGAGAATCCAATACTTTCAAACATAAACACATGTCTGTTACATTTGAACCAGTTCACACCATTCTGATTAAGCCTATCAGCTCCTCACAACTCTCTCTCTCTATTTCTGAGTGGAGGCAGTGTTTAAATCTTGCACGGTGATATTAATTATATTATGACAGATGGAGGCAATGGCAACATAGTGCATGCGAAGTGAGGCAGCTGCAAACGTGACTGAAAACACAAAGGAGCAGCCTTAAAAAGTTTGAGAAGTCATTTCTACTGCTCAAGAAAAAGACAACAAAAGAAGCAGTTCAGCAGATTGAGGGGACAAATGCTTTTTATTAAATGAAGGTTGTAGCATACAAATAATTTCATTTGGTTTCTGTTCACATAACATCATCAACAACAACAGTCCCCCACACTGTACTGTAACAAATCTTTTGCTAAGTAAAACAGTGAAATGGTATTGTTTATGGTGGGAAAGAGATTTAAAAAAAAACAACACTTTTTGGAACTTTAGGGGCTCTGCAGGTAAACAATGTCCTAGATTTAAAAATAAAAACCAAAGAAGAAAGAATCAATGGAAATAAGGCCATTTCAGTTCTACAAATATGTGTATTAGCCTATTAAAACAATGTTATCTGTCTGTCCTAAAATAGATATCATCACCTGCTCTACATAATTCAGCTACTCCCAGTTATTTCACAACAAAAGAATTTAGACACAGAATAGTTTTGTTCTCTTAATTATTACTTTAGTCATAGTACATTCTGTCCATCATTCTGCCATCGCATCATACACTTCACGTCCTTGTCACGTCCTGTAAGATGCTTCAGCTGGGCATTCAGGTTTTTTTGAACTGAAACCCTTTCCTCTTCCCATCATTGGAAGGTGGAAACTCCAGTTTGCACCTATATAATCATAGTGGCAAGATTCTTTAGAGACAAGGAAGTGAAATACTCCAGTGTCATTAAAGTCTATCAGTATCTTTAATGGCACAGTATCTCAGTAGGAGAACATACACTTTTGTCTCACTTAGGACAGTGCCTTTATTTTATTTTAAAGCCACAGAGAAGTTGTGCAAAGAAGTTTGGTATATAATGACAGCCATCAGATTCCAAATTCACAGAGCACAAAGATCAGCTGCCTGTACACTTACAGAGTATCACAACTGTGACACAAAGATGAGGTCCCAAAATGAGCATGGGATCCAAAATGCTTGGCAAATCTCAGGGTCAAAAGGTCAGGAAAAACACACCGAGAAAAAAGACTGCACAAAAACTGCGGGAATGCTACACAATAAAATTTTTTTGGGTTAGATTTGGGTTAGAACAAAGAAAAAACCTTTACTTTAAAAATTAGATTAGAAAATCAAGTCAGTGCTACATGGTGTAATAGTCTTGAGAATTAGAAAATAAATATACACATACAATGCTTCATCTCTGTGCTTTTATCCTTGCATACAGTCAACAGTGGCACTAAACATAACGAATTAGATGTGTTTTACTCTTTGTGTCTTGGCACAAAAAAGTTGCATTACATAAAGTTTTTTTTTTCTCTTGCTGCCTTTTGGTTGAACTCCACAGAAGAAGAGATCAGATATAGATAAAGCTGATGCGTCAACATTAAAGATCAAAATTTGTCTTTGACAAGACTGTTAAACTTGTTCATCAGCTATGTACTTTCATTCCCGCACAGTACCATGGACTTACGGTAAACTATCATAAGTTGTTCATTGTGTTTTTCAATACATGCTGTCAAACTAGTAAGTAGAGAAAAGACTCCTCCCTCAACATGGAGCATTAAAAATGAAGTGTCCTCAATAAAGATTCTGTTTCCACAACAAGAGCTGAGGTGCAGCAGTCACACTGGATTGGTAATGTAAAGAGTTTTAATTTGACATATTCATTTTTTATTTGAATTTTCTATATCTTATATAAACCAGCACCTGTTTATTATGAATTAATTTTTAATTAAATACATACATAAATACATTTGATACTATTAATTATTATGTTTATATCTCCTGACAAATTCATTTCTGTGCAAAAAGTCTTTTGGGCACTCTGTCAAATTCTGTGATCACTTGCGTTTGGATTGGATTGATGTGTATAAAATTTGGTCTTATAAATTAGCAAACTCGCAATGAGTTGAACTTATGCAACATGCGTATGTAATGCTTAAGCATGTCTTGAATAAATCTGGTGTAATACTTTCACAGTAGATACCGTTACTGATGTTATTTTAAAACTGTATTCATGTTCGTTTGTTAGTCTCTGTGTTTACACAAAATCTTATTTCATCTCTTATTTCAATTGCATCAATTAGGGACCAATAGGACAATGTTAAAGGGATAACATTTTGAATTTAATTAATTTTTAGGTTTTACTATTTTAGTTTGATGTATCCACTATATGTGAACATTTTTGTTAAGTTTATCATTATTATTGTGAATATATTACTACAATTGTGTTGATAATTTGTAATTTAAAGCCTTTTAGAAGCCAATAAGAAGAGAAAAGAAAGATGCACGTTCTTCAATTTCAGTACCATTTTCCCCACTCTCCTTCATGTCCCACACACAATCCTTTGTTACTGTTCATGAAGTTTCAATGCAGGGACACAAGACTAACAACCTGCAGTAGATTCTGTGTCATGACAATCAACCCACAATAACCGATGACCAGATGACCCCCCTCTACTTCCTGCAAAGCCCTTTGATAGTTGGTTTAACGTGATATTACCATGAAACTAAAGAGAAACAGGTTGCTGAGTCATAACACAGAAGGTCCCTCAGGTGTTTACGGGTAACAAGTGTTTGCAGTGAACTATATTACAACATAAACACTATATTTCTACCCTAAGGATTGTGTGTGTTGGACTTCAGGGATGAATTTCCACTTTAAAGTATGGTTTGGTGAGTCTTTATTTCCAAGTGAAGGTGGGTACAAAACCCAAATCTGTGTGACAGTACATCTGTGCCATTGTACCTTTTCACAGTGGTCAGATTACAGCTCACAGAGAACTAGATTATCACAGACTTTAGTGAAACAATAAAAACAAAGGATGACCTGGATATACTAGTAAGTGGATCTTGATTCATTTTGCCAAACTGCAAGTTATAAGGTCATGAATGTAACACACACAATACTCACAATTAAATGTCTCTAAATTAACTATTGGATGAGTTAAATTAGTATATATGTAGTTTTAGACGTATATATTTAGTATATATATATATAAATCTATATACTAAACTTTGATGTGTAGTTATTATTATTATTATTTAGGGTTAGTACATATTTCCTTTGGCTTAAGGAAATTTAATTTCTGTTTGTGTTACATATGTTTCCCCATGGCTCTACATACTCATGTAAATGAATAGTATAATGTTGCTGCATGTGTAACCAACAGTGTTGGCCTAATCTAAAGCCATCTAATAACAATTGTCTGTTTTTTATTTATTTATTTATTTTTATCTCTTTCAGACTGTTGTGCAGCAATGAGGTGGTTTGCTGTGCTGTGTCTACTGCTTCTGCAGACTGGAGCGCATGGATTTGACATAAAGGATGAAGATCCCTCTCTGAGTCATCAGGAGATCACTGAAGCTGCCATCTTACAGGTCACATTGGAGGTTTGCCGTGCTGTGGCCAAGGCTGAAGGCAAAGACTTCAAAGCCCCCGTAAGAATTACACCAAGCTACATTAAATCTATTCCTTATTTAAAAAAATCTTATTACACTGTCTCTGTCTGTGTCTCTCTCTCTTCCTGTGTGTTTGTGTAGACTGGGACTCTGACTGCTACATCTGTTGCTGCTGCATGTGAAGCAGAAAAATCTGCCAAAAATTTCAGAAATGCTATTGAAGAGATCCAAGAAGAAAATGTGGGAGTAGACCACAAATTTTTCTGGAGCCCCCGTCACCACTTTGACGATGAAAAGTTAACAGAAGGAAAGAAACTCATCACTCGTGGTATATCAGCTGTGAAGGCCAACAACAAACGCGAAAAATATGAATCAGCAAGGGAAAGACTGGGAATGTTATTCCACTCTCTACAGGTTCTTTTTATGAGTAGCTTTTATCGCAATTACAATGAATTATAATATATAGGCAACATTAAATAATAAATAATTGGAATTGCAAAGTTAGTTTAGGTCTCAGCCTTACAATGAAAAGTGCCTTGTTATGTATGTATTATGTTGGTTTGATTTGATTCAGAATTTATTGGGCTTTCTTTTTTTTTAATCTGAAGGATTTCTACAGTCACAGTAACTGGGTGGAAATGGGGAACAATAATCCAAATGCCAATCTGATCAAAGATGGTGTTGACATTGGGAAAATAGCAGGTAGGCCAAGGAACCTGATGGATCTTTTATTGTATTAACACAACACAAATTGTCTGCCTTGGACCTTGTCTTGTTCTAAAGTATTCTGTTACACAGCAGTCAAGCAGAATCTAATCTAATTTACAGATAAAGACAAAGCGACCTGTCGGAGTTGTGATGGAGACGACTGCGAGAACAACATTTTGGAAGATATCTTACGGGAAAAAATTATTACCACAGGATATTTTGATGCTGTGCCTCCATCCGGCAAACCTGATGGTAAATGTCTTCATATTGGCTTATCACAGTTATCACATTATCCCAGAATCTTGTGTACTCCTTTTATCATGATTAGAATCGTATGCTGGAATGATTATAAGAAGTCCAATTAATGATTATTTTCATAGATTAATGTGTTGAACCCAAAAATTCATTTCGTAAAATGTGCATTTCACAAAGTAGAAAGAATGGTTTGCAAGCTAAAATAAATACTTCACATGTATTCATCTAGTTACAGTGCCAAGGTCAGTTTGTATTTACTTGTTCAGAGCTCATTGCTGACAAAGCTGGCAGAACCCATATATTCTGTTTTCCACTATTTGTTGGCTGAACTTTGGCATGATTCCATTCAGAAAACACAAGGAGAGCATACGAGGCTAAAGCTTTAAAACTGTGGTTGCTGCTTTTTTATTGTTTTTTGATGTTACTTACATCCTCATGGAAGTAAAGCCATCATGCCAAATAAACTGCAATAAAACCCAACAAAATACACTTATAAAAACTGCAAGATATTCAGTTACAGATGGAACATGTTGGGAGTGCAGCAATTTTTTGACTTCACTGTCTCCCTCGCTCAACATGGCGAAGTTACAGGGCATTTTCTGTTTTGGGTGATCTACTGCTGGACAAGTGGATTCTTGTTTAGATCAGTTTCAGCATTCATGGCAACATGAAGTTACATACAAACTGCTGGGGAGCCCACCTCTTATTATATTTGAGCAGCTGGAGAGTTCAGTGATAAACCCTACTGACTTTGGCACTGGGGGCTGGGGTTCAATTCCCAGTTAGTGTGCAGTCATTCACTTGGTCCCTTGGGTAAAGTTGTATATTTGCATATACATAAGGTGTTTATTGGATTTTATTTTTAAAATGGCCCAGCATGAGCTAAAATGCAGACATGTGGTCACTTGAAGGGAAAGATCGTCTTCTCTCTGGGTTTTCTTCAACTGCTGGGATCCTGTAAAAGCATAACCCAGACTTCTCTCCGCAATGATTACTGCAACTGATGCAACTGTCCGGTATTTTGAAAACACATCAGTATTGATGTAACTCACTGAAAGTCAGTGTAACTTCACTGTGATGGCTCATTGAGAAAGCAGTGTTTTGTCCTCCAGGAGGCGTTCACGAAGGAGTGTGCCGTCACATGGAAACTATGAAGTCAATGCTACCACTTATTCACCATAGCACAGCACAGGAAACTCACAGCACTGCCACTTATCAGATGGGTGGAGACATGGGGGTAGCCTGCCTTAGTGCTGTATTCAGGGATACTAAAGTTCCTTACTACAGTCAGATGGATTTATAGATATTTCTTAAAATGAATTTCACGCTTGATTTCATTAACTGTCTGCCAAGGATAGAGAATTCCACTTTGACATGACTCTTTACAGGATTGTTCTCTTTAAAGTGTTAGAACTAGAAAAAGGAACTGTGAATCAATTTGTCACCACTTGCCTTTTTTTTTTAAAGGATACAGGAAACGTTTTTCCTTAATTTACTGTCAGAGTCCCAAGACTGAGAGACCCATGTCACTGAGCAGAACCCCAACTCTAGGAATATAATGCCACTAACAGACTTTGTTCTTACTCTCACTGTTTCTTCACAGGTAAATGCAGCCATGGAGGTAAATATGATAGAACAAGGAAAATGGAGCCTAAAGGTGGGATCAACAAAGACACATTAACTTCTGAACACGGACATCTTCACCGTCAAGCAGCAAATGTGGCCATAGCTGCAACCAGAGATGTACTACAGGATATTCGAGCGGCTGCTGGCGACAAAAAATTCCTACAGTATGAAACCCTCTCTGCATGTCTGGGTCACAGTTACTGTAGATGCAATGAGGATATGAATTACAACTTTTAAACATGTTTTCCCTCCACCTTTTAGGATGATGGAAATAAAGAAAGGCAAACCTCTCTGCTTTGTGATTGACACCACAGGAAGCATGAGTGATGACATTTCAACAGTGAGATTTATCACTTCTGCTATAATTGACAGAACAGAGGGAACAGATGAAGAGCCTTCAGATTACATTCTTGTACCATTCAATGATCCAAGTCAGTTGTAAATGCCCCAGACCAAATGTAACAAACATTTTTTTAAATTGAATTTATTAGGCAATAACTTTGTTTTTCTCCTGTTTCCATGTGATTCCCAGGCTTTGGCCCACTAACAAGGACCACAGATGCAAATAGCTTTAAGAGTGCTATCAATTCATTGAGGGCAACTGGTGGAGGAGATTTCCCAGAGATGAGTCTTTCAGGACTACGGGTACAACTGATATCTTAGAGACAAGCACGGAACATGTCTCCTAAAAAACTTGATCTAATAAATCAAGTTTAAAGTTAAAATATGCTTTCTGTCTGTCTCCTTCATGCAGTTGGCTTTAACTGGTTCTCCTCCAGGTTCTGAGATTTACCTCTTCACAGATGCATCTGCTAAAGATGGTTACTTGGAGAACACAGTGCTTGCACTCATAGAGCGAACTAAATCAGTGGTGAGTAGTCCTGTGTCCATGTAAAAGCACAGGGTGCTGAAATCAATAGAGGCAGGAATCTATAACAATGAAGATCTGACTGTAATAATAACTAAAAATACAAAGTATACAAAGTCAACATTCAGTTTTGTTGCTCACTGAAGCTGCACTTGACCTGCTCATTTTATATTTCTGCATCTAAAACGCTGTATATTCAAGTTTGAAGAATTATGTTTATTTACACTGCCGGTCAAAAGTTTGGGAGCACTTTCTCATTGAATTCCATTGCACTGGAGCCTTCATTGAATTTAATGAGAAAGTGTGCCCAAACGTTTGACCGGTAGTGTACATTGAAGGAACATGTGTCGCACAATTCTAACAATCATTTCTGGGAAAGGTAATTTTGACTTCATAATTTATCCTCCTTATGTCAAAAACTTGACATAATCAGTCAATTACATTTAGGGAACTGTGTCTGGTTTATACCTAGATAAAAATAACATATACAGGAAATTGTGCATTTAAGAATGTCTGTTTCTGCAGGTGACTGCACAGCACAAAACAATGATTAATGACCTTTTCTGTTTGTATGTTACCCTTAGAACAGATTATATACCTACACAACTAGATGTCCCAAAACTTTTAAAAATTAAATTCTGACAAGACAGGAATCCTTATCATAGGCCCTAAAAACCTCTTCACTCTTCACCACTCGAACTTTGAAAAGTTTTGCTAGTATATTGTACTTTGACAATTTCTGCTGACATACACACTAGAAAATGTTTTTTGGAAATTTTTGACAGGTTATATTTTGACATTTTTAAAATTTTTGACATTTTATATTTGAAGATTTTTTTTAAATGTCATCCTATACTATGTGATTTTTGACAGTTTATATTTAGACATTTTCTGATGTACTGGGGGGAAAAACATTTAGGAACTCCAGTGACATCACACCACTGCGTGAATGCTTGGGCCCTGATAATAAATTGTTGTCTAAATTTTATAGTTTATGAATTAAATCCAGTCTAAATAAAGAGGAAATTTAGTAATGTAACTGTCAAATGCCTATATATTTATATATGACAATGGATGACATTACATATTTTTATATTGTGTGAAAAAAAGTAGCAAAGATTATCACTGTTGTTTTGGTGAATGCAAATGAATGAATTAATATATGTATTAGTAGTTAATGTAAAGTCCCCTATTTTGAATTCTCATTCATTAGGTAAATTTTTTGATTACTGGCTCTCTGGGGTTACGGCGTCGAAGAGAAACTGATGGCGATCAACAACAGCAACAGCAACAGCAACAGCAATTTCAGCGGATGGCACCTAAATCAGCCTCTGTGTACACAAAGTTGGCCGAGGCATCAGGAGGTCAGACTATTCAGGTCACCAAAAGTCAGCTGATAGAGGCCACCAGCATCATAACAGAAACCTCCAGTGCCTCTTTGGTATCAACAAAATCCTTGTATTGGCATTACACTAACATTGATAAGTTCAAAAAGATTCTGTTATATCACTAGTTTCACTTAATACCCAGGTCAATCTTTTGCAAGCTTCCCGGAATTCTGGAAAACCAGATGATTTCACAATTTCAGTTGATGAGTCAGTGAAGAACCTGACAATGTACATCACCGGGAGGTCTGTCACCTTTACTGTCATCAGTCCTTCAGGTGCTGCTCCACTGTTTATGGTTAAAACAATTACTGTAAGTTTGCCTGACTTTTAACACATATGCTTCATGTCTTGTTATTTTTAGGTGTAACTCAGAGCAGCACTAACACAACAGGACCATTGATCATTTCATCCAGCACAGTGGGAAACTTCCAGACTGTGAAGCTAAATACACAAGTGGGTCTGTGGATAATTAAAATAGAGTCAACAAGTTCCTACAATCTGAAAGTTGTGGGTGAGTCCCCGGTGAATCACGCTATGAATTCCTAACATTGATGTTATTCTTGTAAACACACACTTATGTTGCCTGACCAGTTTACACGAACACCTTGAGAAAGTGTAAAGCAGCATTTGCCCGTGTTGTTTGATAAGGTTCTCAGACATTCACCGCTGTTTAATTCCATCAGTCCAGTGCAATGGAGGTTAATGGAATTTTGCCAGTGCAGTAAAATCTTTTATTCAGGTAACTTTGCTAAAAGAGGACTTAAAACATAATTGGATTAGGCTACTGTTATTTTTTCTGAAAACTAAATCTCCACATAGGTTTGACCTGAGTTGATCAGGTTTTGAACCCACAGTCTTCAAGATGGGAGATGTTCACTAACTACTGAGCCACACTGTCAGCTGATGTGTCTGTATGATGGTATCTATCAGTACGTCCACCTGCTTAGTCCAGGCTGAAATGGTCTTAATCTACTGCATCGGAATGACATTCATGTACCCTATACTTATGATAAAACTGCAACTTAATTCATGGGAAATAATGTTTACATGGCTTAAGTCAAGAATTGATGTACATACATGTTGTCACTTTGGTTGACTTTTTTTATTTGGAACTTTTTTTTCTCTCTTTTTGCAGGTGAAAGTCCTATTGACTTCCTGTTCACCTTTATGAAGGATTCAGAGAGCCCATATGGAGGATTAGAGGTCTTGTCCGGTCGTCCCAGATCTGGTAAAGTACAATTTTGTGATATGCCAAAAAAATTATCTACTGAACTCAGACATACTTGAATGGCTTTTTTCTTTTCATTTAAGGTGAAAATAGTACCTTAAGGGTGACATTAACCGGGAGTGACTCCGCCATAGTAACAGCAGTAACTCTGGTTGAATTACTTACATCAGTGAGGGTTAATGGCAGCGCGGAGGCTCAAGGTAAAGGGGTCTTCTACATTCAATTTGACACGATACCATCAGGTGAATTTGTGGTTTTGATAATGGGCCAGACCAGCAACAGTTCTACCAGAACTGTTGCCACAACCTTCCAAAGGCAGTCATCCTCCACTGTCAAGGCTTCTGCTGTGACTATTAGCACTGTAAGTAAAATCTAAAAGCCTTTACAATATGGTTTTAAGGTAGACTAACCAGAGGTGGTGTGTTCACTTTGAACCTATTGATTTTCTCTTTTCCTCTTTAGACTGTTACAGAGAGTGTTGCAGTACCAGGAGTACCATTTTCTGTTCCTTTCTCCGTGGCGACTAGCGGGACTGGAGGAACTTTTACCATCGGCGCTAGTAATGACCAAGGTTATAGCTTATCTTTCCCACCCAGTTTATCCCTGCCAACTGGAGGCAGTTCTAATGGCACAGGGACACTCACAGCACCCGCTGACACTCCATCTGGTACTGATGTCACCCTGACCATTGAGGCTACTTCTGTAGCGGACTCGGACTCCAACTATGTTGTCCTGCGTTTAACTGTCCTTGCCCCGGTAACTCTTTCATCAGTCTAGTTTATTAAATCCCTTCATGGTTGTGTTTTACTGGTTGACCTCTTAATATAAATCTAATTGACATTATCTTTCTTCTTCCAGGTGACTGATATCACTCCGCCAGTGTGTCAGATGCCCAATGTGACAGACAACTGCTCAGCCAACTGCACTGAATCTATGTGGGGGGTCTCTTTGCAGGTGACTGATGGGGTAAACGGGACAGGCATTGTTAGTATCACTTTCAGACAAGGTGACGGGAACTTGAATACCACCGTACTCCCTGGCAATGACAGCGTAACCCTGGTTACCTACAGTGCATCCTGTTGCTCACCTGATGTGGAAATAATAGTTGTGGATGACGTTGGTAATGTCAATTCTTGTTTCTACTCTGTCCGGAAAGTGACCACCACTATGGCTATACCCACCACAACCACCACCCCTGCCACAACCACAACCACCACCGCCACAACCACAACCACAACCACCAACAACAACAACAACACCACTACCACTATTACCACTCCACCTGAGACAACATCAGCTGCTCTGCCTTTGTTTACCAGTGCAGCTCAGTTGTTTGTGCTTCTCCTCAGTGCAACAATTCTAGGCCTCTGTTAACTCAGTCAGTCTAAACATGTTACTGTGGGTGAGAATTGCATGTACACTTCCAATTTTCATAAAGCTTTTGAAAATCAACTACAGTCCAGTTGCCCATTTTCTACTTATGTATACAAAAATATTTTTAGTTCCACGTGCAGTTATTCTGGAATAAATCCCATCAATGAAAATGTAGAAATAAGAACTGAAGTTTCCCTTTGTATTTTTAATTACAAAGGTCCACTGCTCATACTATAAGTACCATGTAACAACTGTATATACCAAGTATAAAATGTACATACACACATACTACAGACTTCTTGACACTGGGGAACTTGTAAAACTACATTAAATTGGTTTATATGTGTCATATGAAGACACCGGCAGTTATCTGGGATTATTTATGGTTCCTTAGCTGTGCCACATAGATTAACAGCTAAACACAGTTGTGCATTTGAATGTCTCAGACACTGAAAGACTGCATACAGTATATAAAGTATGAGCTATTTCTGTTGTAGCCTTCAAACAACTCATCCAACTGCCTTTTGCCTAATCTGACATTTTTGTTTCTGAATTATTTTTTCATATCGGTAATATTTACATCAGTACTTTTTTTGAAGCACTTAATGGCCTTGTTCCATGATACTTCAATACTTTTCTTATATCACAGCTGTTGAGTAGAACAATGGTGTTGCTGATTAAATGACTGTATTGGTTTCATGATTCCTGCCTGCATCTGAGGTTCAATTCTTACACATATTATCAAAAAACACAATAAATGTTCATTTTGGACCTTTTACAGGTGTAATCATTTTAAATTCTAAGGGATAGTCCTGTTATTTGGAGTAGGGTGTATGAGGTACTTGCATGCATGGTCAATGTGCTACATGCCGTTGACAAGGTTCGTCACACTGCTTGTTTGAGAGGGAAATGGGAGCATCAAAATATGATTTAACCCATTGCTTTGATATAAACTGGGACAGCGGGGAAATATTGTTTTAGCCCTATAAATACTAAATAGCATTCTAACTGTACATTATATATTAAATATTTTCTGAGGTGTACCATGCTGTCAGACAGCCCTTTTCTTAGGCACAGTATTGCATCAATTCAGCAACTTGGGTAAATTTTCAAAGAGCTTTCTAACAGCATAGTAAACCACTTCAAAACATAGCTATTAGAGTAAAAAATGTATTCTGTAGTATTTTAAGCTCCTTTCTCCCCTCTTTCTTTTATCTCTCTATTTAAATGTCTTACTATGCCTTTTATATCTGTAATGCTGCTGCTGTATTTCTTTTTTTTATTGTAAAGCACTTTGAAATACATTGATGTTGAAATGTGCTATATAAATAAACTTGCCTTGCCCTGCCTTGCCTATTATATTGATATTTCTCAATTTCTCAGTAACACATTCTGTTATCAATATACACTCTCCTACCTTCAGGTGGATGCTATGGAGTAAGCAAAGAAAGTTGAGAATTTCAACTTTATAGTAGAGTTTTATGAGTCTTTATTTCATGTGAAGGTGGGTACAAAACCCACATCTGTATAACAGTACATTTGTGCCATTGTACCTTTTCACAGTTGTCAGATTACAGCTCACGGAGAACTAGATTATCACAGACTTTAGTGAAACAATAAAAACAAAAGATGACCTGGATATATCAGTAAGTGGATTGATTTTGTGATTCATTTTGCCAAACTGCAAGTCATTAGGTCATGAATGTAAGACTTAATCCAGATAGTTTGTTGACTCATATTTATGTTCAGTTATTAATTTAGCTATGCATTTGCTTTGTACATAACTTGTATTGTAATCTTCAATAATTGTAAGTCTTTAAATTTCAGTATATTTAGCTGCATAAATAGTGCATTAGTTGTTGTAAATATATATGACAAGCAGTGTGCTTGTTGTGTAGTTACTTATTATTATTATTATTTGCTTAGGATAGGGTTAGTACAGATTTCTTTGGTCTTAAGGAATCAAAGTTTGTGTTGTTCACTGTTCACTGTGAATAGTATAATGTTGCCACATGTGTAACCAACTGTGTGTTCCTGCATGAATTATGACAACCTCTGTCAGTGTTTTTATCTTTGGCCATGAAAAAAAAACTGTAACTCATACATGTACTTTACATGGAGTTCTTCACATGTCCACTCAGGAAGACAGCATGAGATTTTTTTTTTTTTAGCTGAAAAAATACTGAGTATTTAACAGATGCATCAAATTATATATTGTGTTAAACATAAAAGTATGTATTTGTAATGCTGTTAAACCATTGTATTGAACCTATTCTAATATTGTTAAGTGCAATGAAAAACACTGAACCCTTTCAATTACCTTGGACTCCTTTGAACACGTAATTTGAATCAGTAGGTTCGTAGCTTCAGTTTTACAGACTACATCAGCTATGATCATACTTTGTATGAAAATTGGTGAAGGACCCAGGGCACAAAGAACAAAGATACTGCAAGGTAATCTGTGTCCAATGGTCTCCAGGGCCAAACCTGATATCAGGGAGTGCCTTGGACACTGCTCTGCACAGCAAATGAGGTGCACTGGGTCTTCCTCTCATTTTTTTGTCTTCATTTATTTATTAGTGTATGGGCACAGGTTTCTTGAAATGCAGATACTTCTCTTCTAATCCAGACATCCACAGTCGTCACATCCAAGAAGTGAATGAAAAGTCAGATGTATCACACTGTTTGTTTTTGTGTCTACATTTATGTTTTCAATTTCTCCACTAAAATGCAGTTGCCCATTTGTGACCTATGCATACAAAAATTATTTTAGTCTCACAAGCAATTATTCTGAAGGTCCTATAAATGAACAGTTAGAAATGATAATGACTATTTCTCCTATTAAATGTAAATGTATTTAAGTACAACACACACACTCATAATATTACATATACTACTGGCTCCTTGATATTGTAAAACTTAGAACTGCATTACATGGATTTATATGTATTTCTTATATGAAGACACTGGCATAATCTATTTATAATATGTGTTCCTTTTTACATAAGTTTCATCATTCCTTTCTGCATCCGAGGCTCACTTCTTACACACCTTATCAAAAAAACCCCATCACAATAAAGAACAGCATAAATACTTACCATAAAGCAAAAATAAATGGTAGCAAAATAAAGGTAAAATTTAATGCTCATTTTGGACCTTTTATGTGGTGTAATAATTCTAGATTGTGAGGGATAGTCAGGTTATTAACAAATTATTCTATGTCATTGTCTGCGTATTGGGGATGAGACATGCTCTGGTCTAAAAAAAAAAAGGTTTGACAAGGCACATTATTGATTACTCCTTACTTACAGAACCAGACAGACTTTTTTATATTCCATCAATGTAATGTGATGTTTAAAACCCATGTGGATTTTTGTAATTATTCTGCCTCTTTTGGCCTTGAACAAAACAATGTAAAATTATTCACACACTGCCTCCTTCATCTGAAACCCTGCTTAGTCAAGGAAAATCAGACTGAGGGAGCAATTGTGTGCGTACATCACGAGTACAAGGGGAGACAATAAATGTTTATTCAGTCTGGTCAGAATTCATTGCAGAAACTGCTTTGTGTTTTCAGTCATATTCCAACCTGTTTGCAGCCACCCAATGTTGCCTCTCTCCGTCTGTTTTGACATAAAAAAAATAATCTCTGTGTGTACTGCAAACATGTCACTGGATGAAACGAGATCTGATAGGTATGGAACTCATGTGCTTAACAAACTCATTTAAAAAAATAAATAAAGATTAGAATAAAAGACATTTGTTTATATTTAAAAGTTATACAGTGCAGCTATTGACTGTTCATATCCTTAGTCATACAATCACATACACGCACAAGCCTCCAGGTTATCATGTAACAAACAAGCTGAACAAGTCCTACGTGAACATACCTTCATGGAACACTGGAAAGGTGTTGACACAGTAGCTACAGATGGGTATGGGTAACAGGACAACATCGAGACCTAAGGTACAGTGCATTTTTTACTTGTTATTAAAAGCATACAATGCCAGTCCTATATATTTGAATGTATAGAACCATGCACTAAAATAATGTTCTGATCTTAAGTTATGTAAGTAGTAGAAAAAAATGTATATATTAAAAAAAAAAACACCAAAAAACAAGACTAGATTTAATTTGAGATTTAAATCTTAATGGAACATGTCCTGTTTTCATATGAAGGCTTAGGGCATGAGTTTATGTGTATTCTGAATGTTGAACTGAGGTGTTAAGTTGGGGTTTTAATTATGTTACTGTATTAAAGGTATTTTTCGCTGCATTGTTATTGCATTATTGAGTCGACATTATTGTTCTAATAATCTCTCAGCTACAAAAGAAAGGAGCAACAATTTTAAAACCTTTGTTCTGCTGAACTGTTCAGAGCATCTTTGATTGAGACTAATCAAAACAGAAATGAAAGCATTGACGACTGATGAGCGATGGAAGGATGGAAAAGCTAATCTATATAAATATGTATCTGTCTTCAGGAACAGAATGTTAGCTGTATTGTGCCTCTTGCTCCTGCATACTAAAGTTCAAGGATTTGGGATACTACCAGGAAAGTCCACGAGTCACCTGGAAATTACTGAGAGTGCGATTTTAAATACCACGTTGCATGTTTGCCATGCTTTGGCTAAAGCTGAGGGAAGAGACTTCACTTTTCCTGTAAGATGTTATTTCAGACTAGAAAGACAAAAAAATAGTGCATCTATTTAAACAGTGTTAGTGGTTTAACTATCTCTCTGTTTGTGTGTGTGTAGCAAAAGCCTTTCACAGCACAATCTGTCGCCGTCGCATGCAATGCACCTAAATCCTCCAAAAGTTTCAATCAAGCCATCAAATCTGTCACATTCCACAATGTGAGGGTCGACATTCGTCATGCCCTTAATGCAAGCTTCCACTTTGATGAGGAAATGTTTCTTCAAGGAAAGCAAATCATCACACAGGGAATACAGGCTATAAAAGCAAGCAACAAGCAAGAAAACTTTGAAGCAGCGAGGGAGAAACTGGGAGAGACTTTACATCCTTTACAGGTATTGATAATTACTTTTTAAAGCTTCACTAACAACATTTCACTCATTCATTTCATTTTTCGAACTCAAAGGATTTCTACAGTCACAGCAACTGGGTGGAACTGGGGAAAAACTTTCCAAACTCCAACCTGATTAGATCAGATGCCAGCATTGGTGTCATAGCAGGTAATGAAATAGTATGCTGTGACCTCTGTGTCTGTGTTTGACTGTTCAAACAAAGCTGGTGAGGAGTGCAGACGGGGTGTGACTGAAAGCAGCTCACACAAGAACACAAATGTTTCAATCATGAAATTCCCTACAGATAAAAACAGGGCCACATGTCGCAGCTGTGATGGAGACGACTGCAAAAACAATATTTTGGAGGATATCATACTTGAGGGCATACTGACCTCGGGGTACTTTGGTATTGTACCTATTGTTTCAACCAAACCAAAAGGTAAAGTATTAATTTAATGGCTACACTGCTATAAGAATGTGTGTGTGTGTGTGTACATGGTATTCATTATGTTGTGTATGTTTTTAAAGTTAGGGTGAGGTTAGGGTTAGAGTTAGGTTAGGTTCAGTGTGTGTGTACGTGTCTACCTGCAGATTTGCATATGGGTCAGGGGTTACATTCTTTGGTTGTGAGGACAAACACTGGCTTGCATTTTCAAGATAAGGACATTTTGCATAGTCCTCACGTCATACGGCTATGAAGGTGTTCAAATTTAGATTTAGGATTAGGGTGGAGTACAGGTACATCTTGTATTTGTTACCTCTTTGGGAAGTTTCCCGGTAGAGAAACACCAACTTATTCTGGACTATCTCATTGGGACAGAAGGCCGGTTGTAATGAGGTTAAAGTTAGGAATATTTAAATCATATATAAAATCGGAGTTCTTATTGAATCAAAGCGAAAACATTTGTTATTTATAAACAAAAGTACAATGGTCTATGCCCTTTTGCTAAACAGGAAAATGCAGCCATGGAGGAGCAGTTGATCAAACTAGTACCATTGAGCCTACAGGTGGAATCAACAAAGACACGTTTGATGCCAGTCATGGATATCTCCACACTAAAGCAGCAAATATGGCCGAAGCTGCAACCAGTCAGTTACTGGAGGACATTCGAGGGGCTGCGGGTGACAGTCCCTTCCTCGAGTACAAACCTATTCACCATGACACATATATCTACAGTGATTCAAGGAGTTTTTTTTTTTTAATCTTTGTTTTCTCTATCTCTCCTCATCCCTCAGGATGATGGGAATCTCCAGGGGATCCGGTAAAGCCCTTTGTTTTGTGATCGACACCACAGAGAGCATGAGAGATGACATTGAAGCCGTGAAAAAAGTAACTTCCTCTATTATAAACAGTGAAGTGGGAACAGATGATGAGCCGTCCATGTACATTCTAGTTCCATTCAAGGACCCAGGTAGGATCTTTCTATTTTCTCCTTCTTTGTTTAAAAATATAAATCAGCAGATTTCCATGTGTCATTCTGAAGATAAAGAATAAACCATTTTTCTTTTTCTGACCTCTAAATGAATGGCAGAATTTGGGCCTCTGATAAAGACAACTGACCCAAAAGTCTTCACGAATGTTATCAATTCGCTCTCAGTGACAGGTGGAGGAGATGAGGAGGAAAAGAGTCTCTCAGCGCTTCAGGTTCTGTCATGTCTACGACACGATATAACTACTTCAAAACATTAACTGCATGATGTGTACACAGTTTTAACTTAAAGAAATCTTCACTGTCTCAAACAGCTAGCTTTAAGTAATGCACCACTAAATTCTGAGATCTTCCTCTTCACCGACGCCCCTGCTAAAGACAAAAACCTGAAAAGCACATTGATTGCACTTATAGAACGAACTCAGAGTGTGGTGAGTGTCCGCTATGCTTTTGTTTCCTTGTCATATGATTACACAACACTGGGGTTATTTTTGGTTTTGTTATGATGGTTTCTATAATGGGGTATTTCCAACCTATCTGTATCTTTTCTGGACCTAAATAAAAATCTGCTTACCTGAAATAGCTGCAACGACTTGTCCATTACTGGTTAGTCAACACAATGAAATAATAAATGTGGATTTAAATTACTGAAAGATTGTTATTCAAAAATAGATGTCAAAGGTTTTTTCATAGGCAGTCTGTTGTATGATATTTAGGTCAAATTTTACTTTGAGTCTGATATTTTGTCTATTTTGTGTGTGGTTTTGTTATTTTAACATTCCCACTTGTTGATTAAACTAAATTTAGGATGTATTTGGACAAAGTTTTCTAGGGATTTAGGTTATTACCCAAGAAAGATATAATTGGAACATATAAATTTTATTTACCCTGAGTGAAACTGAGCAGCCTTGGCAGAAGTTTGCACTCTTTCAGTGCTTAATCTAGTCTTAAATATTATAGTTTTATCACCTGTGTAAGCTGTGTAAAACCCCAGAGAATAAGAGCTTCTGCTATGCACAAATCTAATGGAATCATAATAAAACATATTTTCTGTTCTTTTTAATAAGAAAAAAAATACACATATACTGGTTTTCTTGGTGTGTACATTTTGTGTGTAAACTATTGCTGAACAAAATAATATATTTAAAGTTTTAACACATAGGAAAAGATGGTAAATATCTCTTGAAGGCAATTGCTAGTTTGAAGTACTTAAAGGTAAAGAAAATAGGAGGAGGAGTACCCGTGACTTTACCAGCATCTTACAACTGCTGCTTCTTTATGACAGTGTCCTAACAGGAAACACTAGGGGCATAAAAGCTATCCATTGCCTTTTTGGTTATCCTTGTTGCCATTTCACAATTTTACTTTCCAGGTGAACTTCATGATAACAGACTCAAACATGGTCAACCGTCGCAGGCGGAGTCATGACAGCAAGCAACAGCACAGAGCATTAGCTGCTTCAGATGCTCAGGTGTACAGAGACCTGGCTCGGGCCTCAGGAGGTCTCGCTATAGAAGTCACAAAGAGTGAACTTCCTGAGGCCACCAACATCATCATAGAGACTTCCAGTTCCTCTCTGGTAATAAATAGCATAAGGATCTTACTGTTAGTTCACGTTGTCAATTCAAACATCTCAGCTGTGTCATGTGTTTGATGTGATTTTCCAGGTGACTCTGCTTCAAGCAGCCAGGGACCCAGGAAAAACAAACACATTCCCCTTTTTAATTGACGAAACTCTTTCAAACCTTAGAGTCTACATCACTGGAAACTCTGTCACTTTCACTCTCATAAGCCCCACAGGTAACAAAATATTTGCTCTTTATAAACTGTATAAGATCAGTACGTCATTTTGCCACATCTGCTGTGTTTTATGTTGCAAGGCAGCTAAATTTTCTATCCATGTACTTACAGTCAATGAATTTATCTATTTAATTCAGAGATTTTATACATTCTTACAAAGGGAAAAGTCACATGAACAGGAACCAACAGGCTTAATGGTAAAAGGAGTGTGGAACAAGTGACTGCTACCAGTCACTTGTTCCACACACCAGTCTTTCCAGATACATTCTTTTACAAGTAATGTGAAAACGTTAACTGTATTTAGTTTATGTTTGAAGGTGCATCACAGCAAAGCACCGACACATCAGGACCATTGATCACCAACACTAAGTCGGTAGGAAACTTCCAGACTCTGCATCTCAAAAAAGAAGTTGGACTATGGGAAATCAGGATGGCATCAACTAACGCTTACACTCTGAAGGTCATGGGTGAGAGTTTCAGAACGGATCACAAAACACTTTTATAACCCTGTCCTTACTGTTTTAACTTTGATAACATAAAGTTAGAGAGGGGAAGTCTGAATTTATGAAGAGAATTCCTCTTGACACATTGGGTTAAGCTTCAGTTCGGCTAACTGAGTCTATTTCCATCGTTTGTTTGTTGTCGTTATGTTCTTGGTGGTATTCTTTATTTAAAGCAGTTGGAATTCGTACCGTTGCATTCTTTGTTGTAAAACATGTTGTAAAAATCTGTTTATAAGAAAAACACAGATAAGAGCTCATATATTCCTGTCACTTGTTTAGAAGGAAATAATTAATGACCTTATATCTTCATCTTTTTGTTTTATTTTTTCCTCATGACTTTTCATCCGCAGGTCAGAGCACTATTGACTTCCTGTTTGAATTTGTGGAGGTATCCCAAGGCCTATTCACAGGATTGGATGCTCTTGACACACGTCCCAGAGCTGGTAAAAGAATGCTACCATGTGATTTTAAGTTAGTTAGATAGACTGTCGACAGTCTATCTAACAGTGAATATTGACTGTCTTCTGGTTTTGAAAAGTGAAGCCCGGGATGTAGGATGGAAGTAGAAGTTAGCCACCACAGGGTGATACTGTTGCTTCCCAAGATTACTCAGTTTGAATGGAAGTCTCTAGAGAAATGATATTTCCATTTCAAGAAAAATAGAAGATAAAACACAACACATATGAGTCATCTTGAGGCTTCAAAAAAGTGAGTTCATTTTGAAATGTCTATGAACAGATGTGACTACTTGGTTTGTCTTTGCAGGTGTGAACGGCAGCTTGTTGGTGTCTTTAACTGGAACTGACACGGGTGAAGTGACAGAAGTTGTGCTGGTTGAATCGATGGGGTCAGAGGAGATTAAAGGAGTTGTGGAGCCACAGGGGAGTGGAAATTTCCTAGTTACGGTTAAACAGATGCCATCAGCAGAGTTTGTGGTGCGGGTGAAGGGACGTGATGACAGTGTTACCGGTGCAAACTCAGCAATAGTCTTCCAAAGGCAATCAGCTACCAACTTCAGAGCCTCCAATGTGACTATCACCGTAAGGCATATCAAATTCTAACAACTAAAACAAGTTTAGAAGGAAACTTCTTCGCTACAAATTGACACTCTTGCTTATTTCTCTGTGTGCAGGCCAATTCAAATAGCATCATAGTACCAGGAACACCATTCTCTGTGCCCTTCTCTGTGATGACAAATGAAGCAGGGGGTAATTTCACAATCCAAGCCACCAACAGCCAACAGTTTGCCTCAGTATTTCCAACCAGTTTGTTCCTGGAAAGGGGAAACAGTACTGATGGCACAGTGAACCTCACAGCACCTCTTAACACACCGTCTGGTACTGATGTCACCCTGACCATTGAGGCCGAGGCTCCAGCGGGTGCAGATATCAACTATGTTGTCCTGCGTTTTTCTGTTCTTAACACGGTAATATGCCCACCAAGGAATCACATATTATTCACAAAATAATTTATTTATAACAGCTCCAGGAGAAGAAAAATTGTATTGTCAATAACAGGAATAAATATATATATATGTAGAACTAAAGAGACACATGCTAATATTTTGAGAAAAAAATTAACTTTACATTACATTTATTTGATATGGATGGCATCACAGTAACCTTGCCGATGTGATGGACGGAACTGCCCCCTTTCAGGTGTCAAATGATAGTGAAAGCATTCATCCTCGATAACATTTTAGTCAATTTTTTTTACGTTATTTTGTTTTAGAAATCTATTGCAGATTTATTTAATTATATATGAACTATTTCGATGGCAGGTCGAAATGTGGGTGATTGACAAAAGTTGATTCTACAAACAACTGACTGAAGATACAGTAAATCAGTTAAATACCTTCTCTTGTTTCCCTAATTAAAAATAAATAAGAGACCAGTTAATCCAGCAGGCTTTATATATATAATTATATTATTATTATTTAATTATTGGCTGATTATAACATTCATGTAAGTTTACATCATAGACTGACTTTCGGTTGCAAAACAAACTCCCACAGTTCAGCAATTTCGTGCCTTATTTTTTACTATTCGATTGTCAGATGGGGGGGGGGGGGGAGAAAACCTCAGCAAAATGTTTGATTAACCTGCTCTAAGGACTAATAATTGATCTAGAATATAAAAGCCCTTCATCATTGGATTTACCAGTGACAAATGTAACGTCATCCAGGCTGACTTCTTTTCCTTCTCTTCACAGGTGACTGATTTCACTCCACCAGGATGTCAGCAGCTCAGCCTGCAGTCCAAGTGCTCTGACAACTGCAGCCTGTCAACATGGGAGCTCTCCGTTCGAGTAACTGATGGGGATGATGGGGTGGGCGTTGACCGTGTCAGTCTCAAACAAGGCAACGGGACCATGAACACCAGTCTGGATGCTGGCAATGAGAACATAACAATGGTGTCCTATAGTGCTTCTTGTTGTTCACCAGATATGGAGCTACAGGTTGTGGATCGGGTGGGAAATGTAGGCACCTGTTTCTACACAATCTCTCTGTCCACAAAAGTCACTCGGTCACTTTTTCTAAGCCTAAGCATGGTGATACTTGGACTCTATATCACAACAGAAGGAGACATTCCGTGACTCCTGTAACACAGTTTGCAGCAGGAGCAAATATCTCATGAAAAATCCATGGAAAAATGTGGGAAATGTCCACACTGCTCAAACAATTGTTACATATCACATATATCTTCACACTTTACAAATTAATTAGTCAGTTTGGGTTTAGGGTATACAAATCTAATGGCAAAACTGATTAATGCCACTTTAAATTTCAGACTTAATGTCACATGCATGCATTTTGAGGCTTTTAACTGATTCTACAAAGGTATACTCTCCTTTGAGAAATGAGGCTTTATTTCTTTTGAGCTTCACTTTCTAACGCCTATATAAGTCCTAAAATTAAATGAGACTATAAAAAGGAGAAAATAGTGGTCGTTAATAAAGCAGGTTATTTTTGTCCCAATGGCCGCTTAAAGAACTCTACTGTTTTTCCATTCGCTCATTCACATACACATTCATACAGTGCATTAACGGTACACGTGGCACTTTATCTATCACACGACATTCACATGTTGCCAGCACAACTGCAAAGAGAAGAGACGAGCTGGTAATTGAACCACTGCCCTTATTGAAAAAACGTCCACTGAGCCACAGCCCCTTCAGTCGGTTCTAAACTCAGCCTCAGGCCTCCAGACAGCTCACACACATGGACACACATTCTCATCAGGCAATGATTCCAGAATAACAACAGATGGAAATGACATTTTCTTTCCTTAAAAAAAAAAAAGAAAAAAAAAAGAAAAACACTTATTTATTGTTGTCATGGTGTGTCTAATATATAATCACAGAAAAGAACAAAAAGTTTGCTTTTCACATTTTGCTACAAGTTCAACACAATTCCTCTGGTGTTCTTTTATCACTATTTACATTTTGGAAGAATTTCAAAGGGGCTTATTTAAATAAAGTAAAGGCACATGTTCTGATAGGTGGTTGAGTTGTATGTGTTCAGTGGTGAGTATGAAGATGCAAATCATTAAACACTAAAGAAATTCCACAAAAGAAAGCATTCAATTTTTGATTTTTGTTTTTTGCCATGGCATTAAAGGTACATTCTGTTACAACTGGAATGTAGATTATACAGAATTGGTGATAAAACAATTCTACTACAGTAGATACGGATGTGTTTTGTCCAAAGGTGTTGGAAAGTCCATTTTCATTCATATTGTCCACATTCCCGCTCTCACACAATGGTACCTTTAATGAAACAACACTGTTAGAGTGTTTGAGGGAGCGTGTCCCTTTCACTGTAAGGGAAGTGTGTTTTGAAGAAATTCAGAGCAGTTCTTCAAAAAGGTGCCTTTAGGTGCACATCAGGCAGTGCCATTTGTGTACTGAGAAAGCTTATTCTCCAAGTCACAGATTCTCTTCTCCTGAGACAAAACTGTGGCCTTCAGATTCTGAATCTCCTCCAATAACCTCTCAAGCAACTCAGGCTGGACAGGAGGAAAGGGAAGAGGAGAGGACAAAGAAAGATGGGAAAAGAAAGAGAAAAGAAAAGAAGATAGTGACAAGGAAGAGGAAATTAAAGGATACAGGAAAAGACAGACAAAAATTAGGTCAAGGACAGTGAGAAACTGGAAAAAAATAAACCAAAACAAAGAATGGAGGTTTGAAAAAAGTGAGTACACATAGATGAGATAATCAGCAAAGGTTCAGCAGGGAGACAGATGTTGGTAGGAGTAATTCAGATGACCAATTGTTTCTTTGTTTTTTACCTTTCGAATGTGCAACATAAAGCTACAAACAAAAATTGCTGCAGTGTCAACACAGTTTTATAGGCTGCAGTATGAAAATAGATTAAGAACAGAAGAGGGTATCTGTTTACATTTCAATACGGTAACAACATGGTAAAACTATGATAGTAATTTTAAAATAAGGAAGTAACATTACAACAGCAGCATCTTGTTCCATTTGATCATTTCCCAGTTGTAATGGTGATCAGGGAAGAATTTCAACTTTGTAATATGATAATTATCATATTTGATTGACAACTTTTCATGTCAAGTTATTACTCGGATGGTAGCCTACAGCAATCTTCATTACTTTATTTTCAAAACATTTTCACCCAGAAGCAATAATATGTTATACACTGCATCTAGTGTTGTATAAAAAAATGGAGGTTCATATTCCAAACCTCCTGTGAGCATATATAACAACAGAGCAGCTAAAGAACTTACTGGCAGACTGTTGGTGTCCAGCGTGGACATGCTGCGCCGAGTGGTGGGTCTGGAGTCCAGCACATTCTTCTTTGCCACTTTGAGCTCTCGACTCTTGGGTGGCACGTAGCCCTCCCTCATGGAGATCAGAATTGGATCCTCGTCACGGCCGTCCAGCCACTCCTCGGGCTCCATGGCAGGCTCAGGCCCTGCTGTGTCTGGGTACAGGTCATCCTGGAAGAGGTCCGACTGTACAAGAGAGTTGGCAAAGTGGAAAAAAAAGAGAAACAGACTTTTTCCATACCATGTGCTGTATTGTGAATAATAATTAATAATAAATCATTGATAAATAATTGATTTGTTAAGTTTGCCTGTCTCTCTTTTATGTCCTACATAACTGACACGGGAAGAAGAGGAATCATCTTAATTTCTAAGAGGACAGGATGAGGAATAATCACTGATGGTACTCTAATTATGTTGTTGGTCAAGGTGAAATTCAAACAATTGAGAGACCGATGAAAAATGATTAATCTGAAAACCAAAGGAGTGGGGGGGGATGAAAAGTATAGTTAGTGGTACATATTTCACTCTGAGGGACTTTCTTTTACTTCCATCCCACTTAGCTGCCTGCTTGGGTAAATGTCAAAAACTATAGTATGATCACTGGGTCAGTGGCTGATGACTTACCTTTCTGGGCACTGTCATTGTGATGGGCTCGCACTTCTTGTCTTGGAGCTTGTATAACCTAAGAGATCAAGTGAAGGCAGAGCAGAGAGAAAAAGAGGAGAAGTTCAGTTTATATTACATTTGTAAATGTAAGTATACATGACTGAGTGAATAATTCAACAGATATGTACGTTTGTGCTATAAAGGCTTCCTCAAGTAAAACTGTGAAATTGAAGTGTCTCCAAAAGGCAAAAGCCTTCACATTTACAAATGAAGTTTCAGTAATAAATGCATATTCATTCAACATTTGAAATGCATTTTATGTGCATGTTTCTTATTTCATAATAATAACACAGCCTTTACATCCCATCAAATAAATATAATCTAATTTCATGAAACAGTAAACTATAGCGGTTATCTTGGCTTACTTGTTGCATAGTCAGCGTCTCACCTGGCAATCTCACATTTGCTGACATCCACACCTCTCTTGGGCATGAAGCCCATCCCTCTCTGAGGTTCTTTACTGCTGAAAGTGTTAAGGTAGTGGACATACGGTGGCTCCTCTGTGATCTCAAAGTAACGGATACTGCTGTCCCCCTATACACACCAAACAACACAGAAACATAAAAATGAGCCAAAAACAAATATTTAATCTGCACAATTCTCTGTATATTTGCACTAAAATTCTGAGTACCTTTCCACAGAGGTAGACCATGTTTGCGTCTGCATCATAATATGGTAACAACACTCCATTACTTGTGTCTAGCTCCAACAGTGCAATTGGGTCCTCAAAGTTTGTCTGTGTGTAAAAACAATGAATGAATCCAACATTTTGTTGTGTTTGTGGCATATACAGTCTATTGATTTATTTCCTCTGTGTTTGATCATGCATGTTCAGGATGTGACAGTATTTTAGATTAGACTGCTTGTTACCGGGTCCCACAGTCCAAGCTCTCTCTGACTCATTCTGGTGAATCCTGTGGTGAAGATGTTTCCGTCTCTTGTGAAGATGGCTCTCATTGGCCGGATTCCCTCATGTGGCGCCAGACGTTCCTATTGATTAACAGAGAACATGCAATACTATAAGATAAACGCTTAGTTTCAGAAGTTAGTTTTTTTTTTCATCACTGTTGTTCCCCATTTTGTTTGGTCACTGAGATTTGTTTACTTTCTGTTGTGCTTTTACTAAGCATAACATCACTGCTGTCCATGTGTGAACTTCCACACAGCGATCAAGTTCTGCATTCCTAATTTTAGATAAGATTTAGATGACACTTATCTAAGCCTCAGACGTCAAATTGGAAACATTTAAAAAATTAATGCACATATCAGCACTTAAGTATAAAAACACGCATTTATTATCATTGTTTATTTAAACTTTATTTAAGCTGAAACCCCTTGAGATAGAAATCTCTTTCACAAGGTGGACCTGACCAAGAAAGCTCACCAGTTATAATTTAGTTAAATAATACATGATACATATACCATACAGAATACAAAACAACCGGCAAACGTACATACAGAGGGAGATCAGAGGCTATTAAATTCAAATAGCTTCAATTTCTATCACAACAACTTCTATTTAAAATTTTCTGGACTCATTATTTGGTCTGCAAAATGATTTCATGAGTGGAGGGAGCAAAGTAAGAAAACGCCTTTTTTGCCAGTTCAGTGTAAACCCATGGAAGAGAGTCACCACCTATAGTGGAGTGAAGCTGCAGGAGAGCACATACACATAAGGGGATATAAACCATAAAGGGTTTGTTTTCCTTTGAACATCCTTTAAATTGTTGTTAAAGAGTTCAGATAACTCTCGAAAATGAAAATCTTTTTATTTGTGTTTATTTCCTTCTCACTCACCGCAACAACCTCCCTCTTGCGTGGGTCACAGATACGCAGTCGTCGGTCCTTACAGGTCGTGCAGAACAGGCTGCCGTTTCGATTCCAGCTGATACTGTAGATGAGGTCTGGGTGATCGTCCATGGAGATGATTGGCTCACCTGTCCCCACATTCCAGATGATTATCAGGTTATCACTGCCTGCGAGCAGGTTGGGACAAAAAAAAAGATGGACACCTGAGCGTTAGGGGATCACAAGGACTTCAGGAAAAACTCTTGACAGATTAGGATATATGTATATGTATAACATAAGTATATATGTTCTACCCGCAGTGAGTAGTATGTTGCGTGCGGTGGGATGCCAGGTGACAATGCCAACACGTTTGGAGTGTCCCTCCAGGACCACAACGGGGTCAGAAAGGGGGCGGATCAGTGCGTGATCTGGTATCTGCCAAACCTGGACAGAACAGATAAGGGAATGAAACATCCGTGTGCTGCAGCATAACCAGATAGGGGAAAAAAATTAAAATACAAGTCTAAAACCATCAAATTCACCTGGCCACAACTGTTTCTACAAATTCATGTACATTTTTTTAAAACTCCAAAAGATTTTGTGTTGGCTTTATTAAAAGTCATGAGCACTGATTAGGTGGCTGCTTCTAACTCAATTCCAAAACCTCACATCACCTAAAATCACTTCATTAAACATGATCCAAATAATTTAAGTTTTTCAAACATGATGTAAAAACTATTCAAAACGTGTTTGACACTTTAGTTTGACCTCAGCTTTAGACAAATCTTTTCTTAAACTTGCCCATTACAGATGCCCCAAACAGACAAAAGGTAGCTGGTACCTGGCCTCTAGAGCTGAGCAAAACATTTCTAAAGTTAAATTGCAATTTGTAACAATTAATTTAGCAAATCACAAAGGCTGCAATATATATAGTACTTTGGGATGTATAGCACATTGGACCTGGGTTTTTATTTACATATATTTTAATGTCAAAGATTGGTTAGAGGAAGGACCTATCATATCTTTATCAGAATTATAAACAGATATTGTATAATTACTTTATTGGACACTGCATTTTATCATTTTGCAAGTGATATCTTTATTATGATTCTTGCATTAAAATGCAAGGCAGCTGAGATCAAGTTTTTGATCAGGACTCAAGTTGAAAATCTCCATCATGTTTTAAATCTCTTGCATAGTTAATACTGGACTAAAGCTTGACTGAAAAATTACATCATTGATGATCAAACCATCATAAACCAACTGACTCCTAATCATTTAACTTGAATTCCAAAATATACACCATTATATATACACTCACACATATTAGTATCACAGAGAATAGTTGTTCACCCTAACCCTTGCTTCACAGTGAAGTTGACAATCAGTAACACCCATGTATTAATGTGAGGCTCCAGCAGATTCCCTAATGTCCACAACCCCAACACACAATCGTCTTTAAGTATGCAGACCAAAGGTACAACAGTGGCATGGTAATATTTGTGTGTGAAATCCTTATGGAAAACTCAAAAGGCAAACAACTGGCCCATGAAAACAGACATCAACAGCCATTTTAGTTCAGTTGATCCACATACGCTCAACAGCACACACACACACACTCGCTCTCTCTCTCTCTCTAATGAGTCTTTTCAGATGACACAATGATCCTTCTCTGTGAACTGTAGAATATGACATCACAGTTATGGCCTCTGACAACCGTGCCAAGACAGGACAGCTGCAACTCTCTGTCTGTGTGGTGGACATAAACAAAGCACTCACTCACAGACTAACACACACACATGTTTGTGCTTCTATCAAAGTGAGGACCCTCATGGACATAATACATAGCCCCTTACCCTAACATTAACCATCACAAGTAGAAGCCTAACCCTTACCCTAAAACCAGCTCTTAACTCTGAAAAAGTCCTTTAAAGAATTGGGGACCAGCCAAAATGTCCTCACTTTGTCAAAATGTCATCACTCTGTAGGGTTTATTCGATTTTTGGTCCTCACCTGGCAACAAATACAAGAGCACACACAAACAAGCACACACACACACACCGCAGCAGCTGCTGCAATCACAGAAGCAGGAATTTAATCGTTGAGTCATACAAAGATTCCTGTAATGTTGGTGTGAACAAGTGTGATCTGACACGACTTCAGGGAACAGACATGTTGACATGACTCAGACAAACACAATGTTTTTTGTTTTTTTGTTTACACATTATTTAGACATAATGACAGATAATATGCTGATGAATCAAGCTGCAAAATTATATTTCCTGATTGTGTACCTGAATATGATTATTTACTGTAATATACTATAATACGGTAAATATTTTTTATTGTTGTTGTAGTTAATTTGTTTATATTTGTATCATTCAAATAGCTTATCTAATTTCTCAAACAACTTAATTTACTGGGTTCCCTTTTTTAAAATCTGTTTTAAAACATTAATCAGTTTTCTTTATTATTATTCAGTAATGAGCGACACTTCTCTTTAACAAATACAATAGCTTTGGATGACTTGAGCTGTCTGAAGTGAAATAAATAATGAACGCATATAAAATTAAGATGTCTCTATCACTCTGTTTCACAAACTATAAAATATAACTGATTTGCCTGGATGAGGATGATTATAACAGTTTTATAAGATTTTCCAAAATATACATATTCTGGCACAAATAAATGTGAATGTTTTCCTATAGTAATCATCATTTGTTCTCCTGTAAGCCTTACAGTGACCTCTGCTGACTGAAATAGGTCATGAGCTTCAAAGGAATACATTCCTACACTGTATTACATACAGGTTTTGAAGAGTTACTACTGCCCTCAGTCCAAAATTAAAATTGACAGCTATCTTTTTTTGTCCATGAGGAAAAAACATCTTCTTCATTTTAGGATAGAGGAGTGTCCAGCTATTGTACAGCCCTTCCATCGGGCACTCATTTGTTGTTTTATTTCGGTGCATTTCTGTCAGGTACTGCAGTTGAGTCCTGCCTGGTCAGGACTTAAGCTTGGTGATCCAAGCTTGAGGTTTGCTGAGTAGCAGTTGAATACACTCATCGGCACCTTTATTTTGTTAATGCAAATATCAGCCAATCATATGGCAGCAACTCAATGCATTGCAAGACATGTAGACACAGTCAAGACAACTTAATGAAATTCAAACCGAGCATCAGAATGGGCAAAGAAATGTGATTCTACTTACTTTAAATGTGGTTGTTGGTGCCAGACAGGCTGAAGAATGAATATTTCAGAAAGTGCAAATGTACAGGGATTTTCAATGCACAAGCATCTAGGTTTTACAGAGAAGAACTGAAAATATCCCGAGAGCAGCAGTTTTGTGGGTGAAATTGCCAGAAGTCAAAAGACAATGGGCAGACTGGTTTGAAATTGAAAATAATGAGTTTTGAATTATTAACTACTCATTACAACCAATGTACACAGTAGACCATTTCTGAACACACAACACATCAAACTTTAAAGCAGATGAGCTACAGCAGTGGGAGACCACACCAGGTGCTACTCCTGCCACTATATGAAGTGTCCTGGGTAAACTCACCGGCTATACGGTGACTATTGCAACAGATTGTGGGTGATTATAATAATATAATATAATAAAGTGTTTCCTACTTATTCTGCCCACTCAGATTGACCAACCGGTTACAGACGAGGCATGACAAGCAGCTAGATGAAGGAATGAAGCTGAACAGGTGGGTGGACGGACAGGCAGATGTTGTGACACTGTCACTGATCCACTTCTGTTGTTGTTCAAAAAACTGTGACTAACTCTGTGACTGTTATCTGAGTCACACAGCAACAAACTCCTCCACATGCATTAGCACCATCTCGCTCCTACACAGTGTTTCTTCTGTACACACATTTGCTCTGTCGTTACCATTGCAGTGCAATCCTCCGAACAGCTGGCCAGAATGTTGTCATCGTGTGGGCACCAGTCGATATCGAGAACGGGTCCTGAGTGACCCACTACCAGTGGGTAGTTCTTATCCACACGACCTGTCTGCAACACACAGCAGTGAGTTAGGACTGTGTATATGTAATAACACACACTTCTTGTGGCAAGTGAAACATTGTACTTACAGGAAGAGTTTTTCCAGACACATAATCGTCCTACTTTCTCCAGATGTGAAACACCCATTTATTCAGTATTACACAGCTTTTGCTCTCCCACAACAGATTGTGTGACTTTTCTTAATTATCATTTAAACTCTTTGAAGACTTTATATTTAAATTAAAATTGTGTTCTCCACTACTGCTGGAGAAGTAATTCATTTGCTCTGAAAAAGAGAATAACAAAACTTATAAATGCTGTTAAAACAACCAAGGATTCACTATTTTGTAACAGCACCATGTATGGGAGAATCCTATTACTGTAACTTAAAGGTAAAAGTACTATAAATGTTGAAAAATTTTACTATTATAAGGAAGGCTACAAGTTTGGGTGACAATGTAGGATGCACTTTACTGGTATTCAGAAAACATTTTCAGTTTCAGTCTTAATTATCATTTTAACACTTTGAAGACTTTATATTTAAATTAAAATTGTGTTCTCCACTACTGCTGGAGAAGTAATTCATTTGCTCTGAAAAAGAGAATAACAAAACTTATAAATGCTGTTAAAACAACCAAGGATTCACTATTTTGTAACAGGACCATGTATGGGAGAATCCTATTACTGTAACTTAAAGGCAAAAGTACTATAAATGTTGAAAAATTTTACTATTATAAGGAAGGCTACAAGTTTAGGTGACAATGTAGGATGCACTTTACTGGTATTCAGAAAACATTTTCAGTTTCAGTGTGTGTGTGTGTGTGTGTGTGGGGGGGGGGGGGGGGGGGGTCACACACACACAAACATGAATGTTCTGAACTAGAAACTATTCAGGGTGGTGTTAAAAACAAGTGGGTCAGCTCATGAAAACTCATGACCAATCTGTGATTTTTTTTTCCCCCTGAATGGATCACTTGTAAGTAAGGCCAAACATACAATATAATTTAAAATCACTGTGGACTTTTGGGACACAGATTAAAATTCACATCATAACGCATTATCTTAACTTAATCCAGGTTATTCCATCTTTGCCTGTTCTTACCAGGTGAACTTGCATATCAACTTGTTTGATACCTCTCCCTACACATGCACACACATATACACACACTCCAAAAACACACCCAAAGTGAGGTGTATTTATAGCTGAGCGACGAGGCGTCGAAAGGGGAGTTGGGGACCCAGAGGGGGAAGATGGAGGGTGAAGAGTGTGTTGGTGAGTATTAATAGCACATCTTTTCACCCTGACTCCAATTTATAATCATGTCGACTTCCCAGTGTCTCCACAAACCTGTAAATTACTTTTTGTGTTCTTGCTACTTTGTCGCTAATTACCAAAGCTGATATACTGACAAATACCTGCATTGATGAGCCTATTTCAAAGAAAGGGGAAAAATTGCACATCACTCTCTCTCTGTAATCCACTGCAACATGAGTATAATTCTAATGTGGTGTAACATGTTTGAAAACATAATGATTCATCCCATTATAGTTTTTTTAATGCCAAACCTCGTGATTATTTCCTTTTTCTAGTTAAAGACAGTATCAAGTAGGTTATCCTAACTTTGTGACAGTGATTGACAGTTGGTGTTAGCCACTTGGCTCAAAATGAAACCTGCTGAGTGGAGGAGTCTGACAGAGCAGGTCAGCTGAATAGCTGCAGGCTTGGCTGATTACAGCGGCGTCATCAGCTATTTGGAAAGTTCCTCCTCTGATCTGCAGCTCACTGGACACTGCCGATAAAAATATGCTACGTTTTTGACCATGAACACTCTATTCCAGTACTCCATGTACTCCAAATATATATAGATTTTATAAACCCAATTTCCAGAATAGTTGGCACACTTTCTTAAAATGCAAAAACAAACAGTCTGAAACTGGGAGAGACTGAACTTTTATATAAAAGTACATAGAAAACATTTTTTTTTGCAAATAGAGTATGTACAAAAAAATTGTATGTGTTACTTGCAAAACAATCAGGAAATGTTGGGACAGTTTGTAAGACTAAAATTTGGATGCTTATTGCTTTTCTGGAAGATTCCACAATCAGCAGGTCAACAGGTGAGAGAATGGAGCGTCCACCAAAGGCTTACTCTTTGCAAGCATGTGTGGGTCATGACTCATCACTTTGTACCAAACAAGACTGCAAATTAGTATGGTCTCTCAGCAGCTGCAGTCCATAATGCTGTGAGAGGATTTAAAAAGTTAGAAAGAGGGGTCGTGATATGAGCTTATAATTATATCACACTTCCTGATATAAGAATATTGACGGTGATATTTCAAACTGATTTTCAAATTAAAAGTGCTTTGATATGGAATATACATAGTTAGCAACATATATTTATGATGCAAAATGAATCTAATTTACAAAGTAGGATCAAAATTAAATAATGACATGTGAACAATTGTAATTAAAAGACTAAACGTGTATAATTTCAAATGTAATAATTTAATAATGATATAAATATGACCTAACATGTTCACTGTTTATGACAATTGCTAAAAACTTTACTGTATTTTGTATTGCCTTTTGTTATTATTATAAACCTACAATATCTCTAACAGCTCAGATGGGTCAAACCCTGTGTCTCTCTGTGCTTATTCAACACCAGCTCTTCTGTGACCTGCTGCAACATGTTTAATAACACTGATATTATAGCCAAGTTACGTTTAAGACCGACTTTTGTTCATATTGAGTGTTAAAAAGTATTTACTGTATACATATAGTAGGTCTACACTGTATTTTCCTTTTTCACTTGCTGTGAGTACAGTTTCACTTCACCTGGCTTCCGCTGCCTTTGCCTCTGCCTTGTTGTGTCTGTGTGATAAGTCATGCCCACATGGAAAAGAGGGCATGACCAACCCCCACTCTGTATCAGATTGCTGACTCTGATAAGAAAACTAAACAATCAGAAGCATAGTAGGGAAGGGCATTTCAGTGAGTACACAGAGTGCTGGCTGCACCCTGTTTACAAGGAAGAGGCCAGTTTTAATTATAACTTGATACAAGTAGAAGGCCACATGAAATCAATTTGAGACCTCTGGCGTAAAGGCTTAGTGTGGAAACGGCTGCTGAATGTGCAGGAAAATTGAGCCCTCAAAATGGTATTATATGTGAAACCAAGCAAACTTGAGCAGCTCAAGTCTTGAACACAGCTAGAATGGGCAAATATTCAATTTCAAAATAATAAGTGTGATTAAACTGAAAAGGTTATGTGACCCAGTGGTAAAGGCGTCAATTTCAAATTTCCTGTTTAACAAATAATAAAATAAATGTTTGTTGCCTCACAGCAAGAAGGCCACAGTTTAATTAAATTCTGCCTCAACCGAGGGTTTGTCTGTGTGGCGTTTACATGTTCTCCCCACGAGCACATGGGTTTTCTTCAGGAACTTCAGTTTGCTCCCACATTCCAAAAACATTCAGAGGATAACTGCACACCCTAAAGTGACTGTATGTGTGAATATGAGAGTAAATTGTTGTTCTTGTCTTTGTGTTTGCCCTGCGATGGACTGACAATCTGTCCATGGTTTCCCCCACCTTTCATCCTATGCCAGCTATTCAGTCCAGAGTCTGTTCTGAGACAATGACATTATCATCATGATGCTCACTGAACATCAACACCATACCCATCCCACTCAAAAAGAGACTGTTATTTCATCTGCTATTCATTTAGACAGATTAAGGTCGAGCTAAAAAAAAAAACAACAACCAATAATGTGACAAACAAATTCTACTATAAACATCACACTGTATTTCATGCAGAGAATAATTTTATTTCCTGTCATATTCACTGGCAGAGAAATTGAAGTAATGGACACACTCCATCATCTTCATCATCTGTTTGATCTGACTGACCTTGAAGAGTGGCAGGACCAGGAATGCCCCTCCGCCGCTGGACTCAACAATGACTGCCAGGAACTTTGGATTGACAGCACAGAAAGAACTGTCCCACGTCACCTTGGAAACACGGATGTCATCGTAACCCTGCTCTGCCTTGACCGTTTGGCCAAAGACGTGGCGAAACTTACTCTGCCGCACAATACTGCGACTCATGGCTGAGGTTGGGAGAAAAAGATGAAGAGACAAGCGATGAGGGAGAAGGAATGAAGAGTGATGTTGATTTCATGTGAATTTAGGTGGTTTTATCTTAAAACATAGTGAAGAAGACATTAAAAGAGTTGACATTTTGTTGAAAAAAAAAAACCTCAAGAAGACCACACACAGAACTGATTAAAGACTACATACACAACAACAATGTTGAACTCTTCTCAGGGTTTATGTCTCCCTCTACAGTACACTGTCTGATATTGTTCTCAGTTTTAAAGTGTGGCAGAAACATGAAAACTCACTCAATCATCTTCTACCACTTTATTCTCTACATGAGGTCTTGAAAACTCCTGTTACTTAATGTTTTTATAACAATCAGTAACTGAATGTGCTGGAGACTGACATTTTATTCTCCTGCATTCAGTCTAAAGCATTATAAATGTCAATCAATTTTTTTTATTTAATTCTATGATAGTGGAAAGTAATTTAATGTCGTGCAATATTTTAATAACATAACTTGCTACTTTTATTTATTTGGGCCTGAGCATTGGCTAGTGCAATGGCCCTACTGTCTGCTCAGATTACTCTATTTTTTTCATCTCTTCCTTTTTCTTACACTTATTCACTGAGTGCACTTTTGAGGGTCTTGTCATGCAAAACAAACTCACCAAACTTTGTGTGTCCATCTTGTAAGCAACAAGTTTTAGTGATTTGATAAATTTAGCAGGAATTACGTGTGAGTATGTGGGTGACCCATGGCAGTGACCAAGACTATGTTTGCAGGAATAGGACGCAGCAGTCTTCTGCCCTGTCTCTGTTCTGTGTCATCTACTTTTTTAGGGTCAATCAGTCCATGATGATAACCTGCAAAGCCAGCCATACTGGCAACAAGAAGTATGCCTCTACTCTGACATGAATTTTTCTCCTGATAATGTCCAGCATGCTGTATACTCTGAGAAATGTAATGCTGCTCTCCACAGTTTGAACTTCTTTCTTTTTCTCCTAGCACTTTTCACATAAATAAATTATGGATGGCCTCTCTCTAGAGCCACGCAATGACCACTGCGGCTGCTCCACTCAAACACACCACTCCTGATAAAATCACATTAGTCCAGTTTTTGAGTGTAAAGCTCTAAACAAATAATTTTCAACTTTACTCTCAGTGAATTTGAAAAAGTTTATCTATTACGCTTTTATTTGTGATGTGTTTACAGTTTGGTTTGTTGTCGGACAACCTGCTGTCCTACAGCTCCCAGACAAGAGGCCGTAGGGACTGTAATCCTCCACAGGACCTGTTCTATAACAGTGTGATGTTATTAATAGGTGATTGTCCCACCAGACTATATGCTACAGCCAATCGTCAAAGACAAAGAAAGACACAGAGAGAACAGAGAAAACCTGACTACCAAAGCAGCAATACACTGGGTGTGCAGTTTCATTCTTTCACACTCATGTGATACAATCCATATGAGAGTGTGGTTTAAAAATGTATCTGCCATCTATTCCCAGGGAGATTTTTTTTTTTTTTTAAATCAAACGTTTATTTGACAAAGTTAGGTATGAAATGTGTATTTCATGTATTTAATGCTTGGTTTTTATACATATTATTTTTGTTTTGGATTAAAGGATTAAAAAATACTTGCTAACCCCTACACTTGCTAACCCCTAAAAGAATTACATTTATTCTAAATACATGAAGACAGCTTACTTTAATTTTAATGAACTTTTGAAAATTAAAGTTAAAAAATTTTAATTTACTGATGATTTATTTTTTCAGTGTACTTTTTTAAATGTCTTTTTTTCTTGTCTAGATTAAGTTAATCTCCATGACAAAAATCAAAATCCCATTCATCTTGATAATGAATAAAAAAAATATGTGTGTGTACTATCTTGTTTAGTATATAATGTGTAATATTTTTGAAAGAAAGGTGAACAACTCAAATTTATCATGAATAAGAAAGAATGAAAATTCCACCCTCTGCAATCTGATTTGCAGTCCTTGTAAGACACATTTTTAGACACATTTTAGAGCTCAATCAACAATGTTTTAGAACAGTTACAGAAATGTGTGACAAACAAATGTAAAAAAATAAAAACTTTCTATGAGATATTCCATGTGTTTGCTTCGGGTTAGTGAGATTAAGCTTGCCTGTGGCGCATGGCATGGCACGGCTGTGTAGATTCGGGACAGAACGTAAGAATGACACTGCCACTTTCCTAATATAGGCATGACATACTGCACTGTCCCACCCGGGACAGCCGCCCCTCCCACCCGCCTAGCTGCTCCTAAATAGTCCCAGAATGATTCCAGCGCGCTGCGTGGCGCTTTATGAACTGATCGTAACTTTAAACATCCAGTGCGCACAAACTGGCACAATAAGAGTGTGAGGGGATGGGGAGATGGAGGGAGGGCGATGTTAATTTTGTGGAACTGCCCCTTTAAGTATCCCACAGCTGCCATGAAAAACCCACGCTCTGCTGAGGTGACGGGGGGACGAACAGTCACCAGCAAACCCACTCAGGTTTTTATTGTATTTCCAAAGGTGGGGACAAACTCCTCAGCAGCGCAGTGAAGACGCTCCTACTGACGCGCCTCTCTCTCTCACGGACACGCGCGCGCGCACACACACACACACACACACCACTGCAGCACCCACATACTGACACTGACGCGCGCTCACACCAAAGATGTGGCGCACAGGACAGCTCACCTCAGGCCGTGGGGAGACTACCCCGCTTCGCCGGTTAACTCTCACAGGTTGTGCGCTGTATTCTCCCCCTCCTCCTCCTCCAGTCAAGCCGATGAAGATTTTGTTCCTTTGAAAGTCCTTGAGATCCGGCTTCCTAGAGTTGGTGCGCACTTGCGAAGGGGAAGCACTGGACAACTGCGTAACGCTCCTCAGCAGGGAAAGAGAGAGAGAGAGAGAGAGAGAGGGGAGCGGCGGGGGGTGAGATGGGGGTGGATGGGTGGATGAGGTGGGAGTGGATGGGTGCCGTCTATTTTGGACCAGGCTCTGTCAGTGCAGGGAAACGTGACGCGCGCCGGTTACGGGGGTCAACGCGTCCCAGAGCATCAGTGTTTCTATTGGTGGCCTCTGGTGGGAGAAATGTGATTATAACAGGTCAATGAACACACGCAGGTGACCCATGATGCCTTCAAGTATCCCCCCTTGTTTCATTTTTTTGTAGAAGCTGCAACGCGATGATCGTAGAGACTAAACTCCAAGGCCGACCCCGGACATGCCATGTTAGTGTCCAGGGAAAACTGACCCCAGAGATTATCATGATGGTTTAATACATGTTTGTTTTAGGTTAATTCATATTACTTTTTAAACTTTCAAAGAAAATTTTAAATGAAGTTAAAAAATGTTGAGCATTACACAATGACACTTGATGATGATGAACCAAAAAGGCAGCAAAAGGATAAAAGCCAAGGTCCCGGGCAAATAATAAAAGTATAAACAAATTCAATGGCCAGGTTGCTTATTATGCCCCTCCTAGTTCCCAGCTCCAAACTGGACTGGACAATTGTGAAGGTAAAAGTAGGTCAACTCCCACAGACAATACAAATCAATAACCTTCATCCTGTAACAAAAACATGGTTTAGTGACACCACCAACCTAATTGCTCTAGGAAGTGTGGGCAGGTGAAAATGCCTGAGTCAGATTTTTTGTGCTGATCCTCATACTTGGCCAAAAGTGTCATCTTCTACTATTTTATCCTCCACATGAGGGTCATAGAGGTCGCTGGTGCTCAGATGACAGAGGGTGAAGGGTGAGGTACACCCTGGACAGGTCACCAGTCGATTGCAGGGTTGTTTATCCCATCAAACTGCTTTACAACTTGGTTTTTATGAACAGCAGAATTCACTTCTGAAAAATTTCATGGACTCTTCTTTGTGTTTTCAGTCATGCTCCAACCTTTTTGCAGTCGTCTCACTTTAGTAGTACAATGTCTCTGTTGCCTCTGTCTTTACAAAATTAATAATTACTTGTGCAGTGCGGGAAGGTAAAAAAAATAGGAGGAGCTGATGGACTTTCTTCCAAACATTTGCTTTATCGGGTTTTGCTGCTTTTGTTGAGCTGATTGAGTGTATACTGCTGTAAAGTCCAAAAAAATGTCAATAAATATTCTTGGAAATAACTTCTAAAATGTTAAACACATACTGAGTGATTGAATTTTGGTCTTCTTACATCACTGTAACATTTAAAGATTCCAAGCAAAACTGACTCTACATAATTTCAATTGTTTAATCATCACAGTTGTAGAACATGATATAAAACAATATTTACACAGATTAAAATAAGGGAAAAGAAAACAATCTCTGACAACACACACACCCTACATGGACTCTACTATCTACATCTGCTCCTTGAAAGTAGCAAATACACATAAAAAAAAAACCACACTTAAAATTAAGCCACATTTAAAATTAAAAAGGGAGTAAAGTGCATGTATGACAGACTTCTCTGTTCAGATATTTCTGATATGACTGTAGAGAAGCTTCATTTGCTCACAGGCACACTCCTAGAAAATTTAAAAAGGAAATAAAAATAAAAATAAAATCTTGTGCTACACTATGAGTTGCACTCATACATGGACACACAACCAGATAACCAGATAAAAAAAAAACATACAGTTCCTTAAAATGTCAACAATCACAAATGAAGACCTTCACATCCCAGAGAGAAAACCCCAAACCCTAAACTAACCTTTCTCACACACAGCGATACATAAAAAAAAAAAACTCTTCTGAGAGGCATCAGAACTGTAAAAGGACATGAAAGACACATTTACTTCAGTTCATAATGTAGTGAAACTCAAACCATTTCTGATCGAGACAGAACATTCCAGGAAGCCAGATCCTGATGCGTGTGCATGTCAGAATTGTTTCAGATGTACTGAGGTATTGTGTAGTTCAAAGTAAAAATATAGGAAACAGCATGCCTCTTCACTTGGCAGTTTGTTTCAATAAACCACTGGACAATTATACAACTACTTTATATCACCAGCTCTGGTCTTTGGGAAGGAAAAACTAGAAAAAAAAAAACAAAACTCAATTCTGTAATGTCTGCGGGTCCACCCGAGCTCACCGCTTGCACAACATATGCATACATCTAGTCTCAAACCAGCAGATCCAACTTTAACTGGTGACCTTTATTTACTGTCCGACTGTAGAAGAAGCACAGCTGTGTCAATTTTCTTGGTAGCAGAAATTGCAAATATTGACGAAGAGACGCAAAATGACATGAAGATGAAGACATACACAACATTCCACCTAACATTAGGCTGAACTATTCGGTCGACCAACAGCAATCAAGTAAATATCAGGTTTTGGATGAAGAAACCAGCAATGATATAAAGGCCATGTGTGTGCAGGCTCAGGTGTAGTAACATTTGAAACATGTTACCAATATACAATCAGGTGATTGTGTTTGTTGCGTACAAGTTCCAATTTGACTCAGTGTTATTTCACTTAACCAAGACCTTCGTAGCCTCGTCACCGCCTTTGCACTGAGACAAGTGTCTCATATCACAGATTTTACAGAGGCTAATCATATCTTTTAAGGCAAGAGGCATTGGTTTGTTTCGATAAATATATCCAACACTTCCACTTAATCTCCATTTCTCTAAAGTGTAGGCTACATTATGTTCTCTTTCTCACACACAGACACACACGCACGCTGTTAGGTTGAGGGTTACATGGTGTGGTAAAGAGTACTAACAGTTCTTTTCTTAAGCCTTCTCAGAGGGTGAGTCCTTCCATACTGCTGCCTTGTTATAAGAGTCAGTGCAGGGGAATGCAGAGACTTAATGCCAGGATTTCCAAATTTTTCTGACTGCTGACTCCGACATGCTGGTGGAGAGACTCTTGGTGAGGTTTCTCCAGCTTCAGCAAAACTTTCCACATCAACTCCGGGGGCATCAGGCTGCTGGTCAGCTGTTGAAGGGCAGGCGTGGACACGCTGCTTCTTTGACTCATCAGTTGTGTGAGCTGGAGGTTGTGCTGAAGGTGGAGACACAGGGGAGCGACTGAGCTCCCACTCACTCAAGTCATTGGCAAGGAGCTCCAGACAGCCAAGCTTGGCCAGAGAGGCTGAGCGCTTCATCAGGGATGGAGGTGTCAGGCCTGCCTGGCGAATCCTGGCTTCCATCTCTCTGACCCTCTTCTGAAAGCTGCTACTTCGCATCTGGGTGCTTCCAGCACTGAGGCAAAAAACCTGGTCCACACAACTAGTCTTGCAGGCTCCTTCTGTGCTCATCTGCTGCAGAAAGGCGCCCAGCTCACACAAAGTCTCCCACATCTCCCTCATGATAATGTCACTGTGAGGCCCCTCTGCGAAGCAGTCCCGGTCTGTGCCTGACTCAAGCTCTGTCACGCCTTCCAGACAAAGGAAGTTCACAGAGGCAAAGGGAGAAAGGGTTATGGGGTGGAAAGGATAAGAGGTAGAGAGCAATCTAGTGTCAGCAGGCTGGAGTTTGTGTCCTTTTGTGCTCCTGTTGTTATTTCCTAGTGCCCCCATTTCAACTCTATCATCAGTCTTGCTTTTAACTGTTCCTAAAGTCCAATCATTCTCCTCTTGTTCCTCCTGCACAGAGGTAACTACAGACAGCTGCGGGCCAAAAGACACATCATGAAAATGCGTATCAGAAGCAGAACTGACACTGAGAGAACGGGAGGTGCTACTGGAGAAGGATGGTGGAGAGGAGACCATTACAGGACTCTCATATTCCTGTTTCATTCTTTGCTCCAGCTGTTGTGTGACACGCCGCACAGAGCCCCTTGTCCAATCCCTGTAGAGTCGAGCTGTATCCATCTCCCCCTCCTCTTTGTTTTTCACTTTTTCTTTCACGTTCTCAGATTCTTTCAGTGATGAAGCATGTTTATCCTCCATTTCCTGCATGGACGTCTTCACATCCTGGTCCTGAACGCCCTGCGGTTGGCTTAGAGGGCCATGAGTCAGTGTCTCTTTGTTTTCTGCTGGCTTCAGTCCTGTGACCTGCACAGATACACTTATTTCCTACAATGAAAACAGAGAAAATATAAAAAGATTTATTAAAAAAAGTCAAATAAATATGTTTATATATCCATAAGGTTATTCTGGAGACATTTAAGTCAAAGAGTTCCAAATGAGACAGTTGTATTCTACCTTTATTCCACTAGGTGATACCCTTGAACACAAGATCCCATTAGCTGTACAGTTGCTTCAAATATCCTGAGCTTTTATCATAAAATGAAAAAATATCAAACAACCCTAACATTCACTCGCATTGTTTGCACTGAGTAGTAGCAGTCTCACCTGTCTTTTCTCCTCCACCTTCCCCTCTCTGGTGGAAACATCCGTAAGCAGCAGCTGTTGTTGTTCCTTGGCACAGCTCTTCAGCAGGGGTGACTGCTGCAGTGCAGCACAGTGAGTTTTACCATCTTGACTCATGCCCTTGAACTTTTCCCTGGCACTGAAAAAGTTAATGTGATCTGCACTATGGCCCAACAACATCTCATTGTCCCGTGGAATGGCACTGGGTTGACTGATAAAATCATTATTGGAAGGAGGATGTGCTGCTAAACCATCCACACTCGGGCCACATATCTGTTGGTTACAGTCTGGAGATTTGACAGGCACTGGTAAAGACAGACACAGGGGTACAGAGGACTGTGTGCTTGGTGTTTTTGTTGTTGTAGGCTCATGCACTGACACTGTAATCGTTTTTTTCACTTGCGGGATGCAGGACACCTCCTGTGGACTGTTATCCCTGTCCAAAGAAGCTAGAGTTGAGGGTGGAGAAGGAGAGACTGGGAGGTTGTGAAGTGAGGGAGGGGGGTGAGGCTGGCCCACTAAAACACTCTCTGCAACTGTCACTCTGTCTGTCTTTTGAGGCTCTGGCACCACAGTGGCAGCCCTTGGCTGGGAGAGAGGAGGTGATGACGGCTGCTCCACAGCGTCACATAAGCCGTTGGAGAGCGGGGGAGATAATAGAGACACGGAGCCAGCTGTGGATTCAGAGCAAGGGGGATCCAGGTGACTGCTTTGAGCTACAGACTCCAGATTTTCTGTGCCAGTGTCACCTGATGGATGTGCCACCCTCTCCCTCTGATTGGAGTTGTTGCCAGTGTCAGGTTGGCTGGTTGAATATGCTGCTTTGTTTGCAGTGGCCGAACTTCCCAATGATTCCAGCAGTTCTTTCACAGATGGACCAGGCGCGCTACTGGTCTGATTATGGGGGTCAGAGCGACCCAGGCTGTGAGGTTGGGGATGGGATTTTGAAAGTGGCTCATGATGATCGGACAGGTCGCTGTCAGAGTGTGAGCGCCACAGTTTGTTGTGCCTCTGCCTACTATGGTAGAAGACAATAAAAGGTGTGAAATACAGACGATTAATATAATTATACATATAGATTTAATCAAATTTTAACCATCATAATCGATTTTGGTTTTATTTGTGTAGCATCAGAATTTACATAGTCTTTCCATCATGCCACACATAGAAACCCATATTAAACATACTTTGTGTGTAGTTACTGAATGTGTACCTGGCCAGTAGTATGCCCTGATACTCCTCCAGCTGCCTCATAAAAGAGGGGTTAGGCTTGGTGACAGCTCGGCGCTCCTTGACATAATCAAACGCTTTTTTCAAATCCCAGCCGTACTCCTTCATGGCATATGCAATCACTGTGGCTGCAGAGCGACTTATTCCCATTTTACAGTGCACCAGACACTTGGACCCAGCTTTCCTGAAGTGGATGTACAGAATTAGACTCACGCATATATAAAAAAAGCCTGTCATTGTCAGAGGAAGGAAAAAACACAAAGCAAGAAAAGAAGCCTTGTGAAACTTACTTTGCTCTAGATATAAACTTGTAGGTGTCATTCCAGTAGGCGAGCAGGTCAGTGGCCTCCTCATCATACACACGGATGTTGTGGTACTCAAAGACGCCAGGGAAGAAGTTATCAATTTCCCTTGTTACATTCAGGATGTACTGAACACTGTGTGAGAATGAGAGGGTAGAAAATAAGACGAGAGAGAGATACATGTTCAATTTAAGATCCTAACAATTACTTTGTCACAAATTATCTAAAAATGTTTTTTTTTTATGGACTTGTTATTAACAAAACAATTTGTGCAATGTACTGGGTTTTGCTGCCTCTGTAATTCTTCCTTACCCGCTGTTCTGCAATTCCTCCAAATTGGATGCATTCCACTCTGATCCCTGTAGAAAACAAAAGCAATCTTCTGATTTATTCAGAGTCTTCCACTGAGCTTTTCATAATGCTTAAATCCTACGGAAAGACATGCTTTAATATCCAATGTGCAGTCCAATCCAAACTAGGGAGGGGGGGTTTACCAATGCTCTTACATTATTTTAAAAATGATACATTTCATGTTTTATTAATGAATGTATAATCTAGCCATTCTGGTAATTCCTTATCCTGTGGGTTTCACTGAAATGTGCAACAATGATGGCAAACGTGGCCTTTCTACATTTGGGGTGTTGTGAATCAACCCACCAAAAAGACATGATCAAAGATCTCTGTAGGACTGTCCATCTGGCCCAGAATGACTATCATTTCATTGTCGATGAACTCCTTGAACTCTCGCAGGTTGCATGTCATGTGCATTTCCAGCTCTGTTCGGATCTAAAGAGAACAACCAGACAGCAAACAACAAAGAAAAATCTTAAGACTGATAATCTAAAGCAAAAATGCAGATAGTAAATTTTAATTTTTACAAGTTAAATACGCATGACTAAAAAAGAATAATTTTCAGGATTTATTGTAACAAAAGTTTTCTGCACAAAATCTAAAAATGTGATGTGCATCTTAAGACTGGGCTCACCTCTTTGCAGGTCACATTCTCTAGATCTTTCTGCATCATTATCTCTCTCAAGCTTGTTTTGATCTGACGCTCTGTCAGCTCTCTTTCTGTAGGTCTGTGAAAACACAACATTGAAACACAGTGTATATTAAATATGCCAAAAACAAATTAGGGTGTTTAAAAAAAAGTGTAAAAACAAGAAAACAAACAAACGTTTAACATGAAATGAATACTAACACATCAGAGAAAAGGACGGGTGAGTCAGCTCGGTGCGACTGCACGTCCTGCATGGCATTCCACTCGTTGATGCGAGCCTGATCGGAGGAGACCCTGCTTTGATAGTAGCTAACCCAGGTGAGGAACAAGCTGCCTGGGAAGTAGTTATGACAACGAGCCACCTCACATGCTTTATGGAGTGACTGGAGGGCCGACCTGTGATTTAATAAGGAGATGATGTTGATGAAGAGAAGAGAGGTTCACATGATGTAAAACAAAATTTACTTTTAAAGTAAATGATACAAACTTTGATACAAACACTTGCTAAGGAGCAAAGAAAGGTGCAGATTTCTATTTGTACTGAAATGTGTGATTAGTACAGTCAGTGTAACTCACCACATAGCCTGCACAGAAACGGGCTTGAAAACATGCACTCTGTTATCAGTTGACACACTAAAACCTCTGAGAGCAAAAAAGAAGACAGCACAAAAGGGAAAAAAACCTCAGTTATCCATCTTAGCTCACTGGTGTTGTGATTAAAAGCACGTTGTGACTTTTATTTACCCATCTCCATCCAGATGGATCAACGTGTCACTCCACAAGGGCAAAATCAGCCCTACAGAGCATGAACTGGAGAGGAAAGAAAATCATTATGTTAATACTATACAAGATTAGAGGCATGGACACATATAAGCTTGTGTATGCCAGCGTCTCACCTGTCTACAGGACTGAAATCCATTCCCAGCACCACGCTCTCCTCTGTATCCTGACGACCGTTGGTTGAAACCACCACCATGTAGCGTGTGATCTGAGGGTGCACACTCTCCAAACGAACTGCCTGTAGGGGAAAACCGGTCATCAGTCTTCAGAGTGAATTCTGTTTGTTTGCATTATAACGTGTACCCACCAGTTTGATGTTGTCCTCTGGCCTGAGGAGAGTGAACATGGTTTGTAGGTGCTGCTGGATGTCTCCTGGTAACACAACAACAAGAGTGACAAGGAAGAATGTCTTTTATTAGTGTTTGAAAAATACAGTGAGGAATAAATAACACCTTATTTACTAAAAGCACCTTAAGTACAACTCATCATCGTTCGATTAACATCCATTGTTCTCAAGGAAGATCTTACACTGTACCTGCATGTTTGCTGCGCAGCTGTGAAAAGCGAGAGGCAGAAGATGTGGAGGAGCCATTTCCTCGAGGTAAAAACAGAGCAGCTCCTTTGACTGTCAGGAAACTTTCACTTATGCTGGAAAGAAAGAAAGAAAGACAAAAAAGTGGGTGATAATCATAAAAATCTATAAATGTTCTTAAAAGCCTTTAAAATTTTGTGTGACCATAATAATCAAACTAGCTACAGCTACTTGAAAAACTAAATGCCACAACTGGTAACCCAGTATCCCTTAAAAACATTAATCTTTTTGGTGCATTCCGATTGTTTGTTTGATACAAACAGTAAGTTTTAATCTCAGTCAACCATGTAAATAATCATTCAAGTAATTTTTCAGGTACATTCCCCTCTGTTTTCTATCCTACTTGATAGGAGAGTCAATATTTTCTACTTGTACGTCGAGTAGGAAGTATACGATGCAGAACCTTATGAACAGAACAGGCACAAGGGTGTATCAACTAAAACTGAAGGTATCTCAAAAATAAGGATTTAATCTTGTGTTTTCTTGAAAAAGAAAATCACTTAACAGCCTATACAAACATCCTATACAGAACAGTAACTGAAAGATTCCTGTGCCTTCATGAGCCTAAAACACTGCAGTGACTACGCATTTTGACACAGATGGTTCCCTGTGACATGTTTTTATGAAACAAAGATAGACTTGCACTACACTACAACATATGACATTTAAATCTATTTTAAAGAGAGATGCTTTCTCTCCTGTGTGACTGATTTCCCTCAGAGGGAGGAAAAAGGGAGACAGCTAGGGTTGAATACTGGCCAAGTATAAATCCAAACAAACAGTGGACACAATGTAAACAATGTCTATAATGCAGAGAAATTATTGACTTGTCTGATCAACCACAGAAATCACCAATAAAAGCCAAGGTTCCATTGCCAACATCTGTCTTCTGATGACAGATGATGATTCGTCACACTCTCTGACTGTCAGGTACACTGTGTGCCTTGCAGCACTGCTCCCCCCATCCCCACTCCACCAAGATGCATTTGAAGCACATAGAATAAAAATCTGAAGGTGGGTGGAATGGAGTGCCTATGAGTAGATGAGTTTGGCATCCGTCAGACATTTCACAAGGAGCACAGGGAAGGAAACCTCTACCTCCGGCTACAGACTCTGCTGCACACATCCTTCCCATTAGTCATCATGGGAAAACCACATGTCTGTATCATAATTATAATCGTAATAATGGATAACTGCCAAACACCGGAGAGTGGTGCTAATAACAACAAGATCTGTGTCAAAATCAGAGATTTTCCAAGATAGCTTTATGCCAAAAGAATCTGTTCAACGGCACGCTGATTTTAAACAAGCTGAAGCAGCTCAGTTCAGTGCCATATGCTGTCAGTCTCAAGATGTTGCAGCAAATTATGGTTTAATAAACAATCCCGAGGCTGTGAACACACCACGTATTCGTTAAACTTACAGAGGATAAATTCCCCCCTGAGAGATCACTGAGTTCTCGGTGAAATACGGTCTCATCTTCTCCCCGCAGCAGACACAGAAGCAGCCGGCACACGAGCTCCGTGGCGCGGTTACGACACCGGGAGGCATCGCTGCTACGGTGGCGGCGACGGGGCGCACGAAAGCTGGCTGGAGTCAGTCGCTGACAGTCGCTGTTGTGGATGTGATCAATCCGCACTGACGGTGGTTGTTGTGATATCGCAGAAGCGCCGATTTTTTTTTTTTTTTAATTTCAATGGACAACAACAACAACGACAGTGTTAGGGAATTTTCCCGATATAAACCAAACAGCGCGACAAAATATAATTACCAGAATACACGTAATAAAGTGACATACGCTGTTGATGGGCAGGTGCCTTCACATCTGCTCAGTGTTTTGAATATTTCTGCAGCAGGCTGCGGTAAATCCTGCTGCTGACCAACGGGGGAGGAGACACGCGTGAAAACCAGCCAATCGTCTGTGGCTGTATGAGGGATTATCAGTGCCACACGGCGCCCTGAAATGAGAGAACTTCAGCCACGGTTACTGACTCCATAAACTAAATGAACGAGGGAAAAATAAACAAAAACATTGGGTGCCTTTATACGCTGTTGAGACTAATTTACGTTAGTGGATTATTCCACAATTAATTAAAGCTGCAGTGCGCAACTTTAGGGGATTTTTCTGCATATGGTCTTCATTAACAGAAACAATGCTGTGTCCCACATCTGGAAGAAGAGCTGTCATACAGTACTATCAGACCTGACTCCTTCTGTCTTGATATATAAAAAAATAAATCAGCACTGTGTGGATTCTAACAGACTTTTTGTTCATATTTAAAAGTTACAAGTTACAAAAGTGTGTGTATATACACACGTGTGTGTATAGGTCTCAGGAAACCACCAGCTTTGTTGTTTTGTTGTTTGTGATCATTGGCGTTTAGATTGAAAAGATGTGACTAAAAGTCAGTCTTATACTATATGATCAACCTGTCACTGAGTTGAACTTGTGCAACATGTGTATGTAATGCTCAAACATGTCTTGAGTAAACCAGGTATAATAGACCTTTTTAACAGCAGCTATTTGTTGGCATGAAATAGTAGGAGAAACACAGGTTTTACCAATAATATTAGGGTTCCATTCCAGGTTTTAAAGAGCCATGGTTGTGTTATTGTTCAAGTGTAAATGTAGGTCACACTAAATATTTGATATTATAGAAGCATTTTTGTTATTTGTTTTGTTTTTTGAAAAAAAAAAAAACATGTTACTTTCAAACTACATATGTGTTTCTCCATATTTTCAGGATGTGTTCCAATAAAGTGAAATAATTGTACAGGATGGTCATTATAGCATTGCTAAAACAATAAATCTAATGGTGGCCTAAGACTTATGCACAATACTGTATACACACACCTTAGGTTTCAGGATGTTACTTCACTTCATAATGATTCCCCGTTCTTGCTGTTTCATAGTGTTGCTACATGTCCAACAACTTCCAAGTGAAGAGAGGGTTTCAATCTTTAGCCAGGGTGTGCATGGATGCACATAGTAGTTTCTTCTGATTTGGATGGTGTGGTGGCATTCTTGGTCAACAGTCAGTCACCACAGGAATTAACAAAACATAGCTGCATAGTTCAAGTTCTTTTTTTTATATATTTTGTTAAATATTTGAATTTAACCTCCAACTTTGACAGCACTAATAAAAACTATATTTTACATTTTCCGTCACTAATGATATCTGCCCCATCTTTGAGTCACTCATGTTCATAGTAAACATGTAGCATCAGACAAAACATGGACCTACCAACAATTTGTTGTTTTCTCATGGTGACTAGTACGTCATCATAAACCTGGTCACTTAGTTTCCATGACAACACTTGTCGCTTGATTATGCATTATTTTACCCCCCATAGCAACATTCTCTTAAGGGTATGGGCCACACACTGAATTAAATCTAATCAATTTTATTTGCATACTGCCAAATCATCAATCAACATACATCATCTCAAGGCAAAAACCGTACAATATTGTAAAGAGATGAAAAGAGAGAACCAACAGTTGACACAATAAGTTAGCACTTGGCATCAGTGGAGAGAAACTGAACTGATCACATGTGTTTTCTGGGTGCCCTGCTGCCAGAGGAAGGGTGACAAAGTTGAGTAACAAACTCCAGGTCAGGAGAAAATTCTCACTGGAGTCAATGATATCCAACACCTCGTGAGCTGCTGCTTCCAGCAACAGCATACCAACAACAACAACACAACGCAAACAGCAGAGATTGAGAAATCAAATAGGAGACATCAGAGAGAAATCTGATAGACTTGGTTACGCTGCTTGTTGATTCCCAGTGGTTTTAATTTATAAGACAGTTTACAAACAGAGGGGAAATGCATGGTCACCAGCTGACTACCACTTCATATCACAGGATAAACAACAGCAGCAGCAGTGTTTTTCTACTAGGTGTCCTGTGTACTATTGCACAAGAATTTGCTTTATGTTTATGCACACTTAATGCTGCCCTTGATTCAGCAGTAAACTGAAATGGGTTGATCTCCTCTCAATTACCCTCATTAGCAATTTCTAATCAATTATGTCACAATTTAGATGGTTTAATATTTTCTACTACTGTGTGTACATTAGAAGGTGTAACAATGCTGGTATTAAGAAGTCAAATTATTTGTTTTCGGGCATTTTCAGCAGCTACACAGCAAAGCACCAAGATTTTGGACATAAGATAGGAGATGCACTAATTTAGCAGCTGTAAATCGGTATCAGATGAATGAATTTTTATCTGGACTATGTAAAATTGTTCTCATGGAATATGTTATATAAGATACCAGAAGGTTATAAAATATTTTTATTATTAATGGTAGCATTAAAGGTTATTTCTTAATGTGTATGATTGAATTTGGGGCTGCAACTATAATTTTTATAATCAAATAATCTTTCAACCATTTTCTTGAAGAATTGATGTTATTTGATCTATGAAATGTCTGAAAATGGTTAAAAATATCAAAACAGTGTTTATACTCAAAACTCAAAATGCTTTGAGTTTTGATAAAGCATTTGAGGTTTGATACCCTCAAATGCTTTGATACCCTCAAATGCTTTGTTTTGTTCACAAACCAAACATTTTAACTTTTGCTATATGGAGCAAAGAAACCAGATGTGTTCACATTTAAAAAGCTGAAAAAAAGTGAAAACCTATACCACTTATATGACTATAATCAATTATCAAATAGCTGGCAATTAATTTAGTAACTGATTAATAATTATTTGTGATAATTCACAGCTAATCTGATGTGTGATGCAACAACATATTCAGAACAAACAAAACATTGATATCAGTTCCAGCTTTCAGACAAATTGCTGATTTGCTAAGGCACTCTAAGTCTAGCCAGGAAGGAACCTCAGAATCTTAGAAACCTGCAATGTTTTGTGTTTGCTTTCAGACCCATCTCTCAAGTTCCACCTAACTGTTCTCTTATTTGTCTGCTGAAATTCACACCATCCAATGGCGAGCAGTAAAGGCAAGCCTGTGGTTGTTGCATGTAGGCAGACATCGGACACTGCTTTGTTGCTCTTATGTCTCCAAGTATACAAACACACAGACAGTCACGTTAGGGATCAAATCACATATACAGTACAGTATAGTAAACCCGAGGCAACTGGTTGTCCTTCTCTCAAACACACGTTTGTGCTTCATTCATAGTGAGGACACACAGACACAGTGCATTCCCTAGTCCCTTACACTAACCTTAACAATCACAACTTAATGCCTAACCCAAACCTAATTCCAGCGCTAACCATAAAACCAGTTCTGAACCCTTAAAAAGCCCTTTAAATATGTGAGGACCAGCCAAAATGTCCTCACTCTATAAAGGTATATAGTGTATGGTCTTTGGTCCTTACAAAGCCACAAATACAAGAACACACACAGGGAGTCTATTCCACTTTATCTCTAATCACAACTATAAACAGTTATTGTCTAACCCTAAAATCAACCTTACTACAATTCACATCTTAAAATCCCATAGTATACTCCCGATTGCCATACACCTTTTGTCCTCTTGGGTCAAAAATGACCCAGCCTGCTTTGACTGTTTTATAAAGTATAGTATAAATTGTCAATCAATTCTTTGTTACATCTTTACTCTCACTTCAAGCGAACCCATTACCATAAATGTTTCCCTACGTTTTGGAAATTAGGGCCAATGGACATAAAATTGTTTACATAAAATTATACCCTATTTTTGAGTTGAAAATAAAATAATGAAATGAATTATTTTGACTATACATTACGTTGACTATCGGACTTACCACTGATGGTATATGTCAGAGTTTAGTAAGAATACCGTTTTTGAATCCTTTCAATTTTTTAATGGCAGCACATAATCACTTGTGTGTTTCAGTCTATTTAGTTAACTTTATTCCAGCTCATTACCTGACTAACTCACAACTAGCAGTTGTAAACCTAGGAACTTCTTGCTAAGAGGTGATGAGGCCACCATTGATTGTGCAGCCCAAATATTAGTGCAGTGACATGATTCAACTTTTCATCTAACAAAAGGACTTACACAGACTTAAAATAAATAAATAAATATCCTTCAATAGCGCATTCCCCCTGTAGGTCCTCCAGTGACATTGCTGCTTCTGCTGATCTAACTATTGCAGTAGGCCCTGCCTATGCAGGCAGACACGGCCTCACTAAACCCTTATTCCAGTCTAAATGAATTTCGTTAAATGTGTCACAGCTGCTGGACGTCTGCAGGAACATCAGCAGTGTGGGAGAAACTGCACATCCCGCTCTCAAACATTTTGGACACAAAATGGACACATACAGAACACAGAGACACCAACAGTTTAACCGAGACATCAAAAACAAGACATAAACCTGTATCGACTTAAGGGTTAGGTCTTAAACTATCTAAACTATCTAAAACTATTAATGTGGCGATTATTAGATCATGCAACTGCTCAAGAGCAAAAATGTGACAATATATTTAAATAAGACAAATAAATGCTTTTCTCTAGTGATTTAAAGATAGTGATGGTCCCAAATAAACACTTGAACATATAACATTTTATTTACTACAATGAGGAATAAATCCATTATTTTACTGCATGCTGTTGTTGGGAACTTTGGTAAGTATGTGGAGCTGCACTTCAGTTTTACTAGTTAAGTGTATCTGGTTAGGTGAGAGACAAATTACAGTAACGTACATGGTTGTCAGGTAGTGAGCAACATGCCAGTAAGTTCAATAATAATATTACCCAGACTTACAAAGACTGATGAAGAAATTCATTGGCATTGTCTAGGTGTAATAGCAGTCAAATCTAACAAACATGATATATTCATAACATGTACAGCATTTTTAGTGAGGACATCTATAGACATAATGCATGCCCTAGACCCTTACCCTAACCTTATCAATCACAACTAAAACAAAATAAGCCTAACCTGAACCTTTATTAAGTCTAAATTCTCATAAATCCATATAAAGTAGTGAGGACCAGCCAAAATGTCCTCACAAGGTCAAAATGTCTTCAGAGACACACACAGAGCACTGTGTGAATATAGATTTCACTCCCAGCTGCATAAATACAGACAGTCCTCTCAATTGGATGGCACAGAGCTCCAGTGACAAAACAAACAAACACAGAGGCACTCAAACTTAGGAAGTGGCTACCAATCAACCCCTGGATCAGCATTGCAGTTCCTTTGACCCACATAGCCAGAGCTGACTGACAGGGGATCTTCTGCCCTCTAATGGACAGTCAGGAAACCACCGATCATTATATCAGACAGGAGAGGATTTCGGAGATTTAATCCGTGATGAAGAGGACAACATGACACAAAGGGGAAAGTAAAAGTTTTGCTGCAGCTAAGCTTTATTGTGAAAGCTCAAGCACTAACAACAAATAAAAAAGCTGATTGCTGGTATACTATAACCAAATACATTTAAGAGAAACAGGACAAACCAGATTCCCAACTCCAGGACAATGCCTGAGGCAACAAGGGACAACACAAAATACCCCAGCAGCTCTTTGTCACATGAGAGCAATAAAAGGAAAGAGTTCCATAGGCAGAGGCACGCATGCAATGTGTGAAAATTAATCATCAGCTCGTATTTCCTGTTCCCAGGTCAAGGATCAACAGTAGCTGCATAAGAGGCCCTGTGTTTTAATTACGGGCTGAGAGGTCACAAAGGGGCAAGAATGATGACAAGGATTTGAAAAGGAGCACATGATCTTATCATGATCGTATCTTACCTCCTCGGTTGAGAGCGACGGTCGTCCTCCCCACTGCCGGACTCCTAAAGGAAAAAAAATGAGAAAATGTATTTATTAATTGTGAAATGTTGAAATGAAAAAACATTACTAACAAACAGAGAAGCAGAAAAATATTAAAATCAATATTATAAAGAATATTCATGTATTATAATGACTGCTGAAAAGATGTGTCCATAAATACATTTGAAAGGTAAATCAATTTGAATCATTTTGAAAATTGATTATTTTCCAACTGTCATTTGGTGGTTCCAGGTGGTCAAATGTTACATTTTCCCATTTCCTTTATTCTCTGTGGCCATGTCATAATGTTGGGTTACAAAAAACCCAAAACATGTAATCAAATCAGTATTACTCACTGACAATGTCCAGATGAGCAGATACAGTACAGAAAGCTAGTTTTCTCACACTTGCAAAATCTCAACCACAGACTGTACAGCCTATGATCACATGCCAAAATAGTTTTTACATTTACAGTGTAATATTACAATGTAAAAGACACTTTAGAGTGAAACTTACTAACTCTTTTTGCCACAGCACAAAAAAGTTGATACTGTAAACAATTACAGTATATGCACATGACTGGTCGTGAGAGAGTCAGTGTCAGTATCAGAAAAGGTCCTAAAGAGGACACAAAGAAAAGTGCAGACACACACAAAGGGTGGAGAGACAGCAGGAAGAGCAGAGTCCAGCATAAACTCAATTTACACACGCTCCAGGAAAATGACCTCAGTCTGTTTTTAAGGTGTTTCCAGGTGTGCAATAACACACTGACAGACAAAAACAAGCAAGTCCATGAGGACGGCACAGAATGAGACGGACAAAAATCAACAAACAGTGGAATATTACTCTTGAACGAGCAGGCAGATATGCTGTTTTACCTAACCATAACAACATTACAATACCATTAACAACTTCATTAATGGATGAAATGGATTACAGGTTAATGACAGTGCAGGATTAGCTCAGTGCAGTAAGTGTGAATGAGGCTGCGGGATACGGGTGGAAAATTATTTTAATCACATGACCCTGGACTTTTTCTTATTTGTGAAGGCACAACAATGATTGACACAGTCAATGTAAAGTATGTGCAAAGCATCAGTGTATTTACTTCACAGTGTACGTAAGCAAGGAACTGGTAGGTTTTGTTAATGTTGAAGAAAAGAAACCAAAGGACAGGTGGTGGTGTTCGTTGATGGGTCATGCGACTCTGTTGGAGCTCAAGTGTAATTTGATGTGTAACAATTTAAAAGGGGAATTGGGCATTTTTACCCTCCACCAACTGCAGTTTCCAAAGCAGGTGTAGGCTGTGGTTTCTCTCACTCAGTAGCACAAAGGATTCTTAAAACAAATCCTGTGGATTGTAAACACTGAACCAATCAAACTGTAATTACACCCTGCTTAAGACCAAAGGCTGGGAGGTGAATAGGCATCTCTGAAATGCTTTAGTTATGTTGAGTAATACCGAACAATTTTTTATATTTATTTATTTATTTAATGATGATGTCTTCAAATACACATGAACATGAATCCAACATATTGCAACTGGTATGTTTATGCATGACAGTGGCACTAATAGGCCATCACTCATTTTCATTTCCACGTTTATGTTTAAAATAAAAATGTCAATATTGTTGATATTAGCACTAGTATCATTTAGTTAAAATAAAAATGTCATTATTTGAACAGCTTAGTATTGAATGCACAATAACAAGGTACATTGGGGATCCCTGCACGCCACTGGCCTGAAATATGTTGAAGACCCCCATCATAGAGGAACAAATGATCCAGAAATATTTATTAATTTATTAATTCATATATTAATATTCATAGAAGCTAAAATTTAAGAACTTGACCAAAAAAACAACAACAACACTCAAACCTGATAAATAAATAATTAAAATGGTTAGTGATTAACACAGTAGCCGATTAATAGTTAATCAAACTAAACAGTGAAGTTTTTATTACTTTCTCCAATAAATCAGTTGTTCCTTGTTGGATGGGTCAGACATTGTGTGATAACACCTTAACTTTGGTTTGAATTGGTAAACACAGATTTTGCATATGTGAAAATGTGAGAGGAATTTCCAAAGCTTATGGAAATGTTTATCCCCATTATTCAGGTTTTCTACGGGAGTGGGGAAAGGTCCGTGCTGCACTGAGGAGCATCTTCTAAGATGATATTTTACTAACATCATCTAACTTTTATTAGTTTCACAAAAGGTAAAACCAACAAAAGTTTCTCCCTTAAGGACTAAATAAATGCATCTGTTTTCACTGCAAACACATACCATACCAATACCACACACATACCAATGAGTCTGGGTGGGTTCAAAACAAGGTTAAAGTAAATATAGTAGCAGGAAAAAAAAACACAACAACCAGCAGCTATCTCATACAAAGTTTTACACAAGACTGCAAACACACACACAGTACATCACATGACAAGACACAGGAAACCACCAAACATGTCTCTGTAAAGCCTTATTGTGCTTGTGCATATGCAAGTTGCAAGTTGAAAGCATATTTCCACCAGAAAATGCTTCACATCCTTCACCACCCCTGCCTGCCTCACCTATTACATATATGCATATCCTCCTCTGTAATGAAAGAGTCTCTGTCTCACTGTCACATCTGTACACACAGGTAAACCTGTAGTTAAACCTGAATGAACAGGCTTCGACACTGACACTTCTTGCAATGGATTGCTCAATGTTATAATCTGTGAATTCTATAGTTATCATTATACTCACAGAACCTGTTTTACGCTGAGGATATGTGTGAAGGATGGGGTACCTTTCAAAAAAAGTAACAATATTACTGCAGTGATTTTAGACACATTTGAGGAAAAAAGGGTCAGATGCCAATTTTCACATATAATTTACACTCTCTGCTCTAAACTAGAGTTTTGCCATTCACCCATTCACTCACAGCACATCTACTGTATGTGCAACATTTTGTATCCATTAACACACTTTCAACACAGCCTTCTGGAAAAGGGGTTAAGTGTTGTTGCTCAAGGACACAATGGACTTATGATTTTTTTTTTTTTAGAGGTGATGTGTCTCACACTTAGACCTGAGACATTTTAAAATGTGGACTAATAGTCGAGCATCAGCTCCTTCACAGCCCACTGATGCTTTGACATACCTGTCAAAACTGGACTGGAAGATTGGGGTGAGCTCTTATTGCATTGGTCATCTGGTGGACCATCAAAAAGTCCATGAAGATTTTGCCATAAATGAAGACCAGTCAGAACCCATTACCTGTGGTTTGTGCTTTAGCTGTGTGTGTTCTTGCAGTGGATTTGGTGCCCTTGTGCCCTCTGTGTTCCTGTTATTTGTCCAAGTTGCTCACTCACACATTGTGTGAACAAGACATAAAACGTTTAAATTAGAAACATTTGTGCAGTATATCACTTCCTCCTTTCTGTTTCTGCAGAAAGAAGACAAGTACAGGAAAATAGCAACCGGACGAGCAACGTCTTTGCTTTAACACCTGCCGTTGCTTCACAACACATGCATGCACGCTCACACAGCTGAAAACTTACAAATGAGTGACCACGGGGAGAGTCAGACGTCTGTATAAATGAGGAAATTGTGGTGAAGAGTTGAGAGGTCAGATCACGCAACGGTGCCCAGCAATTTAGTTCATATTTCTAAAGCTACAGGAAAGTAGGCCATTGCAAGTTTGCAAGTGCAGTTATCTGGGAAGATGAAGGTGGGAAACACAACAAAAATACACCATTTGGAAAATGCTGCTTTCTCAAGCACTGGCAATATAGTTCTAGTTATGATAGTGCAACTCAAAACCCTGTTAGTTCCTCATGTTTTCTTTTTCAGTCATTTCCCCCTTATGGTAAGAGTTCAAAAGTATATAATTTAATTAAATGACACACAAATTACACACAACTGCTAGTACATGTGTGGAAATTGCGCATGATTATGTAGCGTACATAGTCAAGACAATTTGTGCATGCAATACTTGTCAAATTAGTTCATAACCTCAACCAAGGAGGTTATGTTTTCGGCTATGATTGCATTTCTGATTGTGACCAGTGTAACTCAAAAAATTAAAAACGTATTTGATGATTATTTTCTGGGGAAGTAGAGAAATAAATAATATTAGATTTAGTTAGTGATGTAGCCACAGTGCAGGATAAACTCTTAACCTTGCAAGACAGGAAAGTGCATTTAAACTGAACAGTCTAGGGCTACATACAGATTACCAGAGTGAAGTGACTCAAATCCATTTTTTTTGGTAGGACTACGTGGACACAGATAAACAATTGTCAATTCCAGTTTTCAATCTGGAATTCAAATCTGATTCACTATGTGGCTCTAGATCCGATATATCCAATATGTGACCATGCAAAATGAGTAAAAACAGCCATATCAGAACCCATAAGGCTTTTCCTGTTCTTCCGCCCTGAGTATTGACATCATCTACCTCCAACACTACAACATGAGAAAATCAAAACAACACAAGAAAAGGCCATCATCTAGGGCTAAATCTCAGCAACAAATATGGTTTTGTAGATGATGAATAAAATAAAGGTATTTGTGCGCTAATGTGCCATTTGAGAGTCGTAATATTCAAATGCTTCACACTAGAACCATCAGATTGAATTTGGATTTGAATAATGTGGCTGGTAATCTGAATGTAGTTAAATGGATGTTCCTACGTGGTTAAGGCATGGATATTGACTTTATTTACATTCAGTTTTACACATATACTAACACTGCACGCATGTTTGAACTTAAAGGAACAAGTAAAAGTGTAATTGATGCTGTAAAAGGTACATACATTTAAACAGGCAGAACATTATGATAATAATATTTTTGACCCAAACCTTCAAAACAAAGTTTAAGGCATTTAACCTTAATTATGGAACGTTTGTGTCCATGGACACAAGGACTCAAAGACATTCTGGGGAGGAGCTGGACAAGGAAACACGTCCACGACCTTGTTTACAAATCAAGACGGCACTCAACAATAGTGTGAGAGCTGATACTTTCATGCGTGACAAAGGTATTCACTTTAAAAGGGAAGTGAACAAATATTTCCTGTTTAAGACAACACGGTGAACGATTCGAACCACTGTTTACAGTCATATAAAGGAACAGGAAACCATTTTCAGCGCGATGTAGATGCGGTGAGTTAGTGTGTTCAGTGAAGAACTGAACATTCGAACTGACGGAAATGTGCAGAAAGTGTCAACAGTGGAGAAGAATGAAAACCACAGGGAGAAAACTGTCAGTTGCTGCTAAGCTGGTGTTTCTAACGACATTTTGACCTCGACGACCTGACAAAAACAGTATTGGTGAGCAGGTTAACTTAGCGGCGACTCTGACTCTGAGCAGCTATATTTCACGCATGCGCAGGGGCACAAAGGCAAGGCACTTTATGACAGCCAAGAGCCGATATAAAAAGACGGGGCAATTTGAAATGAAGCCAATACTCGCTGTCCACGGTAAAGAGATTCGGTTGTGGTGGTTGTAGAGGCAGCGATGGTGGAGACGAGCTCGGCGAAGGCGGTTCTTACCGAAACGCAGGGGCTGGAGCTGGTGCTGGGGGTCGGTGAACGCTGCACGGTAACCAGCGCCATTCAGCGACTGGGAAGCAGACACCTGCGAGAAAGCGACACCGGCGAGACGAGCATTATTGTCGTGGAGGGGAGACAACCCTGTTGGACCCACGCTGCCGGTCCTCTCTTTCGTTCCCCCCCCTCTCTTTTCTCGCAGATCGCGGACTGTTTGACTACTCCCCGGCTGTTTCCTCTGTCACCGCCACCTGCGCATGCGCAGCTACCGTTGGCTTGTCAGTCCTGTTTAACTGTGTGCGCGCTGGACATAAACAAAGCCACTCTGAGCAACACAGTCGCTGTGACCAGGGTCGGGGCGGCTTTTGAGAAATGTTGTTAAATGAAAACCTTTTTCAACTGATGGTGGTTAAAATAAAATAAATACATTGATTTGCATCAGAAAATACTACAGTTACAGAGCTAGAAATACCCTTTCTGCATAAAAAATACTTAAAGGTCCAGTGTGTAAAAATTAGTGACATCTAGTGGTGAGGCTGCAAATTGTAACTCCCACCCTATAAACTATTGGAGTACGCCCTCTTGTTAGGTATGGCCTATGATGGAGATATCTGTGTGGAATTACCATTACAGATGCCTGTGATGTCAATTTGACTAGTCAAAACTACAGTTTCAGATATCCATAATGGTGGTGATGTCTTCAATTGAGGATAATTAAAGATACTCTGAATTTGAAGTATGACTAGTCATAATGCCATATATACCTATATTAATTACTCCTCATTAGGCCATATATATAGAAATTGATGTAACCTTCTGGCTCCATTCTGAAGCCAACCAAGAAATTAAAATATAGCTACTAGGGTGACACTCCACTGGTTGCAAACAGATCTCTGTAGAAGGGAAGTCTATCGAAAAATGTACCTTCATTCCACTTGATTAATAATCACAGTAAACATTTTCCTCAGGAGTTAATGCTCTCAGTCACTAGTTTCATGTCTTCTTCAAAAGCACATCAATTTGTAAATTATGTTGCACTTCTGTGGAAAACAGACAATAAAGTATGGCATGTATGAGTGGAGTGACTGACAGCTGATATTGTCCAACAAGAGCCTGGTTGGTCCAACCTCTGAATTTTCAGTTTCCTTTACATAGCACCAGCCAAACTGCGATTAAGGGGGCTTCTATACAGGAGCTCTGATTCTTAAGGATGATGTCATGACCGTTTGCCACTTGATTGCTGCACAAAATTGGAAGAATTCATTTCCCACTTAATGATATTAAAAAGGTAGTGTTTTCTCATTCTCATTCAGATAATCAATGCAAAAATTGCATTGATTATCTCACTTCATCCATCTGTCACTGTCTCTCCACCCATTCATCCATATATACCACACTTCCTCCAGTCATCCCACAACAACGCAGCTTTGGTCACTCTGTTTGCACCAGAGGTATTAACAGTGAGGCCAGGGAGAAGATGAGATGAGATTACGACAGAGATAATGGTGTTTGGATTTGGAGACATTCAGAAGTTTAGTGCTGCAGCTTTAATCACAGGTGAGCCATGGGCTCACTGATCTGATTCAAGTGGATGGCTTTAAACAAAGCAGCTGACAACATGGAAAATAACAAATGACATGAGCAAATAAAATAAAATTATTACAGTGTATTTCCCCTGGTTGGGCAGACAGACTGTGATTGGCTTTGCAGTCAGTAGTTTTCATTGTTTTTAAGGATGTACTTACTAGTCTGACAGTGAAAAAGGATGTGCCCTGAAACTGAGGAAGCTAACCTGAACTCTGTCCATTATTTCTCAATTTTTCTACTCTGTGCAGGGCCCATTTAGAGGTGTACAAGTAAAACACGAAGTAATAAAAATAAATGCTAAAGTAAAATATAAAATGAAGTCAATAACATCTTGCATGACAAGAACCCAAACTAAGTTTATAGTGTATAGTAACTTTTAATAAAAACCTGGAATTCCATGTTTTGGAATTCAAGGTTGCCTCATTTATGATAAATAAATACTGAGACACTGAGGAACAAAATATTCGAGTCTGAGTTGAATCCATTTATTGTGTTCCATGATCTGGTTTTGGGCCTCAAACCTCTGAAGTTTGGGCTTTGATCAAAATAAAACATTGTACTGTGAGCAAACCAAGCATTACAGTAACTACCACGTCCCTTTGACTAAGATTAAGTGTGCAACGGCTTAAAAAGTACATGATGTATGATTACACGAGCTTTTATCAATGGGTTAAAATTTGGAGTATGTCGCCATCTAGTGGTGAACATAATAAAAAATAACTATATCTCGGCGCACTGTACGTTTTTATTCATTATAATTGTAGTTGTTTTGTTTTTTTTTAACTAAGGATTTCATTACTGCATTTGTAAACGTTTTTTAACATACACATTTAAGGCAGTTTCAATAAAATATTGCACAGCTAGTGATAGATGTGTTAATTAATCATTTCCCTAACTTCTCTTTCAACGGAAGCTCGCACATTCGCAACAGACTTACAAAAAGGAATAAACAAACGCATTTAAACATTCTAAAACTGTATCATCAATCACATTATCATCGTTATTCAACTGTAGCCAAACTTGGCATAGATATACTGAGTAAAATATTGTGTCGAATCTGCCGATGCTAATTCAGTCATCAGAGAAAGATGGCGGCCCCTTCAAAACAGTAAGTAGCAAACATGCTAACGCTACGTTGAAAGTATGTGGCTTGAATAAAAAACATGTTTTGCTTGGTTGTTGTTTGAAATGTACTTGTGTTGTAGAAATCTGTTTGATGTAGCAGTGTTGTTGTTAAAGCCCGGGGTTGTCTTTAAAAACAGCATATCTTATTCACCCTCTGCTGCTCCTGTAGCTAGTAAACGAAATGCTAAGTGGAGGTCGTTTTAAGCTCACAATTTTCACTTGTCCATAAAGTACTTTATGAAGTTATTACCTTACTTTGGTTCATTTGTTTTATTTATCGTAAGATTAGTACATTCTGTGGTTCTCTGTGGTGCGTAATCTGCTAACATGTCTCCAGGAAGTCACCTACTAGGGTTTTTCAACCTTTTTTTCTGAGAGCCACTCGTGCTTTATTTTTATAACTTATTTCAACCCAAACAAACGTAATGAGCTTGTTTTGCCTAAACATTTGCAAACTGTTGGTGTCCACAACTCACATCATGCAATAAACATAACAGAAGTAGTATTTAATTCACATCTATGTGCATTATGTATTTGTGTATGCATTTATTGCTAGTATGTCTCACACACTATTAAAATTAAAATATTAATGCTGTCAAAACAAAACAGTGCATTTACAAATACACTGATATTTTGGCTTATTCACTTTTTATTTTATTATTGTCATCTGCCCACGTCACTATATCACTGAATGTACTGTCATGTGATATAGTGTAACAATGAATGTACTGCCACATTTTGGTTTGGGTTGGAATTCTATACCATAGCCTTTCTGTCTTCTTTAACCAGTCTGGCAATTCTCTTCTGGCCTGTCTTATGAATAAAGTGTTTTCTCTTATAGAACTGAATGCTTTGTCTCATCTGAATCTTCCACTATAGATTCAGACATTTTTCAGCTATGGACAGTGTAATAAAGGGGTATAATAGACAGATATTAAGAGTGCTGGTACTGGTACAGTTTGACTTAATGGACCCACAGACTGATAGAAACCATGTTGCCACAGGTATGGGCTGATCTTCCCACAGAAGACAACGTTAAAGACAGCAAACCTGCAGAAACCTTCAGTGTTTGGTGATGATTCAGATGATGAGGTGGGTTAATGTTTGGATGTATTTTTTAACAGTGCCACATTTCAGTTTAACTATTATAGAAGCAAAACAATTTTTGTTTTTATTTTCATTCAGCATATAATGTATCTGTCTTGTTTCTCAGACAACCGTTGGGGAGACTCTGCAGAGAGAAGCAATCAAAAAGAAGATGATGAAGCAGGTAAATGCAACATTGATGCAACTTGACTTCAATTTATAGCATAACCTCTGAAGTTTTTTAAAATTAGGACAATTTACTTTGCCTCTTTGTTTTTTGGCTGTCATTCTTACTCTTAAGACACATTTGGAGATGCAGAAGGCCCTGGAACAGGACAGCTCTGTATACGAATATGATGCCGTCTACGATGCCATTCAAAAACAAAGAAGTGACAGCAACAAAAAAGTCCTGGGAGGCACTGACAAGAGGGTAATCTCTTTTATGTTAAATGACTGTATAGCTTCCTTTGTCAAAAACAAAAACTATTCATGAAGACTTTTCTTGGCTAACATTAACTCATCTGTTAAAAAACGTAGTGGGAGCTGGAACATTCGAATGGACGTTAAATTGTCCTCTTTCTTACAGCCAAAGTATATCCACCAGTTAATGAAAGCAGTCGAGGACCGAAAGAAAGAACAAGAGCGAAGAGAAGAAAGGAACATCCAGAAGGAAAGAGAAGCAGAGGGAGAGAAGTTTGCTGATAAAGATTCTTATGTGACATCTGCCTATAAGCAAAAACTATTGGAGTTGAAAGAGGCACAAGAAAAAGAGAAGAGGGATGCAGAGATTGAAGGTCAGACTGATATTTATCTATTGGATGATTACACTCCTGGTAAATACTGTGCACTCCAATTAATTCAGACAGTATCTAAATGCTCCATAAATTTGAGTTATGCAAAGAAACCTTTTGTTATCATTTAGCAATCTGGATGAATTGTGAATTGAATTTGGAAATTGCTGTAAGTCTGGAAATAGCCACAAAGTTCTTTTCAAAAGTTTTCTCTTTAAGGGCACACAAAGCATGACTTGAGAATATGAACTTAACAGTATATGTTGTGTAATTATGACACTCTGTGACACAATGACAATCTTTTTTTGTTGATTATGTTATGTTTTTCTCAGCTGCTTTGGATGTGAGAAAACAGAAAGACCTGAGTGGCTTCTACCGACACCTGCTAAACCAGACTGTAGGAGAGGAGGAGATACCAGATCGATCAGCAAACAAGTCAGTCTTAGCTCCACATTATTGGCTTATCCATTGTCACAAGCACCTTTTTTATATTCTGGGCTTTTAATTTTATCTCTGCGTGCCTTCTCCTACAGACCTCAAGCCTCAAGTGTTTCAAAAGACACAGAGAGGACCTCAGCTGCTCCCTCACCTCCCTCCCAGGACAATGTCCCAACTTCATGCAGCGATAGTGAAGAGGGACATGAGCAGAAGTCTGGGTTCAGCAAGACTGGGGCTGGATCAAACCACTCAAAACGCCAATACAGACAGAGGTCGCCTTCATCAGGAAGTGGAGAAGATAAGGAGAAGCAAAGAGAGAGGGACAGAGACAGACACAAAAAGAGCCACAGAGAGAGGGAGAGGGACAGAGATAGAGACAGGGACAGAAACAGGGCAAGGGAAAGGGAGGACAGAAGAGGAAGAAAAGATGACAGGGACAGGAGGAAAGATAGAGGTAGAGAGGAGGACAGAAGTAGAGGCCGGGGCGATACAGAGAGGGAAGACCGGCATGGGAAAAGGACAAGGAGCCCCAAAGACAGAGTGCGTGATAAGAATGGGGAAAGAGAAAAGAGGAGGAATCCAGTTGAGGATGAGCGGAAGGATGAAAATAGGGAAGAAGAGAAGGAGGCGAAGAAGGAGAAGGCAGTGATCAAGGAAGAGAAAGAACCACAAATAAAGGAAAAAGCAGAAGTGCAGGGACAGGAGGAAGAGGAAAAGATGAGCAAGTTTGCAAAGCGCAGCACAGATCAGACTGTGAGCTCAGCGCGAGAGAGGTACATGGCAAGACAGATGGCACGCTCAGCCAGTAAGAGCTATATAGAAAGGGAGGAGGACTGAGAGCTGTTCAGCAAACACCACAACACAAGCATCTGTGGACTGCACAAACCCTCATCTTTATTAATAAGACATAGCTAATCTTATTGTATAGTTGTCTTTTCTTTCCTCACTGAATTCATTAAAGCAAACAAAAAACTGGGTTACTTTCTGTAGACTCCCCCCCCCATTTACCCAAGCCTTCCTTTTAAAGTCCTAATTTGCAGAAACTGCAGAGTACTGTAGTATTTGAGGCTGGTTTGATTCTTGGATTAAATTGAAACTGACTCCTGATTAACTACAGAGCCTACCCTTTTTATTAAATGTGTCACCCACACAGTGTGGCTCATTGATGTGTTTTTATTAGCCATGGACAAACACAGAAGTACAGAGAAATAAGCAATATTAGACTTTAGCTGCACAATGTCTATGATGACAAGAACAAAAATCCACTTTTGTATCTTGTAGTTGGTGGTGAGGTAGTAAAATGAAATGACTTGGTTTACAGTTTCTTCAGCCGCTTCCTGTTTGTCTTGCAGACTGTAATTCAGAAGGTATTAAGTTTGGCTTCACATTTTCAGTGCAGGAAGACATTTATTACTGTAGAAATAATCTTGAACTGCTGGAATCTTCTGTTGCTTCTTTCATGTGCTTTTGTGTCAAGCAGTGGTCTAGCTGTACATGGTGATGCTGGAGAACTGAAACAAAACAAAAAGGAAGGAATTTATATCTGGAATCTCATTAATAACTGATGTCTGTATCTAATGGGCTACCCACTACAGTTGTACCTATGCATTTAAATGGTAAATGTAACCACTACACGTTTAACATTTCTACATGCCAGCTATAAAAGCAAGATATTTCGATACATAATTAAAAACAGAAAAACACAGTTTATTACTTCACTGAGTTACTTTGATAAGTAAGACTTTCATTTTGCAGCATTGTTTGGCACGTGTGCTGTGCTTTTATATGATGGATAACTGTTAAAATGAAAACATCTTCAAGGAATTAAGAAAAAAAAGACACCTCTTTCCAGGTCATTTGGATCTTTCCGTCATTGGCTTTCTTCTTGAAAATGCCTGTAAAGAAATTAAAATGAGATTTAATTAAAAAAAAATGTTTTGGAATAGAGTCATAACCCATAACTTATAATATTGTGCTGTAGCATAATTTGTGATGTAAATCTGAGTTGATAACAGATCCCAAGTGCGATTTAGTTCTTTAACCCCAATGTCTTTCTTCCCCGTGAACAAATAAAAGCCTACAAAGACTGATGTGATTGATTGATGTCTCATCTCTCACTTGATATCTTTTCCAGGCGAGTCATGAGAACAATGAAGTTCCTTAAGGAGGTAGCTGAGCGGTCTGAATACCGACACATTAGCCGTTTCACTGTGACACTGTCTATGTCAATTCCTGATAGAGACACAATGAGCAATTGTAAATATAAAAATATGATCTGTTTCTCATCTTTTTTTTTGCTACAGATTTTAAATGCGTTAAAGAGTGTCACCTGCCGCCTCGACAGCCTTCTGGAGCTCATAGTTAGAGAGGGCTCCGTTCAGATTCAGGTCATGAATTTGGAAAATTCTCTGCAAATAAGAATAACATCATGCACGTTTTTGAAATCAACACTTTTTGTTTGGATCTGACAGACATGACCTCCACCAACAACAAAAAACCAGAACATTTTTCTTAAATTATTATTATTCTTGAGCAAGACAGATAATGGTTGAATGAAAAGGATTAGTTTGATACATTTCTTGCCTGACCTTGTATTCATGGATCTTCTCCCACAAAGTTAAGAATTCAGTGATAGTGGTTGTCATCTTGTAGTCGGTCTTGGTGAATGGTTAAGAATGTCTTATCAACAGATGCAAAAACAAACACTAATATGATTTTATTTTGACCCTGGTTTGAATAGCAAAACATTTTTGTCCTTAAGGATACATCCACCAGAGCACTCATGCTCCTGCAAACATCCAAACTAAAGCCATCGGTGCTCCCTGTGAACAAAAAAGAAAGAAAGAAAAGAAAATGCATCTCCACAGTGAATTAAATGGTTGTTAAATTGGCAAAACGACCCAAAGAATTATGTTTCACAACAAATGAATAAAGTGAACTGACCATGAGGGAAGTTTTCATTGAGGAGCTTCTGGAGCTGAGTGGTATCCAGCTCTTCATTCTGACAACAGATAAAGAAATATTGAACTCTGAATGATTTATATGCATCAGGAAAAACAAAAACATGAGTGGGGAAAGGGAACATTTTGAAAGCAAAAAAATATCACACCTGATCCGCATAGCGACTGAACAAGGTACAGGGGCAGGAATCCTCATCCATGGAGCCGTTGGAAATCTTAAAACAGAAAAGTTATCAACCGGATATAAATGGTCTTCTTATTGCTGGATTTAGATATGCTTCAAGGGACTTTTTTTGTACATGTGGGTGTGACTTATTTATGTACCAATTTTTAAGGGGGATAGGTGAAACTCAGTCTTACGGCTGTAGCCAATGTATTTTGTGCCCTTGTGTATGACCTTTAAAATATGTAGATTTTCACCATAAAGGTTTGATGAGTTTTTGAGACCTATATAAGTGAGTCATTTGACCTAAAGAAGACAGAAAAATAATCCTTTTCTCTCTTTAACTTTATTATATATTTAACAAGTCTTTTCCTTCATACCTTGGGTTGAACTGGTTTGTTCTGTTCGAGATGCTTCTCATGGATACTGGATAGAGAGAATTTATACATAAAACATAGAAACAAGTGTACATGTAAATATTAAAGGTTGAAAGTGATTGGGACAATGTATAGTACATATACATTGTCATACATACATATCCCAAAAATAAAATAATAATAAAAAAAACCTAAATTGCCCCAGATCTACTCAAAAGGCATGGCCTTGGCTTTCCACACAGTAGTACTGTATTGCATTACAATACCATTAGAGCAAAGTATGGGTCAAAAAACCTGAAATCCCTGTTTTGGAATACGTCTCCCTTTGTGACCAATTGGACAAAATCACAGTATGTCTTTACCTGATTTTAACCTCAGTTTTGGTGTAGACAGTGAGAACAAAGTCTGCAGCCATGTGAGGCTTCCTGGTGAAGGGGATAATCACATACTCTCCGGGCTCCAGACTGTGCAGCTCAACCAGTTCTCTGTCACAGACGTAAGAATCAAACTCCTTCACACTTTTGTTGGCGTAAAAGAAGGGGAGCTCCAGCCATCCCTCTGGTGTCTGGAAGTAGAATCATGTGGAGTAACCCTCATTTGAAGAAAATGCATTGATGAGTTGGTCACTGCAATATTTAAGTTCTTTAAATGTGCTTTTGTGTGGGTGTAATTTGAGCATGTTCTTGTGTGTGCTTACCCCAGGTGGAACCTGTTGAATGTAAAATGGGAAGAAATATGTTAAAAATGCTTGTCACAGGAATAATTGTACTTTGATTTAAGTATTTAATAGCTAAATATTCAGAATGCAGACCTTGACAATGTTAAGTGCAATCGGGAAGAGCCGTGATCTTTTGCGATTCCCTCGAGGTTTCTGCATCAGTGAAAGCATAACATTTTGGTCTCCTGGCTCCTTCTCGTCAATGGTCATCACCTGGATCCGATACTGAGGATTTGTCTCAAAGCTAACTACAAGAGAAACAATAACAATCCAGAGGACACTTTTAGAAACACGTGAGTGTTTTTGTTTGTGCGCAGATAAAAGATTCAAACCATGTTGACCTTGTGTTTGTAGTTCAAATGATAAAAGAATGTCTCACCTTCATTCATGCTGCCGCCTGCAGACTTGCCTGCCACCCAGCTGCCTTCATAGATCATACATTTCCACTGGCAGGTAACGTCACCATCGATGAAGTTGGGGTTCTCACAAGACATGGACACGATTTCGAAATAATGACAGAAGTCCTCCAACTCCATCCTGACAAATTGAGACAAGCAAAAGCGAAACAATAGAGGAAACTCAAACTTTCATCCACTAGAACACAATATGCTCCTTACAACTTTATGGCTTCTGGTTCTACTAAATGTTTAAATTTCATCCACAAAGAAAAACTAAAATTAAAAAAAAAAAAAAAGGTTGCAAGGTTAATCTTTTAAAGGGTTTCGACACTCTGGGAGCCTGATAGAGCAAAAAGTACATGAATGCTCACTTTTTCGCACTGTATCGAACAGATTGACAGAAACTGTTGGTGTCACACACAGAATTCAGGTCATTTACCAGAATTCTCCATCGTTGCGGTTGAAACGCTTTTTTTGATCATCGGGACTCACACTATTCCACATGGCTGACCTGGGCAGAAGATGACAGTTTTCCAGAACAGAATTCCTACACTCTGTTGTACACAGTTATAATGAAAACAGTATATATATATATATACTGTATATATATAGTGGGACATGGCTATATGATTAAATCATGTACTTGTCACTCCACTTCCCGTTCCACTCCTGTTCGCCCCAGGGGTTAAAGAGTCGAACCAGCCTCACTTTGGAGCCAAGATACTCGACCTTATCATGAAACAATAAATTAACAAATAAGATGAGAAACATGCAAAAGTTTCTGATATGGCAAGTACAACCAATGCTTCATTCACAGTGACCATAGACTGTTTATAAAAAAAAAATTGAGTCTCTCGGTTTGAAAAGTGAAGCCAAAGGAGTGTGACTGGAGTAGCACTAATCCACTAGTGACTGTCTCAGTCGTTTTTATTAAAACTATGTTCCATATTATAAAGCATGACACATATGAGTGGAAACCTGTGTGATTGAGTGCATGTACCAGACAGTAGCAGCCTGGTTGCAGGTGACAGTTGCGAAGTTCCGGCTGCAAAAACTCTCATGGCACCAGTCAAATTGCAGGTCTGTTTTGCAACCGCGAGACTACATCCATTTTTACATACAGTCTATGGCACTGGCTAAATATTGACCCCCCCATTATGAACAGTTGCACTCTACCTCAGTGATAGCTGTGACAGAGTAAGCATGTGCATCCACCAGTCCATTGAAGCTTACAGTGTTCTCCAAATTATTCTGAAAACAACAACTACAGTAAATCACTGTGAAAAAGATAGGTTTTCCTTTCTTTTCTCTTGTTGTCCTTCGTATCTCACCCGTTTTGGAGGAGTCCCACAGCAAATCATCGACAAGCATCCTGTGGCTCTTGTCAGTGAGAGCCAAAGTTGGTCGTCATGGTCTGCAGAGTGGACTTCTCTGAGCGGATAAGTCATGCTCACTCCTCCAGTGAAATCCTTGCAGGCTTCTGATGGTACCCCAAAGTTCATATCCGCATATGAACCGCACACTCTGACAAACAGGAAAAAAAAAAAAGGATTGTAATCAAGTATTTTGATTCTATTTATGGCACACCATGACCTCATCAACTGTTTTATACATTATTGGTATTAGAGTGACCCAAATTATATAGTCAGTAGCAACTGGACTAGAGTTAATTTGAAGCCTCAAGGTATAATGAATGGTTAGCCTGGCACCTTGTTGAGTTTTTTAAAACTGAAAGTCACTTTTTGGATGATACCAGCTGCACTGGTGACACTGGTGACCTCTCATATGTGCTGTGTTATCTATTTTCCTCTAAATGGGAACCTGAGCTACAAAATTGACATTGTATTTTATTAAAGAAGACCTGAAACTGGCAAATGAGACTATTAATATAATTTTATGAGAAACTGACTTTTCATAGGCTTCCATTTAAATTATGCTCTTCTTGTCACCAATGGAATCGATCCCTTTTGGCTATATTCTTACTTCATGGTTGGCCTCACCAAGCAAACTGAAGGACTATGACCAATTTTTATATACAGTCTTTGATACGGTGAGTACATTAGTTACTTTGCATATGCTTTTTCCAGCAGCGGGACCCAGAACTCATTCCCTCCTTTGCTGAACACAGAAAGCAGCTTGTTGTTCATCGTTGGCAGGAAGTCATCAATGACAACATCCACCCACTTGCCAAACCTCCAGAACTGTCACAGACAGGATGGAGAACAAATTAGTTGGCTAAAGCATATATGCATAGGTTTGAACCTTAACAAGTTGGAATATTTACCCTGAAGTGAAAGATTCCTGCATAGTCCACAAAGGACTGGTTCATGGGCACAACTTGCACCATCAGTTCTCTACTAAAAGTCAGAGAGGAGAGCGCAGCCAGAAACCAGCAATTACCTGGCAAATGCAAGTGTGACAAAACAAAAAAACACTCAAACACTGCACATACTTTACATAGTTCACATTTTTTAAACACACAAATGATAAAAAAAAGCAGAATTTTATGCTTACTCATGCCTCCTTGGCCAAAGTCAAAGCGTGAAGCTCCATCCATACAGAAATTTGGCTCATTGCTGTTGTTTTGTCTTTTCATTAGGTCCTGGACAAGAAGAAAAGCAGATAGAAACATACCTGGGAGGAAATGCTGACTGGAGAAAGTAAAATATATAATCTTATATTATTGAAATGAGAGGAGAATGACATACAGCTGGACGAAGCCACTCCACTTCGTCCTCCTGGTAGTCGTCCAGGTAAGGTACATCTCCCAGAGAGCAGCTGTTGGGAGGGAAGGAGCTGTCCAGAAAAAGGAGCTCCTTTTCGAGGTGGTACGCTTTCAGCTGTGTATAGTCCTGGTTGTTAAACCTCACAGGGTTGGAAGCGCTGCCCTCACTACCATTTTGGTAACGCAGGTTGATGATGGGGGTGTTTTTGCCAGATTGAGACATGGTGGTGAGAAGCTTCGGGCAGAGTCTGAGATAGAAATGATGTTCAACAGACAAAAGTGGACAACAGAGGAGAGTGGAGATAAATACCTGCGACAGCTGCGACCAACTGGCTCTCTCTGTTGCAACGTCTAACTTATACTCACACACTACTTTGCATAAGCCTGGACCCAGACCCTCCTCCAAAAGGATGTATAGAAAACATACAGCAATACACATATGTGCAAAATGTCATTCTGCTGAAGGGCAAAAAGGTGGTGGAAACATACATAAGGCGCCACATGTTTCTACATGTCTAGAGGTGATTATTTAAGATGTGAAGTTATGCGTGAAGACGCATTTTCACAAATGAATTTGAGCTTTTCTTTGTACATATATACTAAAGATTAAATGACATGTCTTTGACCATTAAATGTTGGAGCATATGCTGATAAAATCCACCTAATTTAAGTTTAAAATGTCTGTTTTTTCTTCCACTAGAACTGCAGAGAAAGGTTGTACATTGTACATTTAAATAATAAATGTCAGAATATATTTTTTTCTTTGATGGTTAAAACAGTGTTTGAAATCTGTGGAAATAAATGAAGGGAGGACTGTGAACCAATTATGTTTTTTTTCCCACAAATTTCTACAAGTCCAGTGTTAAAAACCTCTTAATTATTTAGTTGGGGGGGGGGGGAACCTCTTAATTATTTGGGGGGGGGGGGGGGGGGGGTTGACCATGCTGAGAATATTAAATTGTTTCAGCTTCCTATTACAGAGGAGACTTGTGTTCTTCAGTAGGATAGAATTTGTTTGCTCTTTACATAAAAGGGAAAGAAGAAAATATTAAAAGCAGTTTTTTATTCACTTCCCTGTTCTCTCTTGCAGTAAAACTGAAGCTTGAGCTCCTTGTGCAATTTGAGCTGCATGGGTGTGTCTGTTTTGTAAGGTACATGAACATTGTTGTCACAAACCCCTTTCTCAAAGAGTCCTGAAGACAGTTTCTACAAGGAAACAACAGTATATAAAAGACAGATATTTCAGGATATGCATGCTTGGTATTTTCATGTCAATCAGTCCCTGCCTGTTCATTTTTATGTCCGAATTGTGATTTCACAACTTTTTACAAATGCCAGACAGACGACTACAGCCAGTGTGTCCACCTACTCTGCATTTTTTCTTCTAATTTCAGGTCTTCAGTTGTCACAGGTTGCTACATGTTAACACCAGGTAGCTCACGCTTCACTGCTGTACATGCAAATCATCTGTGGGACATGTTACAGGGATCATATATACTATATGTGCATATGAAGTAGAAAAATACAGACTGAATTTGAGATATTGGGTATTTATGTATCAAGATTTTCAAAACTTACAAAAATTTCAATTTATCTGACATGGTATGTTTGCATTTAAAACTTTTTATTCAATGCTAAAAGTCCAAAGGGTGAAATCTCACATTTCTTAATCAATTCATAAATGAAAGATAGAAAATCTGGCCCTGTTATGAAACAGTGCTCATTTAGGTCAAAAGCCCAAATGTGTGTAAACATGACATTTATTGGTGAATTTCATACAACCAGATGTTTACACTTGTTTCTTCAGTTTCCACCAAATGAAAATTAGACACCATTCTAAACACTGGACTTTTAAAGGAATGCACCATCTACTTCAGAATTGCTGCTTCCCAGCCTATAATTTATAAAGCATAAGCATTATAAAGCATTTAGAATCTGAATTTTGTGTTTATTCTTCTTAGAAGAATCGCATTCAACAGCAACTAGTGTCACTTCATTTTGTTAATTTTATTTAAAAATTGGAAAATTAATTTGAATTCAATTTAAAAAGGAATCCAGGTCACCCAGGCAAAAACTGAAGTGTTAAACAACATCCACAGTGCATTTCTAGTTTGTCCACTCAGGACGACAGACAAGGGAGGACAGACCAACTCCTCAAACAGGCATTGTCTCCAAACAAGTAAACATTACATTTAATTACAGGGCCTGTGTCCATGTTTGCTTTAGACAAGGAGAGGCGGCATTCAGGAATTACACTTTACAAGACCAACCACCTCTACAAGTTTAAACTGCTCATTTCCTTGAGCAGTTATGGTTCAGTTCTAAATACCACTGTCAAAAAAGACTCATGGCCATTGGTCTGATTGACAGCATTTTCAATGTTCAAGAAATGCCTCCTTTCCTTTAATCCAGGACACTCAAACCATTTGCATTAAATTTGAGAAGTGGAAGCATGAAAAAAAAAAGTGTGGGGGATAGATCAATCTAGAAAGGTGGCAGGAGAAAAGGAATTACTGATAAAGGATATGATTGCCCTTTGCACAGCAAACATTTTTATGTTTGAGCAAGAGAAGCAGAGGCATTACTGATTGAGATGGTGTAAAATTACCCAAGATTTGTTCATTTATTAGAGTTTTCTCCAACTTTGTTTATACACAAAACTCATGGCTCACAAAAAGACAAATTTAAAATGTCAAAGGTTTTATTTTTTAAAATTCTTTTTTTAATATGCATGCCAACGTTCATCTTCAAATCAATTCCCATGATTCCCTGTCGACACCTGCAGACAACACAATACATAATTCAAAATCACAATGCAAACCGGGTTTAATAACAATTCATCTGCAATATCTTACCATTAAGGTGTGAGTGGCAATATCACTGCAGCGATGTGGATCCAATTCTTAAGGATTAAACAAAAAAAAAAAAAAAAAGTGATTTACAAATGTTTTTCCAGTGGTTTGCATGTGATGCAGCTTTTTACTGTTCAGGTAAACCGAGAGTCACCAATGAATAATCTGCCGGTAATTCCAGCTATTTCAGTTTAGTTTCATCATAACAAAAACTGCTAACCCCATATGCAATGTGGTGTCAATATAAAAAAAAAAAAAAAGGTACCTGGTAAAATTATTCAGACTTTAAGCAACAGGTCCAGACTGGCAGAATGAAGTCTGTAATCGGTAAAGTGTGACAATCAAAAACAATTCCCATATACATGAATACATATACATACACACATTAAAGCTTTTATTTATTTTTATATATACATATATACATATATATATACATATATATATATATATATATGAGGCATCTTCTTTCCAAGGAGCTTTTCTTTCAGAGTCCAGCTCTACCTTGAGTAACCAAAGTATAAATCAAAACATTAAAAAAAATTGTATTATTAGCACCTACAAAACATGAAATGCTCCTTTCATTGTTATGTTCAGAAAACCAATCATCACCACTGAACAATCTGCCGGTAATTCCAGCTATTTCAGTTTAATTTCATCATAACAAACTGCCAACCCCTTGTGCAATATAGCATCAATATAAAAAAAGGTACCTGTAGCTGCAGCCACACACCAAAGTGAGGGACCTTCTGTCCAAGGAACCTTCCTTCAGAGTTCAGTTCTACCTTGAGTAACCAAAGTATAAATCAAAACATTAAAAAAAAAAAACTAGTATTGTTAGCACCTACAAAACATGAGATGCTCCTTTCATTGTTATGTTCAGAAAACCAATCATCACCACTGAACAATCTGCCGGTAATTCCAGCTATTTCAGTTTAGGTTTCATCACAACAATCCATCGGTACCACACAATTATATGGTCTAAAGGTGGTTCCCTTACCCATTATGATGCTCACTGTCAAGTGTATTGTCCTGGCTTCATCTCTTTTTGCAGCTCAAGTTCTTCATAGACAACACAAAGAAATTACATTGCGATACATTAAACAACACTAATTTGTTAACATCTGCATCATAATCAGAAAAAAAAACACTGACACCAATAAATCTGCTGGTAATTCCATCTACTTCAGTTGCAACGATAACTTATGCTTGTGTAGAAATAAATTTAAACCAACCTTGGTCTGTACATTGCAGCATCTTGATTGTGCACGTTTCACCTGTGTTCAAGTTAAAGTACGGTTAGTTTGCCCTGAAAACTGAGAAGATTTTACCAACAAATTGATATGAGGTAGCCACTCAGAACAGTGAGCAAAAGACATCGTCAGTTATCGCATCAGACGGCACTTCCTATTCACAGTTTTCATCACTGACACAGCTGCAATCAGCCTCTGCAAAGTTCTGTTACATCCAGTGTCACTCACCTCAAAGAGACAACGTCATGTGAGGAGCTGAAAGACCAAGTTCCCCCTGAAAAACATTAAAGAATAAAGTTAACTATCAGAAAATAAGAGAGTTAACTACTAGGGCAATAGCAAGGCAATGACAGTTAAGCTTACACAGTGCAGTCCTATGATGTTTTATCACATATTTATGTTTAAAATGTCAACAAAACCAAATTAAATTTAATCACCTTTTCCTAAGGTGATAATTAGTCAAACCAATATAAACATATCTACAGCTCTGGACTCTGCATTGCATTTTCAAATGCGGTACCATACTTCCATAACACCATATCATGACATTTTTGATGCTAAACGCTTGGAAAACCACGGCAAGTAACGGTTTCTCAATTTTTACAAAGTTAGGCGTCTTTGATTTAAAAAAGAGAGAAAAAACGGAGGACGGATGATCAACACTTGCACACATCATAAACTCACTTGTCCTTTTTTCCCCCCCTTTCTCCATGATGTTTCAGCTCGTCCACGTGGTCACAGCGCGTGTCCACGGTCTTCGCAGCCAAGGCTCACACTTGACGGTCTCGCGTCGTACCTGAACACCAAACTTAAGTGCAACTAAAGTCGACTTACTGCGTTCTACTGCAGCTTTTAGCTTTTACAGAACTTTGACAAAGTATTCGCTGTAGACAGCGCCGTCGACACGACCGTACTGAAACGTATGCGAAAGGAAAGAGGAAGCCGGCGTGGTCTGCGACGTTTTTAAACCAAACCCGTCGCGGAAATAAAACGTCATAACGTGAGAGGTGAGGCGCTTTGACACCACCTGCTGTACCGGAGTGTGAACAGCAGGGCCAGAGTGCAAAACCCCATTTAAAATGTTTTATTATTAGATTGGTAATTGTCTATTATTACGGGTCTGAATATACTCATACAGTCACATACATTTCTGCACAATACTATTTTTACATATTATAGACGATCTATATTTTTATGAAAGATCGATTATAATACATATTATTTAAATATAAAATAATTTACCATATATAATGTAACATACCCCAGAGCTATACAAAGAATAGTTGAGCAATGTTAGAATAGCACATTAGAATGCAACATCAGTAACACAGGCAAATAATATTCTAATGTTCACTGTGTTACAATAACATTGTGATTTTGAAATGGAAAAAAATACAAATATACTGATGACTGTTATATATTATTATTATTAATATGACAAAAGTGCAAAATAATGGATCTTCTTCCTCGTCTTCTTCTTGTACTATACAAGAAGCAATGCTGCCTCCACAGTTCAAAGTCTGTCATCCCAGTTCAAAGTTCACAGATCAAAGTTGTTCCTCGTTCTCATTTGTGTTGATGTGCGATGGTGTTATGACATCATTTAAAATAATCCCAGACTTTTGTAAAAAAAAAGGGTAAGCACATAATCGTTTCCCATTCCTCCCATTTCTGTTTATTTGTCTTTAATTTATATTTTTATTTGCATCTGTCTTTAAGTTTGTTTATATATATATGATTATGGTGACTTGTTGAGGTCCCCACTGTTGAGGAAGAATTGCCGATGACCACAGGGTGGCGCTGTTTGAGAGGTCACTCGTCGGTTCAGTTTGTGATGAGGAAAGTTGTGTTCGATTTGTTTTCTCTTCACATCTACAGACTCAAACCAACCTCACTTCTCATTCTTCGTCGTTTTCACCGTCCTCTGCTTCCAGGTAAAATAATTCTTTGTATTATTCTTAAATATAATAGACCACAGCTTTTTTAAAACACAATAAACACAAAAAAACATAAAATAAACAGTTTAGGTTTTAGTTTAACTACACAATATTATTATATGCATAACATATTATATAATATTATTATATAACATTTAGGTATTTGTTAGTTGTTAGAATTTGGTATTCATTCTGATTCAGTTTGTCTGAGCGTTTTCTGTCTCCTCATCATGTGATGATGATGACGACGATGGCCATTAAAACATCCTCATGACGGTGATCGGGTGTGTTTGGGGTCGTTTAAATGCTGCAGAAAGAATTTTGGACTGATAATAATCTGAAACTGTTCAGTTACTTCATCTGAGCTGTTTGTGACCATATAATTATCCACTTCCATTTACTTCCATTATTCAGTCTATTCCTGGTGGGTTATTTTTTTTTAACTAAAAGCAAAAGCATATCTGAGCAGAATACTGAAAGATGGTTAACATTTGATATTTCAATTTCACAGGCGTCTTGGTTTTGTGGAAGCAGTGGTGAGGGGAAAAAAGGCAAGGGCGAGAGAGGGAGAGTGTGTGTGTTTTGGGAGTGAATAAAGAGCTTGTACTGTCAGTGAAAGTGGCAGATTAAAGGTGTGTGTTTGTGTGTGGTGATCCACTGTAGTAGAATGTTTCCATCCGTGAAGAAGGACCGGGTTATTACTCAGCTCCCTAAGGTTAGTTATCTATCTATCTATCTATCTATCTATCTATCTATCTATCTATCTATCTATCTATCTATCTATCTATCTATCACACACACACACTCGAGTTTCCATGACTTCAGAGGACATTGAATTGACTTTCATTCATTTCCTGGAGACTTACCCTAACCTTAACCATAATTACTAGTGCCCTAACCCTGAGCCTAACTTTAAAACATGTCTTCACCTTAAAATGTAGTAATTTATATTGAGGACTTGATTTTTGTTCCCATAAGGAAGACAAGTCCCCATAATGTAATTGTGTGAACAGATGTACTGTAGGTCCCCTCATAGACATAGTACATTCTCTAGCCCCTTACCCTAACCTTAACCATCACAACTAGTTGCCTAACCCTAACCCGTACCGTAACCCTAACCTAAACCCAATTCTAACCCTAACCCTAAAACCAAGTCTTAACCCTGAAAAAGCCCTTTTAAGGGGTGAAAAAATGTCCTCACTTTGTAGGGGTTTATACGATTTTTGGTCCTCACTCTGCAGCAAGTACAAGAACACACACACACACAGGTCAAGATAGGAAGACTGATTTTGTGACATAATACCATGTTGATTCATTTATTAAAAACACAATAACCATGTAAACATAACAGTACTGAACTGACTTGATAAGAGCAGCTCATTTTCAACTCTTCATATTTGCCGTTACTGATTTAATTCCATACTTTAAAATGTTTTAGTTCACAGAAAAACAAAAACAAAATGCAGGTATTCTTTTATGTAATGTCATAGCCGACTTCCTAATGATTCTTCCCAACATTTCTTCCTATTATTGTGTGAAACATAAAAAAAACAAACGTTTCCAAATATGATTTATAACATTGTGCCTCTCCCTCATGTCTTTTTCTAGTGTTTTAGTCCTGATGCAGCGCTGCACACCAAAGAGAGTTTCCACCCGCAGGTGAAGGCTGTTTGTCAGGTGCAGAAGTCAGACACAGTGAGGTAAGATCACGGCAAACACCCCCTGCATATTCCAGTAAACACTCGGTAAAATATTCTCATATTTATAATTCATCACAGAGACCAACACTGACACATCTGTGTCTAAAGACAGGCCGGCGTCCCTGCTCCGTAGTAGCTTTATCTATGGATTCCAATTGTTTTGTCTGTGTTTGTTATGTGCCCAGCCACTAATTTCAAACTAATTTTGCTGACAAATCTTTAATTGCCACTCCTGCAGTGCTGCTCTCCAAATCAATGTGAATACTTTTGTTCAACAATAACCTCACCTGTGAGGAAGGTTCGTTTATTCCTGTTTTGTTAAAACAATAATACTCCTGATGCTCATGTGGGACTTGTTCCTGAACCTTCACCTCTCTAATCTCCGCCTGCTTCACTCCTGCATTTCTGTTACACCATCATTTAAAACTTTCTTCCTTATTGCTTATGGATTACCCATCACCCATAAGGAAGAGCGTTATTGTTGTGGACCATAACATGTTAGAATGATCAAACTTATTTAGGTTTAGACTTAAAAGTTTTTACAGCAGGTTTGTTTGTGTGATATTCAGATTATGAATATGATGTTGTTTTATTGTAATATGTCAATTAAATATGTTTCAAAATCTTAGAATACCTTATAATATGCATTATGAGCTTATCATAAGGTAAATCCTTTTTGTTCATAATTGGACGTAAAAGTTGTTGTTGGAGTCACTTTTGTCTCTTCACGTGCAGCTTTAATATCGCCAAGGTCATCGTGGTGGGAGACGTTTCCGTTGGAAAAACGTGTCTGATCAGCAGGTAAGAAGCTGCCATTCGTCGTCAATAATCTGTTATTTTAACATTTGGACACGGAGTCGAGTTCTGTCACAAATGGCCTGTCCAAGTCACCGTGGCGGTTTGCATAGTAAGACAAAAGACGGACAATATTATAGAGAGAAAAGAGAAACCCAACATTTCACAAAATGAGCAAATGAGAAAAAAAAAAAGAACTCAGAAAAAAAGAACCAGAAGAACTCACTGACAGAACCAGATTTAAAGATTTGCACCATCTGCCTCGATCGGTCGGTGTGAGAGGAAAAATAGGTGACAGAGGAGAAGAGGGGGACAAAAAGAAGGGGAGAAAAAAGGAAAGAAGGAGGCAAAGAGCCGGCCAATAAAGGCTTATAAAACACCACCAAAAAAAAAAAGATACAAAAATAACCGCATAGTATCAAACAATACACACATTCATAAATTCATAATGAGTTCTCCAGGAAGACACAGTGACAAGAAAAGTGGTTAACTTAAAATACAATCTCTCTCTTAGGAATCACACCTTTTCTATAAATCTGTCTTTGGTTCTTTCCCTGGACTTTGGAACTGTTTTATGTTTTGGGGAAATTACTGGAAAACAAAATTATACAGATTTTGTTTTTGAAGTTTGAATAACTTTTTAACTGTTTAAGCTACTTTAAAAAAATCAAACACATTCCTCACTTTCTGTATCTGTTCTCCCCCTATTTGTTTCCCCCCCCCCCCCCCCCCCCCGTCCGTCCGTCCCTGACAGTTTCTGTAAAGGTGATTTCGATAAGAGCTACAAAGCAACCATAGGTGTGGATTTTGAGATGGAGCGTTTTGAAGTGCTTGGCGTTCCCTTCAGTTTACAGTTGTAAGTATGCAGCCCTAACAGAAAGAGAGAGAGAGACTGGGTTTTTGTGTTTGTTTATATGCAGGATTACCGTTAGGAAACAAATTTCGGTAAAAAAAAAAATCTGTAAAAATTCAAGATGTGTCCAAAGACACAGTTGTCTGTTGTCCTCCTAATGGGAACATCATTTCCGGTGGCGTTAAAGGAAATATTTACTAATGTTATAAAGCTCATTTTCCCATTGACTTCCATTTAAAGAACGTGTAAAGCGATGGAAAAAATATCCTTAATTTAAGCAACTTTATGACATTATTTTTTTTATTATTGGTGAAACATTTTCAGCTAAAGAGAATCTTCCTGCGCAGTTTAAGAATTCAGTTCACTTGACTAGTCCTGTCCAACTCGTCAATCAGCAGATCTTCATAAATGTCTCATGAAGAATTAGAGGCGTCAGTTGTATCGTAGCTGTTCTACAAACGATGCTTTAAAAGTCATCTCACGAGACCCTGCCTTTTTAAAAATGCATTGTTGCTGCTCTATACTAGTCTTGTCTATAGGGACACATATTATTCATAATAATAATAATAACGTCATCTTCATAAACCTCTCAGGTGCAGAGGGAAGATCTCATTAAGATCTAGAGGCGTCAAATCCAACGGATGTTCGGCCTATTTGGTTTTTCTTCATTGTTGCCATTCGGGTGTACAGCGAGAACAATTAAAGCTGCATGTGACGTGTTTCAGGTGGGACACGGCAGGTCAGGAACGGTTCAAGTGCATCGCCTCCACCTATTACAGAGGAGCGCAAGGTGAACGCCGCTCTGCCGATGTGGCACCTCCTTCGTCGCCGTTCACACGTTCACGCGTCCCAACGCCCCGATAACTGACACCGTTTGTCTCTTTCTGTTTTCTCCAGCCATCGTAGTCGTGTTCGACCTAAGCAGTGGGAGCTCATTAGCACACGCCAGGTAAGTGACAGCACGTGACCAACAGTCGCACTATTACTGTGCCACTACAAATGTGAAAGAAGGGTTTTCTTTTTTTTTTTTAAATCAAATATCAGAATTTCAATTTTTTGTTTCAGGATGATTTGAGGAAGAATTAGGATTAAGATATTTATTTTGGGCATTTAAGGTTTGAAATGCTTGTTGAACTCTGGATTTTAACGTTGGTACTGTTTTGTTTTCAGTACGCATTTGTTAATGTTTTTTTTCCCCCTTAAATATTCAGTGTCATACTTTTGTTTTTCTGTTTGTCTCTATGACATTTAGCTCTCTCTCTCTCTCTCTCTCTCTCTCTGCCTCTGCATGTGTGTGTGTGCAGGGAGTGGCTAGAGGACGCTATGAAGGACAACGACCCGTCCAGTGTCTTACTGTTCCTTGTCGGCACGAAGAAGGACCTGAGTGTGAGTGAATTATTTTGAACGACTAAACGTGTGGAAACAACTCACTTATAACACGAGGGATTTGCTGCGTTTTCCCTGTTTTATGTGACGTCACCTATAGAGCGTGTGACCTCTTCCTCGGTTAATAAAAGTACTGTACGATTAATTGTGTTCGGTTAAAATGTCAGAAATGTTTTAGGGCTTTCTTAAAAACAACAACAGTGCAATCTCTGAACATAAAAAAAAATGTAGCTCGTAATGATCTATACGTTTTTACTGACCCCCTTTTTGGGACACATTAATCACTATTAATGCGTCCTTGTTAAGAGAGCTGAACACATAAGAGACAATGTCATAAAGTGAAAGTCATGCAGTTCATGCGAGTGAAATAAGTTACAAGATGAACATCTACGGCTTTAGGTTCTGGGATGATTTAAGATTTTTTCCTCCACATGAGGGTTGTGGGGGTGCCAGTGCCTAATCCCAGTTTACATATGGTGAGAGGCGGCTTACACCCTGGACAGGTGGTCAGTCCATCAGAGGGCCACATAGAGATAGACAATAATTCACTCTCACATTCACACCTATTTAGACTGTCCAAATGGCCTAATCCCCAAATCTGCATGTTTTTGGACTGTGAGAGGAAGCTGGAGAACCAGGAGAAAACCCACACACACACACAGGGAGAACATGCAAACTCCATGCAGAAGACCCTTGACCCAGGTCTAGTGCTAACTACTACACCAACCGCGTGGCCCCATTTGTCTTATCGTTTCATCATTAAGTCGTAATATACAGTATCTAAATATCATCTTCTATTTTTTTCTCACTCCACAGACTCCAGAACAGTTGGCTAAGACTGAGCAGGAAGCGATCAGACTCTCTGGGGAAATCAAAGCAGAATACTGGGCGGTGTCTGCAAAGTCAGGTGGGAGTCGGAACGCACAGCGACAAAAACGAGTCCAAGAACTCCCCCCCCCCACACACACACACACTAAATGGTGTCCTCTGTTTTGTTCATGGTTGCAGGAGATTGCATCAGAGATTTCTTCTTTCGCGTGGCCTCTCTGACGTTTGAGGCCAACGTTTTGTCTGAGCTTGAGAGAAGCGGGTCGAGAAACGTTGCAGACGTCGTCAGTGAGTCCGTTTTGTTCTGTAAAGTCAAAATGCAGCGTCACACATTCTGCTTTTTTTTCCACTTGTGAATAAATCATCAAAATCAGCATTACGTCAGTCTACACACACACACAAAAAAAGTTCCCCAGGCTTAGCTGTACTTGCAAAACACGAAAGCATGAAAAAAGCAGTTGCATGATGCATCATTTCATTTTTGATAAAGGATAAGAATCAATGACAGTCACTGAAGTAGTGTCACTGCTCCAACCGAGTGTGTATAATGTCTGTTGTATGTGCCCACAACACGAAATGGGTACCTGCATGTAACACAGTACACTGTGAATGAGGTAAAAAAAAAGCCTACACAGGTTGTTAAATGTGGCCCACGCATGTGTCCAAAAACATGCCGAGATTAATTGGACACTCTTACGTTGACCATAGGTGTGAATGTGAATGTGAATGAATGGTTGTAGGGCACGATATGTCGGCCCTGCAAAGAAGTGGCGAAAATGGAGTTGTTACAGGTGTCCAAACAGTGATTAGAACTGCAAGTGTTAAAAACTCGTATATGTGTGACACACAGGGATCACAGAGGCCAACCACACACCGACCAAGAGGAAGCCCAACTGCTGCTGAGAAGAGACCGACATTAGACTGGACACACTGTGTCGAGCACACGGCAACATTAGACTGGATTCAGATCGTGAATAGATCTGGATATGTCATATTAGATAAATGATGTGGGGCGTCTCTGCAGATGGCCTGAGAGGAAATCACTCATGATCCACCTTGTGGGTTTGACGTCATGGCTGTAAACAACATAGAGTCAGTCAGCTAAACAGAACAGTGGCCACAGTGTCTTCGCAGGAATGTTTGTACTGCTGGCCAGAACTACAACAAATAAAGCTTTGTGATGTGCTACCGTTTGCAAAGAATCGTTGATCAGAAAATGGTAATTCTCCTTCACATCTTTCATTAAACCGCATTTTGGTTGATTTCATAAACATGTGACATGTGTCTGAGCAGCGTTTTTTTCTCTCTCCCTGAAATTAAAGATGTGACAGCGAGACCAGACCCAAGTCATCTTTTTGCTTCCCTCACTTGACTCCTGTCACGTGACTGTGTTGCTAATGTGATACATGCACCGCTTCCCATGACCTTAATTGTGCCCATGACACACCTCTCTCTCCACTGACAGGATTCTCATGATCTGGAAAATGGAGGGATTGTTTGCAGGGAAAACAGCTACTTAACAAAGAAAGCAAATTGACTTTCACGCTCAGAAGAAAATGGAGGAAGTGTAGGTGGCATGTGTCCCCTCTCCAATTTAACTAAAATATTTTTCTATTATATAGTGCATTACCCCTATTTTTTTTTTTTTTTAAAGTTTCATTTGGTTCAAGCACAAAGAATAGATTGGATTAAAGAAAGAATGACAGTTGAGGAAAGAAGCTCATTCTGCTCTGAGCTGATTGTATTTCTACCATGAAGAATATCAAGAACGCTCACACACTGGCATGCTTTACGCTGTACATCACGATTAGACCGTACCTTTCCTACATAAGTGTGCACACAACTTTAGGTTTAATATTTAACACTTTTATTAAAGGGATCACAGGTAGAAAAGGCATCACTCCTCTTCTGTCACCAAGCAAGATGCAATATCTTAATCTGGCAATTGACGTGGCAAGTTACTCAAAAAAAAAAAAAAAAAGGATGGATATTATGAAACCATAATACTTTTTTGCACACTGCAGAAGCACACCATTAAATACAGTGCTGCTTGTTTGTACTGTGGCACAGCAAAGAAGAAGAAAAGAGAAGGTTGAATTGATACATCAAGAGGGACGCAGTGGCCTACAACTGCTGCATAACAAACAAAAGATTGGTTTTTAACATATTCACTCTACTGAAACTGTTGCGTGCAGTTCATATTATACATTTTGGGATACAAACAAAGTAGGATTTTAGTTTGATAGTAACGTCTAGTAACCTGATAGTGTCACAGTTTAGGTTTCTTTTTTTTTTTTCTTTTTTTTTTTATAACAGCAAGTCTTAGGCTGTCATTAGATTTGCTGTTTTAGCAATCTCATAATGACCAAACAATTTAATTATTTCTCAAACACCTTATCTGAACACGTCCAGAAAACATAGGAGACATGTATGTAGTTTTAAAAGAACATTAAGAAAGAAAAACAGCTTCTTCGTGTTTGTTTCAAATATTTAGTGGGACCGACACTTTCATTTGAAAAACAGCAAGACCCTGACTCTCTTAACACTAATGTTATTTGTAAAAATCTGCGTTTGTCCTTTTCTTTCGTGTCGACAAATACCTGCTGTGAAAAAGATCTATTATGACAATGTTTTTTTGCTGCTTTGGAAAAAGTTGTTTTGTCTGAAAGTTGATGCAGTCCAGGGCTGAATCTTGGTAGCAGTTTATGAGGAGATGGCATACCTAATAAATTCAAGAAAGTCAAATTCAATATACTTATAAAAATTACTGTCTAAGTGTCACGGACATTTGCTTGATATGACGAGATGCTTTCACTGGGAAAAATTAGCCATTATTACATAATGTTACTAAGATGCTTTGCATTCGGTGTGAGCTTCCTATGCACTGCTTTGTGCAAACGCTCGTGAAATCTCCAAAAACAATCACAGTTCATTCAAGTGTGGCATGTCGGAGGTGTCCACAAAATATTTTTTCAGTTGAAAATGACAGTCAGCAATACATTAGAGGCTATATACAGAATACATCAGCAGATCATAATACAGCATGAGGTGGAAACAACAACCACAGGCTTGTGTATGAGAGAAACTTCAGCAGAAATGAAGGCCTCTGCTTGAACCGATTTTACTTATTTAAGGCCAATCCACAGTGTTGTGAATGTGTGAGCCTGTAGTCACAAGTGTTTGCTTTGACAGATGTGAAGAGCAAAAGCTTTGAGATTCAAACTGAAAAAAACAACAGTCTTTATTCATTCCGACACATTCCAGACAAAAATTAAATTCAATTAAATGGACTGGGGAACTGTAAGTGTGCCCCTCAGTCAAAAACAGTTATGGATCAAATTAAAAACAATTCAAAAAAATAAAGATAGTAGGACAGCTTGTTTGATAAAGTGTGTTTGGGTCCATATCCCATAATCAACTGCTGTCCTTTTTTGTCATTGTAATGACATTCTGTGTGATAAATACAGTGATCTTCTGATAATACAAAATACTATGTAGCCAGAGTGGCAGGTGGGAGGTGAAACATTTGAGATGAGCAGACAGGAGGATGAGTAGTTGGATGATACCAGACTGAAACTGTGGGTACAAAATCAGGAGGATGAAGTGAGCTCCGAATAGTGGACACATGATTAAAGGGGCTGATGGGTAAAGACAACTACTCAAAGGTTTTCCAGATGAAGCAGCAGTAAAAAAAAAGGTAGGGTTGGGGAGTGTATGGCAATGCCCCCCACCCACCTCCTTGCCCTATCGGTCCATTTCGTCCAGCAGGGGTGTTGCGTCTCCAGCGATAGACATGGGTGTGCTCTCGATCATGGGGCTGGGCGACGGTCGTGGTGTCATCCTCTGGGCTTTCTTCCTCCCCTCTGCTTCTTTTTCCTTCAGCCACTGCTCTGCCATCTTTCCCCAGTCCACTGCAGAGTTGCTGCTTCCACTTGCCCTGCGGGAAAGGAGAACAGAGAGGGAGTTGTGAGTGAAAAATAAGTGGCTGCAAAGGATAATGCACAGATTGTGATAACAGCACCATCTAAAGGCAGTAAAACAAACTGCTGGAACTATAAAGACTCAGCCAATTCTGGACAGCACAGGACATGTTCCTATAGTGTAAGACAATTTAAATTCAAGACTTTTTAATGCCACTTGAAAATTGAAGACCAATTTCACAATAAACAAATGGGGAAAAACAAAAACGTGGTTAAGAACAATTTTGTCCAAATGTTTACATTAACGTAAAACATGAAATATATCTACTTCAAGAGTTATTTTGTTTTTTTTCCGCTATCCTAATCTGTGTGATTTATTGTAAGAAGCAGGTATAAGGTAAACTAATAAAAAAAAGTGATATTTTCAATTACAAAGTAAGGAAAAATCATAAAATCCTATTTGAAATATTTTGATTTAAGATTTTATTACCAATTAAGACTTTGTTTTTTGATAAATTAATTCACTGCCGTTCAAGACAATTAGAGGTTCTGGGGGAAGCTATGCAGGATGCTTCTTTAGGACGATAAGGTGAAGATATTCCCCGTGTGCTTACTTTGGCTGCTGCTGCTGTGGCGTCCGTCCTCTGGAGGAGGTGGAGGAAGACGGTGTGCCAGATGAGTGACCGTGGTGACTGCTGTGGTGGCCATGGTGGCTGTGGTGTGGTATATGTGGGTGGGCGTGTGTGTGGGAGTGTGAGGACTGTGGGGTGGAGCTGGGGTACTGCGGCGTGCCCAAGGCCTGCTGGCTTGGCGTAGTGTAGGAGTAACTGGGTGTCATCATGGGTGTTGCCATGGGCTGCTGAGGTGTGGCGAAAACCTGCAGGGGAAATGGTGGAAGAAATGGTAATGGTGGTGTTTCTGAGTTATTTACATATTTTACTGGTGAACATCTTCAAAGAGTCACATTTGCCATTATCCCAAGATCTGATGCATGTAAAATATATGAACACTTTATGGGGAGAGGTTTGGCAACAGAACCAGTGAGTCGTTATCATTAGTGACAAAGGCAATTAAGAGATAAAACAAAAGACAACAACAAGCAGAGCAACATCTTTCCCTTGATGTTGGAAACATTTGAGCTCATATTTTACCACTATTCAACAAAAATATATGACAATAGTCCTGTCACTTTTTGTTATTTTAATACAGAAATGTTACTCATTTTCTTTAGTGAATGTTAGTCTACTAATGAGATATCTCAGAAACTGTTTTCCCTCCTACAGCAATTTTAACATTAACATTAAAGCTGCTGTAGATAAGATTGCTAAAAAATTTTGATTTTCAATTGAACTGACAGCTCTTTGTTCTGACCTGACAGACATGTTTGTTTCATATGCAACAGATGACCTGAAGCAACAATTCAATCGTGACACACGTCTCATTGCTTTTATTGTCTGACTCTCTTGTAGACTTCTCTTTTTTGTTTCTTTGAAGCATAGGCAGTTTTGTCAGTGCTGCAGAATCCATACAGAATCTGCATGTAAAACAACCACTAGTGATGGGTCAAAGCCTCCCCTCATGTTAAACTGACTGAAAGATTCTTTTATGAAATAACCACAAACAACACTCCCAGTTGAACCTTTCAAAGGTGCACTCACATGATAAGCAGAAGAGCTCCCTCCTCCTCCTCCTCCAGTGCTGCCTCCGTAGCCGTACTGGCTGGAGCTCCACTGAGCAGGGGTTGAGTTAGGGTTCTGGCCCTGGCCTGTGACTGCAGCGATGGCATTGAACATCTGAGAGGTCATGTTGCGTGGCAGGGCGTTGACAGCTCGTGTCAGGTCTAAAGAGGGCAGAATATATTAGCAGATGGTATAATTTTTAAAACTGCACACATGCTGAGACTGCAGAGTGTGTGTTAGTGTGTATGAATGTGTGAATGTGTGAGGTTGAGAGAATAACACACCTGCAATGTTGATATTGGCCGGGGTGGCATTTAGGGACGCAGGTGTCCGTGTTCTGCTGCTGTTGCTGGGGGTGATGCCTTAAAAATAAATATTTGTTAATCCTCTGCAATACTTTCAACACCTGTAATAAAAAAAAACACAAACAGTAAGTACAATGCTGCTTTACCTGGTACAGGCTCTTGATAATGGTCTTTGAACCAACGGAATAATCCGTTCACTGTCGGAAATATCTGTGAGCGGTAGCGGAAGCCATCTGGGGTGATGGTCACGTACTCAATCCTAGAATGAAAATGGTGTGCTGACATTAGTTCTATACATACCTAAATAATCATGTTTATCAAGCCAATACATTTCTAATAAAAATGACTTGTAGAGGAGTGGCTGAGTGGGAGGGTGGATTGGAATATATGTACACCAAACAATATGAGACCTTGATTCATTTACTGAACAGAACAGGGATTGACAGCAGTTTCTGTGCTCATGTGATACTAAGCTGCTTTGAGGAAACGCAATATATATATTTAAAAAAAAACATGCTTAAATCAGCCAAACTCTACATTTTCTACCAAGAGCTACAATAAAGTGAGTACATGGTTAAAAGAAGAAACAAACACTTCTTCTCACCGTGGTTTTCCACGAGGCTGGTAGCCCAATATAAACTTTCCAGGCAAGTCTTTGCAAGCCGAAACAAAGTAAGGAATAAAAGTAGGCTTCTCTCTTTTTGTCCTGATCAGTAACTCCTCCATTTTCTTTCAGAAAGAAAAAAAAGGAAATGAGACCTCCTACTTGTGACAAAACAGGAGGCAGAATAACACAAATTATGCTTCTCACAGCATGAAATATATATACTCAGGAGTAAATCAGATTGCACACCTCCTTGTTACCCCCATTGCACTCCTGAAAGTACTTGTGCCCAAGCAAGTCCCTGGCAAATGATGCCATTGGCTGAATGTACCGAGCAGTGATTTCATCCAGATCTTCAAATTCCTGGAGGGAAATTGAAAAAAAACACTCAAAGAAGCAGCGACAGCCACAATACAAAGTTGCATTACAGAATTCCTGCAAATTTGATAAAAAGACAAAACAACATCAACATCAAAACTATACACAGCGTACCTCACTGTTGATCCAGAGTGTGTGCCCTAAGCTGAACGCATTCTCTTTGCCTTCTTCTCTCACATCTACATGCTGGTATATACCATCGGCCACCTATGAAACATCAGAGTTAGACAGTTTTACCTGTTGCATGAAAACAAATCCTACATCAAAAGTAAAAGGCTGGAATATTTTACATACCACAAGTTTGTTTAATTTTGGATTTTTAACTCTCTGTCACCCTGATGCAAAACACTCTCTCTACTCCTTACCTTCCAGGTGACAGTGAGGTGGTTCTCTCCCTTGCTGCTGGGTCTGATGATCAAGTCTCCCTGGTCCAAAGTCTCCATCATTTTCTCTGCCTGGTTGAAACTGATATTGTGGAAGTTGGGGTGGGCGATCACACGCTTAATATATGCTGCAGAGGGGAAGTAGAGGTAAACAGAATTTTTTTTTTTAAATTGTATAGGACAGTGATGTGGAAGTAAATATTGTTAAGTTATAATAAGGTTTGCAAAAAACAGGGCTGTGTGCAAATTCAACAACTTTCACAGACTCTGTTATACTAACGTGTTCGCTGTTGTTTCTTTTTGAGCTCCTCGTCATGTTTTTGGTCTTCAGACTCTGTGTCAAAGTCATAGTAGCTGTCCTTAGGAAGCTTCCACTCATTGGCCTTGTCCATCAAATCTGAGGTGCGGCAGGTGAGGTCGACGCTAAATTTTTCTATGTCGATTTTCATGATGCGGCAGTGCACAGTCATGCCAACCTGAAGTAAGAGAAGTAAGATGAACCATCATTTCATGAGTGCTACAATAGAAGAAATCATGATAAGAAGGAATGTCACAGACTATTTATCATAGGTCTATCATAAATGTTTGCCTGTGATATAATCAAAAGAAAACCAAAAAGGAAAAAAAGGAAAAGTAACAAAGGACAAACCTTGACTCTTTCCTCAGGATGTTTGACTACTTTGTCACTAAGAAACTTGGTTGGAATGAATCCCTGGACGCCATTATCTAATCTGCTGCGCACCCCAATGGCCTGACCAGGACAAGAACCACTGTCAAAGTGATTCCACACCTACAGAAAAAACAGAAAAGCTGATGTTTAGAGGTCAGAGTCAGAGCTGTTTACAAATATTAATTTGAACCAAATGTCTGGTACCTCACTAAGCTCTGGAAAGTTGTCCTGCTGGCAAAAGGGACACTGCCACAGACCTGTGGCATCATTACGTATAGCCTGGTCATAGCTCTCACCCTGAGGCCGCCGGTGAGCAATACCAGCCACTACGCTGGTGATCAGCTTGCCTGGAAGATGAGAAACATCCAGAACAAACCAAAAACATCATTTACACATGCTACACATTTCTATTGTGATTCACAAACATTGCTCTTTTAAACAGGTCATGTGTTATGACTACTGCGACAAATTCTCAGACTCTAAATTGATGGGTAAGATTTAATTTAGTGATGTTTACAACAATAGATTGATGTGTGTGCTACAATGCAATGTATAGTACCAATATAAAAGGTCTCCGGAGTCTCCTTAGTGAGCATGTTGAAGATCTCTTCAGTGTTGGGAACTCTGTAGGGAACTCTCAGGTCTTTGTACCTGCAGCTCAACTCAGCACGGATATCATATAGAGTAATTCCCTTATTGCCATAACCCTACAGAGCACAGAACACAAGAAAATGTTTGAGGGAGTTGAATGGATCCTAATACTTACAGTGGTTTTGTAGAACATTTCAAAGCAACATTGCAAAAACTGACCTGTCTCTCCAGCTCTTCAGCAAAGGCATCCAGGTCCAGATCTTTGAGACGTTCTGGATTTTCCAAGATTTCCTCGAGAGCTCCGGCTGGGTTAGCATCTTCTGCTGACTCATCATACTCAAGGGCATCCACAGCCATTTTGCGAGCCCACTCATATGTCTCAGGGTGGACTCGAGAGCCGTCTAGAACCTCTATGTAGGAGTCTGTACTGTTTTGGAGCAAAAACAAAACTCACGTAAAAATTACTTTGAACAGTCCCAGTGTAAGATCACAGTCTTGTACGACATTAGTGGATTAAGCACTAATATACCCCATTCTCACTGGTCCAAAAACCTGTCAAAAACCTAAACTGTTATTTCATCAGTGGGAATGTGTTTAATAAGTATTCACTCCCAGGTTTTTTTTCTTCCGCTTCATTATGCCTCCTTTATGGTGCAATGCTCAGAGAAGTCAATCAGACACAAACACAAAACAAACACATTTTGCTATTTGTTCCACAGTGGTTATTATGTAAGAAAGCTTTAATGTAAATACAAACATGAAGTGAGACAAGTGCATCTTCTGCTCACTTCTGTGAGTGAGTCTCCATCCAACTGAGAGATTCCTCAATGTTCAACTCCAAACAATGGAGCAGTTATTTTTTTGGTTTTTGCTCACTGCTCAGACTCCGAGAGAAAGTAGGAAATTGGTGGGGAAGGGTGAAATTTAGTGAGACCCACAGGGAAAGTATGATTTTAATGCAACTTAAACAAGATTGATTTAACAATACTGCCTCACTCTGTATCCTGGAAGAAAATATATATATGGATATTCCTGAAAAACTCGATATATCACCCAGCCCTCATGGCACGGGTGAGAAAAACCCATAGGGCAGATCAACCTCTGGCAATGGGAATCATGTTAAATGCCTTTCGTTGCTACCTCACCTGGGTTCAAAGGTTGCGGGTATAGATGCAAATTTTTATGTGACACTGGCTTTAGAGAAATGAGGGTGGCATGAACATGTACCAGACCCCTGCAAGCTACCAACCTGTCTCCAAGTGATGCAGTGTCGATCTTGATGAAACCAGCACAGTTGATAAAAACCTTTGGTCCCATGTGGCACATTGTGACCAGCTGGGTCCTGTTTTCCAGACGAGTGTTGTTCTGTTTCAGGATCTGAACAAAGACATGTCCATGTCCATGTTAGTTATCAGGTTGGTGGATAAGGCACTTTACTCTCATGTGAATGGCTTCAGTTCATATTCTAACCTTGAGGAGGTGGGAGCCCTTTCGTGGCCCCAAACCACAGACATACTGGACAAGGCTCTGAGTGTGAGGATGGGCGATGGCCCTGTTTACGTCCACTCCAACCTCATTGACACGATTGATGAATTCACAGTAGAGAGCAGAGAGCATATCCTCCTTCACCACATGTTCCTGAGACAAGAAAAGATGATTTGTTCAAAAAAATCACAAAATTTGATTTTAATAGTAATTATTGATCAAAGGTGTAGAGAAGCCGCAAGCCATATAATGTTCACTTGCTGAGTGGCTGTTCTCAGACTTAAATCTTGTATCAAAAAACATTGCTTGCACTATGTAATGTAATTTGGTGTGATGCCATAGGAGAAGAAAGGTTGGACAAAAAAACTGTTAAAAATATACAAATTAAATAAATTAAAAACAAGAAGAAAAATCAGAACTGCTGGTCAACATACACAAATAAGTAAATAAAAAGTCAACAATCCTGTTTTTCCATCAATCTCTTACCTGTAACGGGTGTAGTTTGAGGCAGAGAATATCTTCGTCAGTGCTGCAGACTTGCGCATACTCCACCAGTGGATCCTGGATCTTTCTAGCTATCGACACAGCTTGTCTCAGCAAGGGAGGGTAATCCCTGAAATCAGCCTACACAGGCAGTGCAGAGTCAGTTATATATGGAAAAACCCTTTGGATGATCAACAAGTAAACAAACAGTTAACTGCCATTTACAAAGATGTGTCTGTATATGCTATGATGAGATGTTTACCTCAGACTTCTTGCTGTTCATGTATAATGTGGCCAATTCATTGTCAACAAGCTCCACTCCCACAGCAGGCAGAGAGGACTCTTGTTCAAGCTCGCTGATAGTCCTTTTGATGTCCTCCATGATCATTTGGGCATCTCTGCAAACACATAAAATATTTTTAATTGTTGAAATTTGATTCAACTATATTCACATATATTTTAAAATTCACATATATTTTATCAGCACATATTTTTTTATATTAACCTGTTTTCTCCAGCAACAGCTACCACATGGGGCTTTTTGCTAGACAGAAACTTCTTGAGATTTTCAATGTCAGCAGCCTAAGAATGACATGCACATGACATAACATCACCATGGTGTCCCTCTACAACATACATACAACATGTTTCCCATACAACATATTTTGACTGCACTGATTTAAATAAATTTTACCTTCTTTTCTCTCTCATCCTCCCTATAGGCATTCCTCCGCTTCATAAAGTAGGGCAGGCGCAGGAAGTCCACCACCTCTCCTTCCCCATTGATCAAAGCACAAAAAACTGGTGTATCTCTGTTGGCGCAAAGTGTGTTTGAAAGCCATACTGTTACTATAACCATGTTATTTATACACGTTTTTAACACAAACAACCATGGCTATACTGGGGAAACAAAGGAGGCCCATACCTGCTAGGTGCGTAGGCTACACCCAGTACCCGAATGCCTTTGCCCTGACTCTCATCCATCAGATCATCGTCTTCCTCAACTTGCTGATCTGGCCTGTAAGGAGCAACTTTAAGCCAGTTATACAACCGGCGACAGCAGGCCTGCAGAAAGAAGTGGCCACCAAGAGAGTTTATTGTGAATGCTGAGACTAAAAAGCTCATCAACAGTAAACTGACAAAATGAGTTTGCAATTATTTTACTTTTATTTATAAAACAATTTAGTAGCGACAAATCACAAATTACCCTGACAATGCTCTCCTTGGCTTCAGCTATGAGTTTCCTCTTGAGCTCTTTGGCCATCTGAGGATATAGGAACTGAGTGAGAGCTCTCTCTATGGCTAAAGTCCGCTGCCTGTTCCACTCCTGCACCTGGTGACTGAATTCATCCCTGTAGTAGAACTGCTTGATCTCATCAAAGTACGTCTGGTCCCCAGCGAATCTGAAGTGAAAGTAACAGAAATAAGAAAAGGCAAGTGTTGTAATACTTTTATGATGCTTTTCAACTATACAGTTCCAGTATGGCTCTGCTATTCATTTTTTTTCCCCATTAGGGATAGTACCTGGTACTTTTTTAGAACCTGCTCTGGCGAAGTTCCATCAATGGAAGAGTCATGAGCACGATGTTCGACATAGGAATCAAAACTGAACAATGCTAAATCAGGTAAAAAGACTTAAAAATCCTGAAAACGTGTTATCCAACATTTAGCAAGGACATTTCTAAAACCTCAATATTTAACAGAGGATTGTGTGATATTTCAGTTCAGTGACTGTGTCAGGAGGAGTCCACGATCCGGTTATGCAGGAAGTACTGAAATAATATTTTTAACAAACTGATTTTAACAATTGAGTACACTGAAAAGAACTGCTTTGCTTGTCACTAGTTTGTGTCACATATAAAAACGATGTCACGGCAGTTTTGTACAGCTGTGCTGTGATGACCATGCCCATGTCAAGGGGTACTCTAGTAAATGGAAAACAACATACCCGATAACAAACTAAATATAGACAAGCAGTGCTGGGACTGTATAGTGGAAAAGTGCCATGACAGTTTAAAAAAAAACAGACAAGTAACTGGAGAAAGAAAACACAAGCTGCAGCTTAAAATTTTAAGAAATTAAACTCAGAAGGACTAACCTTTTATGCAATGTCAAATTAAGTTTTTTTTTTGTTGTTGTCACTGTACTTACCCTTTCACCCCTATAAGGTCTATACAGATATCAATGGAAAGCAGCCCCTCTTCCTCTGCCAGGCACATCTTTAAGAACTGATCCCCATTCAGCTCTTTCACGGGTTTGTTCTTAAGATACTTGAAGGAGTAGGCAAAATGAGCCTCATCTATCTCCTACAGAAAGGAAACAAATGCTCAAGATCAGGTCAAAATGGCACTTCTCAAAATTCTGTAAGTTTAGAAAAAATAAACATCAGCTTAACTCAAAGTACACTTGTATTGTATGTTTTTGTGTTTTCCAAATGCCTTTGAGTAAATACCTTTTTGCCCTTCCTGGTTGGCTTAATGTTGATCTTAGCCCTCTCTTGAAATGTCTGTCGGAGAACATGTCTAACCAGAGGTTCCCGTGCAATCTGCATGGCCACCATATACCTGGTTCCTTCCAGTACAGCTTCTGGAGTGGAGAATTGACTGCACACGTAATCTTTGGCCAGTTCCACAGGTTCAGCAGGGAACTGCTCTGTCTCGTGACGCTGGTAACTGTCTCTAAGATTTTCTCCAAACTGTTCTGGAGTTAACCCAAACTTTTTAGCCAAACCATCTGCAGTAAGGAGTAAACAAAGATGAAAAAAATATTTAAAAGCAGGTTTTGGGCTATTACTAATCAAAGTACAGTAAAACAATGACATTGTGTGCAACATTAAAAAAACATTGGACTAACCAAGTCCTACACTCTGACAGATGCTGTACATATCTCTACGAGATGCCAACTTGAGATCAGGCCCTTTTTGTTCTTCTTCTTCTTCTACCTCCAATTCTTCTTCTTCACCTATGAAAATAGCCCATCAACATCAATCAAGTAGCAAATTGTTAAAGACAGAAAAGCTGTTCCAGTTGGTCAATTCAGAAACACCCATTTTACCATCTTCTGACACTTCTTTGATCTTCTTCAGCTTCTTCTTGTTGGTCTTGGCAGAATTCTGCATCTTGGGGATGTCTCGCCCATAGTAGAGCAGAAAATGGTTATACACATCACCCAGCTCTTCTAGAGTCTGCACATCTTTCAGCCTGTAGAAAGTCATCAATAATCATCAACCACATGTGGATTTAGAGTTTGAACACATTAAGACTCATACATTCCTCTAGTGCAATAAAGACCTACCTCTCCATATCAGCAGTGTCCAGAGGACGGATGCCATCAGCCAAAGGTTTGTCAGGATCAGCAGAGATCTGCTCAAACTGGTAGGACTGCATCTTCTGAAACAGACGGGTCAAGTTCTGCTTCCGAGTCCTCAGTTGAGTCCACTGATGGGTGGTGGACAAAATTGTGTTCGTCAATCAGAGGGTTAATTCCAACAAATGGTGTCAATCATTGGCAAGCAACAGTAATCAAAACTTTACCTTTTCATCCCACTGCCACACCTTCCACAGGTCGTTGATGTTTAACTCTGGTTCAACATATTCTTTTCTGTAAAAAGCTATGAATGGAACCTCAAACTGTTGATTCCTCATGAAGTTGAGGGCCTCTTTGATTTTGGCAATAGTGCTGGGTCCTTTCCTGCTGAAGTTTGTGGTTGTACCTCTGTCAAGATAATCTGTGCTCTCCTGTTTTGAATTACATACAAAACAAATTAGTGAATTAATCAAAAAGAGTTTTTTCTTGTGTTTGTGTGCATTGCTTTAAAGTCTGTATGACAAAAGGTCATACCTGCATGGATATTGTAAGAGTAGAGAAGCCATGTCTGAAGATCCACTCTGCTTCCTCCTCCAGCTCATCATCCTCAGCAGGCTTAACCGGGATGGCTCGTAACTACGAGGTAAGCCAGAAAGTCAGAAATCAGAAAAAGAAATGGAGATGTATTTTCAGGAAATAAATGACAATTCATAGGGACACCAGTTTAACAAAACCACACACCTGGAACCTCTCAGGCATGTCTGTAGAGCGGATCTCATTGTCTTGGTCAGTCATGTGACTACTTTCCAGCTCACTGGGCTCATAGAGCTCAAAAATGCTCTTCCTTCCCTGCCTCCTCTTAGTCTGTTTCTTGGGTCGGTCCCAGCCCTCCTCATCCTGGTCCTCTTCCTCTTCCTCACCCTGGTCGTAGGTGTCAGCATCAAAATCGGCAAAATCAAAGTCACCACCAAAAATCTCCTGGGCCTCTTGGAGGGCTCTGTGGGACAATGAACACTGCTTAAGACAAATGGCAGTGATAATGCATCTTTCTTTTTATTCTGAATCAAATTGTCATTTCATATTCAGTGTCTCATTGTTTTCTGGTACAGATCAATATTTTCAATCCCTCAAACACCAGCAGATTTACTGTACAAAATTCAACACTCACGCATCTGTGTATCCTGAGAACTTCTTGCCCCTCTTTTTAGTGATGGGTTGGCCATCATCATCCACAATAAAATCGTCTATATCTGTGAAATAAAAGATATTTAAAAACTAATCAATTTTATACAACAATCTCTTTTATTTTATACTCTTTCTAGGTGTTTTAACACATCACAGATCTTTAAAAAAAATCCCTCTGGCCCACCTGACTCCTCATCCTCTCCTTCTTCATCATCATCTGCTTGTTGGAGAGGCTCATCCACAGCCTCTCCTTCCTCTAGCTCACCCTCTCCATCCCCATGAAAGATTTCATCTGCAATCAAGTCCTTCTCATCATCATCCTCCTCATCATCGTCCAGCATTTTTACACGATCATATTTCTTCTTCTGTAACACAAGAAGATGGTACAGCATCAGCACAACTAAAATGTAAAAAAATGATATGAAATTTTGGAAGTCAGGAATAATTTGAGAGACAAAATTTTTGACTACACTAAAGAAATGATTCTTACCCTCCTTTTCACTTTCACTCCTAAATTTTCCTCAATGAGGTCCAGATCATCGTCGTCCAGGTAGTCATCATAATCTGCAAAGGGAAATAGTCTCAGTAAAATGAAGCAGCTTAACAGTTCTACAGTTCTATCACAGAACTTTTATGTGACACAAGTTCATTGTAGAAAAATTTATACCAAAACCTACATCTGTTGGCTGCTCACCTGCTATAGATGATAATTTATGTATTATTGCACTCAACACACATAAATAAAGCTAAAAGAACAAATTCACTTTCTTCAACAACATAGTAAAAATATGACAAATGTATTCATGCAACATCACACAGGTTAATGTAGCCAGTGTGTGTCTAGCTCCAAAACATATGAGGGTGAAAAGAAAGGAAGGAAGGAAGAAAGAAAGAAAGGAGGGAGCTGCTGTTTTACCTGCCAGACAGATGCTGGACATAGGTTTATTAGCACAGTCCATATCAAAACTAAGACATAAAAAAACTAATAATATGTAATTTACTGAAAATAGTGATAAATAATATTATGGAATGGTGCTACTCAGATACCAGGAAAAACATTTATAGGATCGCTTTATAGTCTCTCCAAGAGCAGGGTACACAATTACACAATCGAGACCTGGTAAGTAATCATTTCAGTTCTGTCTGTCACCAACTACAGAGTTTCTCAGTGTTGCAATTTAACATAGTCTAATTTCTCATAGCAGTTTCATAATAATCTCCCTACATTTAACTGCAGTCACAAATCTAACTTGTTCTGTGCAGCTTTAGTGTACAGCTGCCCTCGAAATACCTCACAAAAACATCTCATAGTCAGACTAGGCATCAGCAGCACCAGTGAAAATTCTACCACATGAGTGGGACGTCAAGTCATTAAGAAAGTTTTTAATATCCTTGGCAGGCAGGCAAAATATTAGTCCAGCTTTTAACAGGCAGACCCCACTAATAAACACCTTTCCTCTACATGTAGTTGTCCACTGGGCTTTGTTGTCTGAGTATGCTGCATGCATGTTTACTGTGCAGACACATAACTCAACCCACATGCTTCCATGCTCAGAAAGGGAGGATATAAAAAAAAGTTGGTATTCAGTTGGTCCCCATCTGACTGCAACTGCCACTAAATTCTAATTACTTGAAAACCACCTGCTTACTTCGCTTTTTACGCCGATGCTTCACTTCTTCCTCTGAGTCACTCCCTGCTCCACTCCCACTTTTTTCAGCTTCTTCCTCCTCCTCATCTCCATCATCGATAAGTCCACGTAAATTTCCTTGCTCATCCTGATCCTCTGTGTTCTCCTCTTCCTCTTCGTCTGTTCAGAAACAAGTTGTCAAACATCATGCAACTTCATCTCTAATATATGCACTCCAAATGAAAAGCTTAAAATCTTACCATCTTCTTCCATAAATCGTTGTGTTTTTTTGGGCTTTAGGTCTTTCTCTTCAAACTCCTCCTCTGACTCCTCGGCCTCACTCTCAATGAAGTCTGACATGTCTGACAGTCCTAAAAAAAGAAGTTCAAGGCAATGTTTAGAAACTTTCGCAAAGTCATTGGGAGCATTTCTGCTTCTCCCAAGACAAACAGTCATATCACATGGTTAATAACATCATGTTATAATTTTATTTTCTCACTACACTGCCTTTTCCAAGAGACTTCAGGATTATCTGGTGGTTTATCTTATTTATGTGTGATATTAATATAAACTACTATATGAGCAAGCTTAATATGCTATTAGTGTTATGTTATTACTGTCTAAGCACCTTGACATAACATGCACGTTCTGCATAACTCAAAATATAGGTTCTGTGAGTTTGCACAATATGTGGTTGAAAACATATTAAAAGGGTGGCTTAGGTGTGAAAGTAAGGTATACTTTTTTTTTTATTCACCACATGTATTTGTTTTTTTTTTTTTGTTTTTTTTTAACATGACCAGGTTTGACTAGGTTTCACTGCCAGACAGTAAATCAATACCACAATCAGATACTCATAGTTATATGTGGCCTGGTGAAAGATTTTATTCTACTAATCTTTCAAAGTCAGTGTTGCAATTAATCTAGATTTATGTAAAAATTGAAACGTCCCATGTGAAAGAAGAAATACAAGAAATACAGTTACTGAGACCTAGCAACAGTGGAACATCTAAACATCACTTACATCTGATGGCATTTCCAACAAGACTAAGTCCTCACTCTCTCACACCTCAATCTCACTAACATTGGATTTGCAATGTCTGTCCACCAATTAAAAATTACAATGCACAGTTTGGGGTTCATTAGGACTGTTTAAACGTCGCCCCTCGCCACACACAATACGAATATCAAAAAAATGAAACAATAAAGCCGCCTAACAATGTCGCAATGCGCACATACAAGACATCGACGGTGTTTACTAACCAAAACCATTACCCCTCTCAAACTGATTCATTTTCCTGGTATACTCAATTTTCTTTTCGTGCAATCGGTCCAGAACACATGAGGTTTGTTGAATTATCTGCTTATTGTCGTTAGCAACGCTAGCTAGGCTAACCTAATGTTGACGGTGCGAGTGAGGTAAAAGTGCTCGTTCCATCTACGCAATCACATTTTAACTCTATAGCCATGTGGTGCATCGCAATGTCTAAGCTGCCAAACCAAACGATACCTGCGTAAAAACAATCTGGGCCTATAAGCCAATTGCTAATGTGTTAATGAAAGCTTTTCACACATCCCTGCGTTAGCTTAGCATTAGCTGTAACGGAGCAAGAGCGCTAATGTATTAGCATTAGCTAGTCGCGACTGTTGCCAGAACAGCATAAACACCCCGCTACCAAGGTGAAAATCAACTTACACGTCTCACCGCAGCGATATATTCCGTGAAAGTGTAACGTAATGGTGCAACAGTGTTGTGTTTTGTGTTTCGGGGAGCTTGTACTTGTAAAAATGGCCGAGAGCGAGCAGCGTGATGACAATTCCGGGATGCACTCTCAACCTTTTGAACCGCGAAGTAACGCCCCCTGCTGGTTCACATTGGTGCAACAAAATAAGACGACAACTTTGATATGTTGTGACAATGATGTCAATTTGTCACAAACGAAAAAAAATCGGCATTCAAAAATGCCTCAGCAGATAGATGTGAATAAAATTAGAATCTCGATGCAAGTAGTACAATGAACTCCGAACCGTTAGAGGCGCTGTCTCAAAGCCTGCATATCAGCATAGGAACCTCATTGATGACGTAGCGAAAATAATACACACTGTGAACTGTGTAAGGGCTGTTAGTGGTTTGGGATTTAGTCGAAATGGGAAAATTACACTATGGCTTTCTTTTACACGACCCATCGACCGTTTTCTTATTGTTTTCCTTTATATTCGGGCTCTCACTCGGCACGGAACTGAGTTTTGTGACGTGCGGATCAGTCATTAAACTGTTAAATCTTAAACATAACGTGAGACTACACTCACACGACGTGCGCTACGGCTCCGGTGAGTTTTCCATAATGATGATCACTTTTAAGCTGTTCACTGTTATTAGCGTCGTCTGCCATCCTGGTCATATGTAACTGAGATTTTACTGTGTATAAATGCATATACAGCAACAGAGAAGAAGTAAACAAAAACCTGCCCCAGGCTCGCATATTCATTGAAATGTTTCAAAATCTAAAATCTTCAAAACCGGTTTTTCTTCTTGCTAGACAAAGTGTCAAAACAAGTCGTTATTACATGTATTATGAGCGTTTAACTCCTTAAATTTCAAGGGACCTCTGTCTGTCCGGGTTGCTTGACAGGCGTCAAAGTCATCAAAGTCATCAAAGTCATCAAAGGCAAAAGCCCTTATGGCAATGTGCCATGTATTGAATGCCTTATGTATCTGTAAGCAGCATTATGGATAGCAGCAGCATTATGGATATATGGGCGTCAACTGCTTTATCCTCTACATGAGGGTCGAGGGGAGCTGGAGCCAATCCCTGCTGACATAGGGCAAAAGGTGGGGTTCACCCTGGACAGGTCATCGCAGGGCCAACATACAGAAATGAACCACCATTGACTCTCTCATTCACACTTACAGTCAATTTAGAATGTCCAGTTGTCCTCTGCATGTTTTTGGACTGTGGGAGAAAACCAGAGCACCTTTAGAAAACCCACACAGAAAGTCCCACAGTTGGACTGGCTCACAAACCAAGACTTTCTTGCTGTGAGGCAACAGTAATAGCCATTCCTCCACCATGTGACCCCAGTTTTATTGCTCTTTTGCTTTTATTATTTTTTACATGTAATCAGTGTATCCCAAAAACGTATTTTTTTAGCTTCTCCCTTTAGGAGTCACCACAGCAGATCATCTGCAACACCTCTGCCTTTCGTCAGCATCTGTTCTCTTTGCGTGTCTCTGTAATGTCTTCTGTTCACTGTCTGTATTTATGTGTCTGAGACAGGTAGTGGGCAGCAGTCTGTAACAGGGGTCACAGCAGTGGAAGACAGCAACAGCTACTGGAGTATCCGTGGAACAACTGACACCTTCTGCCAACGTGGTACCCCAGTGAAGTGTGGTCAGACGATTCGCCTCACCCATGTCAACACAGGTCGAAACCTGCACAGCCACTATTTTGCCTCGCCACTGTCCTCTAACCAGGTGGGTTGTGTGAGCAGTATGTTCCTTACTCTGAGAGACTGAGGCATGGTTTGGTGTTTAATGATGAATAATTTATCCATGGAGCTCCCTGCAAAGATAGAGTGTAAATGTTAATATTTAAAGGTTTTGACCATTTCAGCATTTTTCAAGAAAGCTGTCTGATATATTACTAATATGTGGTCAGAGATGTATGAATAAGTTGCATTTGATATTTGAACTGTTCTGAGGTGTAAAAGCTGAGGAGATCAGCCTCAGCTCAGGAAAATCCTCTCCAGTCTGAAGAAAGTATAAACATAGAAAATATAGAATATAGAAATTACAAAATAGATAAAAAAAACAACCAATATTGCTGTGTGATTACAAAAGTGAACCTGCTTCAAATAGGTTCCCTTATTGTCTCCTTTATTCCTTCTGTTCTAATTTTTTGTTTCATTAGGAGGTGAGTGCTTTTGGTGAAGAAGGCGAAGGAGACCACCTGGACGAGTGGACAGTTCAGTGTGGTGGATCTTTGTGGAAGCGTGAGGAGGCGGTCCGCTTCCGCCACAAGGCCACTGAAGCACTACTGTCTGTGACAGGGGAGCAGTATGGACGGCCAATCCACGGTCAGAGGGAGGTCCATGCCATGTCGGGCCCCAGCCAGCACAGCCTGTGGAAGGCTATGGAGGGCATCTTCATGAAGCCCAGCGAGAACCTGGCAGGCAGCCAAGACTACAGCCACCCACACACAGAGTTCTGATCTTTTCTTTTCTTCTGCTGTCTCTTCTTATTCTCCTCACTGTCTACAAGGCTGAACAATAAGCAAAAACAAAAAAAAAAAAACCAACATTTTCAAAATCTTACTGCAATGTGGGCCATTATTTAATGGAATTCTTTTAAAATTAATATCTCTAAAAATATATAAAGATTTGTGCAAGGATCTGTACAAACAACATCTGGAGAATATGACATATAATTATCTTTTAAATGTTAATGGTAGATTGTTCCACTCCTGCAGTTTGGATATTGTACTCGGCCATTTTGTGATTTTGAATTACTGTTCAGGCCTTCTGGCTTCCTCTGTGTTCCTTTCTTCTCTCTGTTTGCATCTTTACCAGCAGTCTCCAGATGCATCTCTCTCTCCCCGACTTGTCTCATTTTTTCTTTTTCATTAACACTTTGACTGTCATCTCTTAAAGAGATTGTGCCAAAGTCCGTCACGGATCAGGGTAGAACAATTACGTCATCTAATTAGTCAATTGCAACCTCTCTGAGTCTCAGTATTTCACATAAATAGCCACAGTAGAGGAGGGACAAAATATTAAAATTATTATAATAAATTGTTGTTCTTACTCATGAGCTCTGATATTCAATACACAGGCACCAAATATTGATTTTGTTATATTTAAAAACATTCAGTGCTCTAAACAGATTTAAGGGGTTAACATGAACAGAAGTTGACCGCAACACAATGGCAACTCCTCCCAATCCTGTTATTGGATCATGTTGTATTCTGGGTATGATTGTCTTACAATATATAGATGATCATATAATCATAAATGATATCATTGTCAGTATTGACCATGTATTGTGATCACTCAAAATCACTCCATGTAGACTTTGTATGTGGAGATGAATCTGAAAAACAAAAATGCTTCAGAGGTCCAGCAGCTACACTACACTTCACCAGTATTATTTTGGTTAGCGCATAACTTTACCTTACAAAGGTCCAAAAAGAACAAAAGTATTGAAAGAAAAAAAGATTTTCCTCTTCACTGTTCTTAATGGTTAAATAATAAATAAATAAATAAATAAATAATCGTATCAGCATTGATACTACAGAGGTCAAGTTTTTCAAATCAGCACACTTAATAAGTTAAGTCATGTCTTTGGATTAAGAAAAACATTGTTACACTAGTGCCTTTATCTAGCCTTTTTTAAGTAGGTGTTTGCATTGGGGATCATTTTAAGCCTATGGCAACAAAATAATTGTATTGTGTTTGAATGGCATTTGAAAGTCATATTATACTCAAACAGTCATAAGCAGTGTTATTATGGTGAATACATTTTTCCCTTGAGTCAGATTCAGTTCAGTTAATTTTTTTCCTGCACTAACACTTTTGTCTGTGGTGGTATGTTTTTACAAATTTGATCACTGAACTGGATCCTGCTTGTTGTATTTGTGAATTTGTGTTAGCAAATTTCCTAGTGCTGGTTTGAGGTGTTTTTACATTTTTGGCTGTGGATGTCTATGTATGCATATGTGTTGGATCAAACCTGGTTTCAGAGGTTTATACGAACAACAAACCTACAAGGAATACCTCATATTAAAGAACAGTTTTATGCAAATAGATGGCTGCTTCCTCTTGATCACTTAAAATGAATCCCATTAATGGCTGTTTCTTTGAGAGCCAACTACAGTACCACTAAATCATGCAACATAATTATTTGAATTGCCTTATAAAACCCAAACCCCTAATTATTTAACTTGCATAGATGAAAACAGACTATTATGTTTGCCACAGACTCAAGCTAATCATTTGTTCCTGGATTATTACATTTTGCACAATGCTTGTTTGTCCGTTTAATGACTTGTTTTGGTTCATTATGTGGCCGTTAATGGGGTCTGGGTGCATCGGCTATGAGGCTATTCATGCTTGTGTTTGAACTATGCCACCTGTTGTTCATGACAGAGGGAGTGCTGATGCCAACACCGTTTTATTGGAAACCCCAGAGAACAAGTTCACCTCACCTAAGTCTCACTTCTTTTACATGTACAGTATATGTGCACTCTGGTACCAGTTTGGGAAAACTGCAGTGCAGGGAGCTCAGTGGAAACCATGCTGTGTTTTAATACTATTTTTAGGGTTGGTATTTAATAAGACACTGCAGCCATGATAACAAGTGACAAGCAGAGCAGCACGCTTAATTTATACAGAGTTTTACATTTATTAACAGCCAGTGAAAAAATAGTTGTGCTCACCAGCTCACTTTAAGCGGAAAGTTAAATAAAGTAGATGCAATATTTAAAATATCTTCCTTTTCCTTTTTTAATCTGAACAAATGAAATCTCAGTTATTTCAGAATCCCTTCATCACAAGTAAAAACAGATGACCTTTTCTATAAAAACAAGGTTTTATTGCATAAACATATATGGGTATATAGATATATATATTTTTAGATTAAACAGATTCTGCATTTTTAAATATCCATTCAGTTGGTAACTATTGCTGTTTTCTTTCACCATTTCTAAGCAGCATGCCAAGGTTGTATAACATATCTGTCTTTTGTTTTTATCTCTGTACAATCTACAAGGTAAAAACACATTTTGGTAAAAACAAATCTGAAAATCAACTTTCAAAACATGAAAATCATAAACTGATTCTTGATACAGATGTACAGCATAATAATGTAAACCTCAAAAAAATTTTTTTTCTTAAATAAGTTTCCTGTACAAGAATGTCTGAATGGCACAGATATTAGAGTGTGGTTGAGATAAAGTGATTTATGCTGGTTTCAAAGGGACCATGACACTAACAGACACTGGTGAAAACATGGTCCATTGGTTAAATGGTAATGTGCTGAGAATATCAATGACATAAATGGACTGACAAAAATAAGTGTAGCATACATTATACAGCAGATAATATAGGACAATGAGGCAGTGGCAACAAATATGACACAATCTATTTTATCTAATGTCAATTTTAACTGTCCACACTGAGACCCATAGACTAGACGATTTGAAAAAGAGATGACGATGTGATGATGTGACCTTGTATTTGCATATTTATGAAAATGTCCTCCCCTGCACTCTGATTTGATTAATAGCTGGTAAAAACTAGAAAAATGGCTATTACAGTAAAAAATGGTAAGTTGAATATGTGACAATAGTACATATAGTACATACCTACATATAAATCAAGGCCGTGTCACCACAAAGAAAGAGTAAATGGATTCTCTTGTTTTTCAAGGGAATCCAGGAACATGCATACTGATATACAGTATAATACATTTTCAATGTTATACTTGATCATACAAGCTTTTTTTTTTTTTTTTTTTTGAAAGGAAGCCCTCTGCCCCCATGCCTTCTTTATAGTTTGTCTAACCGAGTCAGCTTATAAGTTCACACGGTCTCACATTAGTTTGTCTTGTTTTCATTCGAGCCAGCAAAACACAAGAGACCACATAATTGCTCTGGGGAATTAATGGAAATGAAACACTCTCTGATCCAGTTATGTCCAAGGGGAGCACCGTGCAGTTTATAAATCCACAAGTTGGTGTTGAATCAATAGAAGGAAACACCAACTAATCTATTTTAATAAATAATTGTCACAATATTATTGAAAGTATTTTGAGGACATCTCATAATATCACAAAACAATCACATAAAAAGTGATGGAAATGATGCTCACTGTAGTCAAATGCGTCCACTGATGCTTCAAATGTGTTTACCAAATACTTAATTCTCAACAATAAGGTAAAAAAAATCATTTGTTTGAACAAGAGATTTAACAGAATAGAAACATATATAGTCACAATACAATTCCAACAACAGTAGATTACAGTGACATCTTTTTTATTGCCCAGCCCTGCACCCACAGGAGGAAAAAAAAACATTCATTCTCAAATTTAATCTGTGGTGTCATTTGGATGCTCAACCTTGGGCATCCCTGTTATAAAAGACGAGCATGATTGTAAACACCTACAAGGTCCTTTCCAAACTTTCTCATCAGAGTAGGCTTTATAAAATGTTAGTGCTATTACATCTAAACCATAAAACATAGCCGTGACCGCAGAAACGGTCACAGGCATCGTGGCTGTCACCTTCAGGCTATCATCCACTTCTAAACTGTACATACTGCAGCAGCACAAATAAGGATGTTGGGCCTTAGAAAAATAGTGAATGTTCACTTTCGCAGACCAAACTTCCCTTGTGACACATAAATCACACACCTCTTAGCATTTTGCCAACATGTTTGTTTCAGTATTTAGCTGCAGTTTTCATTTTAACCACTAGAATGCAACACCTGCCAGGCAAATGGCTGTAGCAACAGTATATTACAGCCTGGCTGCACTGTATAGCCCTGGTATGTCTCACTATAGTCTCCACCCGTCTTATAGAGAGTATGCATTACACAAACTAAATAGCAGTTAGAGAAATGTCTGCTGTGGCAGTATATCTACGTTCATGTCTTTCTGTGGCCTGTGAAAGTTTTACAGTTTTAAAATGAGATGCTGAGGCAAAACATTTTCTCCCCACACACAACTAAAATAATTAATCCCAATTTGGTTGCATTAATATCCAAAAACTGCATCTTCAGTTTCATTTGTTAGACTGTTCGTCTGATTGTTTTTTTGACACCTGTCAGCCTATATTTACAGGGTGGACATTATGTACTATTGTACTGTCGTAAACACACCCACACAGCTGATGTGACCAGTCAACCTAGAGATAGTGGGACAGTAGCCCCTCACTGAGTATTCTGTTGTGCTGCTCATAGATACACATAAATATTTAATGTGCTCCAAGATTGGACATAAATGTTACATAGACAGTGTGATGTTTACACAAGACTATATGAGGTGCGAGGGATTTACAATTCATTTAGATACTGTGTCTGACATTCAGTGCTCACATTCACTCTGTTCACATTCAGTGCAACTTCATAAGGGGTAAATATGCAGTGGTCAATAATAACTATTGTATTTTTTGTAATTAGTAATTGCTCAAAGCACCTGATAAGCATTCTCAGTAATTAGACAATCAAGTTTAAAGTCTTGATCTTGAAAATAGCTAAATAATACCATCTAGAATCCCATATGATTGATATAAAACACAATTCATTTCCACCTCAAGTAAGTCTAGTTAACTTTGCATGGTGACATCCCCAGAGCTCTGTTCAAGTAACTCACGTTATACGTTTTTAATCAAGGTACTTTCAAATTAAAATCCAAAGGGAAAAAAGTCAACTGATTGTTCAGAGAAGTGCTTAGGTTGTGGCTGATCCAGCTTTGGCTGCAAAGACAAGATGCAAGGTCGTGGCTGTCCTGTCCACTCCTCATGCTCACAGTGCAATTGGTTATTCCATGCCGTTCCGCAGCATCTGATTGGCTGCGATAAGCATGACACTGATGATGAAAGCCATTGCGAAGGCGCAGATCAGGCTTTTCCTGACGCAAGTCTGCCGATTCTTCTTCTTAGGATGGACTGGGAGAAGTGAGGGTAGAGAAAAACAGTATAATTTTTTGGACATAATAGTTTTTAAATGCAAGTGATGATCAGTTCACTGACTGATAAGTTTTTTGACACTATTAAATAAAATCCATTTAAAGGAATAAAAACTCTCCGATCACTTTATTCAGTACACCTGTTCAAATGCTCATTAATGCATCTATCTATCTATCTATCTATCTATCTATCTATCTATCTATCTATCTATCTATCTATCTATCTATCTATCTATCTATCTATCTATCTATCCAATGACATGACAACAATTCAATTTAGGCATGTAAACATGGTCAAATGGATAAGAAAGGTGATTTAATTTACAGTGCCAGATGCTCCATTTCAGAAACCACTGATCTGCATGAATTTTCACAAAAGACAATTTCTAGAGTTTGGAGAGAATTGTCCAAAAAGAAGCGAGCGGCCAGACTGTTTTGAAATAATAGAAAGGCAAAAGTTTCTCTGAATGCACAGCAACAGAAGATGCACCAGATGCCAAGTGCAGATCCTTTAAATGCCTGACATCAGTGATAACATCTGATTTGCTTGCTGATCAGTGTTATCAGCCATAAAGCAGTTTCTTGCTGGGTTTTACTTTCCATACAAATCTTTTACTGCAGCAGGTGACATAACAAATTCACACCTTACAAAGACTGTATCAACAAAGCTAAATAAGACAAACAGCAATTACAGTGGTGCCACTATTTTGCACAATAAGCTGCCTGACTCAGAACCCTCTGTTATCTGAAATGTGATAGGTGGTAAAAGCTCTGGAAAAAGCTAGGATATGGAAATTTAAGATTAAATTGGAAAATGCACGTAATGAACTTATCCATTGTGAAGAATTATTGATAAATGTAGACATTTAACCCCAGTGACATTCATGATGTGTATCCACTGTAAAAAGGATGAATAAGAGAGGCACAAAGTGGCTCCAACACTGGTTTACTGCTGTAAAACCAAGAGAAGTGAGGTGGAACTATTGTACCTATTTGTTTGGATCCTTCCCCCTAAAGAGATTATCTCTGCAGATAGAAAAAATAAGAGAAGTGTGTCCTCTAACAAGCCTTGCAGCAAAAACAACAACCAACCTATTTATCCCTGTGGTTCCTTTGTCTCAGTTTGTTACAATCACACAAGGCATCAATAGGTTAGGTCAGAGCTTTAAGTCTTGAAGAGGAACTTTGAACACTGCTGATGTCTCATTGCAGAGGAAAAAGATCAAGCAGGCAGCAAAAGCGGGAAGTGGAGGGAGGGAAAGTGGATAAGTGTGTAGATTATGAGAGAGGCTCAAAACCTCATCTTTTCATTCAAACAACTTGTTCACTTTCTTCATATTTCTATTGTTCTTTTTCTTCTCACTCCTTCTTCAGCATGCTGTTCCCTCAACACCAGAGACTTGGCGAAAAACAGTGCCACGCCAGCAATTCCCTCATGACTTCTTTAGCTTCTTATCGCCGCCTTCACTGATCCTACATTTCTCAATTTCCTCTCATCTGTTTCTTTTTAGTGCTTACTGACACTGCAGGCCAGCATCAATGGATTCATTAAGACATTTCCAGCTTTCCAGCACATTTGAGCTGTCTTTGCTTTGGTCCTACTCTGACTTTGTGAAGGTTTCACAGCAAAAAGGCAATTTATAACTCTTTACGAGAAGTAACACACACTCACTTGGATATTCAACCCATCAATCCCCCTGTTCCTGTTTGACACTTAAAGAAATTAATCCATGAATTTGACATAAATAATTCTTATCATTTAAGCATTAAATCTGTTTTCCTAAATATGACCTGTCTCTCAAGATCAACACGGCAGATTTTAGCTCAGTGGTGGATGTTAAAATGAAGGAACAGTTGAATAATTAATGATTTCACCTCGAGTGAGTTATTTTTAACGAGTACACTTAAAAGTGTAAACTATTCTTACCCTCAGTGATGGACAGCTTTTCCCACTTATTGTAAATTAACAAAGAATTCAGAATGGATCTAATTCTCATTGCTGTATTGCTGACCCCAGCAATAGATTTTGTCTGTTCATCTTATACATTTTATAGGTTTGTATATGACAACAACATGACAGCTCTCCTTAAATGAAGCCAACATATCCCAATCGCCCCCTGGTGGTTTGCTGTAGTATAGGCCAAAAGCCCCACCTCCTCCAATTTTAGTAAATTAGACCACAATAAAAAATTGAGTCAGTGAGTGAGAGTGAAATTCCAAGATCATGTCAAGTGAATTTTCCTGTTGATGGTTTATAAGTTCTAGGTAATTATTTTCACACCAATTTCGGGTTGTAAGTTTGATGCAATAAAAATGTCACTAGTGCACAAACTCTGGCTCCAAATTACTGTATGTCAAATGTGTTGACAATACCCACCACTTCTGAGATATTTTGGCTTAATTTTTATAACATGGGAAGAAGTGGAGGTGCATTGTTCCTCTTCTAACAGTCTGGTAAAGGCTACTTTAACCTTAAAGGAGCGGTGTGTTCCGTTGCTGAAGCAAGGTTATTTGCTTCCTTGCAGACAGTTATATAACTTAATACAACTCCCAATAACTGTTCCCCCGACAAAACCAGTGCCATTTGTCTTTCACTATTTTTTATAGTGTAGCTAGTAAAGGGAACGATTCAATCCTTTAAGAGCTGACAGACTGGTTGGTTGGCTGGTTGGTGGGTAAATGGATGGATAGATGGACATGTCTGCATTCCAGTCCAGTGCATAACATTTAGTTTATTTGTTCATGAGCATAAATTGAATTTAATACTAATGTTTAAACTTTAGACAAGGGTCTTGCTTTATGGAGGCCTCCATCTTGTGTGCATTTTGGAATTTAAAGCGGATGCTTACAATGCAAATGAGGAAAAAAATCATTAATCATCATTTGCAGCCTCACCATTAAATGTCAGAGTTTTTTTTACACTGGACCTTTAAGACTACAAAACAAATTAACTTATGGGTACAAATTAAGTGACTTAAACCTTAACCTGAACTGCATTGATTAACTGATCTCACAGACAGCAGAAAAAGCTAACGGCATGTGAATTTGTTCAACAGTTTAGGCATTGAATTTGAGGTCCAAATATGCTAAGCTAAGGTAACTGCCTCTTGGCAGAGGCTCAGTATTTTGCACATGCATATGAAAGTAGTATTGATCAATCTAAGCACAAAGGCAAATAAAAGTACTAATGTCAAAATATTTTGGCCATGGCAACATTTACCTGGCTCACTGTCAAATTTCTGCATTACGAAATTAGATTTTGTATTGTTGTTTCGTATGTACAGTCATTTATAATGGCTCTAAGTTTGTATAAAAACAGCGTCCTCACCTCCCTCATACTCAGGACAGTTCCCTGAGTTTTCGTTGAGGCTCTCCTCCTCGGTGATGATGATGTTCTCTATGTCCTTCATCGTCAGGTGGTCCCGGAAGGCGTGGAACAGCACCTGCTTCAGCTCATCCAGAGACAGCTGCTGCATGTCAAACTGCAGGGGCACACGAAGCGATCGATGCAGAGAAAGCCATACACATAGTGCTTTGAAGGCAAATAGAATATAAAAGATATGAATGAGGTGTGAAATGTACAAGTAGTAGAAAAAGATGTGAACCAAAAAAGCACACCGTAAAGAATGGAGTATATATGAAGCAGGAAAGGCAGCAGTTAAAATGTAATGGCATCATGTTTTGATGCCTGTAATTGCTGCTGCTATTTCTGGGCACCTGAATCTGTGAGCAAACCTGTGTCTATGCGTGTGGAATGATGAGGTTGGATATAAGCACAATTGTTCAGCGGTTGTGTTCTCTAATATTTATTGTTTAAAATTGATTTATGAGCCTCTGGACAATCGCCAACTCAATGTCTGAATCTCAGCCTGTTTCCTGCTCCCTGTCTGCCCTTCCCAAACATCACATCTTTTCTGTCTGTCCAGAAGATCCCCGTGCAATTTACAGACATACATGCCTTTAGAGAAATCCATAGAAACTAAAGGAGGTCATAAATATAACTGACATATAATCAGTAGCTTGTATATGGACAGTAACAGACAAACATACTGAGGCAGACGAGGGAAAGAGTGGTTGATTGAGAGTCAAAAAGAGCGGCTGCAAGATGAGAAAACTATGGTGAGGACAGAGAAAACTAAGAGAACACAGATGGAGAAGACAGAACTGGCAGACAATGGTGGTGGGACATTAAAGAGTTGTGATGGTGAAGAAATGAGGCTAATTTCAGCGAAGGGACAGCAATCCTAGTTGTGGTTGATTGCTTAATTTAAGTAGCATTTTGATGCAGTAGAATAAAACAACGGGTGCTAAAAACAGATTGCTACAGCTTAAATTGTGCGATCGTTAGAAGTAGGGAACTAGTTATTGACTACTAACTTAAAGCTACAGTGTGTAACTATTGTGTTTTGTTTGTTGGCTTTTTTTTCTTTTGTTGATGTTTTAGTTGTCCCTTCATAAACAGAAGCAATATTATCAGACCTGAGTAAAGGCAAAAAGATAACATAGGGCACTACCAAAGAAGCATTTATCCTGTCACAGTGCTGAGCCACTACGGTTTTTTTTCTTTTGAACAATAGAAATTACTTCAGAACCTTTTTGTGGGCACTTCCTTGTGTTTTTAGTCATATTCTAATGTGTCTTGTTTTACCAGCACAGTGTTGTTGTTTCATTTGACTTTGTTGCCATTAAACAAATTACACCCTGTGTGCAGCAAGAGAAAGCCTTATGACTCGATCAGAAGCACAACCCACTTGATTTTTATACAGAAATGTAACATGAATGTCATTTATTAAACTGATAAGCTGGAGGTAGGTGGATTTTTTTCACTTTTGGACATGATTATGATTTTCTCCATTCTGTTTGCTAGTTGTAACCAACTCAAAAGTTATTTCCCATAATGTCATTCCAATCTATGGTACATTTGTTGAATTGTAAGATCACCTTATTTCCATTTAAATTCTTAATATGCATGTTTAACAAATAGTTTTTTTTTAGCATAAGGAATTGGAAAAAAAATCTAACTTGATAATGTGATTAAACTGAGGTAGTGTTTTGACACAAACAAAAAATAAAAAAAGGTTGAAATTAAATTTATACCGTAATATACAGTAATTTGATTTATTAATGCTCATCTTCATGTACGATTTCTACAAAGTGAGACAAACCATGCACATGATAACATTACACATTTGCACGCACAAACAATTTAATGTAAACACATCACCTGTAATATAATAGACCTATGTACAGTATGTTTCATGTGTGTCTGCATGCACTGATGTCAGTCAATTGTGATTCTCTTCTAACCATTCATGCTGCTTCTCCTGGTTATTGATACTGTAATTATGCACACATGCAAGTGGTTGTACACACACACACACATGCAGGTTTCCATGAGGACACTCCATTGACTTACATTCATTTCCTGGAGACTTATTCGACCCTTAACCATAATTACTAGTGCTCTAATCCTAATCCTGGCCCTAACCTTGAGGAATACCAGGTACACACACTCTTTGCCTTTTTTTTCTGTGCCTATTGTAATTCTCACTCACACAGCAGACCTACCCACAATGATAAAATAGAAAAACCCTAAAGAACAAGGAACAAATATAATGTAAATTCTTTGACATTTCATAATTTCTTTAAAACAGTGTTACTGAACTTCCATTTCATTATAATGCTTTATTTTACAATGGCTAATATGACTTATAAAGCTTTTTTGAATAGTAAAAAAACAATATGAAACAATGAAGAAGATTTGAACATTGTGGCAACATTATCCACGCTAATAGCAATCTGTTGTTACTCCGTGTTTATAATGTATGCCTTTAATTAAAGTGTATTAACAATTTTTCCAGCTGTTCAAGGTTTTATTCACAAAAAGTACACCTACAAAAAGACATAGTACTTTAATGCAGGGGGTCTCAAACCATTTTTTCTTCTGAGAGCTACCCTGACAAATTAAAAAGAGCAGGGAGCTACTCATGCTTTTTAACATATTCTCATAGCTTATTTCAACCCAAACAAACTCAATGAGCTTGTTTTCCCTGAACATTTATAAAATGTTTGTGTCCACAACTCACACTATGCAAAAACAGTATTTGATTCACCTCCATGTGCATTTTGTATTTCTGTATGCGTTTCTTTCTAGTATGTCTTACACACTAATAAATTAAAACAAAGCATGCACAAATACAACATTATTGCTTATTCATGTTTCCTTTTGTTATTATCTTCGCACACGTCACTGTATCACTTCACAAGTGTATTCACATGAACAGCTGTATGTATGATGTATACTGAGTATTTTCATTTAGTGCGATGACTGGCACTGCATTGAGTCAACCAGACTGGAGTGTGTGTCCACTTAAGGACATCCACACAAATACAAACAGAGGTAATGGGAAGATAATGACGCGAGAGCTTGTCTTCTATTAAATTAACTTAAATGTGTGTGTGTGTGTGTGTGTGTGAAGGTCCATGTGCATGTGAGTGAGCATGCAACAGGAAAAAAAACACCACAGGATTGTGAGCAACCACCAGTGACATACTGAAAGAGCCCGGACACATCAATCAGACAAACAGGTGTCTCTGCAGGTCCCTCCTGTCTAATCTGGCCTGCTCTCATATAGCTCAGGCTTGTTTCCTCAGTCGACCACCTGCTGTGTCTCCTGACACTTTTCTAACAGGTCAGCCCAAGTGACAACCTAAAAGTGCTGTTTCCAATACTGCACTTTTACTCTTTTCCTCCCATTTCTCTGTCACACTGTCAGAATGTGACAACATGGCACACTCGAGATCAAGTTAAGCTTCTGTCTCTCTGTTGGGAAACCATCCTTGTGTAAGAGTACTAAAAAAATATGCATACACATGCATAGGAATGCAACTTAACTCTTAACCATGGTTAAAAACATTACGTTTATATAGCTAAAAAGGCCTGGTAACATGAGTGTTTGAGTGTTTCTGATCACACTCTGTCTCTCACAGAGAATGTAGCACAGCATTTTTCTATAACCAACAGTAGCACAGTAAAGAGAATTCTACAAATGAAAAGTTACTGCAGGCGGAACTGGCATACTGCAGGGAGAACATACTGTAAGTCTTGTGTATCTGCTTAAAGTGCAGTATGGCAACAAGATCAGTTACACAGAACTATGGACCACAGTCTGGCACAGAAGATGGCAGCCATGGCATTACATTAATTATTTTTGCCACTCCATATTAAGTATTAAATATTAGCTAAATGAGTGACCGATTACTGAAGCTCTGTTTCCACCAAAAATCATCTGAAATCATTAGTATTTTCCCATTTGTGCTCAGGGGCCCACTTTGTCATTATCTGTCCCGGCTGTACCAAAAGGGCACTTGTTTGAAACTGCAGGTGAAAAAGTGTTATTTTTAAACAAACATTGCAGCTGCTACAGCCAAGCACAAATGAATAATAGATTATTTCGATCCACAGAAACTGAATCAGTCACAGGAATTAGATGACAACTCCAGTGACCAAAAATACATTTGGTAAATGTAAAGAAAAGTATTGTAGATGAATCTGACAGTGCACAGGGGACTTCCACGGTCAGTTTTGACACTCCAGTGTTAAAATAATAGCACTCTTGGTGCCGTACAACGGATGAAACCATCCACCAAATGGCAGTCATTATGTAACAGACACAGAGACACGGTGCTTTTTTCTACATTTAGCATTACTGGTCATGAGTGTGAATACTGCAGACTGTCTCAACAGATGTAGATGGCAGTGATAAGTCTGTCACAGGCCAACCACTCCATTCTGCTTCCATTGCCTGTCATCTTCAGTCACTGTTTCCTCTGACAACAATACTGACAGGTGGTCAAGCTAAGAAAAAAAAATGGTATCTTTAAGAAATAACTAATAGAAAAAACTTGTGAATTAGACTTAATTACATTTTAATCTTTATTTATGTATTGACATTCTATTATAATTTCACAAGAGAGACATTAGGTAACAATAGGAGGAATACTAAATGATCTTTCTGCCAATGCCAAGGTACATGCTCTATCCACTCAGTAATTGTGCCATCCAACAAGTTGTTATTTTGATAACCTTTTTTTACATGTTAGTTATTGTATGTATTATACAACTGAGATAAACAGCTGGATGACTGGATGAGGGCTAACCAGGTCTATGAACATGCTTAACCACCATGGGCAGTTTCTCAAGAATATATAAATGGACAATGTGTAAAAACAAAGTTTGGGAATCTACACTGTACTGTACAGGGAAATTTGCAATCCACAAAGTCACATTATATTGTAGGCATTGCTCTTTTCACTGTCTTTATCTATCTGCAGGTGTGGCTGTGTATTACTATGTGTATATTACTGTGTGTGTTTTATGTGTTAATTATGTTATCATGCCAACAGGGACAACAGATGGAAATTGGTCTGTGTGGCTAAATAAATAAATAAGCATAAGAACAGCTTCAGACTCTATGGGCATATCAGTGATACCGTTCAATACTTATAGTGTAAGTATTTGACAATGGAATGATGGTTTGTAAAATGGTTACTTGTAATGTTACAGAGATGCATCACAAGGTCATTTAGTGCATCGGTACAAACACAACAACAATTTGTTGTATGTGGAGGGACTTAGACAATAAATGTATGAACGCTCCAGTGGCCTTCAGTGGACACGTTTATACAACCAAGTGTCTTGTTTTCATGTTTATGCGTCAAAGTGTCAAGATTCTGCACCTTTTTTTTGCCTTTGTTCAGATCTTGCAGACACATTCCTACAGACACGAATATGAGCTGGAAATTTCCATATTAACCTCCACCAAGGAGGACATGTTTTTCCAGTGTTGGTTTGTCGGTCCGTCTGTCTCTTTGTCTGTCTGTCTGTTAGCAGAATAACTCAATAAGTTATGGACAGATTTTGATGAAATTTGCAGGAAAGGTGTGTAATGGGACCAGGAACAGATGATTTTGGTGTTGATCCGAAGCATCATCTGGAATGTTTTGATCATTAAACAGACACGCAGTATTACATTTATGTGCATGTCCTGCCACTGTGCGGCAATTTAATGGTACTGCAGTTTATTACCTCTGCCAAGGAGGACTCTTTATCGTTGCTTGGCAGGGGTCTCTCTAAGTGCTTCTAGTTAGGCACTCACTCACACAATTTCTACCGCTTTATACACTGAGGGTCGCGGGGGGTGCTGGTGCCTAACTCCAGCTGACCTAGGGCGAGAGGCTGGGTACATCCTGGACAGGTCGCCAGTCCATCACAGGGCCACATAGAAACAGACAACCATTCACTCTGACATTCACACCTACGGGCAATTTAGTGTCCAATTAACCTAATCCCCAAATCTGCATGTTTTTGGACTGTGGGAGGAAGCTGGAGTACCCGGTGAGAACCCACGCACCATGGGGAGAACATGCAAACTCCTTGCAGAAGGCTCTAGTTAGGCAGTAGATTTTAATTTATAAAAGAAGACTTCTTTTGTCAAACTTAATTGACTGAGTGTTAGCAGAAATGCTGTGACTTAAGTAAGGAGCTGTTCAAAGCTAGATATCTGATATCCCCCTAGGCTTTACTGACTGTGGTAAAGTGGAAAATAAACAAGGAAACAGAAATGTTTCTCAGATATTTCACTTTTCACTGAATCAGACAATGTATTCAACACACACACGCATAAATACATGTGTGAATATACACATAGGGAAATGTTAGTTCACAAAAACAATGCCAAGACAAGCTTCCTCAGTGAAGTCAATCATCATACATCTCACAGTGTGAGGATATTACCTTAACTGAGTAATTAATTAAGGCACAACCCAATGTATCTCCTTCTCTTCCATCATTCTACACTTTTCCCTCTCTCCCTGCCTCCTTCTGTAAAGTACACACACAAGCAAAACACTGTTCTTACAGTCCTCACACACAAACACACGTCCTCTCCCTTTCCTTGTTTTTCTTTCTCTCCTGCCTCTCTCCTTTTCTCTTTCTCATTTTTTCCGTGCCCCCCCCAACCTTTCTCCTGTTTTATCTTGGTCTGTCTTTCTTTGTGTGAGGTGGACACTTTAAATCACCCAAGAGATGCACACTGTCTGTGACCTTCATGAATCAGTCTCTTGTACCGCTTCTTTCTTTTTCTCTAACTCTTCTCCTTTATGTTTTTCATTTATATTCCTGTATCTCTATGTGGGGCACCCATCTCCCCAACTCCACTCATTCACTTCCCCCCATACTGTCCGCCTTTATTCTTTTTTCTATTCTCTCATCTCTTTCAGTCTTGCCACCTGGCACACTGGTCCATCTTTCCATCTTTGTCTAGCTCTCTGTCATAGATGCAATGTGCCCCCCCAAAAAAGTACATTATATGTGTGAAAAGTATTAACGGTAAATGTGGCTCAGCATTATTTTTTATTACTTGACATATACTCACATGCATGCACAAAGGTTTGCACAGCTATTCTACTGGGGACTTCCATTCATTTGGATGGCCTAATCAAAGGGTTATCCCTAACATTAATCAAAACCAGTTAGTTCAACCCTAATATAAACCTCACCAAAATTCAACCCCTAGCCCGAAACTTAAACAGATCCTCCAAAAGTAGGTTCTGCCTCATTAGGACCAACTTTTGATGGGGGCTACTAGTACTGACAAGGTCAGTGCTTATGCCAGAAAAGGTCCTAAAGAGTTAACAAATAAAATACACACCTCTTCATTTCAGTGAGTCACCCTCTAAATCCTCCTTGCATTTGACTCAAAGAAAGCAGAGAACCGCTTCCCTGAGAATTGTCACCCTGCTCAACCAGCTGTTTTCATATGCAGTTCACCCAACTCGCATTAACACACACATGCTCAAATCTCTGCACTTTTCCTGAGAGGAACAAAACACACTGAAAGCAGAAAATTTTCTATCTGCAACAATTTAAAAAAACAGAGAACGCACATTTAAAGGTATGCAGACGAGCTGCAGCTGTAATCACCACTGAGCCCTGTTTGGACACATGGAAGCTCAGACTTTCCCCACAAAATGGTGCATTCCTGCAAATCGTTATTATGGTGATACCTTGTGCAACACTGTGAGAAATAAACACACAAGCCCCCAAAACATACACACATAAAGAGACAAAGCAACAGACTTAAATCTCAGCAGGTCTCTATTCCTTCAAGACCCCAAGCTGAAAGAAAAAAGGCTCGGTTTTTAACAGAGAGCAGAAGAAGAAGGGGGCTGAAAGTGTGTGTGTGTGTTTGTACTAAAGTAAGTGCGTGCCAGTGCTGAGTCCCTGCAGACAATTGGGCTGAGTCAGAAGTGAGGAAGAGTAAGTAAGATGAGTGGGAAAGGAAAAGAAGTGATAAATGATGATGAGTGTGATTGATCTTTGCCAGCTGGAAGGACACAGCATTGTTTTCTTACCTGCCAGAAGATGTTGTCAATGGTGTTGCCCAGAAATCCTTCTCTGTTGTCGGACGAGAGCAGCTTTGGCCCGAGTATTGTCATGAACTCCTCAAAATCCACCTGGCCGTCCCCTACAGGCACACACACACACACACAGAGAGAGACAAAAGAAGGTCATAGAAGACAGTCAGAGAGGAAAGGAAGGTTTACAGATTGAAGCTCATGCATTTTTGTCTGCAGATGCAAACAAAGTCTCACTGAGACAAATCAACAGATGGATTTGCCCTCATCCATGATAGCCATCATGACATCATGACCACTGAGTCACCTTTCAAGACAGGTGTGTGAGCGGCTTTTATGTGATGATTGTTGTGATGACAGTTTAGGACATTTGGAACATTTCAGTTCAAAGGATACAACTTGTTAGAGTTTGTACGATGTACTCTACTACTGCATGCTGTTAAAGATTACAATCAACAACTAGGTGTCCCATGGAATTAATACTAAGTGAACATCTATACAACAGGATGTCTTAAAAACAGATTTACAGCATAGATTTAATCTGTATGGTCAGTATTGAAATTACCAATAATATATCTAATGTCCGTTTAATTCTTTGCTAGAGTAATGAGCACATTAAAAGGCATTATTATGAGTCTCAGTACTGTTCTGTTCGCATCAGTGCTAAGATAACATTTTGTTTTATAGATGTGCAGAAGACAGTTGTGTCTGCCCCCTTTTCATCCACTTTTAATCCATCTTAAAGCTGGTCAGACCAATCTAAATGTACTGATTGGAAACAGGATGTGTGTAATATAATGAATGACAGGGATGCATTTAATGGGAGCACTTGCAAAAAACTTTCCCTGGCAACCAAGATGGCTGCCACTGATGCAGTGAGCTTTGTTCAATAAACTATTAAGACAGAATGAGAAATTAATTCCTCTATGAAAACAAACAAACAAATGCTGTACACATAAAGGTCTAGTGCGTAACTTTTGGGAATTTGTGTTGTTGAAGTAATTATTCAGCAGCAGTGTGTGTGTGTGTGTTAAACCCACTCTGCTTGCAGACAGACATGATTTTTTTCCACTCCTCATAATTTATTCGTTTCTTTGCATTGTGCTTGATGTGCATGAGAGGCTGCGTCACATCAGAATCATTCGCTCGTTCGTTCCGTCTGGTGTGCAAAGACCTTTAGAACGATAGGTGCTTTCAAGTCAGTGTCTCCAAAAGTCTCAAATAACATAAGAAAAAGCAGCTAGATTTGTTGCCAGTTACTTTTTTGAAAAAGAGTTGCTTGAAATTGTGAATACTTCCTAAATATAGCGACCAAATCACTGCGTTCGCAACACGGAAACAGTTGCAAGATGTGTTCCCCACAGTCCTGCCCCTCCAAAGTCCTGGTAATCTGAAAAGTCCCTAGTCGCAAGCAGGTACTAAATTTACCAAGGTAAAGCGTTTACCAGGGTAATATTTACCTGGGTAATTTCGGTGGAAATGCTCCAAGGTTTTTTAATTACCCTGGAAAATGAGAAAAGTTCCTATGGTGGAAAAGGGCCTTATGTAACTATTATACCTAACCCTAATCACCAGCAAAGCAGGGGTGGGCAGGGACAAAAAGCTTTCACCCAGTCAAACTGCTGAATGACCACATTTTTGGAGCAGCAGAACGAATTTCTGAAACTCTTCATGGGAACTTCTTTGTGTTTTCAGTCTTACGACAACCTTTTTGCAGCAGTTATGTTTTACAAGCACAATGTTTCTTTTGTGTCCATCTTTCCAAACAAATTGCATAAAAAAAAAACTGGCAACATGAGATCAACACACTGCTATGATGACACACTTTTCTTGTATTTAAAGAGTACACGTGTGGAACACTAGACTGACAGGACCCTTGTTTAAGTATTAACGGTACCGTGGGCAGTAGTAGAAGTTGAAGTCACTTTTTACAATATTATTTGAGTAAAAGTCTTAAAGTATATGACATTGACTGTACTCAGGTAAAGCAATTTTCTGATATAAAACATATTTACGTTTAAGAAGTAAAACTAAATGTATTAAAGAAGTGAGGAGTTGCAAACTAGCTATGGTAGCTCAGTAGTAGAGCAAATCATCATCAACTGGAAGGTTGTGGGTGTGATTCCTGGCTGCTACCCACCAATGTATCCTTGGACAAGACACTTAACCTGACAGCTGGCAGCATTTAAATGGGTATGAAAGATGAGTATTTAAAAATCATTGCTTCTCTGCTCTGCATCCTGATTGAAGTTTCAGCATTTTTGCCTATAACATGAAGGAAGATAAGAAGAAAATGCCACAGATCTGCGGGTGAACGTAGAATTGAATAACGTGGCATGCTTAAACCAATATTTCTAGTGACCGCCTTCAGAGCTTTATTAACAATGACACTGATGTGATAAAAAAAAACGATACTGTCTCCCCTAAGAGCAAATGGCAGTGTTGCTCTGAGTAGGACAGACTGCTCATGAAGGCAGAAGAAAAATGCTTTTATCTTTGGCAGATAAAACCCAGCTGAAAGATCGACTGGTTCAGTGGTGATCTAGAGACTGATTATGAGAGAGTCCTCAGGGAATATACAAGCAGGGTTAGAGATGAAGGAGCAGGAGCAGGCAGAGTCTCTTATTGTCAAAGCTTGTTTTTGACAATTGGCCGATGCTCTTAAATCATTTTACAAACATGCACAGAAACGTAAACACATCTTCAATGTACAGGATTACTAACAGCCACACACAGCCTCATATGGAAAGGTTGTTTTTTTTCAGATGTGTTCTCAGTGCATGCACCCAAGTGTGTGTCCTTATGTAGTGCCTCACCATCCATGTCCAGTCTCTGCATGATAATGGCCAGCTCCACTTCACTGGGCATGTAACCTAGGGAGCGCATGGCCATGCCCAGCTCCTGTTTGGAGATGAAACCATTCCCATCACGATCCAAAACACGAAAAGCCTCACGGATCTCTGCATGACAAACACACATAATATAAATCTACATGTTTTCATTTAATCCTGTTCATTCTTTTCTTTGAGGCAATAAGACATATCTTTCCTCTACTCAAAAGTCAGATGCCAGGACCAGCTCATTAAATTAGAGAAGTTATTCAGAGATTTATTTTAATACTCACTGTAAGTGCATTAAATCTGCTTTGTAATTTTGATTACTTATTTTCTTAAAAACAGTATTCTAATCCTTGGGTTTTTATGTGATGTCTGCTATAATTTAATTGTAAATAATGCTAATTACAGTAATGGCATTAATGAAAAGTAAACACCAGCAGCATTAGTTGTTTCTTACAATTAAAATTACATGTTTTCAGATTTTTCTTTTTTCGGTCATGTGAATACTGGTTGTATTCCCAGGATTACTGCTCCCCAGGAGCAAAGGCAGGAGATGTAATAATAGTGTCAGAAAACCTCTTTTGGGGGAAGATGAGGTGGGTGATTTTATGATATGTTTTTCACTCCCTCGTGCTTATGTTTAGCATGCTTTCCTTCAATCATCACCACAATCAGTATCTGTCCCTGAAGTAATAACACTCAATATTTTAAATATCAACAGTCAATTGCAACAACAATTGCAAATAACAGTTGATATTGCAACATGACCGGACCAGACTCTTACAATAACAATCTAAGCCATTTAATGGTGAAGTTAAGCACTCGGACATAACATTTGCAAGATTGCAGCATAGAGACTACACTGCAGCCAGTGCCACCTGTTGCAGATGCCATCCAACACAATCTACTGGACCAATTATGAAACTTTAGTAGGTTCCATTCACATACTGTATATACCCACATTTATAAAGATAGGGCCCAGGTCAAAAAAAAACAAAAAAACAAAACAGGTCAGGCAGTTAAGAGTTTGACATCTTGATTTTCCAGCCCACAGCTTCACTACTTTTGCTCACACGTAGTATTTTTTCAGATGCAAAACTGACAAAGCTCTGAAAACCCTCAGGCTTCTTGCTTCAAGCAGAAAACAAAATATCAATTTTGTGGAAAAGAATTGTGCAGCATTTAGCAGCTAAATGGACACATATTCCTCAGTGGTAGAGGAATATGTGAGGAGGAATAAGGAGGTGTAAAAAAAGTTGCTAGAAAGCAAACATCAGTGCAGTGTTGATCCACATCTGTTGAATGTGTAAATTCTTTGACACATATTTCTTGTGACAACAGGTTGTTTCTCAACAACCAAAAATTATTTAAGTGGTCAAATTCATTACATTTTGTAGGGTTTATTGGCAGAAGGTGAATATACTATCCATAAATATGCTTGTGTAAGTGTATAACTGTTTGAAATAAAACAAAAATCATTAGATTTTCCTATAAGCAACATGGCCATTGAGGGGTCCACATCCAGTGTACTACTAGTGCCAGTCCCAAGCCTTAATAGACTGGGAGGGCAACCGGCATAAAACCTCTGCCAAATTAAATTTGGGGATCACTGAATTTGGTGTAACAGGAGAGGACACAAGGGTGGAGGCAAGATGGGGGCAGATGACCTGCTGTGGCAACTCCTAAAGGGAGAAGATTAGGTTTTTATATAAGCCTTTCAAAATGTATTTAATGCACGATCCTTGCTTCACAGAGGGCACAATTTTGTGGCATTATGTTTCTAGAGCAGCCTGAATGGACGAACTAGCCAAAGCATGCATTTTGCTTTTTAAGGTGGAAGTGTGAGTGAAGGAGTCCATCATTTGTTATAATCTGCAGTCTCACCATTAGATGTCATTAATTTGTACATAATGTCACACTTAGCAACCCTATGTGAAAAGCATGACGAATAGTGTAAATATTATTTTCATTGTTTTGTATGTGGAATAAACTCAGGGCATGCGTTACTTTTTTCATGAAAACTCCATCCCAATGGCAGAGAAAAGCATAGTCATACACTTTACAAACAGTTTAAACTTCATAATTTAAAACAAAATAGTACCTATTTCAGCTTTAATGCAGACTAACCCAGGTTCTTTGCCATATACACACAGATCTGAATTATGGGATTCATTTGGAGCTGAGGATGTTTTGACAACAGGGACACTAGGTCAAATACTAAGATATTGGAGGGCTATAACAAACAACCAACCTGCTGTTTAGGTTTCAGAGCTTGTTGATTTTAACAAGCTGTAACCACAAAGGACTATTTCTGTCTCACATCTTTGTCCTCAGACCTCGTAAAATGTAATCTTAAAATGTAAACAGTGACCGTTTGGATGGTGTTGGGGAGATGGACTAATCCATGAGATGAGATTAATGATTAACCTATTTTAGCGGCTCTGTTGATGCTGCTGCAAGGTGCTTCCCTGGTGCAAATAACAAACTTCTCCATTAAATGGAAGTGCTACAACCTTCCTGTCAGGCAAATCAAGGTGAGGATGAAGTGGTGAGGTGAGGATGAAGTGCAGTGCACCTCTCCTCTCTCTCTCTCTCTCTCTCTCTCTCTCTCACATTGCCTCATGCCTCTCATGTGTTTGTACTACATCTTTATATACTTATTGCATCGTACAAACCCCAAGGGCCTCATCCCAATCTCTCTGTACAGCACAATCACCACCAGCATTGCCAAGAGCATTTCCGACTCTCTCCACCCACATAAAAGGCTTCCTCCTAACTTAAAATTGGCATCTGTTTGTGCAAGAGAATCACTGAAACCTCTGAGAACCATAAAAACTACTCAATCACTGTTTAATTACCTGTCAGTCAATTTGCACTATGAGGTGGAAATTGATGAAGGTGGAGCTTTGTGTTGGAGGGAGGTGACTGAATTTAGTGACTTGATAAAGTCAGCAGAGATAGACTTTCTGCGGATCTTTATTTGACATATGACATGTGCCGATTATTCAATTTTTCTGTGGACTTTTACACTTTGGGGGTGAGTGACAGCGTCACTTCAGCTGCGATTCACTTGAAACACAACCATGAAAAGTAATAGCCTACTACATGGTGGAATTCAAATCACAATTTCCCCAAGACTAATCCTTTTCCTTACTAAAACAATGAATTTTACATGACGTTCCACTCTCTTTTTCTTGCTCCCCCTTTTTCGTCTCGAAGGCTTGTCATTAATATTCTCGTCCAGACATGCTGCGCCTTCCTTGCTCAGTGTATTAAATCCCTCTCAGATCCTTGCGTGGCTGGCTCTGCCCGGTAAGTTGTATGAGAGCTATTCATGACTTGGACTTGGTTTGTGAGCCATAACAAGAAATACGGCTAAGATTGGTAACAAGTGAAGAATAAAAGATTTTAAGGTTAAGGTAAAAGGCAACTTTATTAATCTTTGTGGGGAAATTCATTCTCTGCATTTTACCCATCCTCTAGTAGGAAGCTTCCTAGAACCTGGAGCAGTGGGTGACCACTGGCCAGCACCCAGGGACCAACTCCAGATTTAATTTACCACATGAAAATAACACGTTTTGAAGATGGGAGGAAAAACTGTATAATATGGTACATAAAAAAACTTGAATGAGTTATCTTTGGAGATACACCATTTAGTGATAGTGAATTTGACCTTGGGCCACACGGTTGGTGTAGTGGTTAGCGCTGGCCTTTGCAGCAAAAAGACCCAGGTTTGTGACCCCGTTGGAACAAGGGACTTTCTGCATGTGCTCCTCGTGTATGTGGGTTTTCTACGGGTTCTGCAGCTTCCTCCTACTGTCCAGAAACATGCAGATTTAGGGATTTGGCGAATTGGACTCTCTAAATTTAAAAAAGTATAAATGTGACAGTGGATGGTTGTTTGTCTTTCTTTGTGGCCCTACGATGCATTGGCGACCTGTCCAGGGTGTACCTCGCACTTCGCCCTTTGTCAGCCAGGATTAGGCACCAGCGCCCCCCCGCAACCCTCAAGTGGAGGATAAAGCTGTAGAAGATGAGTGAGTGAGAGTGACAATTTGACCTTTACATTTAACTCTAACTAATTTTTACACACCAGTAGTGAACACACACAAGCAGGCGTAGGAGAAGTGAGCAGCACTTATCTACACCCAGGGAGCAATGGGGACTTGGGTGCCTTGTGCAGGGGCACCCCAGCCTTTGACCCATCCTGGGATTTAAACCGACAACCAGGAACAGGAAAGTCACAATTAGTGTCAAGTGACCTTAAGGATTAATTAATGGTTATATAATCTTTAATGATGGTTAATGATTGCCAAATGGTTACTTGATAATCAGTTATATTTTTTGAGTATACCTCATTGTGAAGTAATACTCAATTTGATGCATAAATTCACATACCATATATAAGATAAATCATAATAATTAAATCAAATAAAGAATGAAAGTGGTACAGAGTGGAGAAGAACCCACAGTGTGGACTAATAAACTGGGGCTGTGAGACTGGCCAGGTGTGAGGCACATACAACTCACACAGCACTACAGCAGAAAATATCAGAACCTGATAAATATGGGACCATTACAGATCCCAAGCTTACTCACAGCTCTAATCTAAGCCTATAAAGTTTCTTCATAGCTGAAAACTATAGCGCCAAACAACAAGTCATTGCCTTCCCTTTCCTTTGATGAAATAAAGGGAGAAGAGGCAACTGGATTGGGAATGCGGGTGAGTGTGTGGCCTTGCAAAACAAAGTAAAATGTATTTGTATGCAGCTCAGCTGTAAAGAGCACATTTTCAATAGGGTAAGAATGATCTGGTTGCTGATTTATTATTGTGCGAAGCTCGTCTCTCTCTCCGTGTGTGTGTCCTTTACTGTGTGAGACTTTTTATTACAAAGTCAGCCCCATGGGACTGTACATGTTCACACGGTGACTGATGAAACAGCCTCTTAGAAAAGAGGGAAGTGGCAGTCCAACACTGGGGTGATTAACTAGCCTATCTCACAGATGATCTAAGAAGAACCTTCAGCATTTGAAGTGGGATTAGGAGTTTTCAAATGCTGACAGCAAACACTGAGGATATTTTTTTTCTTTATTAACTCCACTATTCCATCCTGTTGGATCTGTGGCGAACAGTGCCTCGATAATGACTCATCCTAATACCCGGAGTCTTAGAGTCAAAACTCAATTTATGTTATAGCTTTACATGGGTTCAAGCTACTTTAACCTTCATGCTGCCCTTGATAAAACACAAACACGGACCAAATAGACAAACGCTGATAATATGTTTCAGTCAGTCAGAGAGGCTGCTCTGCATTCAGTCTACTGCAGCAAATGTTTCAGAGAACTGGGTTGAGTTGAGCACTGGGACAATAGATTAAGGGATTTATGCTACAAAGTATTTCATAGTAGCAAAGCTTACAACAGCCACACGTATAAACACAGAGCCTCAATCAGAAACACACTCATGCTCTCATGCCCTCGCTCTCAAAATGACTGTATATAAACTGGCAATGATGCAGAAGCCTTTGTTTTCGAAGGTAAGTGTGACGTTATGTCATAGGACACTGTCTTAAATCACTGGACATGCCTTAAAATGACTGCATGGATGTAAACACCTCTGTCAGTTCCAGCCAACATAAAATGCTGTTGGTTTGACCTTACTTTCTTTAATTTTTTGCTCATTTATTTTTTTTATTTTTAGCTCTGGTCATATTTTATGTTTATATTTTCGGTGACAAAATTATTCATTACTGAAAGTAAGTCCACTGGTAATAAAGTGAAGGCAAACCACTGTGATCTGTGGCTGGCTGTCATAAACCCAGTCTCCTTCTCCTGATATTACTATTCTGCCTCTGTTAGGTATTTGTGAACACAAACAATATGACATTATTTCCATGCTGTGTCCTTCATTTGAAAATGGGCTCTGTCAAGCAAAACTATCAGGCCTGAGGGAGTGTTTGTGTGTAGTACAGGAACAGGAGGGGGCAAGACACATTTATCCCTTAAAACTGCTGAACTACCGGGTTTTTTGAGCAGTAGAATTAACTTCTGAAACTTTTCGTGGGCACTTCTTAATGTCTTCAATCATACCCCAATCTGTTTGCAGCAGTATCAGTATTGACATAACATATTACTTCCTGTGTGCCGTGCCAGAAAGTTAACCAGTGACACAAGATCTAAAAACTAACACTAAGAAACATAGAGCGAGTGTTGTGTGAAGCTGATAGGCTTAATCAGCATTGTGTGAAATCATATGGCAGTGATTTAAATGACATCCATCTTTTTAAACAGCATCCATTTTTATAATAAGTACAATGGATAATAATACCTGCAAAAGCAGAGGAAAACTGTGACTACCATAACAAACACTAAAGGTCACATGGGAACCAGAAAGTGGTATGTTTATACTGTACATCTGTGTGCTGTGATGCAAGTTTAGAACAAATGTAGTCACAATTTCATGATTAAACTGTTCTCTTTCATATCATTTATTGAAGATTAAATCTACATTAGAGATTAAAGCTATTTGCTTTAAAGTAAATATGGTCCAGTGCAGCAAACATTAACATTTGTGTTTCATGTTTAACTTGGAAATACATGTAAGCTCTCGATGATTCCCTTTTGGACATACAGTATTTATTAAGATGCTTCCATGTTCCAAGCTCACACGAAGTGCTGAATACAGCACAGAATGAGAGTGGCACCCATGTTGTAATATACTGCAATTTGTCTGTAACCACTCTGCTGCTGTCTCATAATGAGTCAATTAAAAGAGTGATGGTTTGGAAAAGAAAGACGGGCTATTCAAAGAGAAAATAAATAAAGGTCATATATCTCGGACACATGATGACTTTAAAACAGTCTTCATTCAGCAAGGCGCTGGTGGCATAAATTTTAAATGCAAAACTGATTGAAAACTTCAATTAAGATATGAATATCAACACATGGGTGTCCTAATTCATGCTCAGTCCACTATATTTTATTTCTGTCAGGCACTGATGGATAGATTTAATTTCCAAAGAACCATAATGGCTACAGAAAAAAAAAAACTTCCACTGGAGATAAATGGTGAATTATAAATGCAGTTGCCATAAGTGGAACAATTAGTAACAGGCCACCATACAATTTACCCTGCAACCCCATGCCCCACCACCTTTCGCTCTTTCTTTTAACACACTCACCTCCCAGCTCCTCAGTGGAGATGCTGGTGAGCTGGAAGGATTCCCTGCCCTCTGTCAGCGAGTTGCTCAGGTAGTTGTCTGGATAGAGCAGGCCCGCCCTCACATGGTGGAATGGCATCTTCTCCCTGCAGAGACCACACAAGCACTTAAATTCATATTCTCTCAAAAAACAACTAGAATGTATAGTTTATATGAAGATGCAACCCTGAGGTTGCATCTTCATCCTGAGGTCCCCTTCATCCAAGGTACCCTTACAAATATCAGGCTTTTAATTGAATCTAATGTAAACTCACTCTTGGCCCATTTGGAAACTCAAAGCAGAGCAGCAAAAATAAATAAATAAATAAATAAATAAATAAAAATAAGTATGGGCTTAGAAAAGGATTCAGGTTATGATAAATATCCAGATTAGTTTAGTGGAAATTCACTGTTGGCTCACACTCAGACAGATATTTTATTAATATTATTGCATTTTCATGACCAATAATAACTCATAAATAGTAGAGTATATATTTTCCATGGCAGTGACTGCTTAAAACCAGCTTGATGCTCACAACGACGTTCAAGTGTGGATGGACACTGAACATCTAAATGCAGCGCCTGTGGCGGTAGACCTTGTAAAGTGACGCCAAGAAATGTGACAACGGCTGCATATGATGTTCTTAGAATGAGAATGGGCTGGAAGATGAGAACAATAGTGGTATGAAGATAGACAGTATAATAATAGGTTGTGACTTTTGGTTTGAAAAGTAAAGCATGTAGGGCAATTTGCAAAAAACAAACAAACAAAAAACTGTTTGAATGGAGGTCTATGGGTCACTGAGCCTACTTCTCACATGATTTCAGTTTAGGATTTTTGTAAATGATGTTCCCATTTAGAAGAAAAAAGATGATAAAACATTCCATTTATGGACACCATGTGACTGACAGACAGTTGATATCATCCAATAGGAGCCTGGTTGAAGGTGACATCTATGAATTTCCTTTTTCAAAAAACTGATATGCACCATGGGAGTCCATTTTACAACTGCAAGACTATGTTCATTTTTATGGGTATGAAGGACACTTTTTTTTTTTTACAGTATGATGTATTCAAATACCACCTACTGCAGCTAAGGCATGAACCCTTTTTTAGAAACACATGCTCCTGTGAAGGATACATTGTTCCTTCTCCTCAGTAACAATACTAATTTTCTGTTCTCTTCTTTTGACTGAACACAGTGACAAATTATGTAATCACATTATAATTCAGTGGAGTCACAAAAAATATTTCACTGCTATTGTTCGGGTAAATACCATTACTGTTATTATCTAGTGATCATTCTCTTGCTGCCTTTCTCTGGCCTGCCTTTTGTTCAGTACCCTACAAAGGAGAAGTACTAAAGTCCTGTCACTTGACATCTTTTCTCACCCCCCACATTACACTACATCAGATATACTGACTTCCTGTCCTACCAGAAAACACCCGACCACCACCCAACACCTCGCTGGGTGATCTTGGGGCCTGACAAGGCACTAATCAGCCACCCTTCCTGTTGTCATATGATTTGGGGTGATTCTCTGCTTTGATTGATGTAAAATTTTGTCACTTTGGCAATATGCTTCATGTAATGCTCTCGTCAGTCGTGCATACTGAACTGAACTGAACCAAAGTGAGGAAGAAAGAGACAGATAGGGAGGGAGGAAAAGAAGTGGGTATGTCACTGGTCACACAAAGCACGGTAAACACTCCTCTACTCTCCTCAATCCTTCATGGATCTAGGAATTGGGATATTTAGAGAAATATATAGAGAAAGGGACAGACTGAGCTTAGAGACAAAGAGAGTGTAAAAAGGTTAAGAGCTATGGGATAGGTACAGGTTTGCTCTGGTGAGCTGTAGAGGACAGTGGATGTGACAGTGTCTGTGCGCATGATACAACAGATAGACAGCAAGCAGTAAGTGTGAAGAAAGGTGTGTGTGGGTAGCAGTGTGTGTGCTGAGAGGTGTATATGGGCACAGAGTGTGTGAGCTCTGAGAAAATGTATTCTGCAGTCCATCTGTTCCAGGTTCTGCTCTTGTCCCACCTGCACATTGAAGGCACCCGAGTAGCCACAGAAAAATGTAGAAAGGTCTCAGCCAACACACACACACACAAACAGAATCACAGTCCAATATTCACCTCACTCAAGTACAGGCTGTACTTGAGTGAACAGTACTACGCTGTAATCATGTTGAATAAACCTATGAAAAGAATAAAAAACAAAACAAAAATTTGAATTCATTATAATATAAAAAGCACACATTTGCTGCTATTTTATTTGTTATCCGTGTATGTTACTGTGTAACTGACATCCATGTTGTCTTCTATCTCTTCTCTACTTCTGTTACACTACATTTTATAATCTCTTTAGGTCACATTGCTGCTTTTACAGAAATGACAATCTCCTTATATAGCTGGTATATAGAGCATTTTAATATCAAAGAAATACTACCACATTTATTTCTGATATTTAATTAATTTAGGATTTCATTAAATGAGCAAGTTAAGGCCATAACTGTGAATACTGGCAACTCTTCCACTGCATTTAACCTTATGTGGTGTTTTACAACATGCAATAGTACAGATGTCCTTTCCTACATTGGCAGACAAAACCATGTCTCCTTGTAATAAAATAAAGGGCAGAACATTTGAAAGAAAAGTGCTAGGTCACCATATGGGACAGGGAGCAACAGAGTTTATATGAAATGTGAGCACACACGCTAGAGTTGCCATGGTTGACATACGTGTAAATAGTCTTTTATTGGTTAAACTGTCAATATTTTATTAGATAGTCAAGCTGCTTTGAAATCTCCCTTTTCTTACAACTCAATTGTGTCAAATAAGCAGAAACAGTGTGTGACCCTTCAAATCAATTTTTCTAAATCCAACACTAAACTAGATAAATCATTCAGAAAGCACAAATCTCCCGCAAGGGTGCTCACTTTACAATAGTGCAGTCAGTATGATGTTAGAAATTAATAAAGTTCCAAAAGTTGTTTAAAAAAACATGCTTGAAATTCGATGTATTTATTTATCTCCATTAAATATCCATTTCTTACTTGGGCCATTACCTGCATCCCCAGGAAATGTAATCAAAATATTGCTTTACTTTTTTAATTATGCTACCCACAGACAGACAGGGAGACAAATATGACCGAAAATACAGTATAACCTTGTTAATACTCTACATTACACCCACTACACACCATGGTTGACCAGCTGAACCAGTTTCTTTTATATGAACGGCCAAAAGCAACACAATACAAAGAGATGTATCCATCTCTTTTCACCCCAATTGTGACCATTTAAAGCACTTTAAATAGTTAAATGACATGCTGTGTGCCCTTGTGCCTCTGACAACTTAACCCCATAACATGGGATGAATCTATACATATATAAGGATTCATTCATGTTGCTTCTTTGTATGACTATGTCAACATACACGATTTTTTTTGTAGTGTATTTAGAGAGAAATTATTAAATCACTGTGCATGCTCACATTCTAAGTAGCAGACTACTTGGGAATATGGATGTATATGAGGTATACATTATCATTTCATCTCCTTTGCATGGTGGGGAATGAGATTAGTTGAAGAGAAAAAAAATTAGTATTTAGAGTAATTATATTTGGTTACACAATATTAAGAAATTGACAAAAAAACACCATCACAAATAATTGTAAGGAAACAAACCAGAATGAAAAAACGAAAAGCAATTCATCGATAAGCATCAGTCGGATCCTTAAATCCTTCAACTCTTCAAACAAAGCAGGATCCGGTGATGAATTAATCAGTGAACAAATTAATCAGACATATGATATGGAATTAATATAAGAATGTATTTTAAAAGTCCATCTGGTCTCACACTTGGTCCCATTACAGAAACACCCACTCACGCATGGCAAAAAAAAAAAACAAAAACAAGAAAAAAAACAAAACAAAACAAAACAGCACACTATTTTTGAATTGTGGTTTTTCTACTGTTGTTACAGAGATGGATACGATAGCTGACAAGGGCAGGCTTTAGTGGGGGAACCGCGATCTAAAAAGTGTCATGCCTTTTGTTAAGAACAGGAAGGAGGGTGGCAGAAAGAAAGACAAACTGACAAATGGGGTGTGGTGGTGTGTCAGGGGTATAAAGGGGATGAAAGGAGCAAATGAAAGTGGGCCCACTGACAGCATTTGAACTGTGGGGTCACCTGCACCCAAGGGAGCCCAGTTCCAAGTCTGCAGCACAGTGATCAGAGCAAATTTAACCTTAAGAGGAGAAAGGCTAAGATGAAGGGAAACGAGAATCCAAGACTGAGCCAAAATCATACAACAGCGAGAAATGAGAATCTCTTCCCCTGCCCCCCGTCCCCATGGAGAAAAATGCATTAGCAGAATGACAGGGAAAAGCTGAAGGGTCACAATAACATACAGCACATACACAACTGCCATACAAAGCAGACATGACAACAAAATCAAGCCCTATCAAGCAAGAGCACACAAACAGGTAGATGGAACTTCATTCAAGGACTCTCTGATATACATGACATGCAAAATAAATCAAATTATTCCCTTTCTACTTCAAGCCACTGAAACATCAGACATCTTCTCAAGTTTGGCCCGCCTGCTGCCTGCCAAGAACGATAGATCACAGTAGATCAGTTGAATTACAGTTGCATGAAGGCAAACAGCAACACTCTAATGATTTGTCATAACACAAAGTCAAAACAAAACATTATTGTTCAAATACAAAACATGTGTTAACTCAATGCAAATCAATCAAAAAAAAAAAAACTATTATGCTTTATTGCCTCTGCCTAGTGTCATGTAGATGTCACCTTGGACAAAGACAGCAGATGTCACCCAGGTGTGACATCTGCTGTCTCTGTTAACCTTAATGGGTGTACTTGTACCCATAGACGGTATGGACTAGTCTTGAAGTTGCAAAACAACTCTTGTTGTAATGCCTTGAGATTTGCGATGTGACCAGCACCATGTCAGTTTTTGCAACAGGAATCAGCAAGCAGCCACCAGGGGTATATTATAAATGTTATGGCCCAACTTGACTTTAAAGCAACACTGTGTAGTTTTTTGCTCTAAAGTTAGAAAACAGTACTGTCTGTGGCAACTGTGGTAACGTGTGCATTTGTTGATAAACCAATCGAGGGATGCCGAGGGATGTCGGAGTGATGGCGACTCACTATCTCACCGACATCCCTCGGCGTCTCTCAACTGACACCAGCGAGTGAAAACAGTACCAATATTCCCTCTTGTCCGGCATCTTACCCTATCTCTCTCCCACTTTTTCTTTGACTCCTGTGACAAAATCTTCAAACTCTTTGGCATCTGTGGCATCTCTTCCATTTCCAATGAAAGAACAACTCCTGTATAACTTTTACCCCCAGACTTACACTACTTTGGCTCACTCAGAGCACTTTGATGTATGCAGGAAACAGTTGAAGCGGTGAAGTTGGTTTCACTTTCATTCCTGGAGTGACCCCAACCCAAAAGTTACATAGTGCCAGTACAGGTGATGGAGACTTTCTTAGGCTTTGATTAAGGTTCTATTCAAACTGTAGAGAATAAGTTCAAAGTTCAAAGTATATTTGGAGACATCATTCTAAAGGTTGAAATACTATAGTGTCATTTTATTACTGATTTTTTTTTAAAATTGCAATGTGTCATTTGACACAATTTTTTTTTACAATTTTTATAATTTTGAATTAAGATTACTGCATATTTTGTAATATAAGGTGAAAGAAGCCACTAATCAGCTTAAGTTGCTCCATTTATTATTTGTTATTCCAAATGTTGACCTATAGGACTTCCACATATGAGCTTCTAAAGGCCTGGGATGGGCCTTCACCTATGATGACAATATGGCTTCATTCAAGACAGGAGTGATCTGCCTCTTTGGGCTGCTTAACTGCTGCAGCTTCATTTCTCCATTTCAGAAAGAAGGTTTTTTTTTAATGCATAAAAAAGGCAATTTCATTTATTTGGTCAGTGGGCAAAAAGGACAGATACTTGAGCACCACTTGGTCATAAAAAGAGTTGCCACGGTTGCGCATCTGCAGTGTGTAAGGAGCGCAGGTAGACTTAAACACATGCTCCAAATAATCATGTCACCCTCGCTGCAGTGAGGGAACCACAAGAGAATAAAAAAAACTTATGCGCGCTACCTCTTAGACCCAAAATGCTCGCGCGCACACACACACACGCACACACACGCACACCACCCAGTATCCACGCACTTGCATCCACCTTACCATCCACTGGCGAGTCTCCACCAGGGCATCAGATGATGAATGAGGTGACAGATATGACTACCATGCTTTAACTATCGACTTTGAGAGCATTTGAATGGTTACAGCTGTGCTTCACACTGCAGCCAGTGCACATCCATCAGAACCTGCAGCTTCAACCTGAGTGAACCTGCTGCTGATGAAACCACGAAACACAAAACTGTCACGGACTGACGTTACGTCCCGCTGCTTGTTGATGCAATTATACAGTAATTACATGTATGGGAGTGCGCGTGACCGTGGTCCTATAATCACCCAATCACACCGAGCAAACCCACACTGCGCGCACTGACGCGCGCCACGCACACGAGCAAACTGGAACGAGATTGTCAGGTGCAGTTGAAACTGTCGATTGAGAACTAAACAGACAAACGCGGGCATCAGTGTGTTGTCAGCCATTAAAACAACACTCACCATTTTCTGCCAGCAGCACATTCACATACACAGATGTCTGCTTGAATTCACGCATGAGCACACGCGCTCATGTGGACCGACACATTTACACAGATTACAACAGGTGCAGCGGCTCTGCGGCCGCATCCGCGACACCGACGCAGCGGCGGTCTCACACGGTAATCACCCTTATCACCTTTCTCTCACCATCCCAGCGGTGGCACACTAATTAAGTGTCGGGTTAGAGCACGTACCTTCCTGTGAAACGACTGGTTCCCCGCTGTGAGATTCAGCCCACTCGGTTGCGGAGCAGCGTCGGCCGAGATGCTGCTGTTCTGAATTGCCAAGACGTGTTTAGTCTGTTTGCATCCGTCCTGTGCTCTTGAGGAGTCCGTCCGACAGCCAAAGATGGACTCATTCAGTCTCTGTGTTGAACTTGTCTCGTGGATTCACCAGTATGTCATGCGCTCAACACTTTTTGACAGTTATTTCAACAAAACATCAACTGGTTATGCAAAGAGGAGGAGGATGAGGGAGGTGGTGGTGGTGCTGACAAGGAGATTCTGTCCTTTTTAGCTGAAGTCCAGATCCACATGTATGGCCTCCCATCCGTTTTCCTACATCCCACTTCTCATCGCCATATCTTGAGAATTGGTGTGTTGTTGGGATGAAGCAGCAGTGTAGAGCGCCTGCTGATCCTCATCCAGACGCCACCCAGCCGCCCACGGGTCTGGGTCTTAAAAGAGCTGCTTCTGCTGCCGGTCGCCTCGTATGATAGTGAAAAGCAGGATTTAAATCTGATCGAATTAAGACGGACAAAGAGAGGAAGATTTCCTGGTGAAGGCTGTGAAAGCAGATCGGTCACACAGCAGAGGAACGGTGAGGTGCTGAGAGATCTGAAGCTGTCCTGAAGCTGTCGCCGACAGAGTTTAACCTATTTATTGGTCCAGTCCAGCAAAGGGGGGGCCACATGTGGAGCAGCAGAGGTGCGACTGTGAAAACTGTAGGTGAGAGTGGAGCATGCGATATTCAGTTTGAGCTGCCCCCTTTCTTGTAGGAGTGAGAGAGAGAGAGAGAGAAAGAGAGAGAGAGAGAGAGAGAGAGAGAGAGAGAGAGGTCTTACTAACTAAGGTCTCAAGGTTTCAATGGATCAGAGCAGGTTCTTTATCTCCCTTTATCCTCTAGAAATTTGAAGGCGTTTATTTGACTCTTCTTCGCAGCTTTCTTAGTTTTAATTGATGGCCGATTATGGTGCTTAGGAAATGACATCAGCTGCAATATTTAAATGATGCAGATTATAATTCCCCCTCCTCTGTTCTTTTTCCTCCCCATCTTTCCATCCTCTTCATGGATAAAAAGGTCTCAAGATTCAAGCAACCCACCCCAACACACGCACACACACACACTGCTGTCCCCTGGGCTGTTTGTATTTTATTTCTCTGCTCCTGATTAGAACAAATCACCACACTATCCAATCTGCATTTCCTACATAAACCGTGAAGCTTCAGTTTCCTCCACCAGGGACAGCAGCAGTCGTTTGCCTTGGTATTGAAAATTGTGTCTCTTGTGCGGCTTTGCTCATTAAAAGTAAAAGTGGTTTACAGCAACTTATAGACCATTTAACCATTTACTTACACTACATCTAGCAGGTGTAACAGTGTGGTGGGCCACTATCACTCCGAGGGAGATGTTATTGAAAAAAGGAGGATTGAATAATTCATTCTCGTGCTCACAGACAGTGTATAATCAAGATTTTGAGCAGGTTTTATTTATGTTAATGGGGAAATTTGACCCACCCGAGTAAAATCAAAGATTCTTTGAGCATTCGCTCTTCTCTGGTGTTGGTTTTCATGTAGCGCTGTCCATGGTACTGAAGGGCTTTCTTCAGCAGGGAAAAAAGGACAAACCTTTGATTCCAGTTGCTATTTTTAAATTGTTTGTATTAGGTATGTGATGCATCGAACTAGGTGGTCTTTGGTATTAAAAGTTTGAGAACCACTGTCTTAATACATTAACATTCTTACATATAGCATCTTTCAATATCACAAACAAATGAGGAAACTTGTGCCCAACTTGGGCTGTAAGATGTTACTTGACTGCATACTAACACCAGACCAATTTTCCACTTTGCCTGAAGTGACAGGCTGGATTTTTATAACTGGATTCTTGATTGGGAAGTTTGTAGAAAATGATAACTGAATGGCAGGTAACAGAAGCTGACCAGGACACCCAAGAACTTCAATCAAGTCAAATTTCTTAAGCTAATGAATAAACTAACAATTTCAAATCACCCACTTAAAAAACAAAAAAAAAAAAAAAAAAAAACATTAGCAGCACAGTGACAAGTGGAGTGAGAGAGTCTCTGCAGAGGTTGCAGTGGAGCAGCATTCTGAGCAGGACCATTAGCATTTCAAAGTTCATGTTCAGATTTGCCAGTTTATTTCCTCCATGATGGTGAAAGGTATTAATGTGCTTGTGTCTGTGTTTTTGACAGCCCCCTTCAGTGTGATGTATTTATCAAAATGAAAAGATAATCTCAAAGCGTACCAAAGTTTGTGACTGCAGCTGAGGCTTACGATGATAAAATTCAAATTGATGATAAATTAGGTGTAACTTTCTGTCTATAACACAACACAATTCTATAGAGGACACCATCCTTTGCTGTGTCTATTCAACTAATTATTATATGTGTACTTAAAAAAAAAAAAGCTTTATCTTGTTTCTAGCTCCATCATAGCATGGAAAGCTGGCTACTATGGGAATTTAAGAAAGCAGATTTTGGGTTTGTGTCACAACCCTGCTGTTTAATTCATTCAACATCTCACCGAATCCAGCCTCATTGTCATTAGTAGTTAAATACGGTCATCATACATTTCTCTCCAAGTCCTTGCAAAGTCCTGCAGTAACAGTGTCTGAAAATCGGGATCCTGGGAGTGTAATCATATCTGACAACATGTAAATTACATTTACAATCTCCACGCAGATTAAAAAGGATAGCTCAGTGTCTTCATAAGCTCCCGTTGCCTGTTTGGAGAAGCAGATGGGAGTACCAGTATGGAAGTCAAATTATAGACTATGATATACAGGTTAGGAAAAAAATGCATTTTAGCATATTTAAATATTTTGTTGAGGTGACACTGGCCTAAAGGTAAAAGGTACAAGATTCACCTAATTTTATCAGCAAAGTTGCAATCCCACACTGGTTCAAACTAGGTCTTCTGTTTTTGTTCAGACTGAGAAACCACTAGCTACAGAAAAAAATTTATGCACACCAGTTACCTCAACTATCCGTGAAATTCACATTCAGCAGGGACTATGGACAGACAGGGATTGTTAAACAATTAGCAGGCAAGTTTGAATCTATAATCGGTGAACAAGTGAAATATTATTGAATGAACAATGTGAATGTGTGCAAGTGAACAAGGACTGGAAAAGGTATATACACTCTTTTGACTTGACTTTTGGACCTACTTTCATTCAACAGCATAATAGCTCAAAGGTCATCGAGCCAAATGATGAGCTTTGCCAAAGAGCAGAGAAAGAGGAAAAAAACTTTTCTAACTGTCAATACACAATATGTGTCCTGTATAAAACACAACACCTTGAAGAGCAGGGGCAAAACTTTAAAGTTCCTCCCATGAAGGTTATATCTGCAGCACTTCATGAATAATGCAACACTGACAACTGGATTTAACATCCAGACCTTTGGAGGAAGAAGTGTGTGCATGTGTGCAAGAGAGGTCGAGATATAAACTTGTCAATTGCTTGCAGGTGAGACAGAGTCAAGAAAATGAAAACAAAATAAAAATTCAACTAACATTATGTAGGTTGAGGAACATTTGGGTTATGAAATAAAACAAATTTTCATTGTTTTGTCTGGAGGCCAAGGAAAAACACATCTTGTCCACATGCAAAATAAAAATAAATGTGCTAAAGAATCATGAGTTGTGGTGTGTGTGAAAATGCAATCATTCTGGCAATCCAAAGCAAGGACAAGAAAAAACTGAATCAACAGTGGCAACGGTCCTAAATGTTACTTCCAGCATGATTGTGAATATAAGCTTTTCATTGATATGAAATAATAATAACAATTAAGGTGATCATCCGGCCTCTGCTGAGGAGAATCAGTGATTATACAGTAATACTGATGAAGTTGAAGTTCTGTGTGTTAATGTGGAATTGAGTTTCATTTGTCAAACACCTCTTGGAAATGTCCAGTTCAACTGTTCGAAATAAAATTAGTAAGCAGTCATATATGTTATAATATACACAAAATTATGCTTATAATGATTGCTATTGTTAATTGAGTTGTATTAGCTTGTCACCTTACAAAAGATTTGGAAACACTGCAGTTTCTTCAAAAAAAAAAAAAAAACAAAAAAAAAAAAAAGAAAAACTGTACACATTTGAATTTGATTATGTCAGTCAGTGTGTCACTAATCCAAAAGATCAAGCATCATATTTCCCCACCACATTTTCCCCAGTTGTTTGTAGCTCCTTCATTTCCTTTTCAGGTTGAATTACGGAGACATTTTTGATAGCACAGCCTCATTAGTAAATAGATTATAGTTGATGTTAACATTTAGGAAAGCAATGTATAAGAATAATGAAACCGGTGTTTGAATTAAAAGGATAAAACTAGGACATGGCGCTTAAGAGAGAGTCAGTGAAGCTTTACTTGCTCTGTAATCTGTCAGATAACTGACGAAAATGTGCTTGGCAGCATGTAATGACTTTAGCCCTGGTTAGTTCAATAATGCTTGTTGCCCCTGCAGTCTACCATAAAATATCTTAATTACTGGATTAGTGATAGGTAAATTGTGGGGCCAGTAGAAACACTAACTTTACTGACCTATATGTACCTGCTGGAGATATGATAGATGTGCCCACAAAATCTAACACTTCCATTTTCTCTTAAATGGACACACACACAGTTTTTCATGACTTCAGAGGACATTGCTTTGATTTACATTCATTTCCTGGAGATGTTCTCTAAACTTGACCATAATTACTAGAGCCCTAACCCTAAACTTAACCCGAATCTTACCTTAGCCTAACTTTAAATTTCTTCACCTTAAAATGTAATAATTTACATTATTACACTTGTTTTTGTCCCCATAAGGAAGACAAGTCCCCATTATGTGACTGTGTAAACAGATTTAGGTCCCCACAACATTAGGAATACTAGGTATGCACACACATCATACTTGCCAAGTCATATTTATGTTCTCTGTAAAATTTCACCAATTTATTTTAATATTTATCAACAGTTTGGTTCAAATCGTGTTTCATTACAGAAACATTCAAAAGTAGCTGCTAAACCCATTGACAATTTGATAGGTTACAAGGAAGTGCAATACATTGATTTAAATGCTATTTCATTATTTTCATATTTTCTCCATATAACAACACATAATATCAGCTATAGGAACCTTCCATTTAAATATAGCAGAATCAGCCTTCAGAAATTTTATATGAACTGAACCTTAGCAGGACAAACAGACACACACACACACACTTACACAGCATGTTTCCCTCTCTAATCAAGGCAGCTGCCAGTCCATCATCACTGCAGGCACCTGGATTCAGAGGTAGCACTTTTCTCCTCATCCTGCCTGGTTCCATATACAGTGGACATTGTCAACAAACTAATAAAAACATTTCACTGGACATTTTGTGTAAGTGGCTTTGAATATCTGTGTACCTTTATGTGTATCTACAGTATATCAAAAACTATGGAGGCAAACAATACAAATTGGATTCAATTTTGGCTGTAGAAAAGTAGATACAAACCTACAGCTAGAGATGAGCAGCAAGAAAAATGGAAAAGTAAACAAATCAATGAGATGAGATAAAGTTGAGAGTGCAGTATTGTATTCTGAGAAAAAAAGACTGAAGTTGTAGTTACCACACATGCACAGTTTGCACAGCATTCATAGTGAGGATCCTCATAAACATAATGCATTCCCCAGCCCCCTACCCTAACCTTAACCATCACAACTAAATGCCTATATTCATTTCCTGGAGACTTACTCTAACCTTAACCATAATTACTACTGGTCTAATCCTAACGCTGACACTAACCTTAACATCAGCCTAACATGTCTTCACCTTAAATGTGACTGTGTAAACAGATTTAGGTCCCCACAACATAAGGAATACTAGATCCACACATGCACCCACACAAAAACACCACTATTTACCTGCGCTCACACATAGTGTACATTCCTTCCTTCTAACAGACCCAAATGAGGCTCGATTAAAAGAGAACAATTAATATGGTTTTATTTCATTATCACTGATGCTCTGAGGAAAATGTGATAAAAAAATGATTAGAAGGTAATAAGTTAAATGTGCATAAACAGTAAAATTGAATCCCATAATTAAAAAAAAAAAGTTTAATTATTTAATTTTGAAAACAAATACATTTCATCATACATTTCATCCTGCTACACAGGAAAAAGAAAGTTAAGAGAAATGCACATGGAACCAATGTGAATTATATGGACCTTTTCTATAAATATCCTGCTGTAGTGGCCTTTATCAGTAACATAAATTACAACATACAGTGATATATTCTCATTTAACTGGATTTACAAGTTAAAAAAGAATAATAAAGCTCTGTGCCCAAGGCATCTTATTTCAGCAGATACATATTACAAAAATACAGCACAGACAAGATTTTATTTTGTCTCAGACATGCTGATATGTCTGCCGTAGCTCTGAGTCAGTCATTTGGGTTGATTTTAAATGGGAGATACATTTTTGCCTCCACAGCCAGCTTCTATAGCAGCTTGGTAAAACAGTCTGGAGATTATTGCAAGTGAAGAGAATCATTCCCTGCAGCTAATAATTCTCTTGTCAATAATGCATGAATTCATATAAGTTACAATTTTCTTTTTTTATATGGCATCCCCAAGGTCTTTCTTACTTCTCACCTTCCTCTTTTCATCCTTCACCTTTCATTTCTTTCCCTCCATGACTGTCTGAACATTACCTCCAACTCCTTCTTAGTTATATTAATAAGTGATGGCCATCTTGGCGTGTGTGTAAGTTAGTTTGTTTTCTCTGAGACAAACTTAAGCTACAAAAACACACTATGCTGTTCTCCTGAAGGACACGTGTGCACACTGCAGACATGTAATTACACACACACGCGCTTCAACCCAGAATCCCTGCTGAGCCATCACAAGTCATGGCTCTCTAAATTAAATCACATCAAATTAGATTGGAGTGTCTGAAACATTGCTGAGGAGCATAAGGAAGAGTAGATGAAAGTGTAGTGCAGGGACAGCAAGTGGAAGGTGGCTAAAGAGTTTATGGAGATTTGAGGTGAAAAAGAGGTCAAAGTGAGACAAAAGGCAACGTAAAGTGAAGGAATAAGAGCAAATGATGGTGGAGGTAAGGTAAGGAAAAAGCATGTTGGAGTAAATTAAGCCCTAAAAACGAACCTGGAGGACCATGTGTGAGTTCCACTCAATGTTTGCCTCATTCTGTTCAGCATTATGTAGCCCTTTGCTGAAAAAGTAATCATGATGCATTTTTTTTTAACGTTGTTTCATGTGTGGCCAGCTCATCAGACTCAAGTGACAGGAATATTCAATGCAGCTACCATGGGGATTACCATGGCAACATAATATTAGCTTTCTGAGTCATTATTCTCATTGGCTCAAAACGGCTATGATTTTTATCACAACATTAACATGCATTTTACAGTGAAGGCACCACGTATTTAAAGGGTGCAGAGTAAAAACATTGTGTAAGAATATTTTGCAGCGAATACCCTACTGTTTTTTGTGAATAACGCTCTACTTCTGTGGCAGAAGAATACCCTATAAAGTCCCCACTAAACAGGTGAATAGAAACTCTGGTTTCTCTTTTTTCCCCAGGTATTAGTATCAACGCTGGGATTGAGCTATAAATTGGAGATACAAGCAAATGGCCATGGAGGAGATCTTCACCTGGATGTGGGCAGTAAATCACTTAAACCAGAACGAGCAATGGAACTGGCCGTCCACCATTAACAGGACCCCCTACCCCAATTTAGCCCTTTCCCTCCACTTTCCTACCTCTTGGTCTTTTCCCCCCACCTCTCCAAGTCTCATCTCACTCCCGTTTACATCCAATTCCCTTAACTCTCCCTCCACAGCCCAATTTTCTCAGTTCATCAGTTGCCTTTCTCTACTCCTGTCCTGCCTGTTCTTCCCCATCCTCTCTTCCCTATTCTTGCTGGCAAATCCTCAGAGATACGAAAAAGGAGGTCAGCTTTATCACAACACAGGTCCACATTTCATTGCCACCGCGTTGGGGCTGCCAGGATGTGGGATTGATGGTTTAGGGGTTTTCCAGCCCAGAGACTGGCTGTACAGAGCAGACATCATCTACAGGGGAATGAATACAATGGAAGCCAAAGATAGAAAGCAAAGAAGGGCAATATTTAAGTGCAGTGTGTAGGAGATTAAATACTGCAACAGTAAGATCTGTATTTAAAAAGACAACACACAAGTCAGTGGGGGAAATGTCATTTCTGTCACTCAAATAAAAATAATAAAAACAAAAGTCAATAAACAGCTTGTAGAGGAGATTAATACAGGCCCATTCCCATTTTTGCATCTACCCTTGGCCAAATCCAACACCTGAAACAGGAACCCCTTCAAGAATGTTACATTTGATATTGGTGACTAAAGCCATTAAGCATTTGTCTGCAGAAAAGTAGAGACATGTCAGAAAATGTCTTCAGTGCCAGTTCATGGTAAAGTCTGGAAACAAGTTTTGCTGTTCTTGTTGTAGTTACTGTAGCTACAACCAACCAACTCTAATTTCTTTGGAGTCAGTTTTTGGGGACAAATATCATAATCCTGTTAGAAGTGTGTTCCTGGGAAAAAAAAAAACAAAACAAAAAAAAACAAACTACTTTGTAGGACTTGTTAATCTGACAATTAACTCTCTCCCTCAACAAGAACCAGGACACCGCATGCTGACACGTGAGCATGCTAATGGGTAATGGGTGAAATGGGATTGACCCTGAATCTTATTTATCCAAATTAGTGTCTTTCGATTAACAAATGTCTCTTTTTGTCCCTCTTAACTCAGTTTTGGTTCACCGGATTGATGTAATTTGTTGCTGGGATAATAATATACAATGGGTTTATCAGAGCTTCATCACAGAAAACAGAAAAAAGATAGATGGAAATGCAAAATTGTCTGGTCACAGATTCACTTCTACAAAACACTGCGTCTAACCTTGCAGCTGTCATCATCACTGAAATCATGTCACGAGTGTTTGTATATTTCCTGCCTCGTGCTTTGTTACAATCTCATTTGATGTTTACTCACCAGCGGTGCTTCTTTGAACCAAACTGAAGGAGACAGAGCTAATTAACAAGATAGTGTGCGATTCATTATTATTAATAAATAAATAATAGATCCACAACATCAAGAGTGAACTCTTTCACACACAAACACAGGCGCGCATGCTTGAGCTTGCAAACACACATAATTCGGAGCGTTTCTTGAACGTGTTTCAACCGGAAGAAAGCCACAAAGTAGCCGACCTCAAAATCTGATTATAACAGCTGTTCATGTTGTCGTGTACACAGAGTGATTGTGAGGAATTTACAATCATTTGGAGTGTGAGCAGAGGAGTCCTCCGTCGATGTCATCAAATCTGACACACTGGATCTTTAATTCATGAATCCAAGTCAATATTCGGATCAAACGCATTCCTTTAAGACATTCTTGAGCATCACCTTCACAAGAAGTGGAAGTACACACATATAGACAGAAGGAAAACCTGAACATGCCAGTCACGACTGCCGCTGGTGTGGAGACATAATCAATATGCACCCTAAAGCTATTATAACAGCTGACAAGACTACATTATTTTTTTTATTTTATTTTCTTTACCTTTAGCTTGCTATAATGCTGCTTGGAAACCAAGTTTCCTATCAGCACCAGCAAGTTTGGTGTAATAGCCATGTGTGCTTGATGTCTGTCAGCTTCTGCAGATAGTAATGGAGTCCAGAACTTGATCTGGCTTGAAAGGTGGTAGGGGACAGATGTGGCACAGCCAATCAGAAACCATTGTGTCTCTGACCCTCTGATAAAAAAAAGACATTCAACTGTTTTTACCTTGACTGGTAAAAACACACCATGAAAGTCGCTTGTGTAAAGAGATAGAAAGTCCTAATTGATTTCCTGCAAATATTAACATATGCGTGCATGCATGTCCTTATTTGTGACGGTGTCCTGCACATAAATGCACTCCTGTGTCTGTTCACACACTATTGATTCTGTAAGCAGGGGATAAAAGACGTGGGAAGATAGATTTCTGCACAGCAATTAGGGGCTAGTTTGTGTCACTCAGTAAGTCTACAACAAGCTGCACCCTCTTGCTGAATGTTACCTCCACTCTATTCATTAGTTTCATGTCGGGCAGAAGTACCAATGACATGAAAGGCTGCTTGGATAAATGACATGAAGGAGGAGAAAGAAAGAAAGGGACATCAATCATCTTTTTTTTTTTTTCAGACTTAAATGGAGCACGCGAGGAAGAGAAAACATTTTTTTTCTGCAATTACAATGTTTACAGTGCCATGGCTAGAAAAAAAGAGGACTGAGTAAACTCATTTTTTAATTTCCTCAGCCTTTATCTGCTTAATAAATTAATCATGAAAGGGAGTAGGTAAGTCAGAAATATAATGGGATATAAAAATAAACAATAAGCATTTATTTTAGTTTATTAGTGAATTAGGTATTTTTTCCTCAAAAGTATCTCATTTTACTTGAGAAAATATGAAACAAGGCTGGGTACATGTGTGTCTGTGGGTGTTGTGCTTTTCTGTGTTTTTGTGTGCGTGCATGGTTGTGTACATGTATAATGTGATTCAGGACCACTGCAGTAGAAGGACAAAGGACGAACTTAACATGGAGAGGCTGCTCTTCATTAACATGAGAGCAAACTGCAGACTAACACAAACACCTCTTGCTGTAACTCTCATTACAGTCAGTTTCTGAAGTTTCTTTTATACACTTTACCTTTATCTCAACAGGGTAAGTTAATCAGGATCGATAATCTTATAATAACCTTTACGTATTATGAAAATCAATACATTTTTGAGATAGACCTCTGCACCTCCTGTGGGCTGTGTTTGTAGCCTAACTACAGAAACATCACACAGGCTTTGACCACTCCATAGACCGAATTTAAAAAATGGCATCCAATCTTCAGGTTGCAAAATTTACTCCTGTTGTGAAGCCTTACGAGTCCGATACATCAAGGGTTCCCTACCTTTTCGACAATAGGATTGGTCAGTATTTGTCATATTTCTGATGGACAGGTGGAGGAGTAGGAACGTTAATGGTGATCCACTGCTAATATGTCACAATAAAGCAAAGTAAAACATCCTTCAGCTTTAACCACAGTACAAAACTCAAAACTTCACTCACCATCAGTGCAAGCCCTGAGCCTGTTTTTCCTTGGGAATATGTGGTCATAGCATGGCACAATATGTGTGGCAGAGAATCTAGAAGTCAGAACAAAAAAAAAAAAAATAACAGGTCAGATTAGCCACACTATAAAACTAGGACTGCAGGAGAGTTTGGCAAAAACACAAGACAACCAGGCAGAGGTGATAGAGAGCTGGTGTATATACAGGGGAACTAATGAGCTGCAGGTGAAGAGAAGGGGGCACAGAACAACAGGTGACAGGAATGAGCTGATTGCGTAAGAGGGCAGGATCTGAAATGACTGGAGAAACTAAATAATGTGAAGTGTTAGAATGTCTGTGATTGAGAGGTGCAGTGTGTTTAAATGTCCAGTGCACCACAGAACCTTGTTTGTTCTGGCACGACATCTTTAATACATGACATGTATTAAAAGGTTCGGCATTTAAAGGAAAAAACTACAAAAAAAAAAACCAAAAAAATTCAGTAGGCTTGTTTTCTGTGAGTTTTCAAGGATCAAATCAGCCTAGCTCAAGGCTCTGGTACCAACTTGGGAATTGTGAGCTCTGCTATACTTTATTATATCTTGGTAGGCACTAGAAAAGTCTATGAACATGTATAGTGTATTGTTAAACCAGCGACAAATCATTTTATGAAGGGGATCCATGTAAAGCATTTTGTCTTGTGAGTGATGTGCCTAAGGGGGATTAAGTTAAACTCTCACACAAATAATTGAAACCATTAATTTGTTCATGTTTTTTTTTACTGAAAACAAACTGTTATTTGATGAATGCTCTGAAAGTTAGAACATCTGCATCTACTATTTGTTTACCAAAATTTGAGGCTTTTTTGTACCTGGATGTAAAAAAAATCATTAAGAGTCATAAAAGCACCGTCTGTTTTAATTTCATCAGCACAGAAATAAAAGAAAAGATAAAGATGTGAGCACATTTAATTTGTATTTCGTTAACTAACTCCCCCAAGGTGCACATAAATGGTTTAACCGTAGTGCTCAGCAGTCAGACAGACCTTGAGGCAATAGCTTCAAAATTCAAATTGTGAATGTGTCAGTAATCTCTAAACTACTTTGAACATATCAAATTAAACTTTGGGTTTGTTGAAAAGTTTTTGATATCTTCATTCTTCATGCTGCTTTGTTCTATAATGTCTTAAGGAAACAACACATTAAATGTCCACATATCTTTGTGGTTGCTTCCTGTTTTTAGTCTAGAAAAGATGATGCATGTGCAAAAAGAAAAGTGGGGCGCAGCAGAGATCACTCTGCAATGTAAAAATCAGCAATCCTATGTTTGCATGAAATAACTTCCTTGGAAGTCATGATTCCCATCAAAGGGCAATGTAGGAACTGGGTGAGAGCACGGGATCCAGTGGAGCTGCAGTTTAAGGAGACAGTGTGTTGTCAACAGCAGTTTCAGAATATTTACCAGACAAATAAACTACAGCAGGAGGTTAAGACTGAGAACATTTACATTTATACATGCAAGTCTACAAATTGTCTCTCATACACACACACACACACACTGCTAATTACTGACAGGAGAATTCTCAAGGGGGCAAGAAAAAGAGAATTGTTCACCTTGGGACTTCTTGTGGCCTCCAGCATTGTTGGATTTGCAGTTCTCCCACTTAATCACTATTGCTGCCAGGTGGTCACATGATCATGGAGGAAGTAGGCTGCAACAGAGGAGCAGGGGAGAGTGTGTGTGTATGTGTGAGAGAGACATACAGAGACCAGACAGACAGAGAGGAGAAAAAAAGAGACCATATTAATTTAGTTACACTAAGAATTACACACACACATACACATTAAATTGACTTATACTGATTTCCTGAACACTCATTCTAACCTTAATCATAACTACTACTGGCCTAACTCAAACCTTAACCTAACTCTGACCTCGTCCTAACCATACAACAATTCTTCATCTTAAAATGTAATCATTTCCATTATAGGACTTGATTTTTGTCCCCATAATGTAAGCACTTTTTATCAGCAAATTAAAGTAAGTCTATACTTTTGCGATATTACATTATCACAAATGCACACAAACACAGTATTGTTTCAAAAAAAAAAAATTAGTAACGACGTCAACCTAGCTGCCCCCTGCTGTTCATTTGTGTGTATTTTTCCTGCTGAGTCATTTCACCTTTAAATTGTTTTTGCGTATGCCAAATCATGTTTTCAAGCCGCACAAGTAAAGATTTGAAACCCAGGTGGCAGAGGCAGATAAAAATGGAGTGGCTCCATTATTTAAGTGGTTTGTAAGTCACTTTGACAGGTTAGAGACATTCATCATAGAGGTGGCAATAAATGTTTTTGGCAGTGGGATTTTTGAGAGACAATGAGACAAAGTGCCAACAGTCAAGTCTTAGTTACTACCTTTATCTGTCTATGTCTGGACCTGCTGGGAACTAATAGGATGAGGGCAGCAATTGTGACTCACAAAAAGCAGAGTAATGAGCTTTTAAACAAAAACAATGAGCTGGAATACATTCATTTTGCTCATTCATTTTGATGATTTACACACACACACACACACACACACACACGCTCGAGTTTCCATGACTTCAGAGGACATTGCATTGACTTACATTCATTTCCTGGAGACTTACTCTAACCTTAACCATAATTACTAGTGCCCTAACCCAAACCCTGACCTTAACCTAACCTCAGGCTAACTGTAAAACATGTCTTCACCTTAAAATGTAATTATTTACCTTATGGTGCACCACCCCATAATGTGACTGTGTAAACAGATTTAGGTCCCCACAACAAAACAAATACCAAGCACACAAAGTACCATTGAATATGTGTCTTCAATGACATTTCATAGTTCATTTTTAAATGTACATACTGTGTATTTGATGTTAAAACAACAAAGTTGAATGGCCAAGTGTCTCTATGGTCATTTGCAGCTTATTTCTTGACTGTGTCTGTTTACTGTGGGTGTGTAGGAAGAGAAATACTTTTGCATTGTGCATTGTAATATTTATACACGTTTCCAATTAGTTTCCATTGTTAGTAACATACTTAATCTTATTTTTAATTTAATATATAGACTGCATCTATCTGACTAGCCAAATCCCAGGACAACCTGCAGCAGAATTAAAATCACATAACATTTACTTTGTAAATCACAATAAATAATCCAGCATGTGCAGTATCTGTGGTCAAAGTGCGAGATTTGAGAGCTGGATGACTTCTTGGTTATACTGACCGTCATGTTTAAGCAGGCTTGGATTGACTGCAGGTAAACGGTCCACATTAACACTAAAAGCTTTCGACTGAAGATAGATGTTCTAAGACGTAAGACACAAAAATCATTATTTGTGACAAAACTCCACCACTCCATGGTGAAGGGAAAATAGAGTCTTGCCTCCTGCTGTCCACACTGGAAACCCCTAGAATGTCATTGCAATCTATTCATTTTGACTTCTCTTTCCTTCCTTGCACTCACCTTTCTTCTTTTATTTCTGTCCTCCCTTTTTCATTTAATATTTAATATTCTACTATAACCATCTCTTCCACTGTCACGTTAGATATCAGTTAAATTTATAGGATTTTAGGCACAAAAAACAATTGTGCTCAGGGGCTTACAAGCAATTTAGATCTGAAACTGTATTTTATACTTGATTGTATAAATATACTTTACTGAATTTATACTTTATATCCAAAAATGTTATTTAACTTTGTTGTTTGTGGGCTAAATAACATACAGTAGTTAGAAACTTTTACAATGGCATCACTGAACATGTGACATGTGGCATCCTGTCTCACTGATCCTTCATCAGATCAGTTCCTCATGTTGACGAGCTGCATTGCAGATATCGGGAGGTCTCAACATTCACATTCAAGGTCTGTCCATACAAATGAGAATCGACCGACTAATATTTGTTGATTGCTTGACACACACACATACACAGATGTAAGGACACATTTACTAACATGCCCAAGAGGAACTTGCTCAATGATCAATATTTTCACACTTGTCACCTTCATCAGGGTTTGCAGAGCAAAGCAAAATACAGTGTGACTGTCACACTCCTGTCATTGAGCAGTGTCAGTGATTGTGATCATATACTATATATATATCATACAGTAAATGTATAACTTTGGTTGCAATTTTTTATTTCTTCCATTTTTGACTATTTACCTCACTTTAATCACATTTAGCTATTTTTGATTTGAGGCAGGAATTCTTGCAAATCTGAGAAATCTGAGCGCCAAATCTTCATCTAAATCTATGTTATATCTTACAAAGTAATAAATCTAAATGTCATATTTAGCTTACATACCCCAGACATGCATACATAGCTCGCCTTTTATGACAAAGCATCTCCCCATACCAAGCAGGACAAATATAAAATGGTGAATTTAGATTTGATGAAGAGTAATGATCTATTAAAAGAAAACATTCAATAAAAGAGAAAGTAGAATAATCCTGGGAAATATGTGAGTGTTTGAGTGATGCGCACCAGCATGCATGCGTGTGTATGTGTGTGTGTGTCACATTTCCACCATTTCCTATCATCTGAAGTTGGATTGTTGTGTCCTCTTCCTCAGTGCCAGCAGCTGTTTATCTCAACACACTCAACTCCAAACATTTGCATAATTTTATGGAGCAGTGAATCAAAATGTGCATTAATTTGCAGTTGCTTCTGATCACCCTTTGAAAATTCAATTAAAATATCGCCCATTTGGACAGAAACATATTAACTGAGTTACACTGAAAATGGCAGTTGAAACATTATCGAAATTTTAAATAGTTTTTATGGCAATAGTCAACAAACAAATAAAAAAGGACACTACAGAAGTGCCACTATTCCTTCATTACAACATTTTAACAAATACTGTGTTATGTGAGGGTAACTTACTAGCTGGATTTCATTTATTTATTTACTTTTCAAAATGTGAATTTTATTACTAGTGTTCTAGTAAGTTCTTCTTGACTTCCTGGAATATCTAACAATTATCTAATCTAACAAGTACAAAGAGGGATTAAAGTCGAAAGCTGTAATATTTTAATGGAGCTTGAACTGAAACTGCTTGTAGACAACACGAGGTGCCATGTTTTGCCAAATTAAGTGACACTTCAAATCTAAACATGAAGAAATGTTACTAACTTTGAGATAAGTTACACTTAAAGTACCAGTGAAAGGCCACACGGTTGATGTAGTGGTTAGTCTTCTGTAACTGAATAAAGCCCACATGGAAATAATGCTATTGCAGAATGGTGAGATTTTATGCAGCCGATTGGCCTGATTCAATTTGCACATAGGATTGCCCATACAGCTCCTTCTGCAGCTGACACTGATGGTGAGTGAATCAAGTAAGTGTCTGATCACAAAGAAAGGCTTTTTTTTTTACTGTACAGCATCCCAGACCAATTGTCGTTTGAGGCATCTCAAGAGGACATATAGGATTTAATGTGTGTTTTTACGTGTGTGACTGCACACATACTATACATGTGTGGGCTGTATTGGCTTTCTCTCTCTTTGGTGCTTTGCTTCTCATTGACAAAGTTTCTCAGCTAACTTCTCTGTTACTTGCGCCAAAGAATATCCTCTATAACAGCCTATATGAACAAAATGAAAGCATCTATTCATTTTGATCCCCCTTTTTTTTAGTCCCTTGTGTGATAGCTAGTGTTTATGATAAAAGAAATACCTACAGTAGAAAAAGATTTTCCTTAAAATCATGATGGAAGCATATGGATGTTTAACACACATTTATAAAAAATCACATAGAAAAATATGCCCTGTCGATATAAAACAGTCTGGCTGCATCTGTTTTTTTCATCCATGCAGTCAACTGTTGCCAGAATGTGACAGATTAGTGAAATCCCACTGGTATAGAACTCATGCAAGGCCCTGACCTTGGCAAGTACAGACAAATGGTGCACACACAGGTGTATGGTGTCCATGAACTTGTGCCTGATACTGACTGGACTCCATGGATATGCATACATCCAGAGGAGAGGCATCAAAACCTAACAGGGAAATAATAACATAGAGAGAATTCTATACAAAACATATCATCTCTGTGTCACTCATCACATTAGTGATAGTTTTCCTGAGGAGCTAATAGTTTAAATCCCCAGTTTTGGGTCGTCTTCACTAGCACGTCAACTTCATAACCATTTAGCGGAAAAAAAAAATTACATACATGTAATATATGAGTAGACACCAGTGTCACAAGTGGTCCAATATGAGTTTGGTTGCAGTTAATGCCTATGAACTTCCAGTTGAAAAAATGTCAACATGGCACCAACTGAATCACAGATCTCAAGGCTTCAAAACGGAAGTTCTAATTCCTATGGGTGTCACAACTGGTTGCCAATTGTTACAGTTGCACATACTGTATATTGTGCGTAACACAAGTGTTTATATTCTTTTATATCTACAACTAAACGTGATGTATTTCATTGGTTTGTCTTTTAGGGATCAAACATAAAAAAAGTTAAGGAAAGATATTTTGATTAAGTTTGGCATTTAAACTGTTTAGATGAATTGGATAAGTCAAGAAATGAAAAAAATCTAAATGGGAACTGACAGAACTTCATGGCACCAACTGAATCACAGATCTCAAGGCTTCAAAACGGAAGTTCTAATTCCTATGGGTGTCACAACTGGTTGCCAATTGTTACAGTTGCACATACTGTATATTGTGCGTAACACAAGTGTTTATATTCTTTTATATCTACAACTAAACGTGATGTATTTCATTGGTTTGTCTTTTAGGGATCAAACATAAAAAAAAGTTAAGGAAAGATATTTTGATTAGGTTTGGCATTTAAACTGTTTAGATGAATTGGATAAGTCAAGAAATGAAAAAAATCTAAATGGGAACTGACAGAACTTTACACTCACACACACACAAGATTATGGATGGCAGAGAACACCAACTCATCTGAATAAAATGTACCAGACAGTACCAGTTTCAAAATGACATGGACTGTGGAATACAAAGCTCTCCTGGTTTTGAACTCTACTCATTTTAAATGCAGTATTGGAAAACAAGTTCATCCAGACGTGAGACCTGAAAATACACTAATTAATGTGGTTGTGACAGATTTCCATTTAATAGACTGAAAAGCAACAATCAAATTCACTAATATTCACTAATATTCCACAATCATCACTCTGGGATTCCCTACAGCCTTTTTCAATGGAAAAGGTCAAAATATTGACAGATTTTTACGACACGATGGAGACTGTAAAACTGAGAAACAGTAATTTTGTGATTTAGGCTTTGGTTCTCCGTTTTTCTGAATCAACAGTAACTTTAAACCACACAAATAAATCAAACTAACTGTGTGACATTTGGATGAAATATTAGTTGGCTCACCTGAACTCAGATCCAGTGATTATCATGAACTGCATGAGAGTGTAAATGTTTGCCCAGCTTGTCCTATTGTTCTTTAAACCATAGCCCAGTTGCTGTAAGAGTAGGTCAGGCGGCTACATTCAGCTCTGCCTCTAACCGCATCTATTACTCTCAGGCATTCATTCATTAATTCCTGGCCAATTTCACCAATGTGATAGCAAGCAGAAAAGTTTCTTGCTTTCATCTGCAGTGGAGCAAAATAGCTGTGAAAGGATCAATATTTCATGTTAAGCCTATGTATTGTGTCTATCCCCTGGTACGTGGTACTTGGCCTATTTCCCAAGACACAATTCTGCAAAAATAAGGCCCCTATATATAGTGTATAAGCAAGGATACTGAAACCCCCTACTTTAGTGGATGACATCCCTTGTCACCCCACTTTACCTCTCCACATGCCACACATTCAATGAAAGAATTGAGTTTGCATTCTTGCTTTTGCTGAGACAAGGCCTCCAGCATCTAATTATTTCACTCCTTTAAATGCCTTCACAGCAAAATCCTTTCAAAGGCATATTGTCTCTTTCTCTCAGTGTAAGATGTGAATTCATTGCTTTATGTCTTTGTAGTCCTTCCTCTCCAGCCAGCATGGTGTGGAATGCAATTCACTCTTTAACTGCACCTGTGCCCATTTCTCCCCCATTATTGTAATCTGTGTGCCAAACGCCAAGAGACAGATCGCAGCTAAAACAAATGGAGAACACTGTCTCAGGGTTTCCTGTGTTAAACAGGTATCAAACCAATCTCCTGGTGAAATGAACTTACAAAATGATACTTGTTCTTCTAAAAGGGATATTCCTGTTGCTGCTTGACATAACATAGAGATCAATCCCTGTGAGACAGACCTTCCTACTTTTGTTCTTCATTTTTGTGTGTAATTATAATCTCATCTGAGTAAATCCATTATTTAGTGCAGAGCATGCATTCTGCCCACTGTAGATCATTCTGTCCTGTATAAATGTTTAAATTTGCACATTTACTTACTCTTTGCTACCATTTGCTTTATAACTGTCCACTTATTACTGTTTAGAGCAGTGCACCTGCAAAACAGCTCTAGAACTAGCAAGAGTCACTGGTAGGGCCCAGCCTGGTGCTATATTATGAGAAATGTATATGTAAATTGCGTTAAAACAAAAAATGTCTATGATGTGTCATCAAGGATTAAGTAAACACGTTAAACTGAAATACGTGCTTCAGTGATAACAATGATGTCGCCAGTATACTGTATTTAAAAAATACATTTTCAGTCACAGATAACAAACTTTGTTTTGGTTGTGTGTTTCACTAATGCTCTGGGGTCGTTTTAAAGCCACGGTTCTCAAGCAGTGAGCAAGCTTCCTCTGGTGGTACTAATAAATTAGCATAGAAAATGTAACAAATAACAACAACGACAAAAAAAAAACGTATTAAGCAAAAAATACTAATTAAAATTACCTTATCTCTTGCTCCATCTTAATCTAATTTCACTATATCAGTGTCTAATGTATATGTGAGGAAGAGGAGGATGATGAGAGAGCAAATGATCCTATTGGGAATAAATCTGCCTCCTGTGAAAAGTCTGTAGCTGACTTTGCACGGCCCATTTACACCACTGTATTTTAACATTGGCAATAATGGTGTTACTTTGAGAGCTCAATATTTTCTCAGGTGGTACTTTTAACCACATTTAAGAACCGCTGGTCTAAAGCAAACACACTTTCACTTTCGAACTCTGCCTGTGGCAGACATGCAAAAATGACCCAATTAGGTTCAGTGTTTGTATAAATAAAACAGATGGTAAGACAGTTATATACGTAGATGTGAACATACTGTAAATGAAAACAAAGTGTAAGCCATATAAAAGTACAGCTTCTTATTTCTATAGATTGTAAAATCTGGCAACCACATTCATGCATGTTTCATTTTGAATTTGGATTGCAGTAACCACGCTAAAGGTTGCTGTTGTACATGTTTTACAGTCAGTATATCACTTTTAAATCTATATTTAATTATTTGTGAATATGAAAACATTTTAACACAGGCTGTGGATGTGTAGTGTGCGTGTGGGTCTCAACAGGTTTACCTCACCACAGATCTGTACGCGACTTCTCACAGTCAACAGTCTGTCAGCGGTCTGAGCCACAGTCTATGGACTTGACAGTGTTGGTAAATAAACCCCTGCTGAGGGCTGAGGTAGACCTGGCCTGTTTATGAGAGGTGACCTAAATTTGTCCTGGCTGTGCATGTGTGTTTGACACTGTTTAATCAGACCAAAGTTAGAAGAGCCAGGCAGAATGGAAACAGTTGTTCATGCAACATTGGTGAAAACAACCGACATTTAGGTTTATGGATGTTTTTATCGTTTAATTATTTGGATCTAATCAGACGACTTTACCCCATAGAAGTGAATCTTTATTTGGTGTTTGACATTCCAAACAGGGCCACAACAATCTGAGTATAATTAAAAATGTGTTTCACAATGATCAATATCATGAACCTTAATGTGGCAATAATTTAACCTGTTGTAACCTAATTCAACCTATGGGGGTTAAATTAACCAAGCCAGAAAACTCCTCCTCTGAGTGAACAACTAAGCATGAGAATGAGCCAGTCTCGGCTTCCTCTCCGAGTGGCCAATAAGAACCACTACCTACTTCTTGTCTCTCTCACTTGTAAACTAAACTGTCTCTCAGCAACGTGTTGTCTTGTTCCTGCGAAGAATTCCACAGAGAGTTAGCATGGTGTCCACTGGAAGACAGATTCTAGGTATCGCCCTGGCCTTCATTGGCTTCCTGGGCAGCATCATCATCTGTGCTCTCCCCATGTGGAAAGTTACCGCCTTCATTGGTGCCAACATTGTCACATCTCAGGTCATCTGGGAGGGTTTGTCGATGAACTGTGTGACACAAAGTACAGGTCAGATGCAGTGCAAAGTCTATGACTCTATCCTGGCCTTACCTCAGGACCTGCTGGCTGCCAGAGCACTCGTCGTCATTGCCATCATCGTTGGAGTCTTTGGGATCCTTCTTTCTATAGTCGGAGGCAAGTGCACCAACTTTGTGCGTGAAGAAAGGCAAAAGTGCAAAGTGGCCATTGCTGCTGGAATTACCTTCATCGTTGCAGGTCTCTTGGTGCTGATCCCCGTCTGCTGGACTGCCAACACCATCATTCGGGATTTCTACAACCCTATCATGACCAACGCTCAGAGGAGGGAGCTGGGGGCCTCGCTCTACATTGGCTGGGGGGCGGCAGGTCTGCTGTTCCTGGGTGGGGGCCTCCTCTGCAGCTCCTGTCCCCCCAGAGATGAGAATGACTATGATGTGAAGTATGCCAAGGCTCGCTCTGTGGACAGCAGTAAGGCCTATGTTTGAAATGGTGGACAGTCAGTTAGAGGGAAAGAAGACAAACAGTTACTGAACGTTTCACCTTCTGTTTGTCACATAAATATGAGAATTAAAAATTAAGTGAATCATGTATCCAAGTATGAGTTAAATCACAGTAAAAATCACACAAGGTAAAATTAAGCATTTTTCATTTTTATATATGTGAACAATTGATATTTTTTTATTATACCCTCATATTTTTGTTCATGCTCACTAGTAAATGTTGTTTCAGTCTCACATACTCACATAATCTGTTGTCTACTTCTGTTTAGAGCATAAAAACTGCATAATTTTGTACCTATATGAAATCTGTTACAGTTATGTGTGAAAAATGCTTTGGCTTCTTATCAAGCAACTGAATACTGATGATATAAATGTTTCACCTTTTCATTTTCTATTTGAATAAAATTTGAATTAAACGGGGTTTGCTTGTTTGTTTGGTGTAATTATGTTTTATGATGTTGAAAGGTAATTATTTTTTAGCCTTTTTTTCAATCTCATTGTCACCTATTTAATTTTCTCTTTAAAGAGACTAAAATAATCTCCTTTTCAAGTTTGCTAGAATAATTCTAACAAGTAGACTTTATGCAGACTCCTCCTAAAGAAACCTTGTCAAAGCTAAATTTCAGAGAACCATCAGTCCCATATTTGTGTTTGTAGACATATGTTTCATTTTCCCTTTTGTATTTCATATGACTGATCTTTTTTAGACTAAATGATAACATTGCAAACATATATATTTCCCATTCTTAACAGTTTAATAAAATTATAATAAAATATAAAGAATTTGAAAACAACTTTAAGTCTTTATTAATGTCTTTGGTAGAAAGTTGCTCCTCTTGTGAAAACCTATAAGTGAAGATAAACAAAATGAACAAAAAGGAGATAAAACTGTAAACAATGTGGCCCATTTTTGGTGGTTCATGGACCAAATTTCAGCCCTTAAGTCATTTGTAAATGTTAAGAGACAATGACACTTGTAGACAGCAAGAGTCTACTGAGAAAAGTGATGTGGACATGTTGCTGTCAGTAAATAAACACCTGGTGACAACTGATGTAGAACCGGCCTGTTTATTTATTCATTTAAAAGGGAAATGTCACATGAGTTAACATTTACTTGAAATATGCCAGATTATAGCAATTGGTTCATTTACATCATGTAGTCCAAATAGGCAGGTTGTTGTAAAAACAGGAAGATGATTGGCTAAGGAGAAGACAAGGGGACAAGGAGAACTAACAAGACTTACATGGGACAGGTGAACAGAAAGATGTGACTGGGAGACAATTATAAATTACTGCTGTAAATTGCTTAAGTGACATGTAATTTGAAATCAAATAATTAATCAAATACAAGTAATCAAATACTCATGCCCATCTCTAACATGAACTGTGCTGCTTTGAATAATTAGTTGAGCCAGTCCAGGTTTGAGCTACAGAAATAGGTTGATGGACATATACATTTAGAAACAGAAGCAATGTGGCAGAGAACTTGCGACCATAGCAGTTGGAAGATAAAGAGATCGTTAAAGGAGGGAAATCATTAATTTCCTGGTTGGCCAAATCTTTCACAGACAACCTGGGGGGAAACACCCATCAAGACGTGGATGAGCAGGAGAAAGTGAACAGCCTAAATTAACCAGACCCAAACTTTTCTCATGCAGAAGTGCCTCTTGTGCCTGCAGCTGTGGGTGGTGACTATGCTCAGGCTTTTACCTCTTAAAAAAAGCCCACTGCTCTTGGATGGAGGGAGTAACGCAGACTTGAGATTTGCCCGAAGGCTGAATTAATTATTCAGGGAGTGTGCTGTGCCATGTTTCAGCAGCCATGTGAGCTCTTGGGGTGGGAAAACCCACAGTTGTGCATAACAGCCATGGGTGATGATTAAACAGTGACCAGGGAACTTCCACAATCTTCACATTGAAATTAAAATTGACTTTTTTTTTTTTTTTTTTTTTTTGGACAGAATATTGTAATTTCCAGAACGTTATCTTAGAAGGCTTTGTCCTTCTGGCTTTTTTTCCATCCTTGGAAAATCTGGCCAAAGTTGGGAGACTTTCAACCAATCACAGGAAAGTTCACTGAGAGAATGTTCACTTATTGACTGTAACAGAATCTGGTGCTGTTAGTCCAACATTAGCAACAACTGACCACACTGCAAAGAAACTTACAAAAGGAGAAAGAGACAGCTACATGCATTTCTATACAAGCTCTGGACAAAAGATCCAGCCTACTACAGCTAAAAATTAAGCCATTTTTTATTCATACAGGACACGGGTAGACACAAGCCACTGCAGTGATCAGCTGACAGCCAGGTAACTGCAATCTATTAGTCATACTCCAATCACAGCCACTGTCTCACCATTGCAGTCCATTAAAATGACACTCTACCCTCAGTAATTTTTTACAACACCAATGTTGCCTCACACTGCTGCAACTGGCAACGCTTTGCTGCCTCCAACTTTACATTAGAATAAAAAGTTTAAAATCTTCATTTTGTGCTCTTCCATTGGGGCCCCTGCGTTGTGCTTCCTGTTTGTCTTATTATGCTGCTTGGGTACGGTGGTTTCCTCTTGCAGATTCTAAGTAGATCATAAGTGTGAACAGTTGTTTGTGTCTGTGTTTTGGGACTGCAGCGGACTGGGGACATGTTCACTGTGTCGGCTGGGATTTACCCCAGCTCCCACCACAACACAAAAAATGGATGGATGAACACTACATTAACCATCTAAGGAAAACTGAGAGTACTTATTTTAACAATTAAAAAAAACAATCCAAAAAATCCACTCTCTTGATGTCATTGTAGTGCTAAGTCAAATATCTGATGAAACATAAGTTTATTGGCTGTTCACATGTGGCATGTATTTGCCTTATGGGAAATTTAAAAATATGACTTTAAAAAACATGAGCTGCTTCTTCTTCTTATGCCCCATCTAGGGGAGGCTGAGGAATAACATAAAGATACTCAACTTAAAGAATTAAGTGCATTTTATTTACAATGATTAACAAAAATAGGCCCAAATGGCTTCGGGATGGGCAAAGGCTGAAATAACAAACAAACCAAACTAACTAGAAAATAAACACACCTTACCTTACTTTCTTAAAATTAAAATAAAACAAATTACCTCCCTGATTAAATGTAAACAGGAGAAAACGAAGTCAAAGCAACTGGCTGCCCGTCCCTACAAAGTCCAAAGAATTAACAAAGATTAAGAGTGTGGCTGGTTGAAGCAAGCAGAAGTCGAGCGATGTTTCCCCCCTCGCATCGAAGGCTCCATCTTGCAGAGTTAAAAGGCTGACGTAATCATGGCAGCAACCAATCAACATCAGGACAGTAGGAGCGGCCCAATGGAGTCTTCGTGCTAACACACAGCTATTTGCATACAGACGCCTGACAAACAGCACCCCACGCAGTCAATCCATTTACGCAGAAAAGAATAAACAAACCCGCAAACAAAACAATAGGACGGCAGTCGCAACACTTCTAAACAAATTAAATTCAGAGGATCCAATTTGTGCAGTCTCACTTAGAAAGTAGACATTTTATACTCTTTTTTGCAATTGATTTCTTTCTAACTTTTAAACACTGAGCTCTTAAACAAACCTGATGCAATGTTACTTTACTGTTGTCCTGAAACAGAAAACATACAAGGCTGAGTCCTGATGATTATCATTTTTATCCATCAACTGCTTGTTTGTTGGCAGTAGGACTACATATGTAAAAGAAACTGTATATGGAGTAAAAAAAAACACATTTTATATAAAATAATAATTCTTTTTTTTTGTTAAAAGGTTGTTATGGATATTTGGTAAAACATGAAACAAAGTTTTGTAGTAAATTTTAATTTTGGATCCACGAAAGAAGCCTAACTTTTCTGTCAGTGTCAAAGAATGTAACTCGGTATTGTAATATCCTGTAATATTTTATGTACTTTTGCATTGTAACATAAACGGTGCTAAAGATGTTGAGATTTGTGACATTTCTGTACTAAAATAGCTACAAAAGACAAGACATATTTCATATTTTTTGAGTACATATATTAGCCAAAACATTTTCAACACTAAATATTTAGAGATCTATATTTCTCTTTGAGGTAATGGGCTGTTTCACTGTGACCTATTAATTTCATCCCTTTTGCCATTTGTGATACTGTGCATCTTCCCCAGCAGACCTTTTGCATAACATCAAAAAAGGAAAGAAAATATTTGATACTACTAGTCTGTCGTCTTCTTAGTGTGTGTGTGCATGTGTGTGTATCAGTCAGTTAGAGATCACAACTACTCATTGCTGTTTGCTATGCATTCCCATGAAGCCCAAATGCACAGCAAAACTACTGTGTTATCAAAGTAGGTATATTGTTACTGTGTTGACTGAGAGAGGTATAGCAGCATAAATTATATTGTGCATTACAGTGATGGAAAGGGTAATATAGCTGCAGAATTTCCTGTTTCCATTTCGGGTTGTTTTGTGTACACATGGAAAATATGCATAAAAACAGTCTGATGTAAAGAAATGTAATGTTTGAGCTTAATATATCTTTAAAAAATGCCTTTTCTTTTCTGCTGAGGACTCTCCAGTATTAAGGACTGTGGGAGTGTGTGATAGGAGTATTCTGTACATATTGGGGCTCACAATTTATTTTTCCTGAAATATGGTTTATATGTTTTCGTCATTAACTTAGACCAATTTATATTTCAGTATCATAGACTTTATTTAAGGATGACAAGGTTGCAACACAATGAGTAAATAACATCATCCCTTCAAGAGTCAAACCGGCACCACAAGCCTTCTAGATCAGTGGTTCTTAAACTTTTTATACCAAGTACCACCTGAGGAAATATTGAGTTTTCAAAGTAAGACCATCATTGCCAACATTAAAATACAGTGGTGTAAATAGGCTGAGCAAAGTCAGCTATGGACTTTTCACAGGAGGCAGATTTATTCCCAGTAATTGGCTCATCATCCTCGTCTTCCTCACACTGGTAGAGATAAATTAGATTAAGATGTAGCAAGAGATAAGGTGACTAATTATTATTTTAATTATTTTTAATTTATTTCATTTTCTACACACTCTGGTCAAAATTTCTCAGCTCCAGTCCGATTACATACCTTGGTATATACACAGTAGAAGAGTATTTCTGATCCTGATGCTGAGCATCCCTAGCCTTTGAGAGGAATGGCATTGGGAGGCCACAAGCCCAAGACCGTATATGAAGGACAACCCACTATGGCGGCTGAGTTCATAATCATCACCAAAAATGACATGGTTGCCATTCCACTCCGATGGGTTGAACACACTCGTGTTGGAAACCCAGTACATTTGGAGCAAATCTCCATTTGTCAGAAGATGTTTCTCCATCATCTCGATCATCTGATTTTGACAAAGGTGCCACCTGTTCAGCTTAACTAGACACACAGGTGTGTTCATTTTGACACATCCTTTTTGAGGTTGTAGCAGCAGAAATGACAGTACATCTTGTGTATTAAAGTCATATCTGCATTACTAACTATTGTGATATTTGACTGGTTGGTTTTACATTTTTATTTTTCCATTATTAAATCAAGCTTTCTCATTTTGTACCTCTTTAAATTACTAATTTCTGTTTCCATTGCTCCATTTGACAAAGAAAAGATTTAAATTGAAAAATGTTGGTTTGTGGACAAACAAAGACATCTGAGAACGTCATCATTTTAAAGTCTGGGAAAGGCCAATCAGCAATTTTCAACATTTTCTGGACCAAACAAATATTGATGGACAGAGTACCACAGCTAAAGTTTCTGATAAAGGTAGACAACACCAGGGATATATCCATCTTCCTGCTCTGACACTGCTCTCTCCCAGTTTTCTACCTTAGTGACCTCTACACAACTCCAAAGTCTCTCATCCTCCATCTTCCTCAGCTCAAGCTCCAATGTGCTTTGGTATTCCCGATTTCTCTGGTTACTTCTCGTTGTCATGCAAATGTAGCCACCTAGTGGATACAAATGACAATGCAATGATGTTGTGACAGTGATTCAAATTAATCTGCTGTACAATGAGAACATGAGGAGAAACCAATTTAGAGCAAACAATCAGTGCTGCCCTCTAGAGAGTACCAAAATAAAACGACCCTCTCACCAGGCTTAGTGCATCTGCACAGCTCTCTGACCACAGTGGCTGGGACTTGACCAGAGCTCAGTGCTCCAACAATCACAACCACATCAAATGAATCTGCAGTGGAAAAAAGGAGTTTGAATGTCTTAACTCGTGGTACTTCTGAAAAAAATACTTACATTTTTTAGTCAAATACAAACAAAAACAACTGCATTTTACAACAGCAACAATGAAGTATTTGGATCCACGTTTAATATGTAACATGAAAGCACATGTCTTAATTGCATGGCAGCAGTGGATGTAATGCAGACATGAGTCATAATCAGACGATGCTCTGTAAATTGTAAATATGGATACGTTTAAGAAGCAAAAAATTTAAAATTACTTGAAAGCATCTGCAAGCACTAACTGACTAAATATAAAGTAAAAACATAAATACTGAGTTAAAAGAACCTTGTCTGGTGATTACTTACTGAATCACAGTGGTCAATGAGCTGTGTAGACTGGCACACTATTAAATTACCCATTTGGAAAGGTAGAGGCCCCTCTCCCAACAATGACTGCTTCAGGTCCTGGTACAACTGGCTCTGTGTTGCCCTCTCCAACATAGCCTCACTTCCATCAACACCCACAAAATGTCCAAATCCATGTTTCTTCATCTGTGTAACGGAGATTTGTTGTTTTTAAATCAGAAAAAAAATATATGAAACATAAAACCATTAATTAAAACGGCATTGATAAGGTATGTGGTGTGTTGAAGACAATTTATGTAGTAAGAACACTGATAGTCCATTTGGTGCAGTTTTCTTTGGGCCAGGATCTTATCAGTATAGGAATCAACTTTCTGGGTTTTAAGTTTACCTGTTTGGCCACCAGTCCTGTACCACAAGCCACATCCAACACAATAGCTGCCTCACGGTCACCAGTGAAATGGGTAAGAATAGTGTTTGTTGCGAAAATTGGTGCACGGTATTCCAAAACAGCCACGTCCTGTTTAAACAAGATTTAAGAAACATCTCTAGCTTTTAAAAGGAGCAAAAAAAATTAACAGATATCTGTTAATACACTGTTTCTGCTTATATGAAATAGACAAATTAAGTGCAACATAATGATACACATATACACTTTTAATGATATTATTTTTTAACCAGAGAGGGATTTTAACACAACAGAAGCAGTGAGGGGCTAGTGTGTAAGAACTGGCACTGTCTTTCGGTTTGAAAGCCTACAAAGTACTACAGAGGTAGCATTGAGCCACAAGGGGGTGATACTGCTGTGCAAAAAGAACTTTTAAAACGAAATAGACAATAAAGCATGGCACAAAGAAGTGAACACCATGTGACTGACAGCTGTACTGTCCAATAGATGTCTGGTTGCAGGTGAAGCCAGTGAACTTCCGGTTTCAAAAACTAATAAATCTTGCCAATAGAGACTTCACAACTGCAGCTGTTCTTGTAGCTCTAAGACTGGAAGACATCCTTTTTTTTTTTTTTAAATACAGTTACAGTGGGTCAACAGAAAGCTTCTTAAATCATACACACTGGGCCTTTTAAATAGAAAAAAAATGGACTGATGCCAATATTTTGTTGATTAAAAAGAACATGGTACTCCAGCTATTTTACCTGTTCATAGGTCTCTGCCCAGACATTGTAAAACTTGATCTTTTCTTTTGCTGTGGTACTTTCATGAGCAGCTTTCACACTGTCAAATGTGTTGGGAACAGCCGACATCATGTAAAACCTGTTAAATGAGAGAAATAACCAGTGGCAATTTGGTGAAACACTGGTCATAGGTAGCGCCACATGCAACAAATTCCAAGGTTCAAGTGTGAATGAGAGTTACAGCTCAGGTCAATGATTATTGATGTTTACTTGTAAGGCTCCTTATATGAGCTAACGAGCTGAGCGCCTTTGCTTTTGGTTTGGGATATATAAAAATACATAAAAGCGAAAGGGGACAACGTGAAGAGGCACAAAAATGACAAAAAATTAGATAACAGTAAAAAAATTAAACGTAAAAAAAGGTGTAGTTGCTCCATCTTTGGACACAATATAAGGTCTGCTGTCTCATGATCCGTGATATTTGTTATCAGACTACAATGATGAATGGATTACTTTTGGGAAATTCCACTATGAGACAACAGGTAATTTAGAATGGTTGAGGTCACGATAAAGAAGTTAAACCTGTAGTTAAACTGCATGAACTACAATATCAGTATCGGAGGTCTTTCCTCGTTGCATGACTTTTTGTGCGCATATGAACTCCGTTTGAGAGACTGAAGAACCCTTGAAATGAAGACGGCACTACCTGGCTGTTGGTTCCTTCCGCCAATTTATTTCAAAAAGTTAGTTTCCCCACGCGTTTCGTACAAAAAAACAGTAAAATAGACAAACTTCCAGCAGACGAGGACGTGGACGCTCAACAAGGCGTCTTCTTCTTAGTCGAGATGCGGTTGGCCATCAGCCTGTACGGTGCACTACTGCCACCTTCTGACATTGTACTATAATCTGTACATCAGTTCTGTTTCTTTAAGAAAATTAAATAAAATATTACTTCGTTTTTTGGTAGATCAATGAGCCTTTGCCTGTGATATTTCCGACAATGTATTATTACGTGTTCTGCAGTTTCCTTGACTTGGCAGTGCACACATAATCCTGTTGGCTATTCTCCGATTATCCTGAATGTAATGAAATGCTAACAGTCCTGTGTTTGATCTTTCCGTGTTGCTCCATTCCTTTTCTCCTCGCTGACCGATTCTTCACTTCTTCCGTTCCTTCCATCTACAGTCGAGGACACCATCAACCAGGGCTGTGACTTACTAAACGACAATCATTAAGAATTCAAACTCCGCGGCCCTCGCCACCGTTCGCTCAACTCTCACTCTCCTATTCCCACATCCTTGAATGCAACGTTTGGGCTTCCAGATTTATGCGCATGCGTATTAGCCACATCCCAGGCTGCTATTCGTGTTTCCACCTGTAGAGTGGGAGTCAAAACAAAACTGTCCTTAAAAGTGTTTCTCCTTACATCCCTACGCTAACCAATTACAACAATTACCTGCCGTTTGCGTTAGTAATATTGACTTTATTTCTACAAAAACATTTAAAAGACGCAAAGTCCGTTTATTCGGCGAGTTTAATCATGGAGAAACAAAAGTTCCGCTCTTTCTACAACTTGTTTTGGCCCGTTTTCGTGGCATAGCTGGGAAGCTAACGCTGTTCAGTTCATGTCAGCTAGCTTAGCACTGGTCTCCCTCCATAACAAAAAGCACAAACCTCATCTGAACCTTGTTGGACGGCAGCAGCTTCAGACTTTACCCCCAGGTAACAGCTCGCAACTACTTTTCAAATGCATATAGTGCTTTAACACAGTGCGTAACAATTGTTCTATGAAACAACACGAGACGTTTGATTCGTATTGCCTGATGCGATTCAAAACACATTTAATCACTACATCAGTTGCTCGAGTCTGTAAATTAAAATGTGCTATTTTATTTACAGTCTCGGTATTCTTAAGTGTCTGTCCTTAAAGTAGTTCTGTCCCCCTTTGCCCCCACAGGTTTCTCTGAGAACAAAACATTCAAAATGTCAATCCTAGGATTAAAGAAGAAACAGCCCAAGACTTTCAAAGTCAAAGTTATCACCATGGATGCTGAAATGGAGTTTAGCTGTGAGGTATGGTTGTGTTGTGGCTTCATTTTGGTGTGGAACGATGCTTCATCTTTCTTCATGTGTGCATGAGGAAGAGGAGGATGCTGAGAGCAAATTATCTTATTGGGAATAAATCTCCTTCCTCACAAATTTAAGAAGTACTTTAAGATAATGTATTTTCCCATCACCACCTACTAAAACTAGATATTATAGAAAAACATCAAATAATAAGTCACTGCTATAACTTATTTGTAACAGTAACACTTGTAGATAATTTGATAGAATGTGTGATTTGGTTAAAAGTGCTTGACTGAATAAATTTGGGAAACCCTGGTCCAACTAGGTAGACATGATGGACACTGAAATAAAATTGAAAAAAATAATTTTAATAATAAATAGCCATTTCATATTTGTTTTCATCCTAAGACAGTTGTATTTATTATCTTACATTTGAGGTCATCTTCTTATAATTATAGACAAGTTGTACACTGACTGTTTTAATGCTGCCCTCCACAGTTCCAAGTACTTATTCACAGTTTAAAGTTCCATTCACTGAGCAGACTTCCGAATGCACACTGAGCAGCAGCTGTAATCTTTGCCTTTCATCTTTTCAGCTCACTAATCTCATTTTCTCAGGTGAAATGGAAAGGTAAAGACCTGTTTGACCTGGTGTGCCGCACTGTTGGTTTGAGGGAAACCTGGTTCTTTGGACTCAGGTACACAGTAAAGGACACTTATGCCTGGCTGAAACCAGAGAAACGGGTGAGAAGATTGACAAGCTTTTGTGAAAGTGTAAAACTGCACAAATAGAATTCAAGGACACTGCATTATTCAAAATATATTTGGACAACATTTGGCTGAATGTTTATGATTAGTGTGTTAGCCAACATCTGAAAGGTGAGGCAAATCTGCATTATAGAGCTGCAGCTAATTATTTTTCAGTATTAGTTATCTATACATTTTTTCACCAGTTTGTTTAGTCTATTAAATGTCAGAGCAATGCATAAAGTACCAATCACATGTTCCCGGAGTTCAAGGGGACATCTTCAGAATGCTGTTTAGTCTAAGTCTACAGTCCAAGATAAAGGCTTTTAAGGTGAACTGGTGAAAACTACATTTTAAAGACCTTTTTGAGTTTACTCTAAAAAAAATAAATCATCATTCCTTACTTTTACCTCTCCTGTTTTTTCCTCATTTAATTATTCACAAAGGTACTGGATCAGGAGGTTCCCAAAGACTCTCCAATAACATTTCACTTCCTTGCTAAATTCTTTCCTGAAAAAGTAGAAGAGGAATTGGTTCAAGAAATTACTCAGCATTTGTTCTTCTTACAGGTAATCTGACAATTCTAACATTTTTTTAAAAATATCGTTGGTTATATTTTACCTGTACAAAATGTTTTGAGGTGGTGGTATTTATTTGTTTTATTTTATTTATTTATTTTATAGTATTTATTTGTTACATAGTTTGGAAATTAATTAGAACACATGTTCTTATGTGTCTTCACACTCTGGTTTTAGGTGAAAAAACAGATTTTAGATGAAGAAATATTTTGTTCCCCTGAAGCATCAGTTTTGCTGGCATCATATGCTGTCCAAGCAAAGGTAAGAGAGCAATATAAGATTGAAGAAAGATTAGGTCTGTTAACGTCACTTGTAGTGCTCACGATAATACTTTTTCAGTATATATATGATGGCGCAAGCAATGTATACTGTACATCTTTTTGAACAGGTAAAATCATGTGCTCTAAATTTTTGCTAATGTGCAAAATTAATGCATTTATTCGTCTTTTTTTCCCTTCTTTGCTTACTTTACTGCCCCTCAATCTCAAACACAGTATGGTGATTATGACCCAAACTTTCACAAGCCAGGCTTCCTGGCTCAAGATGAACTGTTGCCAAAAAGGGTAAGTATAGTGTACTGTGTGCAGATTTGTCCATCCACAAGATCTAAGAGGTTTTCCATTCATAGGAATTATCTAGTCCGATCATCTAACCTTTTGCTTTTTTCCTGTCATCATAGGTTCTGATGCAATACCAAATGACAGCTGACATGTGGGAGGAGAAGATCACAGCCTGGTATGCTGAGCACAGAGGCATCGCCAGGTTAGACTGACTGGGGTAAATGAACCCCATTGAATATGTAGCTGAATTCCTAAAAGGGTATTTTGGTTTTTGATTGCCTTCTCTTCTTGTTTTATTACTGTTCAGGGATGAGGCAGAGATGGAATACCTTAAGATTGCTCAGGATCTTGATATGTATGGTGTCAGCTACTTTGCCATCACAGTGAGTCTGTATTATTGTACCGTTTATTATTTTAGGTATATTTTGCATGGTATTGGTAAATGGTAAATGCAAATTAAAAAAGTGACTGCCATGTTCTTTTTTGACAGCAAAATAAGAGGGATACAGACCTGTTACTTGGAGTGGATGCTCAGGGTCTGCACATTTACAGTCCCAACAGTAAACTCAACCCTAACAAGTCCTTTCCCTGGAGCGACATACGTAATATCTCTTATAGTGAAAAGGAGGTAAATGCTAGTTAAGTGTAGTATATCATGTTCATCCCTGTCATTATGGAAGGAATAGGAAAAAAGGAAATAGATCTAGATGCTATTTTTTTAACAGAATAAAGTTTTCTTACTGTCCTATTGCCGAAGTTAAGATGTTTTTTTGTTATGGCAAAGGACGCAGCTGTTTGAGACAGAAGAACTGCCATGTCTATTTTTTTCATGTTGCAGTTTACAATCAAACCCCTGGACAAGAAAAAAGATGTCTTCAAGTTCTACTCTTCTCAACTACGTGTCAACAAGCTGGTTAGTTTACCTGTGTGTCCATGTAAACGATCAGTTTTAAAGTTAAAATTATAAATACATTGTTGCTGGTTTGTGTCTAGATCCTTCAGTTATGCATTGGTAACCATGATCTATTCATGAGGCGAAGGAAGGTGGACTCTATTGAAGTGCAGCAGATGAAGGCTCAAGCTAAAGAGGAGAAGGCGCGCAAGAAGGTGAGCGCTCTCAACTCCACTGGAGCAGTGAAAAAGCAGAGTAGATTGAATGAACACTCTACATACATAAACTGCACTTAAAATTATTTGACCACTGTTAAATTTTTTACCTTTTAGATGGAGCGTCAAATCCTAGCACGGGAAAAACAGATGAGGGAAGAAGCAGAACGAGCAAAGGAAGAGATGGAACGAAGACTTTTCCAGCTGCAGGACGAGGCACGATTGGCCAACGAGGCACTGGTAATATTTCTTTTGCAAATTGCTGGCAGTAAGTGTGATAGAAATTGCCCCAAGGGAAAACACTGTTAATAAAATTGTTTTGTCTTTGTCTTGGATCTTTGATTACTTGTTTACATTTTGAACGTGCTGGCACTTTGGTAAACTGAGCACTGTTAGTAGAGGTTTACCTTCTCCACGTTCCTTCTCTAGCAAGAAGTTATCTCAAGACCATTTTGGAGAAAATTGTTAAATGTAGTGCATTTTCTCTAGCTGAGGTCTGAGGAGACTGCAGACCTGCTGGCAGAGAAAGCACAGATTGCAGAGGAGGAGGCCAAACTCCTGGCCCACAAGGCTGCAGAAGCTGAGCAGGAGAGACAGAGGTTGGAGGTCACTGCCATGAAGACCAAGGAGGAGAAGAGGCTGATGGAGCAGAAGATGAGAGAGGCAGAGCAACTGGCTGTCAAACTAGTGGAACAGTCTGAGAGGAGGTATGAAATCATTTAATGGCTACTTTTCTTTACATAAATAGGTATTTATGTATTTCCTGTTTTTTTCATGGTATGTACATAAACATAAGATCTGTTTTGCCCAGGTAGAGTTCTACTAGAGAATAACCAATAACTGGTAACCAGGTTTCTAAACTGTGGTTTTTCTTTGCATGTGCAAAAAGAACTGAAACTTCATATATACTGTAGAAGCCTAGAGTTCTAAGCCTCTGTGCAGAGTGTGATCATAAGTCTGACTCATTAACATCATGAGAGAAAGCTCTGCTTTCTTTTCCCATTTGCTGGATGCATCAGCTTCTCCAACTTAGCCACACATTAAAAAAAGTTGTGGATCTCCGGATAGAGAGAGGTTTGTTTCATAATTAGTGTCAGTGGCAGTGGAGAAATATAATTACTGACCTGTTCCATGTGCATGTCAGTTTACAGTAGCCATTTTGTACAAAGAAACACTGAAATTCTCCAATCATGCTACCACTGTCTTCCAGAAACCTTGTCTTATCCAAAACTCTGGTTCCAGGTTGAAGGAGGCAGATCACCTGAAACAGGACCTGACGGAGGCGAAAGACGCTGAGCGGAGAGCCAAACAGAAGCTGCTGGAGATCACCAAAACAACATACCCTGTATGATGATATGAGTATTAATACAGCATGTCACAGTTGCTGTTAAAGTTCTTTAATTGACGAACATATATCACCTAAAGTAAAAGCTGCCAAAAAGTAGAAACAACTAAAATATTGATCGCGCTGTCACTTTTCTATATGGTTTGATAAAAATTGAGTAACATTTTGTGTCCTTTCCCCTTTATTACATATCTTTGACTTTCTTCCAGCTCATAGCAGCTTACTCTACTCCACCTGCTCCTCCTGAGGCAGCCGACTTTGCCTATGAATCAACGTCTGCACGCTTAGACTTCAAGGACTCTGACATGAAGAGGTTGTCCATGGAAATCGAGAGAGAGAGGTGAGCTCAAGTAAAAATCCTCTACTTTTTAAGTGCAGTTTGTCTGTGCTTATCTTATCATGGGTTGATATAGGCTGGAATATATGGAGAAGAGTAAACACCTGCAGGATCAGCTGAAGGAGCTCAAATCTGAGATCGAGTCTCTGAAGCTGGAGGAGCAGCAGCAGCAGCAGGCGGCCAGCCTCTACGGCCTCCAAAGTGAGGCAAGGGGATACGTTCAAGAGCCTGTCTACATACCTCACAGCAATGTATGTATCATCAACTCTGCAGATCACTCATAAAAGCATACCAGGCCCTTCTACAGTAGGGCTGCAACTAATGATTATTTTCATAATGGATAAATCTTACAATTCGTTTTTTTTCTATTAATCCATGTAATTGTTGAATGTTGAAATGCTTTGATCTGTGTTTATTTTACGCAGAAATTATGATGTTCTTAAATGCCTTCTTTTGTCCACAAATCAATATTATTCTTTTTTAATTAGTTCTTTGTGATATGTAGCAAAGAAACCAGAAAATATTTACTTTTAAGAAGCTGAAAAATCTGAAAACATGTTTAAATTATTGAACAGTCACACTGATAGATAGTTGACAATTCATTTAGTGATCAATTAATAATCAATGAATAATCGTTGCAGCCCTATATTTAACCAATCCTTTTTACACACCAGTAGTGAATACACACAACCAGGGACAGTGGGAAAATACACGTCTGTGCCCGGCAGTAATGGGGGTTGTCTACCTCAGGGGCATCTCAGCAGGCCTTTCCACTTGGCCTTGATGTGAACAGTAAAGCTTTTTCACTTGAGATACCATCATGGGGTTAGCGTCTTTACTTTAATGCAAGGAGGAGTACTTAAAGATATAAATTGTTTCCAAAATTTTTGTGTTTCCTTTTTATTTGACTCCAAGCATAGGACAATGATTGATTTGAAAATGATTGATTGTTTAGCCTTAGTTCAAAACTTATAATAATAATAATAATACATTTAATTTAGAGGCGCCTTTCTGGACACTCAATGACACCACACAAGGATAGATACATAAGACAGAATACCACTATTTGGCCATTGCTGACCACATTTTGGGGAGTGGTGTTTCTCACACTCATTTTTCTCCACCATTTTTTGTGTTTTGCAGCGAAACTCTGCGTACATGTCTCAGATGGCGTTCTTTGAAGAAGTGTGATGCTAGTCCTGCGAGATGAGAAAGGAGCTAACCAGGTGTCGTGATGCAGTATTTTTTTAACCTGGCTGAAACTAACAGGCAGACGCCTCCATACACCATGTCCTTCTGAAAGACCACACTATCCTCAACTACACGCAACAGCCGCTATGCTCTGTTGTTCCACATTTACTGTGTAATACACACTACAATATGTGCCATTATTCCAACACTCATTCTGGATTTGGTGCTGTAGATGGATTAATGAGTGAAGATAATGATTTTTTCTGTGGTTTTAATGGATATGTAATAAGTTGGCCAAACATAGACTCTAACCTTCTCATGTTACACGTCAATGCCTTAACAAAATTTTTATTTTTATTTTGTTTGTTTTTTCAGAAATTTGCTTAATGCAAAGTTCCTGTAACGCATGTGATTAAATTAATTATCCTTCCAGGCTTGGGAGAACTTCCAAAAGTTATAAATATCTTGAAGCCTTTGTAAAAATAAAAACTTCTGGTCGTGCTCTTTCAATCAGCATTATACCAATATTAAGACAAGAATACTACATACTATATACACTAAAGATATTTGTAATTAGTAGAACATTATGAACATGCTTTTAAGTTATGATAAAATTAGTGATTGCAACTCAAACTGAATTTCAGGTTGACGAGTGTGTGTTCACCTGGACGGTGTTCAGAGGTGACAACTCCAAAAACATTTCCAATGCAGTGTTGAATTTGAATCCTCGATTTGGCCATTGAATTTATTTGTATTTTCTGTTTAAAAAGATAATGGACAGCACACAGATGCCTTAATATCGCTTCATTGGTGAACATAAATGTAGCTTATAATTTTAAGATTGAGCTCTACCATTTCAAGTTTTTATATTTTGTAATCTCTTGATGTGCCTTGAATTTTATTTTTTATGATAGTGATTTGAGTGACTAAGGTTTTTTTGACATTGTGCTCATGTGTCTCAACTTAAGGGTTTGATTTTACACTTTAACTCATTTACACAAAAGATAGATGCATTTCTCAGGGCTGGTGTTGAAGACAATCAGTGCATGTTGACTTTGTTGTAGACTGAGATAAACAGTATGGCATCTGCAGTATTTGTGGTTTACCTTTTTTTGTTTAATTCCATCAGTAATAATTTGCATGGTAAATATATTTGCCAGTTGTAGATGCATTATGTTTCACAGGTACAGAGGTGGGTCATTTACTTTACTACACTCCTCATGACATTCTAGAAAAGGGAGAGACTGCACTACAAATGTACAGGCAGAGATTATATGTCTGTTTAATTGAACCAGCCTATATGAGACTGATGTTGCTATTGACTGAACAGCAATAATTGATAGGTTCTGTATTGCCTTCATGACTGGGGTGTCAATGGTTATGAGTAAATGCTCTTGTGTCACATGTCTAAATGAAAATGCTCTTCATTCTGTCAAGACATTGCTTAATTGCTTCAGTGTGCATCATAAAACATGAGCTTGAAAGGTTTTTCTTGAAGTCTGTCATTGGGAACTTAATTTTAAATCAATGTTATACTTATAAGTCTATAATTGGATTTTCTTGCCAAATTAATTTCTAATGTTAATTGATGGTGTGAAAAGACGCACTAGGGGAGAAAGTGAATTTGTATATCATCCCAAATCCCCCAAAAATACTGTCTTGTAGATACCAGATTTTTGTTGTCGTCTGTATTTTGAATATGAATCTGCAATTTAGACAAAGTAAACTGCAAATCTGTGTTGTCAGACTATTGAACACTGAGTTACAGTATGTCCGCTCCAACTTTTGAACTTCTCAAAATGCAAAAAGATCTTGACCTGCTCTTGTTAAAGACAATTTTTTTTAAAATTTTGTTTAAGTTCAATTAATTTTAAGTGCAGGGATTGTGATGTTTCATTTTAACCTATTTAATGCACCAGTTAAAATGCACCAGTTATCAGAGCATCTAGCATTTTCTTTTAATTGTAAGTTTGACTTTTATTCTTAAATTCTCTGAATATGGCACACAATTGTATTTATAATAGTTTCAATATATAATGTATGATTAATTTGTCTGACAGGCAGCTGCAGTACATAATGACTCACTGGTACACCTTTATACATAAATATGTGTACATGTGACTGATAAAACAAGAAAGTTATTCTTTTAAAGGTGGAATTTAGTTCTTAATCACATCGTGAAACATCAACAACCACGTGTTGGACATAAAACACGAAATAAACAATGAAAACAAATTAAAGTGCATAAACAGTGAGCCCATTACCTTCTGCACTGTGGTCCTGCATGGGTTAGTTTGCTGGGTACTTCAAATCAAGCCCCATTGAAACCAATCTAGAAGGACATCCGCCTGTGACCACAGGGTGGGAGTGTGTCACAGGACTGTGGCATGAACATGAAAGTGCTGCCTCTGGGGAACCAGGGAGTCAACCATGCTGTGCAGCATTCAAATCTACTTTTTTTTCTACTTAAATTGATTAGTCACAACTGGACTGACAGATTTAATGTTCTGTCAGTGCAGTATTTTGGTTCCATGTTGTAAAAGTAAATTTTTACCATCTGCAGTGCCACATGAAACATTTTAAACACTCTTAATGGTCAAAAACATAATGACCAGGCATAACATTATTTACCCATAACATGCCATCTGTTTTTGAGGAATAATATGTATATTTTGCCTTGTAACAACAGTCAGTATTTGGACCATACTACTCTTTCCATGAGCGCAAACAAAAAACATCAGATGTTAAACAACACCATTCACTGAAACTAATTTTGTATTCTTTACACATTGTTCCCACCCTCCTCTAAAGTGACACACATTTTCTGTGAGCACACTCTCTGTCAAACCAGTTTGTCCTGGTTATTTAATTAGGCAGGAAGTGGGCTTTGAAAAGTTCTTTTCTGTTGACATCTGAAATGTTTGCATGTTTAATATGTGCAAAAAAAACAAAACAAAAAAAAAACACAAGACCTGTCTGATCATATTGCAGTCATTTATTGAAGAATAAATGTACACACATCTGTCAGTTTACTGCAGGCCAAACAAAATATAAAATCATATTTAACAGTTGTGACAAAAGGTAAATGTTGCCTATTAAAAACAAAAGAGAAGTTGCTGCTTTGTCACTTAATATCTCATGTCGCACTCAGGTTACAACAGAAACAAGGAAAAAATCTGAGGTAAATTCTTGATAAAGATGAAATCATCACCAAGTGCATTTTAAAAGAGAGGGAAACAAGGCTTATGTCAGCGTAATGGACGATTTAAAACAAAAATAACATCAACATTTGAATTCAGTAACACAACTGTAACATACTTCACTTACTCCTGATTTAGATTGACTGTATTACTGAAAATCTGTAACATTCCCTGCATGAAAAAGTCTGGTGTAGTCCTTCAATCAAAACAACATTGAGTAAACACGACCATACCTCATCAACTACTTTACAGTAAGCATGTACAAAATAAGTAAAAAAAAAAAGAAAAACAAAAAAACACTACTTTTAAGTAACTCGGTACATAACATTTATATCTACTGTGTGTAAAAATGAGAGTGTATTTTATAGGTATGTTCTTGCTGGATTTGAGGATGCATCCTCATTGTCACTCTTGACTGATAAATCGTCTTCCATTGCTGCCTTTTTCAGCTGAGACTTTGTCGACAAAGCCTCGCTCTTGTCAGACTTTGTCGACTCTGGTCTCTTCATCTGAGACTTGGTAGACGGTGCCCATGAGTTTTCTGACTCCTGTCTGGAACCTCCATCAGGTCTGTCCTCCCAGGGAGGCCTGGTGTACAGCTGAGACTTTGTGGATGCTCCCTCAGAGCCTTGGGAGCGGGGGAACACCGCTCCAACAGGCTGAGTCCTTCCCGTCGGAACCATGCTGTGATGAGAGCTTGCCTTGCTGGACCCGTTGGACGAGCGGACCACAAGGTAGCGGACAGAGGGGCTCTTGTCTGTGTCATGGACTTTGATGGGGCACGCTGAGCTGATGAACAAACCGCCTCCAAGCATGAGCAGGATGGAAGCTCCCCAACCAATGTAGAGACAAGCACCCAGCTCTCTGCGCTGCGCGTCTATGGAGGCGCTGTAGAACTTTCTTATCACGGCCCCAGCTGCCCAGGATGTAGGAATCAAACACAGCAGCCCTGTGGCAATCAATACGGCCCCTGCTGCGATAGTCACTTTCCCTTTGACTCCGCCTCTTTCCTCATCCAAAAAGCGAGTGCACTTCCCTCCAATGAAGGCCAGAATCAGGCCTATGCTTCCTGTGGTGATGGCGAGGACGGTGAGAGCCCTGGCAGCTTGCAGGTCAGCGGTGAGAGCGAGTAAGGACTCATACGGCTTACACTGGATCTGCCCAGTGCTCTGGACCACACAGGTCATCCAGATGCCTTCCCAGATCGTCTGTGACGTGACAATGGTGCTGCCCACAAAGGCCGTGACCCTCCACAGAGGCAACAGGCAGCTAATGATAACTCCTGCCCAACCCAGGAGGCACAGGGCACTGGCCAGCATCTGTATCCCCAACGAGGCCATGATGAAGAGCTCAGAAGCTGTTTAAGGAAGAAGTTCTCAGATGTTTGTAGTCTTTTCTGTTAAGTACCTTTTTTGCTGTCACTCCTGCTCTGTCTTCTCATGAGTCTTTCTTTGTCTGTCGCTCTCAACCAGTGATCTTGCAGTTTTCGTTTTCTTCCATTTTTCTGTTTCTCTTAAGTAATTCTTTTAAATCTTGATAGAGTGACTCTACCTCAGCAACACACTGACGCTTAACAGATGTCGGCCCAGTCTTCAGTGGCTTTTACTTGACTGCAGGTGTGTCTCAGTTCAACCTCAGTGCATCTGTTTACAGGCTGCTTTTCCTACAACTCAGTCCCTCCCTCTTTACATCCCTAACTACTGTCCTGTCGTTGCACCTTTCCCCCTCTCTCCCTTCTGTTTTTACTTTCCTACCTGAGAGTGCTCTTTCTTGACTGTCACCTGAGCGGCTGCCTGTGTGTTACTGGCCAGGTGCAGATGCACCACCTGAACTACAGGGAAACAAAAAGGGGAGGTGCTGAAGCTGTGAAACTGTGACATCACCTATTCCCCACCTATTCTGTCCTTCGTTATCTTTTCATCAAGAGATAGTTTTTTTGAGCAACAAGCCACGAATGGAGCCGGAAGAGTGATAGGCCTCTGAGCATTAAACAACAGGCCAACTTAATGCTGTTATCTGTTGAGATAGTTGAGTCTTTGTTTTTGTTTTTCACTTGAGGTCAGTGCAAAACACATTTACATCTTTTTACATACAAAAGATGCAAACTCTACAAAAGATGCAACCTATAAGGCAGCAAAATTAAGGCGAGAAAAATGGAACACTAAACCCCCTTTCATTCTAGATGCATCTACAGTGCAGAAAAACCTGTTTCTAACATGCAACCCCCAGCACACATACACACACACACACGTATTGTGTACACAAAGACATGCAACAAAACATTAATTAGTGTAAAAATAATCTTTAATCTCACAGATCCTGTAGCTCAGTGGGGTAGTTTCTGTGTCAGTGTTTTCTTTTTAACATTACTAGTTTTATTCATATTATTATTATCATTATTAGTAGTACTCAAGGTAATATTGTGAACACAATTTAAGGTTGAAAGTATCATGTTTTATTATTCTCACATTAAGTCCCTTATCACACACAACTATAATGTAAATAAGGACATCATTAGTCGTCTACAATTTTAATCTCTTCATATATGCACAAATAGATATTTATTAAGATATTTATTAAATATTTATGAATGTTATGAAAGCTTGCAGTGTTTTTTGTTTTGTTTTTTTAAAAAAAAAACATTTTTGTGAGAGAGTGACAGTTATCTGAAATATAGCTTTTGCATGGTTTCTTTGGCAGGAAGAACACATTGTCAGAAAGCCTGTTTGCAAAGATTCTTCCGGCACACTCGAAAAACCTGATTGTTGGCAAGTCTTTCTCTCTCTTTGAAGAAAAAAGGCGGCAACGAGATGAATAAAACACTTCAAGAGACTCTTAAAAATGAGCTACATTTTACTGCCATACAATAATACAAATAATTAGAGCAAACAAACAATCAAACTCCATTCAATTCAGATTCTATTCAAACAGAAAATGTGAATCAGTCACTTCAATGTCAATATTTAGTTGTTTAATAAGAAGCCAATATATCAGACTTGGACACAAATCAGTAACGGAACAGGTAGGTTTCACTTCACTACACAATCATGCAGTGTTTAGCACAAACATGAAAATTCTGAATTTCAGACATAGACAACACATTATGTGAGTATGTGAGACCTGAACAACATAGTAAACAAGAAAAATATGAGAAAATCTGTGTCCAACATTAAAATTAAAAAAAAAAAAAAATCAAATGTTCGCTTACAGAAAATGAAAAATTCTGCATTTTACAATATGACAATATGTATGACTCATACTGTTTTTAAACACATGCTTCCGTTAAATTCCCTTTGAATGACACTGTGACATGAAACTTGGCTCATATTTATGTGAAGGTGAAACGTTCAGTAACTGTTTGTCTTCTTTCCCTCTAACTGACTGTCCACCATTTCAAACATAGGCCTTACTGCTGTCCACAGAGCGAGCCTTGGCATACTTCACATCATAGTCATTCTCATCTCTGGGGGGACAGGAGCTGCAGAGGAGGCCCCCACCCAGGAACAGCAGACCTGCCGCCCCCCAGCCAATGTAGAGCGAGGCCCCCAGCTCCCTCCTCTGAGCGTTGGTCATGATAGGGTTGTAGAAATCCCGAATGATGGTGTTGGCAGTCCAGCAGACGGGGATCAGCACCAAGAGACCTGCAACGATGAAGGTAATTCCAGCAGCAATGGCCACTTTGCACTTTTGCCTTTCTTCACGCACAAAGTTGGTGCACTTGCCTCCGACTATAGAAAGAAGGATCCCAAAGACTCCAACGATGATGGCAATGACGACGAGTGCTCTGGCAGCCTGCAGGTCCTGAGGTAAGGCCAGGAGAGAGTCATAGACTTTGCACTGCATCTGACCTGTACTTTGTGTCACACAGTTCATCCACAAACCCTCCCAGATGACCTGAGATGTGACAATGTTGGCACCAATGAAGGCGGTAACTTTCCACATGGGGAGAGCACAGATGATGATGCTGCCCAGGAAGCCAATGAAGGCCAGGGCGATACCTAGAATCTGTCTTCCAGTGGACACCATGCTAACTCTCTGTGGAATTCTTCGCAGGAACAAGACAACACGTTGCTGAGAGACAGTTTAGTTTACAAGTGAGAGAGACAAGAAGTAGGTAGTGGTTCTTATTGGCCACTCGGAGAGGAAGCTGAGACTGGCTCATTCTCATGCTTAGTTGTTCACTCAGAGGAGGAGTTTTCTGGCTGAAACTGGTTTGTGAAGTCATCTCACTTGACTAGATTGTTTCACATCGCTGGAGAGTTTCAGAGATGCTCCCAAACAAACAGTTTTCCCCATGTAAGCATGCATTTCCTTTGAATTAACGAAAGTAATCTTGAAGATTATACAGCCCTGCTCTGAGCTGTATTCAGGGTGTGATATACAGTACATTCAGACCTTGTTTATGATCAAACATTCTGGAGTTGTTTGATCTTAAAATGTCAGGCATTTGAGTGGCTGTGCATAATGATGTTGCTGAAGTGAGTGTTGCTGCTGCATGGCCAGAAAGACGGGTATCACTTCATCTGACCACACACAAACAAATGTGCTAAGGAAATGGCAGAGGGGAACAGCAGAGAGAAGGCCCAACCTGAAGGAAGATTGAGATGTTTGCTCCTGCTGAGCAGCTGACTGAAACCCAGCACGGAAGGCCGGAAAAGATAAACACACACACAGAGAGAGAGAGAGAGAGAGAGAGAGAGAGAGAGAGAGAGAGAGAGAGAGAGATGCACCTAACTAACCTGTCTGAAAATATAGAATATCATGCTCATAACATTAGTGTTTATTCAGAAATCTGTTAGGAACTTTATTTACATGCAGGATAGAATAAAAAGTACAATTTTAAATAAAAGGAACTGTACTTTAAATGAGTGCTACTGGTAATAGTAAATGTATAAATTATTTAATATGTAAATGATTACAGGTTATATTTGCAGAAAAAGATAAGTGGAACTATTGAAGTGAAACCACTGATACTTCCAAAAGGCAGAAATGATAAAGTCGTATCCAAGTCATAAAAGCTTGTGTGGCACACACACACACATTAAATATTGACTTGTTTTCAAATTGCCAAACTTCAGTGTGTGCATTGGGTTGTAATACGGTGTTGCACTTTACAAGGGAGTTCATTTCAGTGTAATTCAGCTTTAATTTATGACATAGGTCTTCATAATGTCATAGCATTATATATCCTCTTCGTACATGTATATATTTACAATGACCCCGCGTGCTTTGCTCCTTCTTCCTTCCCTTTCATTTTAATGCAGAGTCAAGATATACTGTAAATATTGTTGTTACAACTTGGCAGAGCTTCATGCTGACCTGTGATAAAAACATCAAATTCAACATGTTGTAAGTTCTTTATGGTGTACTGCTGCATATCAGTTTGCCACATTACCAATAAACAATGCCTTGAGCAGTCCACATGAAAAACACACTCCTAAATCAGTCATCAAAGACAGTGTCCTGCCTGTCCCGACCATCCATTTTAAGGTGCAGTTACACAAAAAAGCAGACTAAAACCAAAGCAACAACACATGTTGAAATTCAAAATAAAATGTAAAATATCCACTGTAAAGTTTCTTGTATTCTTAGCAGGTTTGTAGAGTATTACTACTTTAGTTTTGTTAGGCTTTTTATACAAATACAGCGAAAACAAAGGATTTTTTTAGTGGTCTAAAATACAAAACATACTACAGTTATAAAAATACAAACATAATGATACATAATGATTCAGAAATAGAAAACAAGAACAACATTGTCCAGTTATTCATGCTTGACACTAGAACCCCACATAAAGAGCTGCATGTTTTCTTGCTTAGTGCTATCACATTGTATATTTATTGATTCATCCTTCCTGCACTAGACCTTTCATTTATTTTACACAGATGATCACTAGTGCAACTATAGGTTGAATAAATGAACATATCACTGCACTCATATAACTACGTTATTTTTATATGGCTTCTTCTCCGCCTCAGCACCTATAGGTGCTGCACAGTATCCCTCCTCCAATCACAAGCAGGGCTCCAGATGTCCAGCCCACATATATGGAGGCCCCAAGCTCTCCCCTCCTCTCACTGGTGGGCAGTGGGTTGTAGAAACCTGTGATGATGCTGTGAGCTGACCAGCTGACAGGAATGATGCACAGCAGTCCTGCCACGATGAAAACCACACCTCCGGACAGGCCGATATTGGCCTTGGCCAGGGAGTCGTGACGAAAGAAATTGGTGCAGTGGGCCCCGACCACAGTGAGTCCTATGGCCACCACGCTGACAGCAATTGAGACACAGATCAAAGCCCTGGAGGCCTGCAGTTCCTGTGGTAAAGCCAGAAGGGAGTCATAGGCTTTACACTGCAAATGTCCTGTACTCTGGATCACACAATTCATCCACAAACCTTCCCAGAAGACCTGGGAGGTGACGATGTTTGCACCAACAAAGGCAGTCACTTTCCACATGGGCAGACCACAGATGAGGATGGTGCCAAGAAAGCCAACAATTGCCAAAAACAAAGCAACAAGCTGAGTCTGCATGTTGCAAAAAAGCAAGTCCAAGGCATGAATATAAAAGTTCACCAAGATGTCAAAGATACCAACAAAATCCACAGTTCAAAACTAGTTTAGTCAGGAAAAAGGTCCTTTTGACCATAAATTTTACCTCCTCTGTAATGACTGCTGGTTGTGTTCTGCCGTTCTGCACTGCAGGTGTGAGAAGGAAGAGAAACAGGGAGGAGACTCTGCTACTTCACAGATCAGGTTTCTTGTTTGTCCTGATTACTGCTCACCATGAATGAGGAGCAAAATGTCTTTGTGGCACAAAACAAAAAGGCTTTCATTCCATTTTGTTGACTAAAAGCACACATTTTAAAATATTTAAGTGCAAATTTCTCATTTTAAATTATCTCAACTTGCAGAATGTGTTGAAAACAGGTGAATCAGATGTGAACTGTGGATGTAAAACAAAAATTCACTTAGTAGCACTTTAACCTGAATGTAATCACTAATAGTCCATGCCAAATGACTTAAAATGGCTTTAATGCCAGATGACAATAATTTACTCAAGGACAAGATAATTATACAGAAAGTGTACTATTGCCTATTGGAGTTGCTGGATGAATTTAGGAATCAAGTGTTGCTGCTGTGAACAAGTCAAAGCCAGATTCTAATGCAGGTTTAGGACAATGAAGGAAGTTTGATACATTGATAACTTTAGGTTTTGAGGCAATATTAAAATTTGTAGGCATATTTCATCTTTCCTAAAACAGCTTTGACAGTTACATTAAAAATAATGCAAGCTGCTTTTATCCACATAAACAGGGATTTCCCATTTAAGAAATTTAAGTGTCCAGATACTGTTACCTCACTAGCACCCCGAATGAGCTCCCATTTTGCTCAGCCATTTAAAGCCACAAAAGCCTGTATGAGACACTAATGCAAATGAGTTCAGCTGTGTAAGCATTAAGACCTAAACACCCATTCAAAGATGTATGACATTTTATTAAAATCATTAAAAGACAAACATTGATACATTTTAACACTATAAAACCGTGACTTCAGTCCAGTCTGCTTCAGTACAACACGAGCAGAATCTTGCGTTACTTGGCGTGTTAAACATAAGCTCCTCCACTGGCTGCTGAACGAGGAGCAGAATATTTCACCGAGTATCTGCTGTCCTGCTGCTGGCACTGACAGCAGAGAAGTGCACCGCCAATGATCAGGAGTCCTGCCGATCCCCAACCGATGAACAGCGATGCTCCCAGCTCCCTCCTCTGTGCGTCACTCACGATGGGGTTGTAGAAGTTCCTGATGACCTCGTGAGCCGACCAAGACACAGGAATCAAGCAGAGGATACCACCAGTGATAAAGAATACTCCCCCAGCAATGGCTACCCGGCTCTTGGCAACTCCATCTTCAATGCAGTTGGTGCACTTTCCCCCTGCTAGGGCAAGCAGGATTCCCATTAAGGCAACCAGGATGGAGATCACAACCAGGGCCCGAGCTGCCTGCAGGTCCCGGGGCAGAGCCAGCATGGAGTCGTAGACCTTGCACTGCATCTGGCCAGTGCTCTGCTTCACACAGTTCATCCACAGGCCCTCCCAGAAGATCTGCGCTGTCACAATGTTGTTCCCAATGAAAGCAGATACCTTCCACATGGGTAGGGCACAGATGACAATGTCCCCCAAAAAGCCAATGGATGCCAGGAAGATGCCAAGGATCTGGAGACCAACAGATGACATGATTTCTCAGGATAAGCAGACACACATGCAAAATGACAGCAGCGGCAAGATATGCAGACTGGCCTCACACCTGCAGCTTTTATACACTGGAATTGTGCTTTCTCCTGATTGGTTGTTCAAAACTATCCAAACTGAAAACACCTGTGGTCATTCAGCTGGTCCCATAGTTAATCACACTTTGGTAGAATAGGATAATAGGGTTTAAAATACACTGATTTTATAAAACTACTGAGGAGATTGTGGCCACACAAATAAATATTTTCAATTAATCTGTTATCATTTATACATTGCACACATTAACTTCCTTTTATTTACAAGTCTACTTGTGTTCTTTCAATTTTTATATAATTGAATTTTTTTTTTGTCATTTGTGAAAGTAAAGTAGAAAATGAAGTGTATGTAAAACTGATGAAATGTGAGTGCATCTACTTGACTTATTTGCTTTATTTTTGAGTTAGACGAAAGTCTGATCTGATTGTTGTCTGAGCCATGCACAGCGGCTTTCAGTGGAAGACACAACAGTTTTCTAAAGGCTGTTGGCTCATCAACTTATTTCAGGTAGTTTTGACCAATGCAGCAATCAAGCTGAACGGTTCCACCTGTGCATGTCAGCTACTGAGAACATCAGGTCTTTTGTTCTTTGGCTGTTTTACTCTTGTTTTGAGTTGCTGTTGTGTTCATGAGTCATATATATATTCTGTTGTGTTCATATAGTCTTTCTGTGTCTTGTGTCTGTATGCTAAAGACTTTGAAGTTCATGCTTTCAAATATAGTCTCATTTTCTGTTCAGTTAGAACAGAACAGAACAGTTTCTGTTCACTTCTCTCAACTTTTTATTGAACTGCACCATGAAAGCCTCTGGTGTCTTGGCAGAGCTGGGAGTGAGGGGGGGCCTCTTTGTTGAAACCTCTAAACTCAAATGCAGCAGCATAATAGATGTTTCCACTGTATCTGAGCAGTGAAGCCAAAGCCCACCCAGAGGAGGGGGGTTTCTCTGGAGCATTTGTGGGTCATATAAACCTTCCCCGCAGTGGGAGAGGTTTTAGTTGGCAGTTCACTGGAGAACTAAGACACAGCATTAAAATAAACTGTGAAATGGCATCATTGGGGCTGCAAATTCTAGGTGTGGGGCTGGCGGTGCTTGGTTGGATAGGAAACATACTGATCTGTATGTTGCCTCTGTGGAAGGTGTCTGCTTTCATTGGGAACAACATTGTGGTTGCTCAAACCATTTGGGAAGGACTGTGGATGACCTGTGTGGTACAGAGCACGGGTCAGATGCAGTGCAAGGTCTACGACTCCTTGCTGGCGCTCCCTCCAGACCTCCAGGCTGCACGAGCCATGATTGTGATCGCCATCTTGTTCTCTCTGTTTGGTGTGCTGCTCTCTGTGGTCGGAGGTAAATGCACCACCTGCATCGGAGACAAACCAGCAAAAGCCAGAGTGGCCATCTCCGCAGGTGTCTTCTTCCTCCTGAGTGGGGTCCTGTGTCTGGTGACGGTGTCTCTGCCTGCTAACACAATCATCAAGGACTTCTACAACCCGTTGGTCCCTGATGCCCAGAGGAGAGAGCTGGGTGCGTGTTTGTACGTCGGCTGGGGAGCATCAGGACTGTTGCTGATTGGTGGTGCTCTTCTCTGCTGTCAGTGCCCGTCAGGTGGAGACCGCTATACTGGAGCAAAGTACTCTCCACCTAAATCCACAACACCTGGGAAAGAATTTGTCTGAACGGACAGCTGCTTTTGTAAAAGTGCCTGACTGCATACAAAGCAAATGTGAAAGTTGTGTTTGTGATTAACTTTCTTTTAACTAACACACTCTTGCCTTTTTCTGTCTGAAGGCCATGAGATATTGTATGTACCATTTAGATTAAAGCATCATTGAGTTTGGACTGGAGTTTTCACCATTTTTATTATTTCAATAGTAATTCTGATGTTTTACATTTGAAGCACTTCAGAATGTATTTTTGTGTGCATTTCATTTTTTACTGCATTATGCAATAAACATTATTTTTGTCAGTAATCTTTTTAATTTGCTTGATTTGGTGAAAAATATAAAACTATAAAGTACACTTGAATATTTTTGGTGTTACAGTTAAATTTAACATACACCCCTTGAAAAAGTATCTGTAAAAAATTCTAGTAAAAAGTTTCACTGACAATGATAGTTATAGAAAACTGTATGATCAAATTATGGAAAGAATTAGATAACGAATAAACCACGTACTGTATAGGGTTTAGCTACAGATAAAGCCTCACAAGGCAAATCTTTGTTTTGTGATATTAAATTATTTTAAATTTGGTTAAACTAATTAAAATTTTATATTATTAATCAGCTATAAAGCCAGCTCCATGTTGTTTGCACTAGAAAAAAAATATTATTTTACACACAGTATTTTCATATATATTTGTAAAGCTTATTTTGATACATTTTTCCTGCTTTTACTGAAGTTAAAGCTACAATGTTATGTTAAGCAGACACAATGGTAGAAAAAAAAATACAGTGGCCTTTTGTTTTCTTTTCAAACCGATTTCAAGCAAAACATGTCTGTAAACAAAAAGAAACCCATTAAAGAGGTTTAGGATATTTCACTGTGACAGGACTTGGCAGATGTGCACTCACTGGGCAAAGTCTAAATATCCATTCTTTGCAGATTTGAGACCGTTCCTTAGCAACATGAATTGCAGCATGCACAGTGCACCATTGTCTCTGACAGTGACGTCTATTTGACTCACAGCAGAAACTATAAATTACTCTTTTAATACAAGAGCAGTTGATTACAACATGGCAAATACATGCATTAATTCCCAGGAGTTCACTCCCCAAAATTCCTGAATGCCTTATCATGAGTGATTAGTGAGAGCTTCAGTTTTAGTTTTGTGCAGGTACACAGTAAATGTGAGAAAGACATCTTGAAGTGAACAAAGACACTTTATTTTCTGGCATTTCAAAGATAAATGCTAAAAACATGTCTACATAAATGACAGATTTATTGTATCAATTCTTCCGCTTCAGTCTAAATTACAAAATGACTCCTAACGTAGGTATTACAATTTATTCCTAATGAAAATCTCGGTTGTAAGAAAAGTCACAGGTTTTCAGTTATTGCAGTTATTCAGTTTTCAAAAAATATTTACAGTTACAAAAATATCCAGAAATACAAACTGATTAACAGTGAAATGTAGTTTTAATTTAGTTTTGTCATCATTTAGGTCACTTTTTTTTAGTACTTGAAGTTACTGATCTTTTGGTACATAATTTGTTAGGAAACTGGACAAATTTGAATGAAACTCTTTGGGACACCTCATACAGCCACTCACACGTAGTCCATGTTCGAAGACACAGTCCTTGCGGGGACAAATTTCGCAGGCACGTAGGGTCTCTCGTCTTTTGGGGGACAGTTATTGCACAGCAGCCCCCCTCCCAGCAGCAGCAACCCAGCAGCTCCCCAGCCGAGGTAGAGTGCAGCCCCGAGCTCTCTCCTCTGAGCAGCAATCACCATTGGGTTGTAGAAATCTCTGATCACCGCATGAGCTGACCATGACACGGGGATCAGGATCAGCAAGGCAGCTATTATGAAGATCACACCAGACACAATGCAGGCTTTGGCTTTGGCTCCTTCATCCTCCATGCAGTTTGTGCACTTTCCTCCGACCACAGCCATGAGGACGCCGAAGACCCCGACGATCACAGAGATAATCACCATGGCCCTAGCAGCCTGCAGGTCCTGTGGCAAGGCCAGCATGGAGTCATACACCTTACACTGCATCTGGCCTGTGCTCTGCACCACACAGTTCATCCACAAGCCTTCCCAGATCACCTGGGCAGTGACAATGTTCGCCCCAACAAATGCAGTGACTCTCCACATGGGCAGAGCGCAGGTGAGGATGGTGCCCAGCCAGCCAATGAAGGCCAGCAGTACACCTAACATTTGGAGGCCTTGAGAAGCCATGGTTATGCCCGCAGAGCCACAACTCAACTTTTACCCAGGAAACAGGACAAAAAATTACAAAAAAAGTCCAGATTTTTAGACTCTGACAGCATAAAAACAAACCAGGCTACAGGCTGCGAAGTCTCCTTAACTCCACTCCTAAAGGTTCTTGGGGAAATGTGCAACAGGTGCAACTGTGAGAAGATATCTGCCTCCCGTTGAGGTTCAAGCTGTTAGGGTGGAGATTCTGAGCTCCCAGACAAAGGGGGAATTCTGATACCTGATATCCACAACCTCTATTTTCTCTGTGTTCATTGTTCTCACATATACAAGCTTTGTTACCTCGAGGAAGGCTCAGAGACTGGGAACAATAGCTCCAGCTCCCACCTGTGCTTTCATGCAAACACTCACAAGTCTTGAGCAAACAAAAGGTCTACACTTCAGGGTAACGGTCAGTGCATTCAACTGATTGGGAATTGGAATTTTCTACAACAATGTTTTGATAGACTTTTATGAACTTTTGAAAAGCTTTTCCCTCTCCAACTTGACCATGTGCAGTGTTATATGAAGGTTCAGCTAAAGTTTTAACCTGTTGATGTTTAATTTGACTTATTAACTTGGCATACATATCACAAATGGACTGACAGTATATGTTTTGAGAGAAATGTTTTTTTTTTCCAGTTAAGCTTAAATTAACAACAAATTGATGGGAGCTACAGTATCTATATTTTTAGCAAAACCTCAGAGTGAAAAATTACACATCAAAGGCGTGTATTTCTGGCATTTAAGTATTTAGCCTTCTCTACAGAAGGAAAATAAATGAGTCCACATGAAGTGCAAATACCTTTGCCTGTAGGCTCACAGTTTGAACAAAGAGCAGCCATGGTGCCTCTCCTGTTTGCCACACCTAGACCTGATCTACAAGAAACTCAGGCATAGATGCTTCTCAAAGGGTGGGGAGCCATGTTGTAATGCCATTACTAAGTGGACATTTGGAGATCACTGTATGTGTAAGAAGAAGTCTCAGTTTAAATAAAATTAACAATAAATATGCAGAAATTTGATTTTAAATGTCCAATTAATATCTGGATTTTTTCCATTTCAAGGTCAGTTAATGAAATACACTGAATGCAGCTGCTGTGCGACAACAAAAAACAAGCATGAGATATGTCAGATTTGTAAACAAACAGTTTAATTTACAGTTTAACCAACACATTGTAAAATTCATAGAAATTGTTCATAAAAACAACCCACATCAGCATTGCAAATAGTAAATATTTTCTGAGTAAAACAGAGGTTATGGAAAGTTTATACTAATGACATAAGGGCATAATTAGTAATCATATACACAGACAAATAACTGCCTCAACAAATGAACTTCTTCTTTGGGTGTGGTTCCTTCCTTGCCATTAATATCCTTCAAAAACGATCATGAGGAGTAACATCCTAAATGAACACTCACAGCCCAGCAGCACCAGTGCATTTGTCCCAGTAAACAGTCCTTTGTGGAAGCCATATGATTGACTGCAAGATCAGACTCAAACATAGTCTTTCCCAGATGCTGGTGCTGAAGCCTCAGATCTGGCTGCTTTGTATCTTGCAGAGTAGGAATCTTCATCCTTTTTGGGGCAGTTGAAGCACAGCATTCCCCCTCCGATCAGCATCAAAGCGGCTGCCCCCCATCCGATGTAGAGCGCAGCACCCAGTTCTCTCTTCTGTGCGTTGACCATCAGCGGGTTGTAGAAGTCTCGGATGATGGTGTGGGCCGTCCAGCAGACTGGGATGAGGCAGAGAATCCCCGCTGCAATGAACATAACCCCGGCAGCAATGCCCACCTTGGCCTTGGATGACGGGTCCTCCACACAGTTGGTGCATTGCCCCCCAGCTACAGAGAGCAGGATAGCCAGGACTCCCACTATGATGGAGATGATGGTCAAGGCCCTGGCAGCCTGGAGGTCAGAGCTGAGAGCCAGCAAGGAGTCGTAGACCTTACACTGCATCTGACCTGTGCTCTGCACCACACAGCTCATCCAAATACCTTCCCAGGAGGTCTGCGAAGTCACAATGTTGCTGCCAATAAAGGCAGTGACCTTCCACATAGGAAGGGCACACACGACGATGGCACCAATCCAGCCAATGATCCCCAAAGCTGTGCCAAGGATTTGAAACCCAGGAGACACCATTGTGTGCAGAGGATTTGTTCCTTCAACTGAAACTTCTTTCTCTGTTTCAGGTGAGACTTGAAGGGTGTTCCTATGTGCTGTTGTTGTGCTGGCAGTGACGTAAGCTTGTGGGCTGTTCACGCTTTTCTGTGATGGAGCGAAGTCCTCTGTCAGTCAGGTGTGTTTTTCCAAATGGGAGAGAATTTAAAAAAAGGCAGGAACATATGGTGATAGAGGAGGGGCCCTGGAGGAAACAAGCACACCGTCATCAGTCCCTGTTCTTCTGGTCCACCCCCCCCACACACACACACATCACAATAACCTGTTTATGCTTCTCCACCACCCTGTTATTAAGGATTCACAATAAAACTGCTTTGCATATGCTTTGCAAAGCAAAAGACACATTTCAACACATATGCACGTGCAACACATAAGTGTAAAAAGATTTTGATTCCAACTGAATTATTTTTTAAACATCCTCCTTCCTCATTTACCCTCCCCCATCTCCAGTTTCACCTGAAGCTTTGGAAGGGTGGAGTCATGTCCTGGGTGAGAGATTTTAAATGAGTTGCATTGAGTTTTGCTGCTGTGTGACGTGACACCTTGTAGATTAGCTGTAGGTGACATGCTACTGGAGTAAACAAAAACTGTCCTACCTTAACTACCTTTCTCAAAAATAATAATTTAATACTATGACTGAAATGTGACAAGTTCTCTTCTTCATGAGAGAAATGTAAATAATAAACTGTTGCAATGCATTTCGGTGGTTGGTCAGTTTTACAAACCAATTGACACCAACTTTCCTCAGTCATGATATTTAAGTTTCAGCAACAAAGCACTTCAAAGAAAAACGAGGGGAAAGAGCAAGGCTGCAGTGAAAATTTATTTAATAAACATCATATTTGTCTTGTGTTAAAAAAAATGATAATCATACTTTGTTTGTTATGAACTGATACATGACTTATAACCATGTCAAACATAGTTAAAATGTTCTATACAAATGTTTTGCAGTTTTGCAGCTTAGTAAAAACTCTTTTATTATATTACAAATAATCTTTGCATAAGTGAAACGTGTTTCTCCTGAATGTATTTGTTAGACAGATAGGGCTGAGACACATAGGGCTGCAAAGTAGGTCAGTGACTAAAACATGTACCTTATGCTGCATTCAGACCTGCACTGATGTTCACAAATTGTCCTGAAATTATCCAAAAGTGGCTGTACATGAGAGCATAAATGTCCATAACATTCTCCTGCTGTTGTGAAAGTACATTATATGGGCAAAAGTATTTGAACGCCTTACCATTACATCAACAGGGACTGTAATGATGTATTCAAATATATATAAAGTACTTGTACCCTGTGTGTGAGTTTTCTCTAGTATTTGCCAAACACTTTCTGGAGTTTGTATAAGAAAATGGCTTCAATCCACATAAATGAATCATTTTGAGAACACTAGCTACAGCAAGTTTGTCAGTAGATTTTATTTGTTTCAACTTTTAATGCATTTATGGTCAGCAGCCAACAAAAAGTACTGATCATATCCATGCAATCAGGATGACATGTCAAAGAGGAGTTTCCATTTCTCTACAGCTGAAATCACAAAATCCTATCATGCAACAACATGCAACAATCAAAACAACTCAATTTTGGCAGGAAACTGTACTGCTCAAATCCATAGACGTGTATATCAGGCAACATATACTGTATTATAGGCAATAGATCAGGCAAGCTCTTGTCATAAAAAGTGAAGAAGGTGAAAAGTTGTTGCACCCTGTGATGTCAAAACAGCAAAGATCTTGAGAAATGGCATTGTTGGATCACTGCCATGAAAAATGATCAAATAGAGTATAAAAGATGGGATGGGAACCCACAGGCAACAGATTCTGCTTGTGTAGTGATGACTAAATCTGAATCCAACACGAACTAACTTGAGTAGCTTGTTTCAGTATGGATAAATGGATGAAGAAAAGGTCTGCAGGTCTGGAATAATGTCAACTATGATGTAAAAAACACTTGTTTATAACCATATATTATTATATACAGTATATGGCTATATATATGGCTTATTATACAGCCATTATAATGATCAGTTATATTGAGTCTGTCAAGTTTTGCAATATATTGCTCATCCTTCATGCGTGTTCACACTGAAATCTGATGGCTTGAAATCGTTCATGTTTGTTGGAGTTTTTCCTGTCACCATGGTGATACGTATAAATCTTTAGAATTACTTTTCTCAAAAAAAGTCAGACTATGTGAGATGAAGGCTCAATTCAGCTTTGAGAGCAGCTCTATTGTGTTCACTCTGTGAATATGACTGAAGGCTGATTGTGTGAACATAAAGGGGGGAATTTTGTTCATTGGAGATCACAAGGAAATAGCCTGCAATAATTGGCAGTGGAATTTCACAGGGCAACAAATAGGGATCAGAGTAAGTGCATGTTATGGTGTATAGTGAGTCATATAGTGTATGGTGTATTTGACATGTCTGGATCTTCTAACTCAAAAAATGTGGTAGCTGTCACAACAAAGAAAAGCTCAGACTTTTGCTATTCTCCTCTGTGTCCAAAGGGAGGCAGCACATTGTTTGTGTCGGAATATGCCTTGGACTTCCCTTGATTAATCACTAACAGATTCATCTACATCTCACAGGAGGCAGAGACAGACTTATAAACTTATAAAATATCATTTACCTGCTCCCGATTCAACAGTTCTCTGGAACTTTCTTCACAAGAACACAGAGGAGGTTAAATGGGTGATGGTGTGGCTAAACTGCAGGACACAAACAGATTTGGTTTTATGTGTCCATCAATCTATGAGTAGCCTTTCAACTCAAGGCTGTTTTTCTACATCAGAGAATGCATTACTTAATTAGTAACAGAGAGTCCATCTGTAGAGAAGTAACAACACTGAGTGGTGACCTAATAAATGCTGCCAGAGAAAATCCATGTCTTACTTTAAAACAGGTTCAAATGAAAGATGCTGTTGATTATTCTACATATATTTAAATATCCAGATAAATGTAAAAATCATTTTGTTGTTTTAACTCTACCTAAATATAAAATCTGACACAGAAACACACACACCTACATTTCAGGTACTGTAATGGCTGATAGTGGCTTTAAACTGCCACTGATTCAGCAGATTAAGAGTCTGTTATCTGTAAGATTATTTAAAAGGAAGTATGTCAGTTTATATTACATGCTATAATATATGAAATTTGGGTAATCTTCCTTCCTTGTTTTTTTTAGCATAGATGTATGGCTTTAATATTGATTGATTAAAATTATTATTGATTGTTAATTATTTTTCAAAATGTTGAAAAATCAACTGTGGTCCTTTCTCAGTTACCTTAAAATTATTTCACCATTTAATTAAATAATTGAAGTGCCATTATTATATTTGAGATAACTGAATATAATTAGAATAATGTTAAATTAGCTGTAATTTGAGATAATTAATAAAGTGCTGAACGGATTACTCTTTTACGTTCCTAAAAACTAATGTGACTAATGTATACTAAGATGTATCAACTAAAGAAACCAAGGTATTTCCCTCTAATATATAAAAGAGTTAAAGTATTGAGTAGAAAAATAATTCAAATCAAATGCAAATATCCTACAATTGTAGTTGAGTAAATGTATGTAGTCGCTTTACACTATAAGGCAATGACTGGAATATTGACATAAAAGCTGTAGATGACGTAGTAAGTTGAATTATGCCCTAATTCTGACAATTTTGATGTAATGACAAAGTCAAAACATTAACAAGTGCCATTCAGTTACTTTACAATTTTGCAGCCTTTGCAGGAACGTAGTATCAGTATTAATACATCACCTCTGGAAGAGCATTTCACCTGACTTTTACTCCCTGTATTTGGGTTACTGGGATTAGTGCTTAGTTCCATACTCACACGCACATCTTATCTGCATTCCCCCTGTTGGATATCCAAATAGATAAACCTTTTATATATACCATCAAATATACCATCTCCAGAAGGAGCTGGATTTGATGAAGGACTATTCATGCACAGGAGGAAGAGATCTCAGTCTCATGAATCCACCACCGTGCATGAGTAAACAACAAGTAAATGGATAATCTAACTGTCTACTGAAGCTCATTTGTCAACTCATGTGACAGATACAGAAAGTGGTATCTGCAGTGACCCAGTTATCACAAGGTTTCAACATGTAAAATCAAAAACAGTGAAGTATTTTGTGATAGGGAATGTTTTAAATCATAAATCTCCACTAATCTGTCATCACAAACATCCTGAGGAACTGTGTTCAAATTTGGCCAAAGAGTACACCTTGACTCATTGATAAACATTCAGTGGACTGCATTTTTAAAGAGCTTTTCGAGCCTTGTCCACGACTAACAGCACTAATACTGACACATACTCTCTCACCTCAATGGTGGAATGAGGTCAACATCATATCTTACCCATAATGTCTGATAGGATTTGATTTCCTCGTGGGTTGTTTCCTTCCTAGATGCAAGGCACTGAACTTTCTTTTTATTAAGCTTTATCTTATCATGGTTAGAAGTTCTGGAGACGACATGTTTGACTAATGCTGGTGTGATAATGTCTGTATGAAGATAAAAGTGTGTCAGATTGTGATAATAGGAGCAAATGCCACAGTGCAATCATCAGAACCCAAGATGAACCATCTGTTTATGTGACACAAACAGCTACGGTGTATAAGCTCATTTTGCAGCACCATGGTGATGTGGTGATTAGCATAGATGCCTTACAGCACGAAGGGCATAGTTTGAATCTCTTTTCAACCAGGACCTTTGTGAAGGGAGTCTGCATGTTTGTCCTCGTGTGTGGGTTTTCTCTATGTACTTGCATTTCCTTCCACAGTCCAAAGACATGCAGTCAAGAGATTTGTGGGGACCTTAAATAGTCTATCAGTGTGAATGGCTGTTTATCTCTCTGTGTTAACTCTGTGATAGTTTGATGACCTGATCAGCATGTAAAAATGTCTCTCGCCCAGAGATTGTCTAAAGCTTTAGCAGATTTTTTATGCCAGATACCCTTCTTGATGTAATCCACTGGGATGAATTTAGTGTGTCTAATTAACAATGGACAATGGGGCTAGGGTACCTTGCTCGAAGGAGAAAATGATATAGTGTAGATAATGTCTTGTAGTCAAATTAGCCAAAACATTTCCAAATATTTTTAAATCCAAAATAAAAATCCAAATTTCTCTTAAAGAAAACACACCATTTTATTCTGAATTATATCATCTACTTTACTCATCTTTATTATAGCTTCTGAGGCAAATCCCATATGAAACGTCAAAGTAAGTAAGGAAATATTTGGTACTGCTAGTTAGCCAGTGTGTTGTCTTGTGTATCACAAATGGATCACAATTACTCATTGCTGTTTGCTGCACGATCTGCTACCAAAGCTCTCCCCATAAAGCACAAATGCACAGGGGAACTAAACAAGACAACAATTCCGATGATCCCACACTGCTTCCTGGTGACACCAAACTAGGTCTTTTGTTATTGTTTCCACTGACAGACCCCTAGCAGCAGAAATGATATCCTATGTGTATAAAACACAACAATAAGACACAATTCACTACAACAAACACATTCACTGCAGTTCATTTTGAGTCAGTCCCACATATACAATTTATGTTGCGATAATTACTCACAAAAAACCTGTCGCCAGTATTTTTTTTTACTCCAATTTGAGTAATGTTTGATGAAACTGACAATGGCCACCTGCTCTACCTAAAAGCTTAATTAATTATGATCTTGAGAAGTCATTCTTCTCTGACCTATGGTATCAACAAGGCATTTTTTTTTCCATTAAATCCGTTTCTCATTACTCAGACCAGCCTGTTTGTCATCAACAACCATGCCATGTTCAGTGTCACTTTAATGGTTCTGTGTGTCAGTATTTGTATACTGTGTATCAAACTGTTGCTTCCGATCATGAAAACAAAGACACTGTAGCTTTTGAAAACAAAAAAGGTACACTTTGTTTTAAGAGGCAACAACTCATAAAAACATATTCTTAACATTTGTGGTTTGTCATTAACTCAGATTTTACTGTATGATTACCTGAACCCAAGGTAACCCAGTGGAATGGTACCAGACTTTACAATAATTACCGAGACATCCAGTTTTAGTCAAAACTATAAAAGCATGAAGAAGTCATGACAAATAAAAGGAAAAACAAACAAAATGAGATCCTGTTAAAGTTAATCTATTATAAGTTCCACTTTTTGTCTTCCTCTAAACCATCAGTCACACTGGGAGAGAGAAAGAGAAAGAGAGAGAGAGAGAGATCTATTAGACATCTATTGGAATAGATGTGTGTATTTATTGCAGTCTTATGAGGCCACTGTCAACCACACAACTCACTCAGTCTGGCCACTTATTACCTACTGACAGCAATAAAACAGACACACCTGGAGCTACCATGGGCAAAAGGTTAAACCATAAAGAAATACTCTTCATTTGAAAAAACACACAAATGAGGACCAGCACACCCAGGTGATAAATACAGCCCAAGCCCAGGACTCATCTGATTGGTTTGGTGAGTGATGTCATGTTTTAGGAGGGCCTGACTGCTCTGCAATAAAATGATAAGGTTCATTGACTCCTTAAAAGCAGCAGGACACCGGAAAACAACATCTGAACGGGCACCTACTTTGCAGTCGTGAGTTTGTGGAGGAAGCACACTCTGATAAATCAACTCTTCCCTGGATTCAAGAGGAGGTGCAATTACAAGTTCAAGTTGGAGGTAGGAGGTAAGCCTATTGGAACAAAGAGTCGCCAAATAGGAACAAAATCAATACATGTACAAAAGGGGAAAAGGGAAGCAAGGAAAACTGTGAGCAACAGAAAATTCAATCAAGAGGGACTGAAAGAGGTGAAGGAAGAAGTAGAGGAGTTTTGATCCAGAGGCCAAACGTCTGTCTGCGTGCACGATGGTGTCATTTGGACTTGAACTGGTTGGTTGCACTCTCGCAGTGCTCGGCTGGGTGCTGAGTGTGGTCAGCTGTGCTCTTCCAATGTGGAGGGTTTCTGCTTTCATTGGTGCCAACATCGTCACAGCGCAGGTGTTCTGGGAGGGCCTGTGGATGAACTGTGTGTTCCAGAGCACGGGGCAGATGCAGTGTAAGGTCTACGACTCCATGCTGGCTCTGCCTCAGGACCTGCAGGCAGCCAGGGCCCTCACTGTTGTCTCCATCATTGTGGGCGTGGTGGCCCTCCTCATCTCCCTCGTTGGAGCAAAGTGCACCAACTGCATCGAAGATGAGAGCGTTAAAGCCAAAGTGATGGCTTCTGCTGGCGGGGCCTTCATTGCAGCCGCTCTGGCTCAGCTCGTGCCGGTTTCTTGGTCAGCACACACCATTGTGATTGAGTTCTACAGTCCACTCATCCCTGTTGGACAGAAGATGGAGATCGGGGCAGCGCTGTATCTGGGATGGGCGGCTGCAGCCCTGCTGCTGATCGGAGGGTCAATTCTCTGCTGTAGCTGTCCCCCAAAGGAAGAGAAACCAACAAGGTACAGCATTCACCCCCAGAGTCGTATAGCCTACTCAGCCGCACCACAGTCAGTGGCTCAAAGCTCCTACACCAGGAAGGACTATGTTTGAGGAAACCACAGCAGATTTTTTTCTTTTTTTTTTTTTTTTATCAAATACCATTTTCACATGTGTTCTGCTTATTTTTACATTTACAGGAAATGTGTGTCAACAATCTTTGATAATTACATTACCTGCTCACCAGGAATGGGTGAATATAGCGACACCATGTTTTTGGTTTTGTTTTGGGATCATAAATGTGTGTAAATATTTTTAATACTTTGGAATATTATTTCAAGCTGTCTGTGGTTGTTTGATAAAGCTATTTACATATAGCCAGCCTCTCTATTGCAGGATGAAAAAAAAAACCCATCATACTTTAAAGGGCAAAGGACAAATTGAAAGTTTTGAGACTATGGCCTTCAGACAACAGATTTTGTATCCTAGATCAAAATTGATATTTTATATATTTATTTGTGCTCATAACATTTGGATCGACTCTGGATGTTCTTTGTTGTATTGTTCTGTATCCATATGAAGTACCACTGTTGTCAGCTACGGGAGGGGGTGGGGGGGTATTTTCTTGATGTTCTTTCAAAAAAAAAAAACACTCAGAGGTTGAGTCACAGGTGTGAAACATTACACAGAGCTGAGCAAAATGGAGCTCACCGTGGGCTCCAATGCAAGGTCAACATGGCGGTGTTAGCAGTCAAGAGAAGAAGGGAAGTTAAAAATCAACATTTGTTTGGAGTGACATGTGAGTGATTTCATTTGTTTCATCTGTCCAGTTCCACAGCATTTTACTGTGCTGTGTTTATACATTTTCTACAAAACATTTTAAATTCCATGTGGCATATTGTTGTAAAAATTGTATGTGTTTAAATTTTATTAAAACATATGAAACATATAACTTTATGAACACATGTTTTTTTATTTGTATCTACTGATATTATGATTTAAAAAAAAAAAATAATTTTTATTGTTTTGATACAGCTGATTTTGGCATTGAAGGCTGATGAGATAAGATGAGCCCGAATCTTCGCAAAGATTGCTCAATTTCTACAGTGACAATACACTCCACTGTTTTGAAAGGCAACAATTTAAGTTAGAAAAAACAAAAACCAGATATGATTTAAAAAAAAAAAAAAAATTTTATTGTTTTGATACAGCTGATTTTGGCATTGAAGGCTGATGAGATAAGATGAGCCCGAATCTTCGCAAAGATTGCTCAATTTCTACAGTGACAATACACTCCACTGTTTTGAAAGGCAACAATTTAAGTTAGAAAAAAACAAAAACCAGATCCATATCCAGATCACTGTGTAATCACTCCTTCCTTGGGCCATAACCACTATCCACTGAAATAATCATCTAAATATGTTTTTGTGTCTTATGCTGCTAAATAGACAAAGAAATAGACAGACAAACACAGCCAAAAATAAGCAATAAAAGAATAAATTCAAAGGAACACATTTATTACCATGGGGAAAATTAACTTGGGGACATTTAATTTGTTTTTCTTACTTGAAGTAATTTTTTCCAATGTATCGTTGGTGTTCAGTTTGAAACATTTTCACAGTGAATTATCCCTTAGTTTCTTGTGTGCAGAAATCTGATGTACTTGAGGTCAGTGTCTTTGGCATCAGTCTCTGAAACACAGATGCTAAACTTCTTCATGTTTTGAATAATCAAATTCTCCCTCTGTGTTTTGCCAACTGTGTGCTCACATTGTACCACCAGCACCACAACATGACCTATTTCTAAAAGAACTAGTGACTGAAGTTGTCAAATAGTGGTGGTAAAAAACATAATATTTGCATGTGAAATAAAATACTACCAATATTATTGCCAAGTACAAGTATCACACAATCGTACACCATATTAAGTATATTAGTTCAGTGATTCTCTTTACTTACCTTTCTATCCCTGGTGACACCTTAATTCAAGAACACAAAGTGTTAACCATCTCATCACAGTGACTTTGTGTATTATGTTTTTGATGTTCTGTTATTGCGTCTGCTTTCATTTTGGGAAAAACAAAGCTGGTATTGCAGGTGAAAGGAGACTCAGGTTATGGTTGTTACATTATTACAGAAGACGTGGATCAACTCATGTTGTTACGTCAACACAACCAAACGGATGGTAAAGATTCTCCATGGTAAAACGACAAACAGATTCTCACAGCTGTTAAGCCCTGAGGGCTGTGTGTTTATTTTTCTGAGGTTTGTGTAAAACTATTTTGGTCATCACACAAATGCAAATTGTTTTTTAAATTTTTTTTTAAATCACAAGTACTAAAGCTCTTCTAAACAGTCTTGTAAAGACAAATTGCACCAAAAATGTCCTTTTAAAAACGAATGTTCTTTATTATTTATTATTTGAATCTTTCTTAAATTCATATTTTGTGGCTCATCACTACAGGATCACATAATATGGTAATCAACAATAAATTAGTTTTGTTTGTATGCTTATTCATTTTCTGCAAATAGTCTACTGGCCTTGCTTTATATAGTCAGCTCAAATAGGTAAATGGGTAAAGAGTTTAACCGATACTGAGAGGATCATGTTGTCTGTATGCTTAAGGTGTCGAAGAGCCAACCTATTATGTTTTCTCCCTGCTCATATTTACTTTGGGTGCAGTTATTCCGGTTTCCAGCATAGCTTTAGGATTGCTATCCTAACATCAATTTCTGACTGTTTAAAAAATGCACACAAATGCAACAAGGAAGTAAGGAAAATATCAGTTGTATCAGAGAGCCTGAAGAAAGTGTGGCTAACCTAACTACAGGTCAGCATTTGTTTTTCCTACTCGGTTTTATTATAAGGAAATGTTTCCTCTCTCTCCAGCAAATTACTATGAAGGCATTTTTAATTCCATTCCACACATTCACCCATCGCAGTTCAATCACCAGCATCACTGGTGAAATTCTTCAGTTGAACAGTCAATTTTCTTGCAGATCAATAGGCAGCCATCTTGGCAACCCTCACCAACGGACGTACAGACACGCCACATACACAAACACATCCATATAGACACACCCTCTCTCCATCCCCCATCATCTGTCCTGTCTCCAGCTCCCCTCCCCCACTGTACTGTATATGAACAGGTTTGTTTTGTCTGTTGTGTGTGTGCGAAGGCTGCCTTCTGCTGACATCACCACCATGGGACTCCTCCTCGCTCCCTCTAAAGTATAAAGTAGCTCTTGTTTCCGTGGCAGCATCTCCACATCACAGCCTCTTTCAGGTGCTCACGCCTGAACAACAGAGCAGGAGGGTCTTTCCTGTGATCTTTGTTTGTTGAACAATTTGTGGACTCGCACCTTAAGTTTTGCCTTGTCATTCGACGAAGAGTCAACATGTCGATGGGTCTGGAGATTGTGGGCATCGCCCTCGGCGCCCTGGGATTTATCATTGCGATAGTGACCTGTGCCTTGCCAATGTGGAAAGTGTCGGCCTTCGTCGGCGCCAACATCATCACAGCTCAAACCATCTGGGAGGGTTTGTGGATGAACTGTGTCACCCAGAGCACAGGTCAGATGCAGTGCAAGATCTATGACTCCATGCTGGCCTTGTCTCCAGAGCTCCAGGCCTCCAGAGCAATGACCATCATCTCCATTATACTTGGCGTGCTAGGAGTCTTGATCTCCATCGTTGGCGCAAAGTGTACAAATTGTATCGAAGATGAGCCATCCAAGGCCAAAGTGATGATAATCTCTGGAATCTTCTTCCTCCTTGCTGGCCTTCTTGTCCTCATTCCTGTCTCCTGGACTGCCAGCGTTATTGTCAGAGATTTCTACAACCCCTTAACTTCAGTACAGCGGAGAGAGCTAGGGGCTTCACTCTACATCGGCTGGGGAGCGACTGCACTGCTCCTGATTGGTGGGGCGCTGCTGTGCAAAAGTTGCCCACCAAAAGAGAAGAAGTATCAGCCGCCCCGGATGGCATACTCTGCCCCACGCAGCACCAGCGCAGGGTACGACAGGAAAGACTATGTTTGAGGAGCCCTAAAGGGAATGATAATGAAATTAGGATAGAATGCAAATGTCTTTTGCACATGACTGTGTGTGTACAGTATGTTTATGTGTGTGTTGACTGATATCACAGGGCAAATGCCTTAAAAAGACTCCGAGATGAAGATATGCATAAGACAATAGTTGATTTTCCTGCTTTGCTTTTGTACCGGCATGTACAGTGTATTTTCTTTACTCTTCTCTGCTGTATTGAAGCAGCTGTGTGGCAGCTGTGTCTCCTCTTAGATGCTTTCATTTTCAGCAAGTGACCTTTATTCCTTTGATATGTTTAAATCCCACAGAGCTGATGTAATATTTATACTGGAACTTGTGTGGTTTTATGTGAATTTGGAAAATACAGGCAACTTTATGTGTGTGGATGTGTGCTGTTAGGCACCTGGTGTTGTGTTTCACTGAAACCTTCAGTTTAAACATTGTGTGTCATTCGCTAACAATGACTATGAGGAAGCGTCAGCTCTCATTTTTTTTTGTGGCTTTGCTTAAGTGATTTGTCTGTGTGCGTGTGTGTGCGGGTGAGCGCATGTGTGTTTTGCATGTGATATTTGCGTAGGTGAGTTTCTACTGAGACTGAAACTAAAGATGAGTCTATGGCCCAAGGTAATGACGTTATCATCTTCCACAGAGACTTTTTTCACTTGTCAAGCAAAGTCTGACTGTACATATAGTCGTATGTGTTCAATTTACATTTTCAGATATGTGTTTTCAATACAGTTATACTCCATATTATTCCAATGTGTGTCTTTGATACAATTTTGTATGTAATTTTGTGTCAGTTGTGTGTAATTTCAAACATTTTGTTGATTTTCTTCTACAGCTGTCAATATTTTAGGATAAAGACTGTTTTTTTGTGTGTGTTAGAGAGAGAGAGAGAGAGAGAGAGAGAGAGAGAGAGAGAGGAACATGAACACAGCTGTTCAGCTACAGTAGGATCTGTTTCCAGATCAGCAGAATGTGCTTTGTGTGTGTAAAACAAATGTTTCAAATTTATTTCAAATGTTTTAATTAAAACAAATGTGTGTGATTTAGTGTTTTGGTCTGGTGTTTGTCAAACACTATTTCAAGAGCAACTATAAGTTTTATAGTCCTGTTTGAATTTCACATATGTTACAGATTTCAATAAAAATTGTTTTTAAAACATGTGGGTGTTTTGTCTTGATACTCTGGAACGAACATTAAGTCTTGAAAAAATAACATGATCCTAAATCAAACTGTGCTGGTCAAACAGTTTAACAAGCTGGTAGTTGGGATGGGCTTTAGGAATTGGGTTTGTTTATTCACCCAGTGATATGGTTGCAATAAATGTGTCAGTTACAGTAAAGCCAGGGTCATCCATAATGACTGGGTGTGAAAGGAAAGGAAAGGAAAGGAAAGGAAAGGAAAGGAAAGGAAAGGAAAGGAAAGGAAAGGAAAGGAAAGGAAAGGAAAGGAAAGACATAATGAGAAAGCTAAAAAGAAATTGTTTTTGCACTGGATGATGAATTAATGAATTAATCATTGGATAAAACTTCTAGACTCTGGGGATATTTCTTTCTCAGACAATGATGTTTGACTCTTGTTGGCATCTATGACTTAAAGTTTGATGCAGATTATCAGACCTTTTGTTTTATGTAGACAGTAGTGTCTGTTCTCGGGATGTGCTGATGGCAGAATTGTTTTCACACAGAGAAAAGTCTATTAAGTCCTTACAGAGGGGGGTGAATAAATAAAGTGGCTTTATGATGCCGAAAAATCAGCCAACACACACACAGGGTGCCGTTTGTTTTTATTTTGGTTTTGTATTCCTATGGAGGGCAGCATTGCACCTCTCACTGTGCCTGCTGGAAATTATTATTAGAACAAGAAGAAATGTTGTCAGCACTGTTTTTGTTGAGAATGCTTTGAAGCACATTGACATTTCCAAGGACCATGGATGCTCATTGTCATTGTAAGTGGCTGCCAGCAGTGACACAAGGAAAAACACATTTTGGCCACCAGAAGGTTCACCGAATAGTGTTTGACAAGCTTTACCAACAGGAAACTAAAGTTTGCTTCCCTTTTTAAACTACTCACTCAAAAATCCTTAATTTTACATCAACATGCAACATATAAGAAGAGTTTTTGATCAAGAATAAAGCAGCAGCTCTTGTGTCCCTGCCAGCTAAAAACACTGTAGGCTTTGGTGTCGAAGAGAAAGAGAGAGTGGTTTCCAGATTGAAAAGTGTGAGTACACATGTCCCAGGTTGGTCCTTGGAGATGGCAGTGCATATGGCGGTCAATGCCTTGTAATCAGTACCTCATACAACCGCACCTCAAAAAAAGCCTGAGCTATCCCTTTAAACTTAATCATGTAGACACGAACACAAATATGCATGTGTATATGTAAACTAGGATGCTGGGAGCCATAACAAGACCCCTGCAGTGACCCAGTGATATTAGTTGTTTTGTAAACACATTGTTATTTGTCTGTAAATGAAGGTAAGTCTGATCACTTATGCATTGTCTGCTGGTTTATCCTCCACAGGAGAGTCGTGGGGCCATTCCAGGACAAAGGCGGGGTACACCCTGGACCGGTCACTAGTCCAACGCATAGAGACCAGTCAATTAGTATTTAATCAATTAATCTCTGCATGTTTTTTGAAGTAGCAACACAATGAGTGTTGCGCTAAAACAAAGATAAAGAAAGCAACCTGCCCAACTGTAACTGTAATGTGTACATTTTTGCATGCTAATAATATGGTTAATAATTATTATGTTATTATGTTGGCCATGGAACATTTAAGAGAACTGATGAGAATGCACTGAGGGGAGAGGTCAGAGGAGCACAGTCTTTAACCGATAATCCACCTCAGTTTACAACATTATCAGTAAAAAATAGCAGCAACGATACTGTATCAGCGCTGAAACACCCCTGCCACACATTCACTGCCCACTGAACATTCTCTGTCACTTGGTTTTACCAGTGAGTCACACACTCACATACAAACACAAACACATAAACTTGTAATCTCAAAAGGACCATGATCAAGGTGGGGTTGTGAGTGGAATTTTACCAATATGATCAGTTTGTTGAAAAATCATTTAACCGTTTATTCAGAATTGTAAAACATCTATAAAATAACTAGGGTAAATAAATTTGTGTATATAGGGCAAAAGGAAATATTTTTAACCATAAAATGGTTGAAATAATATTGAACTTGTCCACAGATGCATAAATACCATATTTCCTCATTGTCCATGCTACTGAATTACATCCTCATGTTTTGTACTGAAAAGAGTAATTAATCTATTTTATTTTTTCTTCACTGAATTGAGGTATCACACCACATGCTGCTCTTATATCTCATTAATTCTAAAATGTGCAACAACTTTTATCTTATTTTCATCAAATTATGTTAAAATTGGCATTTAATCTGGAAACAAAAACCAAAGCTTCAAAAAATGAACAAAGAAATTAAAAAAAATGAAATGAAATGAATGAAATATTTCAACTAAATCAAACATCAGCTTTTAAATCTACAGTGTAATGAAAGCGATCTGCTGCAATTTTGTTTGTATGGCAGTATGTCAGTGCCAGTAATAGATTAATTTCAAAAGGAAGGTGTAGAAAAGGAATACAGATGATACACTGCCAAAGTAGCTTGCTGATCCTTTAAAGGCCCAAAGTGTAACATTTATTCCTGGTAGGAATTGGATATACTATCCATATGTTTAGGTGCATAATCACTTTAAAAGAAAAATCTGCTTGGTTTTCACAGCCTTATAATAAGCGTTTTACATGTACTTTAGACAAGGGTCTTGCTTTCCAGAGGTTGTCATCCTTGAATGGCATATTTCTACAGAAAACCACTTAGAGTGTGGAGTGGAAGCTTACTTCACAAATGACATCCTCTCTGATATGAAAATGCCTTATTTCTCCTTATTTTTCTGGGGTGGCATTTGAGGCTGACCGCATGTCTTTCCACATTTCTTGGTTGTGTATTTTGTCACCTTGTTGTATTGTGCAAGATCAGATACCTTGGCAGGAAACAACATCTATGAATACTTTACTCAGTATCAACATCAGCAAATTGTCAAAAACAAGTTCAGCTACGTTAAGTAAACATCATCTTTTTAGCTGCGAAGTGGGCAAAGCAGAAGAATTTGATAGCAAATTTTTTAAAAAAAGCAAAGGAAACAGCATTTTGTGAGAGGGCAGTACGGAGGATCAGGGTCGTAGGGTCAGTGAAAGCAAATTCATGTGTCAGCTGCTCTTTTAAGCAGGACCACGTGAATTTAACAGGTAGTAGAGCAAAGTCCAACGAGGTCCTGATAGAGACACTAGAAACGATGGTCCATTATCACAGATTTTTTTAACCTGACTGATAAATAGACTGTAAAATTGTGAAATCAGATGACAGCGTAAGAGCATACATTGAGCAGCAGTAAACATGTTTTAGATATATTATGGGTCAATGCAAAGCTTCTTAAATCAGAATTTTGTTATACATAGCCAACCTTAGCAGGAAAAACTCTATTTACTTTCTAAAATAGAAAAGTTCTGCGTGTTTAGTGTCAGGCAACACTCACACGAATGTGACTACATGTCATTTTCACGTAGAAGGAAGTCGTTAATTTTGTTGGTCCACCATTACTTGTTTAATATGGTTGAATCAAACCCTGGTTTGTTTGCACCTGCATGAATGTTAACCTTTGATGCAGACCAAACAACAGGACTCCGGTCCGCTTGAAAGAGAAACCTACTTGCAAGTGAAACCTGGAGCGGTTCATCCCAAGTGTGAACTCTACCTTTTGTTAGTTCTTGTTGGCACTGGACAGAAATGAGGACGCCACTTCCATCCTCTTCATCTGGCATCTTTTCCTTCTCTGCAGGAGGAAAGATGCAACTAGCACATGCAGAGGATGTGGGCAGCACCTGCAGCTCAGAATCCTCAGAAGCATTACTGAGTCAGCTGTTTTGTGGTGATTCTGTCGCTGCTAAATGTGCTGCTGTACCTGTTGATGAGGAGAAGTTTGGGATTCCCAGACACGAAGGATGGATACCATTCAACAGTAGCATCTGGTTCGACATCAGTGGTTCTCCTCTTCTGGTTTTCTCAGCTCCTCACTGGGGAACGTGGATGAGAACACCAAGGCTGTAACTGCTCCACTACACCTCGAACATTAAGCTGCTAATGCTCCACCATGTTTTTTTGGTTTTTTTTTACCAGCCTACATGTCTTACCAATAACTCAGCAGTATTTCTGATCTGAGCATTTAAGATTTGCCTTTGTGAACATGAACCAAACCAGTTGAAAAATGCAGCAAATTTCCATCAGGTGAGGACCAACAAAGCCAACAATTAGATGTGAACACATTCTTAGAATTCCACGTGGACAATAGAGTGTTTCAGTAAAAACAGGATTTGATTGGCTATAGCACCTGTGTTGGAATTTGTATATTTTGACTGTCCCTTTTAACAGCATGCTAGTCATTTGTGGGTTTGATGAATAAAAGGAAACTTTATGAGATGTTGTTTGTGTGTTCTGACTGGGGTGTTCAACATAAATATTGCAATTAAAAAAAAACCATTCCTTTCCTCTCTAGTATTCTGATAAGCAGCAGCTCTTATCAGGGCACATTGATCTGAGTTTATTAATGAGTTCTCACACTATGTGTACAGATAAGCTGTAATGAAAAGCTAAATCAGCAAATAAGTAGAGGGACTGCATGGTCAAGCCTGGAATTTTAACAACTGAAGATTTTCTTTTGCTCTGTGTAGCATGTAAAAGTGCTACTATTAACCTTTCACACTCAGTTTTATGATACAGTATTTAAAGAAGGTCTGACATCATCAAGTCAATGAAACATTAACTTTAGTCTAACCAAATTAACAAATACATTTTTTAAGTATTATTTGATACAATACTTATTGAAAGTTGATAGAGAAATTAGATGATCTAAAAAAATGTTGAAGGAAAGCGGGATGCAGAGGTACTGCACTTTTTTTTTTACTTTGGTTTAATGAAATCTGGAGTTGTAGAACTGTGTTAAATTGAAAAAATGCAGAGTCATCTGCCAGATCCCTTTCTTACCTTCAGCCGGGCCTGCACCATTTACTCCCTTGGGCCCCTGTCCCATGCCATCACCATGGTGACGGCTCACTGTGTGCTTTATCCCAGCAGACTTGTCTCCCATAGCAATGAGACAATGAGATGTTTGGAGAAGCAGCAAGGGACGCTTGATTGTTCACGCCCGTAAACTGATTGTTTTTTTATTATTATTATTATTCTCCTGTATATGACAAACACAAGAGGAACAGATATAAGGTCAAAAACATAAACTACCCCAAGTTACAAGTTAACCCAAACCTCTCTGTGATACAAACATTAAAAACATTCAACCACAGGACACTGAATGAAACTAAAAATAAAACATTTAACAAATCGTACAAGATACTAAACAAGTCTAGTTTTAGTCACTCCAGTGTGTCAGAGGAGCTTAATGCAGGTGACATATTTCCTTTACTCTATTTTGGACGACACAAGAGTGCCTCAAAGATATATTAATATCAAGCCTTACAGTGCTGTCCACAGGTGTGAGTATGTCTTAAATAATAAAGTAATGAATTGTTGTATTAAATAATTTATTTCTTACAAAGCTAAGGAAACATTAACAACCTAAGTGGCTGCTTTTTTTTACCTCTAAATACAAGAGCATTTCCCCTTGGTGCATTCTGCAGTTGATTTTTTTAAGTATCTTGTTGAAACTGCCAAATAGTCCATTTGTTTGTTTATTTACCCATAATTTTCTTTATTTTCTTTTAGCCCCTTTTATGATCCTAGATGGTGCTTTTTATACTGAGGTCAGAGTTCTTTTAGGGATCATACCACATATTGCAACACAGTCTGTTGTGACTCTGTGGTTCTTGTCATGATGCTATAGTAAGACTATGGAACCAGTCAGATGCTTCCCTAGTGTTGATGTAAGAACAGTACTGTTGATTTGTAAGGGGGGTGAATAGAGCGGTACTGAACAAATTATCAACGCATTAATTAGCTCATTATTTTATAAACAAAGGATTAACTAAAAGTGAATACATTTTTCATTTAACAAAAGAAAACCTGTAAACTGTAAAACTCACTGAGCTGCAAAAACCAGGTATTATTATTTATATTATTATTATTAGTAGTAGTAGTAGTAATAGTAGTAGTAGTACATTTTACTTCTTTCCGATGAGCAACTACATGTCAGAAAATAATTCAAATTACACACAGAACACATTAGAGGACTAACATTTAAACTATGAACACTCTTTGAAAAACAATACACAATGCAGCATCTGTTTTCCAACTGGGTTTGTTAGCTTTTCCTGAGGTGACAGAGCTTGAGTGTTGAGGGAAACATCCATGCATGGGAGCGCCACAGTATCTGTTGTGCTGTGTAGTCATGTGTCATTCATAAATGTCAAGTTAAAGTGATGAATGAGTGATAACTTTCCTCTCAGGGAGCAGCTTGATATACAGTGCAGTGTTGGTGGTGAGCAAGTGAAGTTGGTCCATACCACAGCACTGTGGCACCATCAAGTGGCTCAGGCTACACTCATTTTGAAATCAAGAAAAATAATGGTGCACCAAATAAAGGAAAACTAATATAATAAAGTTTTTTTTAAAAAAAAAAAAGACAGTTAAAGGCTGTGGACACAAATTCAGTTCACGGTCCTGCAAAGAGGGGACTTGGCTGCAAAGAGATAAATAGATTATGTCAATACATTTCATTAAGTGGGTGAACATTTACTCAGAGACAAAGCAGCTTTTGATTTTTAATTTTCTGCTACTTGAAACCTTAACTCGTCTGTAATTTATTTTACTGTTATTTATTACAGTGGTTATTTCTACACAGAAAAAAGACAGGAAGTGTGTCTCAACTCAACTTTACAAACTAATGCTGTAAGTCCCTCACTCCGCAGTCTCAACACCCAAAATCAACAATATAGAAAGGAATCATAAGTGAGTCATCAGTAAACATCCAAATTAATTTGTCCTTTTTTTGTGGTAGATACTTGAATGCAGGACGTATACTAGTAAGAGGGAATTTCTATGCTTTCATCAAATTTCTTTCAAGTTTTTGACTTAAATATCAGCATAAAAATAAAATAAAGACGACATAACCAAGTAAACATATTTACCGCTATGAGTAGAATATGAATAAAATGTTAATAAAATATAAGGACATAGGCAACTCTCAGCTTTACAGAGAATAAGGAATGAAATACTAGAAAGCAACGTGAATAATTCAGTCAACAATAGTGAATATGAACAGTTTTGCGATGACATGAAGGGATTTGGATGTCACTTTAAATACCAGAGACTCTGGAACACAGCAGATGTGTTGACAAGTCTCATGGGAGTTCTTACTTATCTATATTTTTAATACTTCATTTTCAAAGGAATTGTTTTGTTTACCATACAACTTTCAGTGACCATATAGCAAATTATATCATCATGCTTGAAAGTTTTTTTTTCACACACCCAGTGGATTGCTCAATAAATAAATAAAAAAAATGATCAGAATCAGAATCAGAATCAGCTTTTATTGGCCAGGTAAGTTTTCACATACGAGGAATTTGACTCCGGTTTTTTACAGCACTCTCTTGTACCAACACAAAGTAATAAAAATTAAAAGTGACAGAGTCGCACACAAAGGTAACAAAACAATAGAAATATGTAAAAGTTAAGTAACAAAAGAAAAACTAAGCAGCAGCTCAAGTGCACATAGCTTAAATTGTGGCATTAAAGTGCAAATGGTGCATGAAGATAAATATATATATATATATATATAATTTTTTTTTTGTTTGTTTGTTTTTTGTTTCCTAGAACAGATATGCTATAAACAGGTGGAATGACATTGTGATATATACAGTATACACAACCGGTTGTAAAACCACAGGGTTTGTTCCTGACACTGTGACTGTTGTTAAGTGTTCATCAGAGTGGCAGCCTGTGGAAAGAAACTGTTCCTGTGTCTGCTTGTTTTTGCGTACACTGCTCTGTAGCGCCTACCAGAGGGGAGGAGTTGAAACAGGTTGTGTCCAGGGTGTGATGGATCTGCAGAGTTGCTTCCAGCCCGTTTCCTGACTCTGATGACTAGAAAGCCGTTGTAAAAAAAAATTGAATGCCATATATTTGATCTCTTGAAAGTTTATTTATATGTAACTATTTCATGTCAATAAAATCAATTTCTCATCTATTTTCTTAATTTTTTAGCTGTTGTGTTTTCACGGGTCCTGAAAGACCAAACTCAGGGAACCAACGCCAAACTTCCTGTACGTCTTACGTCATGACGCACTCTCGCCATCAGCTGTTGACAATCCCGTTTTAATTTCGACCTCCGGTAGTCTGACATGCTTTTTCGCCGGGTCTCCTCTGTGACTGTTGCCCGTTTTTAAACTCCCATGTTTGTCGTCGACTGACTGCTAACGGAGCATATGCTGCCGCTGTCATGAGTGCTTTGTGTCGCCTGATCCGGAGAGGAGTGCTGAGCGGCTGGCCGTTTTGTCGTTCCTTTCTCGGACAGAAGCAGCAGGACTGCGGGGTGGCTGCAACGGTGCGAACCATCAGCTCATCCAGGTAACGCTGCTAGCTTCGCGGCTAACGGCTGCCCTCTAACGCGGTGATGGGTGGACACATGTTTTTACTCTGTTTTAATGCAGCATGTTGTTTATTTTTATTTTATGTATTTGCATCCTGTATTAAGCCAACTTTACAGACATAAGCTTACGTAGAGGGCATTCAGGCGTTTGGCTAGCTAGACAGTTGTTAGCTAACTTGATGGCCTCTGATCATAACAAACCCACTATGGAGCATAATGAATTATTGAACATCACAGTAAAGCCGGTCATGATAACGTTATTGATATTTTATTTTGTTAAGGCACAGAAGAGAAAGGAAAAGAAATGTAATTGTACACATATTTACATTTCTATAAATGTCAGGGAAAAAGCAAGAAATATGCATTAAGGCTTGTTGTTTGCCCACCCCCAAAAAAATAGGACTTTACTAAAACACCAAAGTAAATTTAGACAAGAAATGTATATTAAGGTTAAAGAAAACAGAATAGTACATAATGACATCTAGTTATGAGACAATATAGGTTATAGTCACTAATATTTCACGTGAGTGGCTTGAAGATCCTGCCTAAGTCACGAGCATATAGTCCTTGTGATTTAAAAAGGTGGAGAGCCGCGTCTTTCCTCGTCACTTAATGAGCTTATGCAATGTATTATTTTTCAGGAAAGTTACATTTATTTCTATTTGTAAAGCTCCTTACCTGAAGCAAAAATATTTCCTATTAAAACAAATGTATCAAACCATTGAACAATTACCGGAACTTTCTCTTCTTTGCACAAGTTATTCACTGTTGCTGTCTAAAGATGCTGGAGGGATTTTCTCTTTCCCCATAGCCCAGTCAACTTGACCTATGATGTCTTCGATGGGAAGGTAGAGAGCACTCCCCTGGTGTTTCTTCATGGCCTTTTTGGGAGTAAATCTAACTTCCACTCCATAGCCAAGTCCTTGGTCCAGCGTACAGGACGAAAGGTAATGCAACGATGATGAGGCCATATCTATTTGTTGTTACAGCAGAAACAAGTCATTTTGATGTGTTTGAGCGCGTGAGTTGGATTCAGCTCTCACACAAAAGCAGACATAGGAGCAGACTCGGTCAACCAGATTGTTACTGTCTTGTCATTTGATACACATCCTGGTTCCTAACACAGTGCTGTTGTTACTGCAATGGCACATGGATGAAAGAACATTTTTAAAAAAGTTGTCAAAATTATTGTTTGTTTTTTTTTCACTGAAATCGATTCCTCGGCAGTGTGTCTTATCTGTAGACAGAGAGTGGCAGTTTTAAAAGAATGCAACATTCGCTGTCATTACGAAACCAAACACTGTATATATTAATTCTTGTCTTAGGGTTATGTTAGGGTTAGTTTAGCTGTTGGTGCTCTCTAGGGCAGATTATGAATAATAATCATTTCTGGTCATTGATATTAATGGTCATGTGACATTTTACACCAACAGTTCTCAACCTGAGAAAATATTGACCTCTGGAAGTGACACCATTCTTGCCAACGTTAAAATACAGTGGTATAAATAGGCCGAACACAGTCAGCTATGGACTTTTCATGCGGGAGGCAGATTTATAAACAGTAAGATAATTTGCTCTCTCATCATCCTCCTCTTCCTCACATATAATTCAGACTGGTAGAGTGAAATTAGATTAAGATGGCACAAGAGATAAAGTGACTTTAATTAGTGTTATCTAATTTATTATTATCTGCTTCATTTTCTATGCACTCCAGTCAAGATTCCTCAGCTCCACTCTGATCACATACCCTGGTATATACAGTAGAAAAATATTTCTGATTTTCTTCCAAGTGCCACCAGAGGATGCTCGCGTACCACTGGTGGTACACGTTCAACACTTTGATTACCTTGGCTTACACAATATGAGGAATTTTTCCTGTTCATTGTTGCAGAAACGTGAGCGCAAACAGTATTCGAGCAGAATAAAATTAAACCAAAATATTAAAGAGTAGGGTATAATTATTTAAAAAAAAGAAATATGAATGTGAATAAAGAAAAATCTGTGTATTATGTAATTATTTGATTAGTTGTTTCTAATGCAAACTCAAAATAACATCCTAAAATTTTTGTGAAGAGCATATACAACATATTCACATTTAAGAGGCTAAAATCATTTGGTTTAATCATCAGTTGGTTATCAAAATAGTTGAGGTTTCATTTAATAATCCATTAATCTTTTGAGCAGTAGTTGTTACTGATCTGTTCTTTTGTTTGCTTGAAGAAACTCATTGGATGTACAGAATACTGCCTTTTTGTTGTCATTATTTTATGATTTATTTATTTATTTTTTTATTTTTTGATTTTCAAAACTGGTGCTGCTTTCCCACTTTTTCCAAGTGTCCTAACTGTCCTTTGACCAGTTAGGTGCTGACTGTAGATGCCCGTAACCATGGCAACAGCCCTCACAGCCCTGTGATGTCATATGAAACGATGAGTGAGGATCTGAAACACCTCCTCACTCAGCTGCACATCGAAAAGTGTGTCCTCATTGGCCACAGCATGGGAGGGAAAACAGCGATGACGACCGCTCTCACACAGGTTTGCAGTCAAGAAATTTCACCATGAATTTAACATGACGTTACAGTCTTCTCACTGAATGTCTTCTAACTTTTGTCAGGGTATGTACCTTCCTGTCCTGTCTGAAATAACTCACCTCTGCTCCTCATGCCACGCCTGGATGCCCTGTTTCTAACAACTGGTTTTGTCTGGTTTTCTCTTTTTGTATCCGTCTGTGTTTGTAGCCTGGTTTAGTGGAGAGCCTGGTGGTGGTGGACATCAGTCCAGCCCAGACCACCACACGCAAATCGTTCCGTAATTACATCCAGGCCATGCAAGAGATAAAGATCTCCAGGGACATCCCACGTTCCACTGCCAGGCGGATGGCTGAGGATCAGCTGCGCAGTTTGGTTAAGGTCAGTGAAGCCAGTCCACAACAGCTGTTTTTAATATGCTAAACATGGCTGAGTTTTGTGTTTCTTTGAACACAAGGTCATGTTTGATTTTTAATAATACACTTGAACTTTTCTGACACATTTTGTCTATAGTTGAAATATCAAAAAACCTGCTACAGTAAATTTTTATGGCTACCCAGGCAGCAGTGACATAAAATTATGAACACAATATTGACAAATTATTTCAGTATAAAGTTGATATTGCAATCATTTGCTTATTTAGGCATGTAGGAGTCATGTTCCTCTCCACCTGGAGGACAAGACCAAGTCTTTTATCTTAACTCTTGATTGAAATATCTTGCTCTTTAGCTGTTACGTGCAAATTTTTGTTTACCAGCTGGTCACATGGAAATAAATTTTTGTTCTGTTTTTTTTTTTTTTAATTGGAAAGAGAAATGTCAACCAAATGTTATGCTAGCAAGCCATAAAAATGACATTAAGCTGTCAGTTTTGAAAGAGTGCAAAATCTGGCAATGACTCTTCACATACAAATGAAATCATTTTTAGAATAAAAGCATTGTTTTCAGCTGTTTTAAAATCAAACTCTGAATATAAACTGTCTTTCTGTCCACCAGGAGCATTCAGTCCGTCAGTTCCTGTTGACCAACCTCGTGGAGCAGAACGGACACTATGCTTGGAGGGTCAATCTGGATGCCATCTCCAGTCACCTTGATACCATCATGAGTTTTCCCAGCTTTGACACAGTCTATGAGGGACCCACACTGTTTTTAGGTGGTGCTAGCTCTGCGTATATCAGGTAAAAAGCACAACATTTTTTAGAGATATACAGTATGTGTCAAATATTCACTGAAAAGGTGAAATATAGAATCAAAAACCCATGTGCATTGCTTCATCGTAACTTGGCATTTCATTAAAACACAGTAAAATAATTGATTCATCGATTTTAGTGATTTTGTTTTTGATAGAAAAATGATAGAAAAAAATATTTTCTATCCTCTGCCATTATCCTGATAGTGGAAATTTTCCACAATAATTTCATTGTAGGTACTTAATCATGATGTAGAATGAGATTGTTTGTCCACCCATTCCTCACAGTGACAGTAATTAATATAATGAGAAATGGCCTGTGACCTCAGACAACTGCATGAATTATTTCAGACTGTTTGTTTTTATTCTGAAAATCTTCCTTTTTTCCCCAATACAATGCTCTATTTGACTTGATACTTTCTTTCCTCTTCCTCCTCGTTTTCACTCCTGATCCAGCTCCGAGGATTACCCAGAAATCCAGAGGCTGTTCCCTTATGCTGACATCCAGTACATTCCGGATGCCAGCCACTGGATTCATGCAGATAAGCCCTTAGACTTCATCAGCTCCATCATTTCCTTCCTTCAGCCTTAGCTGCCTCCACCAGTCTACACCTCAAAACTTTTTTAAAGTTCACCGAGAAGGTGAGAATTCAGCAGCTTTAGCCGAAGCGAGTGAAGTGAATAATAATAATGCTGATATTTGTAAACACTGGACCAAACTTGCTCTTTTAAAGCCAGTTCTCACCTTTCAACAGTGTCAAATTACAGTATGTTATGTGTAGTTTAGTGCTGTGTAGTGTGCACAATAATTTTTCTTTTTACCAGACAGGTAGCGTTGCTAGATGTACTAGATGATTATCATTGTTTTGTTTTTCCTTTACATCACTTGGTAGACGGAAATCTCTCTCATCTGGGCTGTTTTGGAGGTGAAATACTTATCCAAAGAAAAGCTCGTTTGCACAGTGGTTTCTTTGTGTTGACACATTTATGCCAGTAGTATGACGGTAAAACTGGATTTAGGCCAAGTACAATCTGCTGGACCAGAAGCAACACAGTGAGCAACACAGTGAGATACTAAAGAAACTAGTAAACTAATACTAGATGCATAGAAACAAGTAAATGCTGTATGTCTGAGATACTGTAATCTTCTTGTTTTCATATATCAGAATGTTGGCGCGAAGTGGCTGTAATATCACCTTCATGTGTACTGTGTGAATGTTTTGTTGTAGAAATCTGATCTTATGACAGAATCCATTATTTTGATCTGTATCTTAACTATTCCTATTCTGTGTTTCTGTTGTATGTCAAGGATGAGAATTATAGGACGGTTACTCTGTTTTACTTGAGCTTATCAAGAGCACTGGATATATTTTTATGCTCACATATCCTCTGTGAAAACCAAGCTGAAATGCTCCGAAATAGTATTGTTGTATTCCGTTTCCTGAATCTCTCAGGTTACAACTAAATGTGCTATTTATCATATTCTCCTGTACTACTCTCCTGTCTGACGGGCATTAAGCCACGGTAATGATGTTGTGTCTATGTGTTTGGTAAGTCCAGTCAGTGTTTTGAAGCATTACATTGAACAGATTTATTATCTGAATCTCACTTATCTTTACAACTAAGGAGCAAGGCTACTGTATATGGGTATATCTCACAAATATATGCTGCAACTATGTATAATGTTCTGTAACCATAATAGTGTTGTAATCATTTCTGTTTCCATTGTGTTAAATTGAACAGTCCAGGAGTGAAAACTGCCATCTGTAGGAATAAGCAGGGTGTTGTAAATTTGTATGAGCCTCTTTTGCTGAGAGCTACTTTTCCATTCATGTATAACTTGAAATGAAAACATTTCATCTTACAATTATAATAGCAGACTTAAGATTGGCAACTGGGTTGCCATTTCTTTGACTTTTTTTCACAAGGAAGCTAAATGCATGAGGGCCATATCCCCATGTTTAACTCGATGTTTACTAGAATCATTTTTTCTTTTTGTTTTACATGAATATAAAAGTCTAAAAGGTTTTAAATTATCATAGTTAGAATTAGTGAAACACTAATTTCTTTCTTTCTTTTCATAACACTCCAGTTATTGGAGAAAGCATCCTGTGTTCCTCCTCGTCCACAGCAGTCCGGAGGGTGTGGTGGAGGTGATATTTGAAAACACGTATGATTTCAGCCTGTGTGATATTACAATGGGACAAAGACAGGTTGAAAGGGAACTATTTTGCAGTCTAGAACTCAAATTTGTTAACATTGAAAAGCAATTTAAAGACTAATATAGTCATTTGACTGAGAATGTGTTTCACTGTCCACGTCCTTTTCTCTCATCATTGTTACTTTGTTTTGCTCCAACATTGACACTCATTCTATATTGTGGCATATACAAATTTTTAATGTGTGAAAAATGCATATTTACAAGTGGATTATATATTACTGAAAATGTTATAAATGTTATATATATATATAATATTATACAATAAAATGACAACAGTTGTCAATGTTTATTCTTTTTTCCTGAATCTTAAATTCAGCAAGTAAAAGTGCAAGAAATGAAGGATAAACAGTGATGTGGAAGTGGTGGCTTACAAGAAAGTTTAAATAAACAATAGATATGAAGGAGCTTATGTAGAAGCATGTGATTTGCAAAGACCAATATACATACTGTTAAAAAAATACATGGCTCATTCATAAAGTTTTTTTTACATATAAATAAGTCAAAGATGCAAAACATTTACAGAAATACATGGGATTATGTTAGTGTTTTTCAATGTTTAAACTCTGCAGGCTATAATTTGTTACAGATCCTCTTTGTAAGGTTAAGTATCTAATGGTGAGACTACAACAAGTGAAGAACTCAAAGTGGCCTTCGCATACCATTAAATATTTTCCTCTACCTTTTGTGAAGTAAGCTTCCACTTCAAAATGCAAAAGGCCCACTTTGGCTGGTTTGTTCGGTCAGGCTGTGGTAGAAACATGGCGGTGCAAAATAGTGACCCCCCCCCCCCAAAAAAAATAAAAATAAAAATAAGGCTCTTGCCCAGTGCATTAAAAGTCTTTTTCTAAGGCCATGAAAACCAAAACGTTTTTTTAAGTGATTATGCACGAATACAAGAACACTTTGGGTACTATATTCAAATTCTGCTCTTCTAAATGTTACATACTGGACCTCTAAATGAACATCATTGGAAAGTCCTCATACTAAACCTATCTTCTTTCAATTATAAATCAATAATCTTATCACTATTTATAACTATTACTCTTTTCTAAAGTAAATTATATGCTTCACTCTTTTTGTTCATGCGTGTTTTGTGCTGAGCAGTTCATTTTCCATGTCAGGTTAATACCCCCCGCCCCCCCCCAACTGACAATTTAAATACTAATAATTTTAACATATTTGTTTAGAGTTTTGCATGACAAGTGCCCAGTCATCACTGTTTCAGTCGAGTGATACAACCTGAAATCCATCCATGTCCTGCTCTGTACATTGTGCATCCTCTGCTTGGCGGCTGGTCTTGCCCCTCCTCAGCCTGTCCCTCCAGTTGCGCTGGGTGCTAGTGGTAGGTGGTGTGCTGGGGGAAGTTGGGGTGCTGGGAGATGAAGCAGCAGAAGCTGCAGCTCTTGGGATGAAGATTTGGTTTGGGTTGATTGTGGGAGAGTTGGGTGGAGATGTAGGCACTGGGAAATTGGACGGTCGCTGGATGGGTGGTCGGTTGTTCCTCCTTAGGATACCCAGGCTTCGGAATGTTTTCTTCTGGGACTGCTGTGCCTGCTGCTGATTCTGCAAGTTCTGTTGGAGGATCAGCTGGACGTCCTCCTGTGATAAGACGAAAATATACAGAGCTTATTAGAATGCACACAAAAACAAATCAACTATTGTATGTAAACAAGCGTGGTCTGTGTTAAATAGCTGCTTATACAGTGGAGCAGTGTGCAATTGTGTATAAGGAATTCCATGAGAATTAGTACAAGAGGATATTAGGGTGGACAAAACAGGTAACTTACCTTTGCTGTAAAGAGGGAAAAAAATTGTCCCAAGCCAGCATGTCAATTTGGGCTCTCTAAGAATTATATTTGGGCTGACAATATGGGTCCCAAGCAGGTTTGTCCATGGCCCACTTTAAGCTCATGCCCACTTCATACCTTTTTCAGGCTACTTTGGCACTCAGTGAGTCCTAAGTGGGCATGAGCTTGAAGTGGACATCTTATGCAGGTCACATGATTTCAGCAACATGACCCCAAAATGGGAAGCCCATGTGGGCCAACACGGAGTAGCATCCAGCTGCAGACCCGGTGACGTCTGTCCAGTCTGTGGCATGACGGGCAGAAGCGGAAGTGACGAAAGTGAAAAATAAAAACTGTTAAAATCTTTTTTTTTTTTTTTTTTTTTTAAATTAAATTTCTCATCTACAACAGGCATTTGAACAAACTGAAATTAACAAAGAACATACAACATTAGTATCAAAATAGAAACATGTACAGAAACCTAAATAAAACAAGTAAACTAAACTAACTACCTAAATAAATAAATAAAGGTAACCATTTGTGAGGTCATTCTTTAGTAATGCATAGAGGCTTTTGCATATTTTGATTTCATTAATTTTAGGGACTTTTTATAGAGTTGGATTTTCATTATAAAAGCATGCAAATATGGGTCTTTATGACTTTTGCTTGTGGATTAAAGATTTGGCTAAAATAAGTAAAACAATCATTAGGTTGAGCTCTTGTACTTGAAGGGTTGATATCATTCATTATTTTAAAGTGGATTTCTTTGGTTTTAGTTGGAACTGGGTATTTATAAAATTTGGTTTTCGGTTTGGATATTTTTTGTAGGTCCAAATAAGTTCATTGGGACATTCCTATAGGATTGAGCTGGGTATAAATCATTCATTAGAGTAGATTTCATGAATTTGTTTGTTTTTATCAGTAAAATTATTTCCATTTATAGAGTGAGAGTAGATGAGGTGGTGATTGAGAGTATAAAAATACATTATTTGCCAATATAAGGAATGCATTTGGTATAATGCCAGTAACAGATTTAAATTCTCTGAGATTGCACTTCTTTGAAAATTGCATTCTTGGAGATAGACCAGGGCAGCTTTGATAAATTCCTTTGACCTTTATAAAATGTTTTAAGAGTATGGTACATGAAAGGGTGTTCAATCATATCAAAAATGAATGTCTTTTTGAAATCCAAAACTGTTAAAATCTATAAAGATAATATACTACTACAATGATTGAAGAGGAAGTGGAACATGTTACTTCCGCTTCTGTCATGCCACAGACTGGATGGACACCTCCGGGTCTGCAGCTGGTTACTATTGGAAACAGGGGAGGGGCCCCATGGAAACCACGGACAAACCTGCTTGGAACCCATATTGTCAGCCCGAATATAACCCTTATGGGGCTGACATCGACATGCTGACTGGACTGATGATTTTAGTAGTGAAACCACTCTTTATCATTATTTATTAGTTAAAATTGCTTTAACTTGTGAGCTTACCATTGAAGCAGTTTGACCAGTAACATCAGACATGGTGCAATTTAGCTGAAAGGCCATATGAACACATACATGATCCTGAGGCTAAACATGTGTGTTTAATGGCTGAACACATTCCAGGTTCTGAAAGTAATATTTACAGAACATTCTTTTCTATGTGAGTGTGTGTGGGTGTGTGTCCTACTTCTCCAAAAAACAATGGCTGAATCACATAGTGTATGCATTTCCTTGTCGTACCTAGTTTTCTTACATCACATTTAAACTTTACTTCTGCATTCATTCCTGTGGAAAAGTTCACATTCAATTGTGCTGGCACAAACATTTCCTGGGACTCGTGGATGAACTCCTTAAAATGTATTGGTCAACTTAACTATAATTTAAGAATTTATAGGTTTGGTCAAAGTTAACACTCAACAGAGTGCAGATCTTCATTAAGGCTTAACAATCCTTCACACAATTAGCAAGTTCTTAAAATTGAAATACTATATTTAGAAACTAGAATTACTGCCAAGCCATTGTATCCCTCTGCCAACGGGATTAATGTCAATTATCTGTGATGGCTAAAAACCTGTTTGTATGTTCACAGTAACTTTGAGTCTGACATCAACAAAGATGTAATCAGTTCAACCTTCAATACAAGTGAACAACTGTTTCAAATTGACAAGTTGACGATGTGGTTTGTGCATAATCCTGCTACAAAGTAAACCAACAAAGGCCAAACAGTATATAAATCTGGACAGACATGGATGTTTACTGTAAAAACTGCAGGGCCTGACTATGGGTGGTTTTTTTGTTGCTGTTGGTGGTTCTATTCTGCCACTATTTGGTCTACATGAACAGCATATTATTTGTATGCCATAGCCTTCATCTGCAGATGGGCTCTGTCAAGCAACACTATCAGACCTGACGGAGGGAGTTTTTGTGTGTATACCGCAGCGTCACAGGGAAGGACAGGTAAGAATGGACTATGTTTTTTTAGCAGTATAACTCACTTCTTTGTGTTTTCAGTCATACACCACCCATCTCGCTTCATTAGCACATTGTTGCTGTTTTCTTTGTCTGCCTTGACATAAAGCAAAATATTTTCTTTATGCAGAACATGAATGTTTCCAGGCAACATGAGATCAAAACGCTGTTATACTGAGAAACACAGAGAGTTGTGTGATGCCGATAGTCTATACTGAAAAGCTTTGACTTGTCTCAGTTTTACCTTCCAGGCCTCGAGCTCCAGTGACAGCTCCAGGCGTTTCTGTACGGCCTCTAGCAGCTGGTTGTTCAGCTGCATCAGCTCTGTCTTACTGCGCAGAAGCTCAGCCTCCATCGCCTTCTTCCTGTTAAGCGGAACAGAAAGAATGACACATTCCTCAGAATACATCTTGTCCACCTACTTCCTTTTTCTTTACGTCCACTTAAATTTTGATTCATGTGTTATTCAGAGTGGGTGATCCTGTGTGTTTACGCACTTCTCAATGGCTTCATCTCTGTCCCACAGTGCCTGCTGCAGAATGGCAGTGTCTTCTTCTCCTTTCCCCTTTCCAGAATTGCCCTCCTGAAATGGACAATTGAGAACACCAGTTAATGTTTTGTCTCACTGACTCAACCCTTCCTTATCTTTCTTCATGTCAGGATTCAAATCTAACCACACCATCAGCCTCATAACCTCATGACTTTTTCGAAACACCGGACTAACATACTGTAAATACCAGAAATGCTCAAATCACTGATACTGTCACTTGTGAACTTGCCAGACGGCATTTCAATGTTAACACCATTACGGTGAAGTCAGTGCTCTTATCTCAGAACTAATGAGGAAGATGCTTCGCTGACAAGGACACGGATGCTTTTCAAGGGAGTATTAATGTCAAGCAAACCTCAAGACCTGCATTAAGTCTTTTGATTATCTTTCTGACAATATAAATATCTTGCTGCCATAACGAACATGCTTCATGGCTGAGTCATGATCACATCCTGAAACAAAGTTAACAGTCATCACATGATTTTGTAGCCACTGTATATTTATACAGTATGTATATAATCTGCTTTTCTCAAGTCCAGTCCTAAGCATCTACTGTACCTTCATATATTTCTCTGCACCCGTCTAATTTAATCTTCTGTACAATTCTTCAATGTTTTGCTGTTCTTGTCTCTATGTATAAGAACACAGAGGATTTGTTGTATGTACACTCATGTTTGGTCAGTAACACCCAGTCCAGTAATTGCAACTTTTACTTTCTACATGTAAATAATTAGTGACCTTTTTCATCTGATCTGTGTTGTTCCATGAGCTTTAAACGTGCAAAGTAAACATTCCTCCGAGTGATAGTCTTACTGAAACCAATTCATAATGAGACTGTAGGGAAAATGGTGAGGGCAAGCAGCTATTATTTCATCAGTTATGGGTGTTGCCTTTACCTGTTTGGTGTGGCGGATTGCCAGGTTACGGGCCACATTCTGAAGCTGGATCAGGGCAATGTCCAGGCATTTTTCCCCCCTCACAGGCTCAGGTAAGCTGGACTCTGTGTCTGTGAGTGGGTGCAACAACCGCAGAATGGATAGAACCTCCTCTGTGACCTGGGAATTAAAATAACAAGTTTTGTGTACAGATAGTGTGTGTATGAGTGAGAGAGAGAGACTTTAATTGACTCTGTGTGTAACATTCACCCTCTCTCTGTGTTGGCTCCAGCCTTGTCCATTTCTGCTTTCCTGGAGTTTGTCCACCTGTGCCTTCAGCTTGATGCTTCGTTTCCGAGAAAGCTCCACTTCCCTGCGAACTTCATTAAGCTGTACACAATAAACACAATCAGTGCATCACAACAAAGCACGCCACCATTTATTTTTACACTTTGTAGGTAATTATAGGCCACCACATAGAAAGTACTACCTCATGACATTTCACACAATGCAAATAGAAACTGCTTATCTAGATTCCTGGGTGAAACTATAGACATGGAATCCAGTCTTACCAGCTGAGGTGTGAGTCATCCCTTACAAACACAGCCAATATGCACAAATGAGCATTCATGAAGACATGAAAACATTTTCCTCTGACGTTGTTTCCATCTTAACACTGATTACATCTCTTTAAATTCAGGGAAATTCATTCAAGTTAGCAATTTATACTTTGTGGGTTTTTTTTTTGTTTTTTTTTTTGAGAATGAGTGTTTCCTTCATATGTTACATGTTTTATTGTTGATTGAAGATTCACTTTCCACTTACAAGATTGGTTTAACAAAGCACCAGGAATCTTTCTTTTAAAGCTGCAAAGTGTAACTTTTGGTGATTTTTTTTTGTTGGTGTCATCTGCAAAGGGGCTTTGTCAAGTAATACTATCACTATCACTAATACACAGGAATTTCTGTGTATACAGTGGCAACACAGGGATGGGTGGTAGCAGAACAAGCATTTATCCCATCAACTTGCTAAACAAACATTTTTAAGCTGGAAAGTTAACCTCTAAATGTTTTTGTGGATATTATCTGTGTTTTAAATTACAACAAACAGAGTAGGAAAAAAAATCATCAAAAGTTATGCAGTGCAGCTTTAACAAGCTTTTTAAAATTAAAAAGACTATCATCTTACTGTTGCTGAAACGTGTCCCAGTGTCCTGCGTCTGCTGAGCGGCCTGCCACTGTTGAGCAGGTCTGGTAAAGTGGCATCAATATAGTTCAACTGTGAGGGGTTGCCACCTTCACCGGCTGAGGAGATTGACCCAGAAAAGCTCCTCATCCTCTGTGGAGCCAGTTCACCTGGATTGTCTTTCTCCTCAGAGTTAGTGGAGCTACTGTCATCATCAACTGCTCCCTCTTCACCCACATCTTTAAAATACATCTCAGGGATGTGGCAAAATTGGTTTACAGGCTGTAGATCTGCAGTGTTTTCTCCCTCAAGACAATTGGAGGCCAAATCATCCTGGTTCCTGTTGTCTCCAGGTGCCTGTGCATCTTCTAGCTGTGGTATGGTCACAGAGACTTTGGACTCTGGCTCTGCTGGCAGCACTGTTGGCTGGTAAGATGATTTGTTTCTAGTCATGCTCAACTGTCTGTCCTCCAGTCTGCTCAGGGAGGAGTGGAGCTGTTCACTGGTGGAAATTCGAGGTTTCAGTCTCTCGTTGAGGACTGAGAAAGGCTGAGAAAAGTCCATGGTCTGCTTGATAGAAGTCACAGGCAGAAAGAGACTGTTACGGTCAGGCTGCATGTACATACATATAAACAAGGAGGAGCAACAAGACAGACATTCAGAGAAGCAAGAGGGTGGGACGATGACAAAGTGAATGTCACCAAACTTGTTCTTCCTGAACTGCGTGCGTCTTCATAGACACTTGACATGACATGATGTGATGTCAGTGGAGGCCTTGGATCAAAGTGAATGTGGTCTGTCTGGGTTTTGTTCCTCCTTTCCAGCAACAACACGAACACATGACGTGCAAACATACCAGAGAGCTGCATAGCAAAAAAGGGAGTTGGGTTTTTTATCTTTTCAGATTATACAGAATTGACGTACACTGATTAAGCCTCACTCCCATTACAGCTGAGCCTTAACCTCTAACATCTCTTTAACTTTAATATAACCTTATAATCTTATATGGAACATGCATAGCAAATTTACTACAGCAGGATAAAAAGAAGAGATAGCAAAGCCAGGTGTACTACAAATAAGCAGGTGATGGGCAGCAGATTTTTATCAGTAAAATAGTAAAAAATACAGACTTTGTCTCACAAATCGAATGCCTTTAATATTGATCCAGTCCAATTCGACTTTATTTGTGAAGCACTTTCAAACAACGGTGCACCAAAGTGCTGTACTGAATATTAAATAAAAACAGAATAAATAAACAGAATAAATAAAAGGCATGGTTCGATTAAAATGCTCAGACAAGTTTGTTCATTTATAAAATGTTCAAATCAATAAGATGGACACCAAATTCAAACTGTTTGACTTTCTGCTGCATTGAGGTTATGGTCCCAATAGACTTTTTAGTTTGTCTTTGGCTGTGACATGCATTCACCAGGTTTCATGAAATTTGGTGCAACTTAGTTTTGGCTTTGTCCTACTGGGTTTTACCTTTGGGGGCACTACTTAGCCATTTTGCACATTTTTACATATACCCCTTATTTTATAAAACATTTTTAGCAGTTCTGATTTGTGTGCCAATTTTCAGTTTCATTTAAACTATGTTTAAACTATGTTTAATTGAATTAAATTTATCATTATTATTAGTGTTATTGTTATTATAACTAACATGTAAAAACCGATATGTGTGGACAAATTCCTCTGTATTTTAGACACTGAGTTGTGAATCTTAAAATGTAAGTGTAATGAATTTAATCCAAAATCTAAAGCCCATAAAGCCCTATGAATCATTGCAAACATGTCTGAACAGTTAGCTCAAATTGTTGAATTAATTTTGTAAAAACTTAAGATAGTTGGTTCAGTTTTTGAAAGAATCAAAATTTTAAAACGCTGACCTAGATGAGAAGCTTAAGAATGCCAAAAAATGCAGACCACTGATCAATAACTCAGTCCATCTGAAAATCACTTGTATCTGTGAGGTTGTAAGTTCTGATCTTACAGTGAAGTGACTTTCACACAATTTTAAAAATTCAGACCAGAAAATAGAACTTAAAAATATCAAGAAAGTGTCTTTCTGATGCTTGGTAGGAATACTTGTGCTGTAATATCTGAAATTGTGAGTTTGAATCTCATCTGGAAGCTTTTTAGTTCAAGATTCAATGTAAGCAGTCAAAGGAACTAAGAAAACATGAAGACCTGCAGGAAGAGATAGTTCAGTGTGTAAGAACACGGCTGTGAAGTTCAGATGTCATAGGTTCCATTCGTAGACGTAATATATTTTAATATCTTTTATATGATTTATCCCAGTATAAGGAATATATACTATGTTTCTATTCATTTGGTAAAGAGGAGAATTGGTCCACACTTTGGGAAGCACTGATGTCACTTAGAACAACAGTCACAAACTACAATAATAACCGATGTATTTTTATTTTTAATGCATTCACTCCTTTATGAGTCAGTGACATTTACTTAGGTGTGGTTTAAAAAAGGATTTGCATACAGATGGGCGTACACATGAAAGTTGCAGGCAAAACTGCAAAAACACTACAATAATTAAATATTTCCACCTCCTGCTTCACAAGTTGTTCTCGCTTTATTTCACAGCGCAACACTATGTTCTGCCAGATTTAAATCATTGTGGCATGTTTTCCCTGCAGACATGCAATTATTATAAAACAATCTTTATATATAGGCACAGCAGGGAGTGGATCACGTTTTGCGATGTGTAAATACAGTTTGTGGTGTGAGGTGATCTCCTTTCCAAGTCCATTTAAGAGCCATCCGCCAAAATGTTTTGTTCCAAACAGTTGTGTAAGAAGTAGGTCAACTTAATTATCATTCCCTCGGCTGGATTCACAGCGAGTCAGCTGCTGGTTCTCTTTTCCCACTCACAAATATTTGGCATTTTATTCAAAACTGATCAAACGTAATAAAATGATGTTCTAATACATACAGATCAAGTGTTGTTCAGTAAACTTTAGATAACAATATTATGGCAATGTCATCTTAATTCCAATGTAATATCCTGGGTAATAATGCAATAGTCTCACAAGCTAAACACTCACTCACTCATTTTCTACAGCTTTATCCACTGAGAGTCGCGGGGGGCGCTGGTGCCTAACTCCAGCTGACATAGGACGAGAGGCAGGGTACAAGCTAAACAGAAACAGCTAAATTTGTTTTTTTACTTATTAAATTCATTACCTCAAAGCATTTTATATGGTAGGGTCAAGACCTTACAATTATACAAACAGAACCAGACTTAGAGTGTAAGGATCTGTCTGAACAGGGTGGGGTAGGACAGAGGAGAGAAAGGGAAGGGGGCTAATGAAGGAGAGGTCGGTGAAAGGAGAGAAGGTGGAAAGAAGCAGATAGAGGAAAGGTCGAGACCAGAAGCATCACCATCATCTTCATCATCTCATCCAGGGTGTGACATCATACCTCTTTTTTTGAGTTGAACTTTGACTGGAAGGACCGTGTCTGCCTCCCAGACCCAAAGTGGGAGCTGGTTCCACAGGAGAGGAGCTTAGGAGGTAAAGTTCTGCCTCTCATTCTTCTCTTAGCAACTCTGGGAACCACAAGCAGGCCTTCATTTGCAGAGCAGAGTAGTCTGTTTGGGTGGTAAGGCTAAGGATAAGGATAGGGTAAGGATAAGACAGGGCCTGATCACTGAGTGCTTTATATTATGAAGTTATGTGATCTCTCTTCCTGGTTTCTGTCCAAAATGCAGTACCTGTGCTGCTGCATTCTGAACTAACTGAAAAATTTTTTATGGCATCCTAACAATGACGTGTTACAATAGTCTAGTTTAGAGGACATAAAAGCAAAGTAACAGTTATTATACAGTATTAAACATAATTTAAACATTCGTAATTAAATGTAACATCAGAAGCTTGACACTAAACATGTGTGTTGGACAAATAGTGAGGGTGGATTAATCTAAAATTCATAACATGGAAAATTTGATTCCAAAGCATTTTCATGTGAAAGTATATCACTGATGTATTATCATAATACTAACTCTTATTACCATGGTATTACTACCTGTAATATGACAAAATATTGAACAACTGTGTTTCTAACTTTGTGCTGAAAACCAAACAGGAAAGCAAATGCTTATTTGTTTTAAAATAAATCATCAGTTACGGTTGTCAGCATTATTGGTGTATTTTATACAATTATTTCACAATGAAAGACTACACAGGTTTCAAATATGACCTGTGGAGGTGCCCAGTGAAAATATCAGGATGGAAACTGAAATGTGAAAGCCAACATACATTTGTACTTAACAATGCAAGCTATACATCTCCTTTAATTCTAATTAAAAGTTTATCTGTAGAAGTTTTTACTGTATCATCATACAGTTTAGTGTTATAAACTTGACATTCAGTGTCAATGGTCACACATTTAATTTCTGTCTTTGTTAATTCAAACCTACCGTATCATTTCTTAGGAACAGAAAATATTGGCTGTACAGTTATGTTTCAATACTCTTGATGTTTGTACCAAAATGAATGCAGTTGGCTTTTGAGTAGGAGACTAATGATGAGAAGGTAAAAACAAACACAAAGACAGGGTTAAAAGAGGTTTTCACCAAATCAATGGACTAATTTACTTTCTAGTCACATAAAAGGAAGCAACAAAAGACGGATTCCAGGAAGTGAAGGGAAGACCAACAATGCTCACAGTCATACAGTGTCCTAGTTCTGCCATTCCATGCATAAAGAATCTCAGAAGGGATTTATTTTACTGCTATGTACTGAAAAACAGCACAAATTTCTTTGTGTATTATTTATTTCTTGATATTGTGATATTAGGTTTTGTTTATCAAAATTAATGAAACAAATAAACAAAAACATTTAAGTTCTCCATGGGAGAATAGGGTCTGACACTGCTGTTATGTCTCCATCATTCATAAACAGTAGCTATCTGTCATCAAGTTTTCACTGGTCCCTTGTTTTTCCTAGTAAGTCATTACAATGACCATAAATCAACATTGAATCAAATTAACCTCCAGTTTAAACAAATACAACTGTTCGCCACTTCATATTTTTGACTTCTTGCCTTTGCTACAACTCTTTCTTCTGCCCTTGTTTCTGTCCTTCATCAGCAGCACACCTGAATCCCAGGTTGTCTGAGGCCGAGTCAGGAGTGTTTCCCATCCTGCAGAACACAGAATCATAAACCTTAGTCAGTCAGTCAAGAATGCTGCACACTTTTTCTGTGAGATGATTTTTAATACAGCAGGGAGAATAAGTTCGCTCAGTAAATACATTTCTAATGGGGCAAATGACATGAAATTTTCACCAGATCAAAACATGTATGTACAAAAATAATGTGATAAAGTGAAAGGACACACATGAAGAGGGTGCAACAGCAGCAGTATTTAGAACGCAATCCTGCCCCCTGTCAGTAAAAATTAATATCATCTGGTTGAGTCCTAATTTATGGCCTATTGAAAGATTTCTTATTACCAAAGTGTCACACAAGAACCATCTCATGATGGGTAAAAGCAAAGAGCTCTCTCAAGGCCTTCACCACCTTATTGTTGCAAAACATACTGAAGGCATTGGTAACAGACGTATTTCTAGACTTCTAAATGTTCCAGTGAGCACTGTTGTGGCCATAATCCAGAAGTGGAAAGAACATAATTTCACCGTAAACTGGCCACAATCAGGTGCTCCTCACAAGACCTCTGACATTGGAGTCAAATGAATAATCAGAAGAATTGTCCAAGAGCCAAGGACCACATGCAGGGAGCTTCAAAAAAACCTGGAATTCGCAGGTACAGTTGTTTCAAAGAAAAAAAAAAATAAGTAAAGCACTTAACTGCAATGGTCTCTATGCATGTTTACTGCGCAAGACTCCATTTCTGAAGAAAGAGCATGCTGAAACTTGTTTAAAGTTTGCTGCACAACCTTTGTATAAGTCTATGAAATACTGGGAGAATATAGTCTGGTCAGATGAGACCAAAATTCAAAAAATTTGGATGTCATAGCACACACCATGTTTGGAGGAGAAACAGCAAAATCTGTGAACTGAAGATCAACCAGAAACCAGAAACTTCAAGATTTGTGTGGAAAAATGGGCCAAAATCACACCCAAGAAATGCATGCATCTTGAACAAAGGCTTTTTGGTTCAAAGAAATACATTTCAGTAAGCATGTTTGGAACTTTCTCCCGTGTCATTCCACTTTTTTCCACATAATTTATGGACTTCTGGTGATAATTTAAATAGCACCATTAGAAATACAGTATATCTACAAAAATAAAATGTTGATACACTCACTTCGTAGTTTCCATGCTGTATATACTGTAAAACCCACCTGGTTGTGATTCGAGCCTTATGATTGGCTGACCCGTCCACCGTGTCAATCCAGGAGGCACCGCGCAGCACGTACATCAGACTTGCTCCAGGAAATCGTGTGGACGTCCATTCCCATGTGTTTCCCATCATGTCATACAGTCCTGCAGAAAGAATACGATTTATGATGAAACAGGCGACAGTGAGAATACACTGCCACCACATTTCATGGTTTTTATTATCTTGACCTGAATAAATGTTTATCAAAGCTATGAACTATCAAGTGGAACTTGGATCCTCTTTGATTGTAATAATTGTTTTAGTCTAACTTAAATATATTTACCATAGCTGTTCTGAGGAGGAAATGCTGTGACAGGAGAAGTGCCATGGTAACCGTCCTCTGCAGTGTCTCCATCAGGAAATGATCCCTAAATCACCCCCCGCCACAAACAACAGAAACTAGTTATTGAAAAGTGTGTTTTTTCCACATGAACTAATTTTTGTCTGACAATATATCAACAGTATCAACTGACATACACAGATACTTTTTTATGATATTAATGTTGTTGAAAGTAAAGACATACTGTTTATTTTTATTCCACTGAAAACAATTCTTTATAACTTTACCTACTGGTCATTTTTGTTTTGCTACAATCATAAAAACTACAGAAAAAGCATAGTATTTCTTTGTGTGGATGGTTGTGAGGCTTGCACCACATTTTTTGCAACTGCTCCGAGATACTAATGTCCTCTGTCCTATCTGCTGAGGGTGAAAATGGCAAAAAAGACAAAACAAAAGCAAGTTGACTCTTACTCCTCTAACGCTGACCATTGTAAAAATAGTAATTGTGGCAACTATTGTGGCCATAACTGAGCCCCATGTTGAGATGACATAGAAACAACATACTGTTTATCATTAAAATGTGAATAACATTTATAATAAAAGGTATTTTTAAATTTTTTTTAATTCAGTACAAATGTGTTTTTAAAGCTCAGTCTGAGGCAGTGGCCTGCACTTTACAATGACTTATAATAAACAAAACAAAGTCAAAACCACACTCGTCATTAATTTATTTTTGGTATTTAATTACAGTAATTCCTTAAGGTTTGGTCATGACTACGACAAAACCAAACCTCAACTATTAGGTAAATTGCTGCCAACTTAACAGGTTGTTCCCTCATTATTTCAGAGCGACACATGATGTCCTGCCAATTTTAACTCATCAGTGCACGTTTTGCGGGTGCATATGTTACTACTACACAACTAGATTTTGTTTTCATGCAGCAGGAAGTTGTCATGTTGTGTGACACGACATGTGGGGTATAGTGATTTCCTTCCTAAGTTAATTAGAGACACAGGCCAAACAAATGTTGTCCCTTAAAGAGACATTTGTCAAAAATAAGAAGGTCACAACTTAGTTGGCATTCAGACAGGTGGACTCACAAAAAGTCCATCACAACGTTCTTTTTGCTTACCTGTGAATATTTCACATTTCATTCAAAATGGGTTTTCTTATAGACATGAGTGGAAAACGATCACATTTTAATGTATTTTGAACAAATATAGAAACTCTCTCATTAGAATATACTACAATATGATGACATGTATAATGGTAATGCAGTATGCATGGAGCAGGCTGACCTGCCAAAGGTTGGTTCTCTTAGCCTGGAACTTGTTTCCCCACGGATAAATTCGACCTAAAGCACAGTAAGCAGAAGCAGAGGTAAGAGGAAAGCAGAGCAATGAAATTATTGTTTGATTATTGATCTGTTTGTTGATGAAAGTTAGTTTGACCAATAGCAAAACTTCCATGTATACTGATTCAAAAACAATAACTTAACTGTAATTCTGGGAAATACAGTGGTTCTGGAAGTGACCAAAAGGATCAATGTAAAAAAATATATATGAAACAGTACAATTTCAGATTAATTGATGGGCTTTATCATAAACATTCTAAGGTTATTAGTATATAAACTGTGTACCTTGTAGCCCCCCACGTGCAGCCCACTCCCACTCCTCCTCAGTTGGCAGTCTTTTGTTCTTCCACTGGCAAAAGGCCTGAGCATCATTCCAGCTCACCTGAACCACTGGGAAGTCCAGGTGCTCCCGAATTCCTGAACCTGGTCCTGCAGGCTGAACAGTAGAGAGATAAAGATGTGAACAGCAGCAGACAAGGGATGCATTCTGTGAGACAATACAAAGTGGTGGAAAAACAGAAATCCAAGGCAAAACACAAACCTGTCTCCAAAATGCTCGTTCTACAGGCAGCCACCAAGGAGCAGACTGGATGGGAAACAATGAGTGAAAAGTTATTCACAGAATGTGTGTTTAGTGTATTTTTAAAAGAAATAATAATTTTAAAGCACTGGAGGGCTAAATGGCACAGAGGAACATATGAAAATAGATCCTGGAATCAATGAGAGCATCATGGGATGTTGATACAAAAATACAATATATAGTCCAGTTTTAAGTATTGAGGGCTTCATTATTAAACAGACTCAATGAAAATAGCATTAAATTTCATATTGTGAGTATGTTGTCTCCTTGTGCTCAAGTTCAAAAGAAAAAACTATATATTTTTAAAATATTATAATGAATATATAATAAATATATATCAATGCTGAGAGACAGCCCTTTTACAGATGATATATTGCGTATCACTCCCAGCCTTCTCCTTTCTTTATAACATAAACCATTAAGTACCTCAATTTTCTGTGTGACTTTGCTCTTCAGCTCGTCAGACACAAAGTCCTGAAACACAAAGCTCCAGCCGAAAGTCTCAGCTTCAGTTTTGTACTTCTGTGCTCTTACAAACTCTCTGTTGTGGGTGAGGGCAAAGTCAGTGGCTTTTTTACTTAATATACATCTAAATGTCAAGTTTAAACTTTTTACCTGAAATCCACATTTGTGACTGGATATTTGTCTATTTTAAAAGGAACCAGTTGAACCTCTTTAGTGGGTGACTCTCCATCTCTCCCATCAGCTGCACTGGTTCCCATCAACATTTTTCCTCCTGGTATTTTCACCATCTCATCTGCTGTTGTGTGTCAGAGGAACAGTTGTCCGCTTGGAGTTTGCTAATTTTATTCTATTCTATTTATTTACACTCCAGTTTGCATTTTATATCCTCACTGCAGTGTAATTAAATGTTCTGCATAAAATAATGTATTAACTTAAAATCAAATACATCAAGCAGGTAATCAAAAAGTAATTAAGTGGAACATTACTCGATACTGATGATAATCTGAATTTTGTCCAGTTTCTTGCTATCAATCTCCCACATGAAGTCCTCGGTAACATTGTGCATTGCATATAACAGAACATGAAACAGTCTCGTACATTATCAACCATTGTCTCAGATATAGTTCATGACGACACTGATACATTTATTGACATTTGAGAAACAAACCGAGGATGTTGAGCATGTGTCGCTCATTTGACGGTAATCCATGAGGTATTGCTATTTGCACCAATTGTTTCGATTTAGGTTGGTTTCAGAAATGTACCAAAGTGACTGAAAAAAGGGTAAAATGAGTGAGCTCTTACCTGTCGCTGCCAGTAACAACACTGCAGAAATCCACGTTACTACTTTAAAGTTCATTTTGACATATATGACGCTATTACGTATTTGATAAACCGCATTTACAGACTGAATATATTTTATTGCATCTGGCAGCACTAGCACGAACTTCTACTCAACAATGGCGTTTTCTACTATCGGACATATTTGATAGTGGGAACGGAAAAGGGTGCGACGATAAAGAGGTTCCCTAATAGAACATAGTTTCCGCTTTAGCCGACGGTAGTGATGTGTTTCATATTAAATCACCACTAAACCTAAAATGAAAAAGGTTCGTCTTGTGTGTCTGGGCTAATAATACATTGGCATTGACTCAGACTGAGACAGAGTTGTTTAAAAGACTGAAAGTTACCCCTACAAATCTTTTTTTTGACTAAGGCTGCATTTAAAGTCACCTAGTAACACGAAGCCTTAAAAATATTTGTATAATATTCATGTTAAATATGACCACTTTAGTTATCTGACACAGATGCAGTGCAGCATCTGTTTATACTCTGAAGGTCACGTGAAACAGATGAAAACATTTTAAAATTTAATGTTAAATACAAGCAGTGCAATAATCAAAAGGTACAGTAATACGTAAAAACCATATTTGGCAACACAAGTATTGAATACACTTGTTTTAAAGAGGCTCTGGGCTTGGCCCCTAACCTCCAATGAAAGGACACTAAGACATTTTGGACAATTCTATGCTTCCAACTCTGGCATCAATTTAATGAAGGCCCTTTTCTGTTCTAAAACAATTGTGCCCCAGTGCACAAAGCAAGTAGTTATAAAGACTGCACAGAACCCTGATCTCAACCACATCAAAAACTTTTTGGATGAACAGGAACAGAGATGGCGAGCCAGGCCATCTCATCCCACCTTAGTGCATGACCTCATACATGCTCTACAGAATGAACAAATTCCCATAGAAACATTTCAAAATCTTGAGGAAAGTCTTCCAAGTGTGGCAACTAGATGCAAAAGGGGGATCAATTCCATACTAAACTATTGTATATGCATTCTTTATTACAATCCCTGATGAAGTAATGGTCAGGCATCCTAATACTTTTGTCCATATAGTGTATCTTAATAGATTTCATTTTGAGCCAGTGGGTGAAATGACATGGAAGCTATTGAAAACAATGTTATCTCATTGAAAGAGGAATTTATTAATGGTTCTTTGCTGTTGACCAAAAAAATGTTTAGCATTCACAGTGTGCATGCTTTGCATGGATGTGTTTCAAACACTGATAAACTCTTCCCCAAAGAAAAAGTAAATTCTTTAAAACATTCACTCATCAATGAAAAACACAAATAATTGAAGAACCAAGAAAACCTTTAATAGGTGAAAAGAAAACTGAGTGGCAGAGGTCAGTGCTTTTAACAAAATCTCATAAATAATCCAATCAGAAGGTGGCATGGACAAATCCATGTAAATAAAACCATGACTAGCAGAACAATGATTTCAGATGGACACTGATGTTTACAGTAGGCTGTCCACCAGACTGGGGGTGCTTCAGGGTGCCAAATATGGGAATGCGTTGACTGAACATTCAGGTAAACAGCTATCCCTTCGCATATAACAAACAGCTGATGCTTCTTCAGTTGACCATTAACCTCTGAGAGAAGACATCCCAGCTCGCATGATCTCATCTACCAACAAAATGTTGCTGGCGATCACCGTGCTGTAAAGAGAAGCAGATACATGAGAATTCATAAAAAATTTAAAAAAAAAACATTCTACTGAATCTGTGGTCTAAAAATCAATAGTCTCACCATGAATGGAGGAGCTGTTTCTTCACACAATAATTGTCCCATACACCTGCTTCCCCTGCCACAATGGGTTCCCCTGAAAAAGAACAATTTAAATAAATGAGGTTGTAAATGTACCCTGAAATGCATAAAAAAATAACTCAGTTTAGACTTGTAATGAAAAAAATGAACGCCTCTGACAGTTGATTGATTGAACATGTTTCTCTCAAACTGTAAAGCTACTTTGTGGTATGAAAAAGGGAGGTTGAAAATTCACTGCAAATATTTTTACTCAGTCATTCTTATTTCTATTAACCCATTTACTAATATTTATTTGATACAGAGTGCAAAAACATATCTAGTTCACACAAGTTTAAAAGAAATCATCATCAGACCTGTGCCGAGGTCAACTCCAACAAGCTGACCGGACTCTTTGTATTCGGTCTGCAGCTTCAGAAGGGTCTCCTGTGGGTCATAGCCAGAGTTCTGGGCCAAAACCTACAAGGAGAAGAGACACAACCTAATTCAGAGGTTGACACAGTATGAGAAAATAACAAATGACAAATACTTTTTACTGTTTTCCAACTGATTTCAGTAATACAGCAGAGGTATTCTGTAACATTAATACTTGGGGAAAGTCAGGCTGGGTTTACCTTGGGGATAACTAACAGAGCATCTGCAAATGCTTGGACTCCCAGCTGAGCTCTGCCTTTCACACTGGGCTTGTGTTTGACCAGAGCATCTGCGACAGCCACCTCAAATGCACCTGCGCCGGACACGACACTGCCTGAAGAGACAAAGATGAAAAGGGGATTAAAAACGCATAGTCACTTCATAACAAAAGAGGATGAACAGTGTGTCTTATACATGATGAATCAGTGATAAAAAGGATTTTCTTCTGATAAAATGAATACATGTACGAGAGACGGAAACTCTCCTAATGCAGAGGTTAAGACCAGAGTCACTGTGGCACAGACATGAGAGACCAGGGAGAGCCACATTAGCATCCTTGGGTGTTTGCTGTGCAAATGAGACCAACTACATTTTAACACCAAAGAGAAAAATACTGATAAAAATACATTTTTCAGATGGCACTGATAAAATTGGAAACAAGAAAGGCTGAATTTCAAAATGCATCCCTTGTTACCAAAGCACCACATGCAGACAGGTAAATCTGCATCTTGCAATCACAGTGAGGGGACATCAAAGGGAAGAAGAAAAAAAAAAAAAAAAGCAAAGAAAATGAATCTCTCTAAATAAAACTAAATTCGCTAAAATTCAATGTTTACGTCATATTAACATATATTTACCATCTTCTATGGCGTTCTTAACTGCCCGCAATCCATCCCTTACAGCATCTTTGATCTGTGTGATGGTGTGTGTGTTGGGTCCCTTCACCAGCAAAGTAACTGAGCGGGGGTTGCCACATTTCTCAATAAATGTGTACTTCTGCTCTCCCTGTAAACAAGATAATACAGAGTTAACAGCTCTGCTACAACATCAAGAATACATGCAGAGTTTGAAAATCCAAGACAACACAGATAGTTACTCACCAGTGTGTGTTCATAGACCAACCCAGCATGTCCCAAACACTCAGGAGTGAGGTCATCTACTGAATTCATGGCAATGCCACCACAAGCAAGAGTGAGTCTGCCAACAGAGCAACACATCATGAAATCCATGAGTTGTTAGACATAAATTATGATATGTAATTGCTGCTGGTAGGGCTGTATGACAAGCAGCAGGTTTTTTCACCATTGCAGGCTCAGTTCAGACTGAATCAGTTAGTGGTCATGTTGCAGTTTGTGATTTAAACATGTGTAAGTCATTTTAAAATGGAACATTTTATTCAATTGAAAAGTACAATGCAAATATGGCTGAGTTCAAACTAAATTATGCTTCTAATAAAGTGCTTGTACAGGTCCGGATGTCGGTGTAAGAAGCTGATACTCTGCCTCCTAGGTGGATATGTAAGCATTTGTAAAAAGATTACATAAATTTCATCTTAAACCTATGTAATTAAAGTATGTTTAATTATGTTTAATAAGTATGTTCATGCTTTCCCCCCAAAACACCACAGTATTAAAAAATAATTACCTTTCCATGTTCCTCCTCTTTGCCCTGCGCAGAGCTACAATACCTTCCTTGGCTAAGGCATCCAGAGAAAAAGGGTCAATACCCTACACAAGAGAAACCAGAGATGAAACATCAGCTTATAAATATCAATTAATTTCAGTGAGTGTTGGTGATACAAGGTTTATTCTGATCTGCTGAATACATGTCGGAGAGGTATGGGCCCACCGAATGCAGAGGTACAGATCAGCTTTACTGTAGCACAGATGCAAAAGACCAGGGTGAGCCACACTAGCGTCCTTGGGTGTTCACTGTGCATTTAAGAGTGATCATAAAATACTTTGTATTCATACAAAATTTTGAAAGCTTAGAGGACATTTACAACTGGAAATGTGTTTCTTAATTCTTCAAGTACAGAAACAAAGACAATTTAAATATCTGCAGGCATACCTTCTGATTAATGACAACAAAACCCTTCTCCCCATCGGGACAGACTTGGTTCTTCAGGGCAACGATCTTTCGCACACGATCCTCAATGAACTTCCTCTCTGCAGCCACAAGCTTCTCCCTTTCACCTGCACTCTTGTAGAAGAAGCCAGAGTTGACCTCTGTCTTTTCATACTCCAAAGAGACGTTGCAAGTCAACACATAGGCATCCTCCACCCTCTTCTTCATGTCTGGGTGTCGAGCACCATGGTCCAACACCAACCCTCTGATCAGTCTGAGAGATGAGAACAAATCCTTTGATGACTGGAGAGCCTGCACACTATTGCCATCTATCAGTGAGGGGGTGAATTACCAGTTCATCCAAGTCTATCTTAAAACTTACTGTGTATCACAGTCGGTCTTATGTTTCATCTCCATGATTTCCACCATGTACAGGTCAATGGGTTCATTGGGTTTGGAAATGGCCAACACAGCATCTACTATAGCCTACAGAAAGACAGTCAGTCACCAACTCATCCTAAAATTGTTTAAATAAGTCTCAGCTCTTATACACCAATAGGGATTCCATCATGCCTCACCTCTGTGAGAAGATCTGCCAGTTCTGCATGGACCTTGGTCCTGAGGGACGTCCTGGCAACATTGATGAGGGTCTCCCTGTCCATTTCCCGAGTCACCTTCAACTCTTCAAGAACAGCCAGTGCTTTCTCTTTTGCTGCCTCAAAGCCCTCAGCAATGATTCTTGGATGAAGACCCTGCAGCAAAAAAGGGAGGGACATGCATTCATTTTGGGATTCTGAAAATTGAAATGGATTCTGATGTTCCTCTTGTGTCAAATTGAGAAAAACAACATTTCAAAAACCGTCATCTCACAAACAGCACTGTGCAGTCTATACAAATACCAAAACAAACTTGTAACTTTAAATTTAAAAGAGCCTCTCTCTTACCTCTGACACGTAAAGGTCAGCCTGCTTCAGCAGTTCACCAATGATGAGGACATTGGAGGTTGTTCCATCTCCTGTAATGTCATCCTGTGCTGTGGCAACCTTTGCAATCAATGAAGCTGTTGGGTGCTGAATTTGCTGATAAAAGGTTTAAAAAGATAAAATCAGGACAACACTGTCAAAAAATAATCTTTCTATACCACTTTTGTGTCTTCTAGCAATTTCACAACCTTTAATTCTACAAATACCAGTCCAGTGCCAACTTTCACCTTTTTTTTAAATAACTAAGCAGTTGATAGTTTTAAATTAATATGCCCAAGAATCACTGATGATTATTAGTTCGTCTTTTGTATTGCACTATGCAAGTGGTGGTGCTCACTTGTAACAGTTCGGTGAATGTGATGTAGGCCTGTAATACTTACATCCTCTCCCTCACACACATTGGGTGTGGTCCCCATGCAATAATACAGAAAAGAAGTGCAACAAGGACAAGAACAAGAGAAATGAGCACAAGAAAAGCATTACACAGTTCAGCATTTTCTTACCATCTCGTGTAGCAGGACATTGCCATCTTTGGTTAGCTTTATGTCTCCTGCACCAGACACCAGCCTGTGGATCAGAGAGACAGAAGAAGGTTACAATAAAGACTGGACCACAACAGCCCCTATAGAATAATGTTCAACAGTCTGCAGAGGAGGAAACACCCACCCTGACATGATTTGTGCATGAACGACACTTCACGATGACTAACTACTTTAAAATTCGACAGCGGCAGTATCTGCATTAGTTGTGACATGTTTACACTTTTATACTATTATTAACACTTTACACAAACTAAGCTTTTCAAAGTTTCGCTTCTGCTAGCTTCAAGTGGCTACATTTAAAATTGGCATTGGTCCTGTTAATCAATGCATTAGCTTCGTTTACTACCTGGCTAAAGCCATCGTGCTAAAGTTAGCACGTTGGCTGCCAAAGCGGATCATGACAATGACTGGGCTGGGCGACGCGCCCTGGGAAGACCGTTAAGCGACAGGAGGCCTCGGCTATATTAGGTTGTAATGGTTTATGTGGCAGGGACTGAAATTGCCGCGTACGTGCCTGTGCGCTCAAACGAACTCCCGAAACATTACAGTGAGTAGAGACAGAATGGTTACAACACTACCGGCGAGTTGAAGCTAACGTTAGCTGCTAATGAGTTAGCAGAGCACGCGTGCCGCACAAAGGGCTCCGGCAGCACTCACATTTTCATGGTCCCTTTCGGTCCCAGGTTACTCCTCAGTACATCCTGAAGCCCCCGGGCGGCACTGATGTTAACCGCCAGTGCAGCCTGGGCCCTGGCCACCTCTGCTTTGGGGTTTAGAGCTTTCACGGCAGCCATGGCGAAGCAACGCAGCCACCGAAATCGATATAAAAAAGTACTGCCGTGTGAGTCCTCACTACTCGGGCCCGGGCGCTCTCAGAAAGGGAGTCAGCTTCCAGAAGGCTCCAACACGTGTTCTCGTGCTGCCTTCAAGTACGCAGATTGGGCTCGGAGATTTGGGCTCGGAGATTTGGGCTCTTTGGAAAGCGTCGTACTATCTATATGAGATTGTGTGACAGCAGGGGCTGCTCCTAAATATCTGTCATTATCAAAGGCACAATTCCATCATAACAGAACTGTAGGGTGACAACCATTAAAGAATGTCAGTTTATTCGTTTTTAAAATGGAAGAACAGTTTGAATGATTCCCATTATTATTCTCTAAAACCCAATTTGTATTATTAATATATTTTATATCTTAAGAGTGGACACAAATAATTGTTTTAAATATCAGTCAGTTTTGAAAAAATATGTTAACAATTATTTAAATATATTCCAGCTAATAATTGCTCCTCCGTGCTGCTTGGTTTTCAAGAGAAGTGCCGGTAGAAATAGTGAAACTCACAAAAACAGGTCAGGGCAGTAGTTTTTAGTCAAAAGAACCATAGGTTTACATCTTCATATGATAAACTCAATTCAAACTCAAGGCAGGTAAGGTTGAATCAAATCTGCATATAGATGGATGTGGTGGATGAATGGGTCAATCTTTGAGCCCGAATAGTTGATTTTGTCTCATTTTAGATTTTTGACTTACTATCTGTAGTTTTTTTCTTTATCTTTATTTTCAGTCAATATTGGTTTAGCTCATGACAATACGAGAACATACTAAGCTTGCTTTCTGCCATAAAGCCTTGAAGGCAAACGTCTCCTATGTGTAATCACACAGCTCAAGATCAAGAAATTGAATGGGCTGGTATTAAATTTGAATGTAAAGTATTTACTCTACTACTTTCACTTCATGCAATACACGAATAAAAAACAGCACATATTCTTCAATTTTCATTAGAAGTTTAATTCAATATGTACAACTAATCACACTTTAACACTTCATTTCACTTTTACCTCACTGAGATATGACTCCTCATGTCCCATCTTCTTCATTCAACATTTGACCAGTCAAAATAACACCACATGGACCATATCGCTGGGTGGGTTAATGAGATCATTATGTTTACCCATGATTTGACTATTAGAAAACTAATCTCAGCACATAATCATTTGTTTGGCAGAAACACAGTAACTTCTGTAACAGATATAGTTTTGGTAATAATCAATTTAAGCTCATGTTTTAAAGTCTAACATCCTAAGACCACAAAGGAAAGGGGAGTAAAGAGACTAATAAAAAAAGAAACAACAGAAAAATGAAACCATTGTTGATGTAATGGCCAATTCCCTGGCAGTGCACACACCGATGGTTGGGTAAACTCTCTCCAGATCTGTGTGGTAATTGCAGTGGCTGTTGAGAGATTATTTCCATGATCATGGTTACTTCAAGGGCGAAGTCTTCATGGGAATCATTATTCTAGATTCCATGTGTTGAATAAGAGGGACTGTGGAGTGAGAAAGAAACTCACTTAGCAACAGACTTCTGTGTCATGCTTGAAGTCCCCATTGTTTCCAAGCACACAAAGGAATTGGTTACTGGGAGGAATCAGGTTCAAAATAATGCACTGTAGTTACAAAAATTTAACGTGCTTCCACCTGTTTGACCCAAGTTACTTTAATTCAAGGCAAATATTTTAGTAACAGTGAATCTGTGAAAATGATCAACCATTATTGAATAAATCTATAATGGTTTATCTTTTTGTTTCCCTTAAATACATACAAACCATATATTTTTTTAACTGCATTATACAGTATAATACACAATGTTACCTTCTGATTAAGTTTATTTGTGTATTAAATAAAAATATGACTTCTGACTATATCACCCCACAGGAAAATGTGTTACCAACCACCATGCCAAACTTGAGTGATCAAAAGGTGTTAAAAAATTAGGTTTCAAAATACGCACAATTCAGCAACTTTTTCTGCTCTGAAACACATGGGGTGTGTCCACTCGAGGACTCGAACACACACACGAAGGAACTATATGCACAGCTGTTCTTTTTTGGACTCTGCATTAATTTGCATTCATTTGGACAGCCTTGACAAAGCATTATTCTCAAACTTCATTCAAATCTTGGCCCAAAAACTTAAACCATTCCTCAGAAATAAGCTTCTGCTTCATTAGGACCCGGTTTTAATCTCTACTGGTCCTGACAAGGTCAGTGACAATGCCAGAAATGGTCCTAAAGATGTGACAAATTCAAGTAAACACACGTACATTAGTGGGGACCAAAGCAGCTGAATGTCACGGTTCATCAGTGTTTGTATAAAATCTAAACGTACATGCTCCAGGATCAAACCTTCAACAAACATTTAGAGCGGCAACATTTTCACCCTTGTGGTTGCGGTTTAATGACATGCACACAAACACAGAGCTGGTGTAGCTGCAGTCCTGCACGCTCTCTCTTTCTTTATCGGCAGTGCCTGCAGCCTCACAGCAGGAGTCTGCTCCTCTTTCTGTTCTTCATTTACTCATATTTAGGAATTGTAAATAAAGTGAGAAGAGTATTTTTGTGTGTTTTAGCATCAAGGCAAGACAGAGACATACTGTATCAGCTAGCTAGCAAACTGAGGGGCAGTAATGTAGGAGCAAGTGCAGTTTATCATGACCTAATGTAAACTGCTGATAAAGCACGCTGAAGATTTTTATATCATTGAAACACTTTAAAAGGTGTCATGACTCTGGTCATAATGAACCAAAAAAACCTAACACAATATAATAACAAAAGAGATTTCTCACAAAGCGTTTAGTTGCTGCACTGCAGATGTTATTTTGTGCTTCATGTTTGCTTGCACACCATCACGCTGTTGTGTGCTCGCCACTTAAGCTGTAGCTCAGAGCTGATGGCATGTGATGTATTTCTGTCTCACACTCTTGTCTGTGCATCAGTCACTCAAGTTCTGTTGCACGTGAGAGTGAGAGGTCTACTAAATATCTGGGTATTTTAAAATTGTACTTTAAGTTTAACACAGCCAACTAGTGTTACAATGAGGTAAGGTATGATGATAAACTCATCACTTACCTGTGTAATAAACAACCTCATCCCAGCCTTCACGCTGCCAGGCTGCATTTCTGGTGTCTTCTCTGGATTGTAGATCTTTATAAGCTAAAATAAACAATAGGTTTTGAAGTTTTAATTGGTTGTTAATCAAAACCTCACTATGAGAAAAGAGCTTAGTTCATTAATCAGGATAAATTATATGACCTAAAAATATTTGTTACATGAAAAATACATCTGAATGGCGACACTAATTCTTAGAGGAGAAAACACTGAGGGACACTTTAGCTGCACCTTGTTAACTGTAACCAAATTGTAACTATGCAGTAAAGTGATCACTGAACATCGCAGAACTTATTTATCTATGTTTCTGTAAAAACCTAAACAAATTTAGGAACCTTGCTCACCCCATAAATGATGAACAGTGTACAGACTTCCTATCTGTGAGAAGAAGCCTCCAACAGCCTCATGGTTCTTTTGGCGAATGTCAATAGCACGTGCCCTGAAGAGCACCAAAGAGGTGGGTTATAAGAGGGAAATAAAGGGAAAATCTTTGAAGGATTGCACCATTTAAATGAATAGCATTTGTTTGTAGGTTTAGAAATTCCAATTATACTGACATTCCCCTATATCCCATTCATTTTATCATTAATACATCAAAATTAGATTTTACAACCATTTTTTTCTTACATTGACAGACAAAATTTGCAGCCATTATGGATGTGATCATTTATCAGTCACACATATAGATATACACTCACCTGCCACTTAATTAGGTACACTGCTTGTGTCGCCAACCACATGCTAGCAACTCAATGCGTTAAGGTGGTCAAGATGAACTGCTTAAGTTCAATTTAAGTATCAGAACAGGAAAGAAAGGTCATTTAAATTACTTTAAACGTAGCATGGTTATTGGCCCCTAAACACACTGGTCTGAGTGTTTCTGAAACTGCTGCTCTGGGATTTTCACTCAACCATTACTAGGGTTCACAGAAAAAAATAATCCACTGAGTAGTTCTCTGGGCAGAAATGCCTTGTTGATGCCTGAAGTCAGAGGGGGAATGGCCAAACTAGATCAGATTGATAGAAAGACAACAGTAATTTACACAAATAGTAACTCAAATAACAACTCATTCCAACCATGACATGCAGAAGACCATCTCTGAACACACAACACATTTAACACTGAGGCAGACCGGCTACAAAAGCAAAGGACCACAGTGAGTGTAACTCCTGCCACTTCACTGAGTGTACTCTGTACCTAAAAAAAGTGGCCACTGAGTGCATATATATTTAGTATTAATATTTAATCCAGGGTAAACAGGTCAATTATGCTTGAAATTTACAAATGTGTGATATATGTTGTCATGCTGAGGAGTCATGCATAGGTTTTGTTCAAGAAAGTACCGTTGACTCATATTCAACTGCAACAATCTGTAAAACCAATAAAATAGTAAGACTTTTTTAAGTGGAACTTAACAATGAGTACAAAATGGATCAACTAATAAGCTTCTTAAATTAACTTGTATTACAGTACAGGATAAGAACAAAATTTTATCTTACCAGTAGTTTCCCCACTCAATCATTGTTCCAGGCTGAAGAGAACAGAAACAAGGTAGATCAGTTGTCAGGCTGTTAACTATTGCAATACAAAAGATATTCATGTTTAATCAAAGAAGCAGGATGAGACAGTTACCCTGAGTTGGTATGACCTAAGCTCATAGATGTTGGGTCCTGAACGAGGGATGGGTTCATTCCAGAAACTGAACTCCAAAAGTAACTGGTTTCTACGAGACAGCAGCATCTTTCCCCTCTCCCTCCGGTAGTCCATAAAGTCCTTCAGAAATAACAAATGACAGTAACACATTACAGAGTAAATCCAGCACAGTCTACAAACTCTTAATTAAGTCAGAAAGCCAGATAGATGAAAAACAGTAATGTAACATCCGGCTCCAACACAAAAAAATAACATTTTTCGAGCACAAGAAAACCTGTGAATAAATGTTTCATTTAGAAGTTTGAACCAGAGTTTGCTTTATATTAATTGAATGAGAAAGAGAGAACTATAAGTAATCAGCTGACAGTAAACTGAACTAATCTGAACATCTATTACCTTATTCTGTCTGAGTTTGTTCATGACTTCAGTGAGAGCCGGGTATCCTCCCCGATATCTCCATAGGTGAACTAGAATAGAAAGAGAAGAAGAAGAGCCACAGATAATGCAGAGCTCAAATTTATCTTACTGTGTCTGTAATTCTTCAGGCAAAATGTTAATTAAACTGTAGTTTGTTTATTTATCTATGATAGAGTTGACATTATGAGAGTAACCTTGAAACTATGGTAAATTTAAAAATCACATGTTCTCACCACAGCAATTAGAGTACATCTGGTTAAACACGAGATTCTCCCTCCGAGAATTGATAAATTACATGAAAAGTGCAATACAGTATTTCCCTTTTAATTAGCCTCAAGATAAAAGCTTCAACTGTGCAGGGAAATGTCTTTAAAAATTTAAATGTCTTAAAATCCTGTGCCAAAGAGAGGAAAAAGTCATTGTTTAACACCACCAGCAGCAAAGCATTATGTCATTATCATATGAGGGTCCATGAGATAATGAACAAGCTACAAGGTTATTAACTGATTTCTGTTAAGAGAACAATAATTTTGATTATGAATCAAAATTAAAATAGCTAGTGGAGTCACATTTTGCTGAATCAATCCTCAGGAGAAACAGTTTTTTGTTGTGAGCCACCAGCATAATAATTTACTGTTACAGGTAATTGATTCTATGTTGACTGACTTGGTCCGTTAAGAAATCATTCATTGTGAGTCATTTCATTTAATGTTTTATGTTTTCATTGAAACAATTAATAGAATGGGACATTGGTCAGTTCACAAATAGACCTCTCATTGCAAATACAAGAAGTTGATAAATGTAACACTGATACATTTATATGTGCTCTTACCTGCCTGATCTTGCTCTCCATACCATGTGTTCCAGGTGCCCACAAGCTCACAAGGGTATTCAGGGTTAGCGTGAATGGAAGGCAAGACATCTTCACTAAGGACACAGATATGATAAAATGAAAAATATCAGCACATTTTGGAAGAGCAGCACCTGAATTTACCCAATCGATGAAATGGGGGCTTCTTACCAAAGTTCATTGTAAGCATCAAGACATTCAGGCTTGACATTGTGAACTGCAAGAAAAGAATGAAAAAGTAAATAATACACCATCTAAAAGATTTCATGAGACAAAAATACAATAATAAATTCAAATCCAAGACTGAAACACACAGTTAAGGTTATCATGTTCAGCATACCACCATGGCACTACCAAGTCATAAACAATACATACATTGTATTTTGTAAAGATTGTTGTCTTCTTTTTTGGCGAGCAGATGAGAATGAGCATCTTTTCTTGGGTCGACCTTTCTAACAAACAGAGACTTGAACCAGCTGTCTTCACGAACACCAGAAAAGCCCCTTTGAGAACACAAAAAACAAATGTTGAATGCAGCCCACATCTGTGGCAAAATGAAGAAAGAGAAGATCAGCAACAGAAAACTCTACCATTCTACATCTAGCCACCAAGCCAATTTGAGGACACAATTAATTTTCTTTCCTGTTCACTGACCAGACTAGCATTGTTTTTCTAATTAGGTGTTCTATGTTCTATGTTCCATACATAAATATTCTTCCATTTTCTGTTCATATGCCATTTTATTCACTAATTGCTATTTTTCATTGCACATTTATCCAAATTGTGTCCACCGAGAGATATGGAATGATAAATAACTCACAATATAAATGTATTGATGTTTAAAAAATTATCTATTAATTAAAAAACCGATTGCCGCATGTGGCCCACAAGTTTAAGACCTCTATTGTAAACGGTATATATTGTCCATAACAATGGATCAGTCTGCATTGACGTCTAGGCACTCACACAAACAGCATATAATTTAAAATATTAGTTTAAAGTTGCCAAAAAGCGATGGATGCGGTTTTAACACTTGTTTGACAGTTTGCCAGCAGATTCAAACACGGTCATTGCATTCACTACAACTTGAAGCTGTTTTTGATGTTGGAGTGTTAAATCAGTTTTTGAGACCGATTCGGTTAAGATGACAGCGGAAGCAGCAATAAGCTAAACCAATCGTGTAGTCGACAGTTTATATGATTACTAACTATGCAAATACTTTCTTGCTGAGATTTGTTGCATGTTGACCTTGAGGTTAAATTCAGCTTGGAAAATGTCAGCCTTGCCTTGTATGACTTTAAAAATACAACTCTTGCTGCCTTGTCAAAATGAAATAATACGCAAGTTGCTATATAACTTCGTAAGTCAGGGACGAAGGGTCAGAGTGTTGGCAACAACACTTAGCAGAGTGCTGGCAAGTTTAAAGTTCTGGAGCTAAGATAACTACGTTGCACGCAGATACTGAGCGTAACCGACGTCCACAGATTAGCACTAGCGTAGCCACCTAGCATGTAGGACTTGTCATTACTACGTTAAATAGTGTGCAACACGTCCACAACAATATAGGTCGTGTGTATTTGAGATAACCTGACCTCGCGGCGAAAGTGATCCCTCCATTCGCCAGAAGCCCGTTTTTCGTCTCTTTAAGGCCGCGACTCACTTTTTGAAGGACTCGGGACGCCATCTTTTCCCAGATCGCAGCTGTCAGTCAGGTGGTGAACAGCAGCAGCAGAAAGGCAGCTCCAGGAGGAGCCACGTTATTCAAAGTAACGTGACACCTTGAATTTAACATTTATGAACCGAAATTTAAAGCTGAGGGATCCATTAGACTCTCAGAAAAGCTGTTGCTATTTTTACACAAACTGTATGTAATGACTCCAGGATATAATCCATATAATATATAATCCACCAGTTTTTCATCACCTGCACCTTCAAATTCAACTGTTTCTGTTTCAACTCTAATTAATATATATATATATTTTATTTTAAACATTTACCTTGTGTTGCTATCAAACAGGCAGTTACAAAAACTATTTACTGTGAGACATAACACTCCCAATAAATGTACAGATCAAGTTTCTGACATACTCATATTATTCTTAGACTTACTAAATACATACCATTAATTATATTTAAAAAAAAAAAAAGTTAAAGAAACGGCAAATTGAAAAGCAACTAAAACCTTCACCATTGCCACCACAATCAAATAATTTCCTCCTCTGACCATAAACCTGCTCACAACCAGCTCACAAACAAGACACACACAGCCAAAAATGACCACTTGGCAAAGGTAATGATATTAATTAAAAATATTTTGTGTTTTAAAGTTTTATTATGACTATTATGACTTTTAAATAACCAATTTTAAGTTTGAGAGTAGACAAAGGTGGTGTATGTTTATGAATGATGCCATGTATTTTCATTTTTTTGTCAAGCCCTGAGAAATGTGTCATGTATCCAAACTACCTTAGGAGGCTTCAAGGAAAAACTATTCAGGCTATCCATCAGCAGAATGATACAAAAATTACATGAAAATAAAAACCTTCAACAGAAACAAGTGATGAAGCTAGCTAAGTGTACAAAAAGAAGATTTTGTCATGGAGCTGGAGTTTGAGTTGATGTGGAGTCAGCTTCACTTGAGGCCGCAGAGATGTTGAGCTCCTGCAGTTTTTCTGATAATGTCATCTCCCCTTCAGGGTTGAGTGGATGTTCAGTCAGCGGCTCCAGAAACTCACTTTGTGCAACCCTCTTTCCTGTCAGTGGATCAACCACCCGACCAACTTTATACACTATCTCAGCTAGTTCATGTTTCACATGTTTGGACCTGGCCTCCGAGAGAGCCTTGAGAAGGACAATATCTCCCACAGTGCACTGTTGCAAAGCATCATGGGCAAAATAGGTCTTCCTCTTGTTGTAGTACTATGGAGAAGAAAAGAATACTTAAGGTGCATTTTAATAAACACTCACTTCACATGGATTAACCAGCTTTTACTTCTGGAAAAAATTAAGTCTTAGAAACAATCTGGAAAAACTAAGGATTTGATCATTATAACTCAGTGTGCACATCATGTGATTGAATGTCACAATTATTTCCATGTTTGGGCATATTGCTATGTAACATCCATGCCACCTGTTAGTAACCAGTATGTATAAGCAGTAAATGAATAATGTCAAATGTTTACCTTGAGTAAGTAAGGGTCCAGCACCAGTCTTGTGACTCTCACTTTAGCAGTTTTGTGCATCTTGGTCCCTATTACTCTGCCGATAATCCATTTGGCATGGACTGATACCTGCTTCCCTGACATTATGGAAAACACTTCAAACCTGTGGTACAGAAAATCAAGAAAAGAAGGGCTTAGCTCCTCACATGATGTGATATCACAATAACTAATCTCAAGTCTGTGGTGGAGGAAATATTCTAATCCTCAAACTGAGTAAACATACATATAGCAGTGTACATATTTCAAGTCAATGTATCACATTCACAATCCTTAAGTTGTTTGGACAATTAGTAAAAGAAAGATGTCAAAAGTAAAGGGGTCAGGCCACTCCAAAAGGGGTCACCTGATGAATCTGAGGGATACTGATGACATGGTTAATAGGTGACGAAGGTGGTCTGATGCAAGAATTTTTTTTTTTAGTTTTGTGGTTTTTGCATTATAATTTTACTGAACAATAATCATATTAAGTGTAATATTGTAAGTTTAAAAAAATTAATCTCATTTATAATACATAACATGCACATGTATGCTTCCCTGCTCTTTTTAGAAACACAGGATTGCTGTCATTTCATATTTTTTGCATGGTTTAAATCTGTTTTTCCAAACATCAAATCATCTCTTTAACACTACATAATGTAACTGATGTGGATACACAAAATTTCCCCCTGAAAGGCAGTGAACACGTACTATCATATAAAATTGAAATGTACAATTAAGTACCACAGATTAGATTCAAGCACTGAGTTAAACTATACTTTATTTCCTCCCCAGTGCCAACATCAAATTGGCGATAATCATTGATGATGATGATTAAAATCTATTTTAAAACCAACAGGGAGCCATTCAAGGGCTGATGCTAGAGATGTGAGGGTGTATGTTAATGTTTAGGTGATGTAACTCAATTATTTCAGTTATGGAGTTGTATATATTACTATTATTATAAAATGGACAATTTAAACTAATCCATGTTACGGTTGACATGAAGGAAGACATCATGACATGAGAAGGAGAACATCAGCTACATTTAGCATTACTGCGTCGCAATCTTCACAACATCCTTTCTCTCAACCTACAACGACTTAATTTGACACGTAATAAAACTAACACTGACGATAGAATATACATTGAACAAATAAATAAACTCACCGACTCTGTTCGAAAGGAGAAACGTTAAAAGGTCAAAAGCCCTTCAATGCGGGAGCTCCTCCATGTTGCTTCAGGTCGGCTTGTTTTGATGACGTAAGTACGGCTACCATTGAGGTACACGGAAAGGGCGAAGCATGTATTTATTAGTTGAGAAATGAAAATCTTTATTAACATTGGTTGTAGCTTAACTCTGTTTTAATGTAAACATATAATGATGAGTAATATTATCATTGTAAATCAAATTAACGTTTCATATTACAATGTGAAGTTAAAAAGTATTTTGTGATTGAACTTTTATATTGCCAGAAAAAAGTACATAATTTTTTAGCCACAACTGCGGTTGTGTCTTTTGTGAAACAAGAACATCATTTTATATATTTGGCCACAAGATGGGAGAAGAGAAGAGAAGAGAAGAGAAGAGAAGAGAAGAGAAGAGAAGAGAAGAGAAGAGAAGGCTTAATATTAAGAGGCTTAATATTCAATCCAGGATCCAGTTAGGCATGAGGACAAACACAAATACATTATTAAGTACTGCATTTTCTTCAGAAACAGGACAGGTGTAGTGTATTCTTAAATCTTGTACTAACACTGAGCTCCTGGGGCTCCATCAGAATAAGTGTGTCTCTATTTAACAATAATCAGACTGCCACCTCACCAAGGAATATCAGTGCTGAAATGGTTTCATACTCAGTGATTTATGAGAGATCCAGCCGGAAATATAATTAGAATTGAAACTTTAGATCTGATAATGCTAGATGCTAGCCAGAACACAAATGTCATAAGGATTCGTGAATTGGAATTATGAATATCTGTCTATACAAAATTTAACCTCTATTTGAGCTTTGGCGACTGTTCAACCATGTGTCACCCGCTTTGCCAAAAGTATCAGAAGGATAATAAATATAGAATCACATTTCCCTTTGATACTTTTCTCCTTGAAAAAGTAAATCTCATGTGACTCAAGTGATACATTTATCTTATCTAACAAAAACAATAATTTACCCTGTTCTGTTGAGAAAATCAACTTTTGTTTTCTTAACCAATTTACTATAAGAAAACAGCTCATGATCTTGAGATAACAGGATAAAAATATCACCTTCATACAAAGGACTGTCAGTCCTCCATTACTGTGTTCTCTTCATGCCTGACTTGTATAAAAGTACTACAAAATTAATATCTTATCCAGTCATTTGGTTATGATCATTGCTCTGGATCGCCATTAAAGCAGATATAAGCAGGAGAGATTAACATAGATGCTTTGAAATCTCACCACCACATTAACAGTCTTGTGCCTGAGTAGGGAATTGGCTGTGACTCAGAACCAACCACAAGCAGACCAATCTGGTCTTAATCAGAGCCATGTTGTATTAAAGCACAGGTCGGCGTCTCTGTTTCCCATTTAAGGCAGTGCAGCTTTGGTATACCTCTGCCAGAATTACAACATTAGACAACTTTAGTTTCCTTCATACAAAAACACTGACACAATTCACATAGTGTACAACTATTTTCCTAGTTGAACATTAAATATTTTTCCTCCACTGGATATTGGACAACTACACTGATGATCTGATGTGATGATGCACACAATAACTACCAACACAGCCATAATCATCATCATATACTATATTTAGGGCTGGGACTGTATTCTTTCATCACAATTTGTTTGTATCACAGTACTTGGGTGCCGATTTGATTTGTATTGCAAATCTGAGTTATTGTGATTTAATCATATTGATAATCTTAAAAATTTCTTCCTTAAAAAAATGTTTTGTTTTTTTTCAAAAAAGTTTTTCACATGCACATCACCGCACATCACATGTCATCCAGTCAGTCTGCCACTTATCTAAATTAAATGTGTCAGTAGTAACATGTAAGAAATCATTGTTTTTTTTTAAATTTAGCTGCCACATTTAGCTGTCCCTGTTAATAATAAAATCAATCAGGCCAAAAATATTTTTCTGGGCCAAAAGTTTTTTTTCAAAGTAAGACAAAGCACAAATGTGAGACTTAAAACTACAGCCTGGATTGCAGATAACTCTGATATACAGAACTTCCAATATTTTTAGGGTAAATTGGAATTTTTTAAATTGTCCAAGAAAATCATTGTATATCGATTTCCATCCCTCCCCTAATAGTTATAGGACTCTATAAACAGTCTATAAACAGAAACAGTTTTACTTCTTATTAAATCTGAGAATAAGTGTAGATCCCATCACATCAATGGCTATATTACAATATTTACCCAAAGATAATCACAGTCATACCTAATTGCAAATGCAGCCAGTGTTTTCTTGTGGAGGAGAATCGATGTGGTCAGTTATCAGCTCTGAATCATGGGAAACCCCAGCTGCCGTGACATTAGACAGAGGCCTGATAGCACATATACTGTGTGAATAGACATGTATGTTTTCTATGATAACACACTGATCGAGTTTTATATTTCCAGATTAACAGCACCAATGTTGGCCTACATCCTCCATTATTTGTCCCCAGATATAACACTTAACAACAGATTAGACTATTTAGCTTAAGTGTTTGTGTATGCCCATAACCAAATTCCAATCAGCTGAGGAAAAGTCGACTGAATGTTTTGTAGAAATAATGTGAGGCTTTGATAACAAGGCCATAGTGTCTCTCACATATAAATGTTAGCCAATGAATTAGTCTCTAAAACAACACTTCTTCCTTGGCCACACACTCACATATGCAAATCTGGAGTAATGAAGAGCTTTAAAGATTCAGTAATTTAGATTTGGCCCATGGTTGGAATTATCTCTGTTTATATGGTAAATGGTCTATACTATTTACTGTATATAAGGAACAAGTAATGGCAACCCTTCTATGTGATTGATATTTCTGTTTTGTAACAAGAATCATTATGACAGTATGAAAAAGGAGGACATGAGAAGTTCGAACACCTTGGCAAAATCGCTGTAAAAAAAACCCAAAAGGTGACATCAAGCATCCCACACAATGGAAACTGGACTGGGCTTCTTTGATATCTATTCTGTTTTTCTTTTTGTTTGAATGATAAACCTTGGGGCTAAACGTTGATGCAAGATAGCACAGTGGTGGCCACGAGAACCGAGGAAGGGTGAAGCACAGCATACAGGAAAAAACTTGGCAGTGCTAGTGTTTGCGGTCAATGTAAAGGGCAGTGAGTCACTGTCTGCCTGTCTAATGAGTTTGTTTTCACAGTGGATTTACTGGACGGTCAATGAAAGTGAGCTGGGGCTGCAACCAAAGTTTAATCAGAGCTGGTGACGATTAGACAGAGCGCCTTCTCTCATCTTTTGTTCTTCAGTGTTGCTTTAATGTTGCTCAGTGATAATTTATCTTTAAAATGTTTGCTTCAATAATTATATTGTTGATTTCTTTTAGGCCTTTTACTTACTATTTTGTTAGGTGAGCGTATTATGTAACATGAGTTACTTCATGCACCACCAGTAGAATACTCAAACTTGACGCATACTTTTCCAAATACAATTATAAATTTGTATACAGAGCTACTGTACGTCCAAACTGCACACTCAGCAATTGTCTGTTGTACCACACCATCCCAGATGTTAGTGGTAAAAGGCCTATAAACATCTGAGCTCATCTGAGCCATGTATTCTAAATTGATCCCAGCTATGATTATTAGTTAGCAAATTTAAGGTCCAGTGTGTAGAATTTAAAGCGAATGATTGGCAGAAATTTAACGCAACATATAAAATTATTTTCCTATTGCCATGTTTTGATTACTTTAGAATGAGCCCTAATATTACAACGGGCAGGGGCACAAAGAGAAATAATTTCCAAAAAGGCTCACCTAATAAAAATCAATCTAACAATCATCTACAACATCTTAAGAATATGTTTGCCACTGCGTAACAGCCTTTTGTGCCTGAAAAATTAAGTTTGTTCCACTTAGTATACCACTTACTCCACAAACCAAAGTCCCTGGAGAAAATCAGCAATTTTACATTGTCATCACAGAAGTTGATGATCCCCCCACTGTCTTGATCATTAAGATCAGATGTGTTATTTTGTCACTTAGGTGTTTGAAATCATTTGTTCAGATTTCCCGTAAGAGACACAAACTTATACCACCAAATGAAGCAGCAGTAGACCAGCAGGTCCTGTGTCGCCATGAGACAAAAAAAAAAAAATGCTGATTTTCTGTACTGATTTTGGTGAAGGGGAATGAGCAGTTTACAGTATAAAAAGATGTCTACCAGCAGATAAAATAGCAAAAATATTCTTTGAATAATGTAGACTTAATCAGATGTCAATTTTATTAGATGAGGATTTTGTTTGTTCAGTAGATAAAATCTGTTTAGCGTTGTGTCCCCACTCGCACCCATGCTTTCAGTGATTGGTTCTTGATGACAACAATCACAGCTCAAGAAACCTAGCACTTTAAATTATTAGATTATATAGATCCATGGTTCTCAGACTCTGCTATGTGTACCACAGTGGTATGCAAGCTTCTTTCTCTACCTGGAGCAAAATCTGAAATATTGTGCTACTGTATTTACCAGAGTATGTGATTGGAGTGGAGCTGAGGAATTTTGTCTGGAAATGAAAAATGAAAAAAAATAAAATAAATAACAACGATAACAAAACAATAAATTAAATGATAATAATTAGAGTCACCTTAACTCTCACTCCATCTTAATCTAATTTCACTACACCAGTTTCTGAAGTATATGTGAGGAAGATGAGGATGATGAGAGAGCAAATTATCTGATTGGGAATAAATCTGCCTCCTGTGAAAAGTCAGTGGCTGACTTTGCTCGGCCTATTTACACCACTGTATTAACGATAATCATGCTACTTTGAGAGCTCAATATTTTCTACATATAGCTCAATAGGTGCTACATAAGTTTGAGAACCATCTTTAACAAATATTTATGTGTGAATTTGGTGTTTGATCTTTTGGTCCACACATGATGACTCCTACACTTCAGCTACTATATGCCTGGAAAAGAGGTAAGAATTTTAACTGCCACTAAGCTCTAGTCCTCAACAGTGCCACATTATAACGCATGACATTCTGTCTATTCCTAGGGTTTCACGCCCATCTTCCATCACACGGTGCAATACAAAGTGCAGTTGTTGTCCCCCTCCTGTTACAGCAAACATTCATAATTCAAAGTAACTGTTTATTCCATATTTTTTATGTGAGTGACTGTGAGGGGAATGTGTTACGGTGTTGTTTATTCTGGTGTGCACAGCCCAGCTGTCTTTGCTCGGACACCTGACAGACATGAAGCTATTACATCAACATTGAGCACTGGGTCCTCAGGTAGAGGAGCATAAATCATCAAATATTAGCAAAATGACATCAAGCTATTCTGGGTGACACACAGAGAAATGTGCCAAACGTGTGTTTTTACTTTTTAGAGGCAAATCTCTCACACCTTTGCATGTTTGAAATTGAATTTAATATACACACTGGATGAAAAGAGTATTTTAATGTAGTTGTGCTTGACCTCAGTCAAAGTATATTTTGTGTGCTCAGGTTTATCACAAAATGTTACATTTGTCCAAATATGTGAATTGTAACTCTGCTTCAGAGAAGACTTGATCATCTTAAATGCTACCAAACAATTAGGTTACAATGTTTCCTAAATTATTCCCAGAATGTTTTATGTAGGGAGTTTGTTTCAAGTGAAGTAAAAGTGCTTCAGTGTTTTACTGAGCGCTTTAAGAGCATGGGCTTATGATTTATGTTGTTTTATATGTATATTAGGAGTACAGTATACATCTCTAATTGTAACAAATTCAGTTTCTGATAAATATCGACCCTTTACACTCCATTTTTGTATCACATCTCTTTCTGTCTTCTATGAAACTAAGGCAAAAACATTACATCTAATGCTCTTGCTTGAACTGGCTGAGCATGGTCAGAAATATCTGAGTCAACATCTCCTGCAGTGAATATGAAAAGAGTGAAACATGCTCATATTACAGCATGTTTTACACAAAAAACAATATGTCATTAAATGCTAACAAATTGTGTTTGTGTGAAAGTGACACCGAGACAGCAGAGTTATGTCACCCTGGACATAGCAGCACCAGAGACAGTTCAGTGCCACATGTCCTGTAACACACTCACTTTAAGCATTATGCACTGAAGTAGGTCATATACAACAATGTGGTATCACTTTAGATAATGCTCTGTAAATTAAACATCTAAGCGGGGAGGGATTCAAAGATATTTCCCAGGTGGTGACATCACTTCCTCTGATCTCAGCCTTGTTCGGTGCCTGTTGTAAGTGAAATGCGAGATTAAACAGCTGACCCTCTCCAGGCTGTATCATGGGACTTACATACATTATGTCCTTATTATTACCTCTGAAGGGCGCAGAGTGTGAGGCGGTTCATGTTTACAGCTTATAACTCATGGTCAAACTATTTGATTTGGTTTATGATGGTGTCTTTGGAAAATACTAGCAGTGTTGTCTCACAAACACTCATGCAAAGATATAATTGCAAGAAAAAGTAAGTGAACTCTGAATTACCTGAATTTGCATAATGCAATAGCACACAAATGCTTGTATTGTTCTTGTCCATATTGAATACATTATTCGAAATATCACAGTGTAGGCTTGCAAAAGTATGTGAACCCTGAGGCTAATGACATCAACAAACCTTAATTGGAGTCAGGAGTTAACAAACCTCAAAAATAAGATTGGGTTAAATCAACTTCAACTTATAAACAACACAAAGCATTTAGTATTCACGAGAAGCATCTGGTGATGTGAATCATGCTGCTCAGGAGAGCGATCTCAGGGGGTTGACAGTCACTTTGCATGAAGCTGCAGATTACAAATATTTGCCAGTTCACAGTGAAACAAACTGTCTATAAACAGAAATAATTTAGTTATGAGGCTACGCTTCAAAGAAGTGGGCCTCCACTGAGATAACAAAGGCCCACAGTAACCGCTACCATCTATCTTCCTCAGTGTATACTGTGTAAATCAAGGGGCATGTGTGCACGGGAGCATGGCAGGACACCGCAAGGCTGCTGGTCTTCAAAATAAAAACATCCCTGCACACATCAATGTTCCACAATCATAGTGCAGGTCCAACCAGCACTACTATTTAGTATTTTCTTTTTCTTTTTTTTTCTTTTTTTTTTGGGGTTCAAAGGAGGGTCGACCAGTTATTAAATTCAAGTGTTCACATTAATTATCAAACAAATTAATCTTTTGAAAACATTAATAATTGCTATAATGTGTTATTAGAATAAGCACATTGCATTTGCCAATTACTTGCCTCTATCTTGGTTTTTATATAAGCGTGACTCCAAAATTTTCTGGCCAAGAATCCAGAGCAGGTCACACTGCTGACATTATGTGCTTATTAGTACTTCTGAACATTTCTTTTTTGCATTTCTGACAATACAAATAAGACAATTAAAACAATAAGGTAGTGCATCTACTAAAATTGAATTGTGATGTTCCAAAGGTGCAATTTGACTAACATTCAAGTAAATTCCATGTATCAGCAATAACAAGCCATGCAGAGGCAAGTGAAGCAAAAAAGTATTTTTCCAAACCAATTGACTAGTATATGGCTAGTATATTCTGTCTCTGCTAATTAACTTTCCTAACACGCTTACGTCAAAAAAGCAGACCTGTTTGCACACAGTTGCTTAGTCACACATTTAGGTACAGAGTAGATACTGCCATCATTTAACTGGTGGAATCCATGCCTGATATTGACTCTGTTTTAGCTGCTTTTGTTTTCTACTGCCTCCTGGGGGAAATCTCGGACTCTTTAGCAGCTAACTGTTTCACTATGTCACCTGGTAGGAGCCAATGTTGTCTGTCTGCTGTTTGGCACAGTGCAGAGTGTTTTCTCTGGAAACAGCTGCAGCTGAAAACAACAAAACAAAGAGGGCAGTGAGAGTGAAGCTAAACAATCTTTTTTTTTTTTTTTTTTTTTACAAAGCTTCCTTTGGATGAGCAATGCAACATGTTCAATTGTTTTCCTTACATTCATTACCATGATGACGTCTATAACACTTGCCGCATATTAGTGCTGTCCTTCATCAGTCAGGATGTGAAATCTTTCACTGTGTGCAGAGCGTGAATGTTGCAGGTGACGTGAAAACGAAACACTACTACTCTGGAAGACACAGAGAGAGTTGTGAGGAGGTTTGTATGAAATTATTTGACAATTGTTTGAATGTAGCAGACATTTGTTTATATTTAAAAGTTACCCACTCTGGCTTTAAACAATTTAAATTATACCAATTAAAGGGTTCTCTTTTGTGACTGTGAATAAGGTTATTGCTTGAACATAAACACTAAAACTGGAATGGTAGATTATGATGCAGAGGTGATTTTATCACCTTTTAATTCTGTTGAAACAAAATCAAAACAGATCACATCTTTATCACTGGTTATAGTCCGATACCAGACTATATTGGCAAAGTATTAAATACTCAAAGGAGGTTTTCCTTTAAGAGTCACCGGGAGTCCCAGCAACTATTTCTGTGAATCCCCTATTATTAGATATGATTAAATTAAACGGTGAGGGAGGCAAATACCACTGATGTTTCCCACAGTGCAGTAACATCATGCTTTTGGCTCTGTCTGCTGGGACCTTCAGAGATAATGGTGCTCAATCTCTGAACACATGATAAAACAGAGCCAGCCCACTAGATCCAGTTAAGGAATATTTGCTATAAAACATTAAAAAAAAGGTTTTTGTAACTTCAGACAGCTAGGTTGTATATAGCTTGTCAAATTATTAACAATGGTTAATAGTTTGATTTTAATTTACACAATGCCACGTTAAGTCCTGTTTTGATCTGTTTGAATGATGATATTTTCTGTTTGTAAAATAATGCCTTGGTCACTGTTACCCATCAGAGTCAAAAAAAAAAACGCTTCCTGAGGCAAATATATGTACATGCAGGGCTGTACGTGAAACCACCCTGTGAGGGCATTCTGCCACCATCTATGATTAATGACACAGCCAACCAGAAAGCTCAGATAGTCTATAAAAAGATTACAGTAACTACATTAGTGTTATTTTCTCTCTAGCTCCTAAGAAACAGCCGTCAGTGCTGTTCATAGTTTTAGCATTTAGGTCACAGTTTCAGCTGCCAAAATGTCTAAAATCAGTATTTATAACATGGCTGTCTGATAGCGCCTGATTCTATGTATGGTCAGGAGGAGAGGACATATTGTAGGTATGCGCCACAAGCAGAGCTCATTATTTCTGCTGCCAAAGCTTTGAGTGGCAGCTCAGTCTAAATGTCTCATGTCTCTGGTCCCTCTTCAAATCTGCCTTGCTCTCCTTCTCTCTCCCTGTGAAATGATTAAATTCTCCCGTTGCATTTTGGATTCGATTCAAAAATCAGACACTTCAGTCATGGCTGTGGCATGCACTGGCAACACTCACAGGTCAGTGCTGCACAGACATCCATGTGGAGACAAATGAGTTAAGTTTTATGTTTCTGCTCTTTACTCTCAGTCTTCAGACAATGAAACTGGAAAGAGATAATTGTAATTGCTGCATTAAGTCATCTGACAAGCCATGAATCTATTCTGGTAAGCAGCATTTGAATCAAGTCATTAGAGGTTAACTGCTTTTTTCAATGGTCTCCTGGGTGAAAAGGCAAACTATGAACTAATAACAGCAAACAAGACAAAATTCTCATTGCATTTATCACCTGTTTCTTTTTATGGCTGCAGGGAATATTTGTTGGTAATTGACCAACGTTCACTTCCATCCATGAATGTTTCTGTTCTGTGCATTAATGAACCTTGGGTTAGATCTAGTTTAATTGCTGAGGAAAGTTATATTAAACACTAATAGTTAAATTTTCCACAACTTAAAATGTTTACTTATCCGCAAACATAGGCACTGATAAAGACTTTTATCCTCTGCAATCATCAATTAAACGATTCTTTTTTTTTTTTTTTTTTTTTTTTTTATCCAAGAGTGACATACTTTATTGTAAAGGTTCTCAGTCATCCAGGTCATTGTATCATCAGGAGTGTAGTTATAGGCAACTAAACTTAAGTCCAGTTGGCTATATTTACAACTCAAAAGGAAATGAGCGACATAAAAATATTTATGAGAAATGGCTCTTTCCAGAAAACCCAACATGGTGGAGACACCACTGCTCTGCATACAAAGTAATGGCTGTAACTGCTGTGCTTGCAGAAGTGTTGCCATTGCACAGGTCAGGCATCGCATTATAACAAATACATTTCCATTTAAATTATTTTGTATGTATTTCAGTTACTCACTTTGTCCTTAAATGCATTTTTTTTAACTATTAACCAAAACTATAACATGTAAAAACATAATTTATGGCCTGGAACAATTATGAAAGAAGGAAAACAGGATGGTTACTACATAATGCAGAACAGGGAGGAACAGAATAATCCTGATATTGCATGTTAAACATCAAAACAAGATAGAGATTCCTTTGTTACAAAAATAAATTGCAGTTCTGTTTGACTTTTCTATTTACACATTGTTGGGTGATTTTGTAACCACAGTAACTAAGCCTTTTTACATGTGATACAATAAAAAACCATAATAAAGTGCTGGTTTTTAATAGAGCATGATCCTAAGCCATAGACATATATAAAAGAGTGGAGATAGTCTTCCAGTTTAGAGAATACCCACCTATAGGGGGCACTCTATTGGAAAATGAGCCTAACTCTCACTTGATGTATAGTGTAAGTAAACATTTTCCTGTAGAGTTAATGGTCTCAATCACTAGCTACAAGTATTATTTAAGAGAACATGATGTTGGTTTTGTAAATTATGTTCCCACTGAGAAGAAAATAGGCGATTAAAAGCAAAGCACACATGAGGGGACACCAGTGTAAGTGACAGCTGAATTGTCCAGTAGTTGCAGGTGATGTCTGTGAAGATCCATTTGCAAAACAGAAAGATTCTTATGGGCTGCCACTTTTTATAAGCTCATGTTACAAAGAGACAAAACGATTAAAGGTCTCTATATAGAACAATAAGCAAGCAACCCAATTACAATGTTGCAGAAAAAATATTTGAGCAAAGAACAATAGAACAAAAAGAACAAAAATGAAGAACAATCAGTGACTAAATGCAAGTATGCGACTATAAGTAGGTCACTGATTGGGATGACTATATTTCCTGCCATGTGGTTGCTCCATGACTTAGGGACACAAAATACTTCTGCCAGCAAAAGTAAAATAAAGATCATGACGAGCATACAGACATCTGCCTGGACTCGTTGGGGTAGGAGTGAGGAGAGTAAGGATGGGGAGGGAAAGGGGTTAGTGATGGATAGAAGGATGGAGAGACAAAGATAGAGGATAGACAGAGACCAGGAACAATTGTTTAATCAGTGCATTTGAGAATTATATAATTAATAACAATAATCATCATCATTATCATTATCTCGTCCAAGCTGTAACACACCTCTCACCCCAACAGTATCTGGGATTGTTTCCAGCTCCTGATGCGACCCTTGTAAAAGGACAAGCTGTAGGTGAAGAATGAGGATAATATTATTGTTAATTGTAATAATAGTTGTAATGGTAATAATAATAGCTGAAGCTCTGGAATCAGGGATACCTGTAAAATAAGAACAGAGAGAGGGGGCAGTGAGGAAGAGCAAAAACTAGGGGTTATCTAAAGTTTTGTTTCATGATGTTCTTCTACAGATGAAAACATGTTAAATGCCCCAACATAACATGTCCTTGAGTCAAAAGAACACACAAATGGTGCCACACATATTTCCACAGGACTTGTTTTTTTTATTTTTTTTTGAATTAGTGACGCAGACATTCTCTTTTTGTTAACACAACTCATCTGGCAATATGTCTCTCCAGACCACAGGCAGCATGAAGATGTGGTGGTCGTTCTGTTCTATATTAACTATGTGACATTTATCTAGTATCAGGAGCTTCTCACTTAGATCACTTTTGATTGATTTCCTCAAGCTTTTTTTTGTATTGTGTTCCCATCCAAAGTCTTCTCATAGTGGCTAAGACAACAATAAAACAGAAATCAAAACAGGTTTCAATGCCAAATAAAATATATTGGCTGAGCGGGATGTTGTGCATAAGTAATGCGTGTGGCTTATGTGAGCAATGTGTTCACTCCTGACTGGACGAATGGGATAGGATGAGCGACTAAGGCAGTTATGTCTGAGGGACCCACAGGCCGTTTCACCTGTCCACAGCAGTGGTGACATTTGGATGACATTAATCATGGTAATAAGAAGATGGCACTTACGAGAACACAGAGTCAGCAGTCACAGTGCGAGGAAAATGAACTGCAGTGTGAACTGACAGGGTTCAGTCGAGTAATTGCTTACGATCCTATGTCAGTCAGCCTCCTTATGTCTGTAAATTGGTGCATTAAGTATTCAATTTCCTGTAGCTGCCACAATTATATTCTCACTCTTTTTACTTCTCTTGGAAAAGGACCAACAGCCATGATTTCAGGTGGTGTGGCTACATCTTGACCTCTTGTTCTTTTTTTGGCACTTCAACAAAAGAAGAATCCCGAGTAAGAGACTAAACAAAAAGACTCCAAACTCAACATGTGAAAATAGCCTCAGGTGCCAGCACACGCAACATACAATCATGCAATGGGTACACATTAGTTAATGAATGCTGTCATCAAAACAAAAACAAAGCTGTGCAATGGCCACTCCCCCCTTCATCATATCAACCAACTCATCATTGTCTTTGAGACTATGACCAATCACAAATGAACCGCATGAAGCCCCAGACAACAACAGTGTTTGCATTAGGTTTTCAGCATGTAGATTCAACAGTACAAAACACAATCTATTCAAGCAAGATGGCAGATGAGCCCGCTGTCTAACTGGCCCCTCTGATGATATCAGCAGAAGAAGGAGATGATCTCTGCATCATAATTCCTTCCATCTGGTAGGCTCTGTTCTGATATTGCAGTGATGACATTGAGGGACTCATTAGTATCCTCAGCTAAGTGATCCTCCACTCAACAGGAAGCTGAATGACCTCAGACTACAGGGTAGGGTAGTCCTGTTGCTGGTATTACATTTCAATCAGTTGGGATTGCTGCCTAATATAGGCTTGACCAACAAACAATCATGGATTGATTATAATCCTGGCCCTGACAGTATCTCTTATATATAAATGTCTGCAACTGACTGTGAGCAGGAAAAATCACATGACACGGAGAGAAAATGTATCTAAGTGTTTATACTCACTTAAAACAACACATTTAACACTTCTTGTTTGACAAAATTTACAAAGTCTACACCAGTTTAGTCATTTAATGATCTGACATGAGAGCAACACCCAGTGTTGGCCCAGCGGAAAATAAGCATGATATGATGAGTGAGTCAAACTGCCAGAATCAGGCCCAACAATGGCTAGAAAGCTGGACATGTCAATTAAAAACTGCTTTCATCAAGGCATTTGCTGCAGTGACAGTAGGCTAAGCAAAGGTTTACATAGTGTTGTGATAACATTCAACAGTTTAACAGTATGTTTTGTTCACCATGGAACCACAGGAGGTAATGGAGATGTAACATTATATGTAAGTTGTACCCTACATTTGTTTATGTTTAAAGTTACGTGCTACAGTTGTAAGAAAGAACAATAAAAACAACGTGTTTTTGCTGTTTCTTTTCTGATATACATGCTGACCTTGTCAGGACCAGTAAACCTCATGGGGGCAAAACAGGTCACATTTCTGAGGAACTGGCTAAGACTAGATGCAAGATGTGAATTGTGCTTAACTGGTTGCGTATATAATGTACATATGTGTGTGTGTGTGTGTGGGATGGGAGAGAGAGATAGATAGATAGAGAGAGAGAGAGAGAGAGATGTTAAAGAAAGCCTGGCATAATGTGAAGCACTGACCTCATCATTCCACTAACTTCAGCCTGCCCAAGGAAAGTTCAATCCAAAACATCTGATAGTATGAGTAACACACACTTTCTCTCTCTCTCTCTCTCTCTCTCTCTCTCTCTCTCTCTCTCTCTCTCTCTCTCTCTCTCTCTCTATGGCTCTCTCTCTCTCTCTCTCTCTCTCTCTTTCTCTTTCACCCTAACACACACACACAGGTTTGCACAGCTACTTTTCCTAGGGCACTGCACTCTTATCTCTAACCTTTTCCATAACCAATTAATGCCTAACTCTAACCACAGATCTCCAAATCTTACCTAATGAGGAACATAACCAGTTCCACAGGACCTGGTTTTGGTATCCAAGAAGACTAATGGGTCTGATCATCACACAGTCACATTCTGAATATCACATCGGTGAACTGAGGTGTTCACAGACAAAGCACTCGTACTCCTCACTCTTGCCCTCCTAACCCAGCTGTTTCCAGTTTCCCTCAACCCCACCCCCCCCAACCCCCCACATACTGATGGATGGCCCCTCCATATGTTACAGTGCTGCAGTGTTTATGTAAGGCACTGCTCTTGATTTGGTGCTGTTTCTACTCTCGTGGGAGGAGAAGCCTCTCCCCTCTGTGCAGAGGGTCGTTATGAGTCATGGGAAGGGGCTTGTTAATAACAGGCGACATCGTACAGCATAACTCATCTGACATCATGTTTCTTCACTTCATATTCTGATATGACTGTTAATATGCTCCCCCACCCCCCACCCCCCGTTTTTGTGTCTTGTTTTTCATTTGTCTGTCTGCATCTTTGTACACGTAAAGCATGTTGGAGGATTCTGTCATGGTGTAATTGTGCCTTAATGACTTAATAAGCCATCAGTCTAAATTGTTCTCTCCAGGTGGGATCACTAATGAATGGTGCATCCAATGTCTTTCTTTCTTTGTGAGTTTTCCCAGTTCCTCCAAACTTGAGTCACGGTCAGTACATCCATATCAGTACCTGTCAGTAGCACACAGCGTGGCTATCCTGCTGCACATGATATCCAGTCCTCAGCCGCAAAACAACCATGAACTGCTCTTTTTTTAATATACAGAAGAGTTTCAACTCAAGAGCATTAACTCAACTCAACTCAACTCAACTCAAACTTTACCCGGGACAGGTCGCCAGTCCATCGCAGGGCCAACATACACAGACAAACAACCATTTAAGCTCACATTCACCCGGAGATCCCACGCATACACAGGGAGAACACTCAAACTCCACAAAGAAAAGCCTTTTGTCAAAATGGGATTTGAACCCAGTTTGCTTGCTGTGAGGCAACAATGCTAACCACTGCACCTTGTGGCCCTTTCTTCAAAGTGATTGACAAAATCTATTGTTATATTGTCAAACATCACATACCTGACTAAATCTCACTGTGCAGAGGGAGGTTAATCATTTCCATGGCAACTGATATGTAAAGTGTGTGTTAAAACGTGTTGGTGTGGTGGCCTGTGGGCATGTTATTAGATTTGGAGATGTATAGGTTTGGCACGAGTCAGCAGTGAAAGTTGATCCTACCCAGACCTGTAGGCTGACATTCACCAGCACTCAGGTCCATTTATCAAGTCAAACAATTGCATGTCTGTCTGTTTTTCTGTCTGTCTGGTTACTCCGTTTCTACCTCCCACTCTCTCCTTCTCTGCCTTTTTTCATCCCTTTTCTCTCCATCACTTTGCTTTCTCTCCCTTCATTACCCAGAGGGGTAAATAACCAGTATTGGGGGGGGGGGGGGGCAGTCCTCCAGTTCACTCACATCCATATATAGGCAGCAGACATTAGGTAAACGCTAGGTAGACATTAGGTAAACACCAAACATGCACTACTCGCTCCACTACTTTATTTGTAACACTGATATGCTTCTGTGAGCTAAGAGAGATGCTGGCAAATGGTTCGGCAGGTGGTGTGGATGGATGTGTGAAGTGGATAGCAGGTGGATGATAATGTTAATCACACATCACCACACTGACGACTGTAGACATTTTAAGAAAAACATCATAACTTTGTTTAAAAATGTTGGCAGTAGAAGCTACATTTCTGTGCTCATTTCCAAGGGTTTTTTTTTCTTATGGCTGCATTACACCAGCCAAATGCACACAACATGATGTCATGCCTGCATGTTTCCACTGTAGCTACAGTATAACAAGAATGACCAGCAATTGTTATAATAATAAAATATGATTAAATAAAAGATGAGTCACGGATTATTTTATTTAGATTTAAATATGATATATGTAAAAAATGTATTATATCAAGACATAATGTCATGGTCTGTTGTGCCATCCACCCAATAACACAGCTAGACACAATTAAACAAAGTGGATGCCAGATGAGCCAGCGGAGTGCAGATAGTTGCAAAGTATTTGATATACTAAACAATATTGGACTTAAAAAGCCTCTGTACACCTCTAAAAAACATCTCCACCAGTGGAGAAGAGAATTGAGGATCTGCTGTGAAGATGTGTTAAAATATAGATAAAGCAGAAGTTAAAAATTTAAAGTAGCAGATATCTGTACTCTGTTTACATTATCTGTCCAATTCATTGTTATAGCCCAGAGTAATAATTTCTTAGGGAGCACGATGAGACGTTTATCCGTTCTCGCAAGAGTGTAGTGTTTGTTTCTATTGTCTGTGGCACCCCTAAAGGGAGAAGCCAAAAGATGTTAGTATATTGTTATATTCATTCACTTCTTGTCACTTTTGCATCCCGAAGGACACCAAATAAAAAGGACTGTGTTTTAAGGACTGTTATTTTAATATAGACTGATATTTAAATAAAGATGTGAAAATCTGGTATTGTTTATCTACAGAAAATGTTCATAATTTAGTGTTGAATGATTTTGTGATACTAACAGACATACAGTACATGCCTCATATGGATGAGGGGAGTGCTAACATTTATTGTGGACAAAACAAAGAACTTCAGCTAAGGTTAGATAATGTTGCACACCAGCTAATGTTTTTATGGTCTATTATTGTCGCCTTGTCATCTCATGAAATGAGTCTTGACTGCTGTAGCAAACACACTTTCGGTCTATAACAAAAAACAGAAAAACAAACAAACAGATGGTGGGACAGTCATTTATTTGTGTGTTTGTGCATTATCACAATGCAGCATCTTATTTCTGTATTTTCAGAAAATCTGGTAACCTAAACCCCTGCAATGTCATCTTTAAGTGGTTGAAGATCAAGGTGACTGTGGCCTTAAAGGTTTTGCCCCCTTGAACATGAAACTGGTTATAGGTGAATACGTGAAAATTACAGAGACTGAAACAGTTGGTCAGCAGTGGAGTACAACTACCGGGCAGTAGTAGTAGAATAGAATAGAACTTTATTAATTACACCTTCTCCATCTCATGCCGTTGTGGGTTTGGGCAGGAACCCACATAAACATTGGGGCAGTGTCCAAACACCACACAGGAAAAACAAAAAGTCCACTTATTGACCAAGCTGAGTTAATCTGTCCCCTTGTGTTTGCATGCACAGGTGTCAGTGTACTTATGTCAGCATACGGGACATAACTTAACAGGAAATTTGTGCTCAGCATGAATAAACAGGTTGAGTTTTCTAACTCTGTATTCTGCAGGTTCCTCTGAGTGCTTCAGCTGTTGCAGAATGTGTGAACCTTGGTTGGGAGGTTTACTTGCCAGTTTCAGGTGTCAGACTTAAGGAATGGAAATCAGTGAATCTATTAAAACTTTCATATGATAAACATTAGAAAAGTTTGGCAAAATAAAGGTCGTGTATGCCATTGATTCATTCTGACTGCAGGGAATTTCTGGTATTTATTTAATTTTAAATAAATACCTAGGACATTTGGCCAAACCAAACCTACTCGCATAAACAGTGATCTATTATGATTTTAAATAACTGACCATTATGTCTCTTGAGTAGGTAACAAAACAGTGTTGTCATTTGTATTATTATTGATCTAAGTATGGACTTTACAAAATTATAAATGACTACAAGCATAAAAATGCATATGTCTCTTAGTGTATAGTTTCATTTGACCCTTCCATTTTCAGTCTTATTACCCTGTTATTATTTCACTGCATAGCTATGTAGTTCCATCAAATCTGAACACAAAGCAATAAACTGCACTTTAAGACCAATTATGGGTGGTCAGGTAGCTCTGCATCTCTCCCTGTTTCTCTCTAACATACAAAAGGAAATACACCACTAACAATCACTTGCACAAAACTATATTTATGATGTATTTGTTTTTGACTTCATCAATGTTCAACAGAACTCAAGAGTTTGTAAGCGATCACATATCAAAAACATCTGCCTCATTCCAGGTAAGAGTCTCATTAGGTTCTGCTTCTTCTGTCATAAACATCATTTCATTTTAGAGTCTTGTGGCAGCAAGACTAAAAACAGCATGGAAAAAAAATGGGCTACATAATGAGATCACTTCTACTTCCAGGCCCTGGTTGGCTTTCTCAGTGGGGGGGCATGAGCCCAGAGATCCTAGGGCTGCATGTAATAATAAGGCTTTCTGATAATCAGATCTGAACTCGGAGCTAAGTAAGTGAAACTGTTTTAATGTCCACTCATCAACTGTGATGTGACATGTTTCTGACAAGTGATGAGCACAACGTTCTTCTTTCTCTTGCCCTCAGCCTCCAATCCTCACCAAGTGTTCAAGTGTCATTAGCTCATTTACTTCATCTGTTTCCAAGCCCATTACCAGCAAACAAAGAGAATGTTTCAGACTCTTGCCAGAATCAGACTTCGGCCCTCAGGAGTTGGGACAGGACCAGCCAGCCCAAAAATGGAGAAAAACCCCAGCATTTCCACTGGTCGTAACAAAAACAGTGATTGTTCCCAGGTCTCTTGACCAGTGTGTATCTCTGTGACCGCTGGGATGCGAGGTGGAGAGCAAAAACCCACAGAACCCTCTTAGTCAATTGACATCTGTCATTATGATGTGACAGAAATATATTTATTTATTTATTTATACATTTATTTTATTTTTAAACTAAATAAAATCCATTGTGGATCTAATCTTTTACATTTGCTTTACCATTTCTTGTTTTTAGTTTCTTTTTATGGCCTCCACAATTGGTTTTACACTGTGTTTTCTCACCTCCAACATTTGTTTCACTGGTTCAGATGATGCTTTCGAAGTCAAAGGGATTCACATGTTTCTGGTTTTATTTTATTTGACCAGAGAGAATGGAAGCTTTCATTTCCTATGATTTTCTTCTTCGAAACAAGCACTAATGTGTGCCAAACCATCTCTACCCCCTTTGTGCTCACACATAAACAGGCATATTTCACATAACAAGCTACAACTACTATTGTTTAGGTATCTGTCCATCAGCCACACACTATTTATGTTATCATTTTATTTTTAGCTCTTTATAAAGCTGCTTTTTATAAAAATGTGCCAAAGACTCATGAGCCGCAGGTTGGATCAACTCATTACAGTTTGTGTCCTCCTTCACATCTGCTTGTACATCTGTATGAAAACCTCTGGCACTGCTTCCTGTTAGTTTTGTAGGTGTCTAAAGAGAGACAAAAGGAGGGAACCCTGTTTTTTTTTTTTTTTTTTTTTTCACGCACCCCTGTGTCTCTCATACATGTTCCTCTCTTTCTCAGTGTCTCCTTGTCTCTGCCTCAGCCCATCCATCAGACCTCAGACTGCACTTCAGAACATATAAATGTAGTCTAATAGTCAGTGGGGGGTGAGGGGTTGGAACAACCTATTTGCTATAATGAGGTGATCCATTGTGCTTTCTCTCACACTCCCTCCCTCTCCTTGTCTATCATTCTCTGTGTGTCTCTTAGCCAATTACACACACACACTACTGTACTCTCTTGCATCCTGCCCCCCCCCCCCCCCCTACTCTCCTTTCTTTCCTCCCTCCCCCCCCCCCCCCCCCCTGCACTTTTTTTCATTTTCCCTCCTTCTTTCTGAAGATCTTGTTAAGTCCTGATAGACTTGCTGAGGATAAAACCTGCAGCATTGGAGAGGAGAGGGACATTTGGGAGCAAGATGGCGAGAGGGACAGTGGCTTCATACTTCCATGGAGTCCTTCTCCTGGCTCTGTGGAAACCGTCACTGCAAGGAGGTGGGTCCCCTTTTTGACTGCATGTGCGCAGCTGTGCAGCACCTGTAGCTCAGGTGACAACACATTTATGTAGCAGAAGTGTGATGCATGTTTGCTTTGGTGGTACATTTGGTGCATTTTCTATTCCTATCTATAAAATTTTGATTTAGAAATTTGCTGCTGTCGATTAAAGGATACTTTCCTGGAGTGCACACTACAAGAAATTTGCCAACTAAGTGTTTTCTTCAGAGTGGTTTCACTGACCATATTTTTTGTGCCGTTAAAATCACCTTTCATAAACATCATCATTAATAATTCTGCAGATTTCATTTTATCTTTAATTCTGTTTGAATGGACATGTAAATGCTGACTCAAACCCATCTCCAGGTGAGCCTTTTTGTGAGGGGTTCAATGGACTGAGCTTGTGCTGGACATGTTTCAACTCTCTTTGTCAAAATTACTGTCAACATCTCTATTGTTCTCTTGGTTATAAACAAAATATGCCTTTGTTGACATTTTTGTGGAATGGTTTCAAATTGCACAACTTTGCACATAGTTACATATACTGTATAATATTCACCTTGCAGATTTTTGTCTAGATGACAATTTACATTGCTTGTTTTCAGTGAAGATCTTTAGATTTATCTGAGCTCTTCCACTTCTATCTTACTGTCTCATCTGATGCGGAGAGACCTCCCTCACTCGTCCTTGTTTTGATGGAGGAGAGCCCAGGAGGTTTGAAAGTGTTTCATGCTGTAGTGCAATTTAAATTCATACAAGGTCAGACTCAGAACAACGGATGACAAGTCTCCATCCTTTGTGCTGACTCTTCCTGTTTCTGTGATTTGGTTTGGCTATACATATGAGTGTTTGTACCTATGTTTCTATACGTTTGGGAGTCGGTTTTAATTGCAAGTTGAAACTATCAGTATAGATTGTTCATGACAAAAGCAACAGTCAGATATTGGGGACAGCAGACTGTGTGGCAATCAGACAGTCTGACACTGAGAGGAAACATTAAGGAGCTTAAGAGAGAGATGAAATGAGTGAACGCCACATGATGTGACATAATTGACACTAAAAGTTGTCCGTGTGGACCTTTATCACGATAAGTCTAGAACTAGAGTCACTAGATACTTTGTAATGCTGTTTTAACGCTCACAGAAAGGAAAGCCATTAGATTAAAGAAACAAAGTAATGAAAAATCCTGATTTTGAATGCTAAGAACATTTCTAAAGAATTATAAAACCATGAAAGTTTGTGCCAAGTGTATGGGTAATTCATCAATCAAGTGCTGGCATTTAACCCACTAAAAGTGTATGTGCCAGCATTTTGTGTTGATACACAAGATACATACACCACCCACTTATTTTTGCATTACGTGTACCTGATCAAGTGTCTAATGTGGTCTTCCGCTGCTGCAGCCCATCTGCTTCAAGGATCTCTGTGTGGTGCATTCAGGGATGATCTTTCGCAAACCTTGGTTGTAACAAGTGGTTATTTGAATTAGTTTGTGTTTTAATGTTGCTTTTCCATCATCTGGAATCAATCTGGTCATTCTCCCCTGACCTCTGGCATCAACAAGGCATTTTGGATATTTCCCTTTTTTTGACTTTTTCTTTGAAAACCCTAGAGATGATTATGCTTGTAATTCCAAGTAGATCAGCAGTTTCTGAAATACTAAGACCAGCCCATCTGGCACCAACAACCATGCCACAGTCAAATTCACTTAAGTCAATTTTCTTTTTTCATTCCGATGTTTAGTTTAAACTTCAGAAGTTTTTCTTGACCATATCTACAAACCAATATGAACAGAGTTGCTGATATTTAATAGGCTGATGAGATATTTGTGTTAATAAGTAGTTAAACAAGTTTGCCTAATGAAATAGCCGATGACTGTATGTTATTTCTGGAAATTTACATCCCAGGAGTTGCCAAAGTCAACTCTAGGGTCAACCATTCAATAGAGGAGTTATGACAGTGTAGACTAAAGTCAGCAGTGATGGAAAGACATTGACACTGTAAATGTGACTAAGAACACCTCCAGTCCAGTCCACTGCCCAAAATCTTTATTTAACCTTCTAGTGTGATATAATTCTGTGTGCAATCTTTCTCCTTAAAAACAGCTTGTGGGGAAAGGAGTAGTTTTCAGTCCTGCAGAATTCAGCATTGCAGAATGAAAGGACCATAGGGTTGAATTTTTTACTGTGTGCTGTTAAAGGGCTGTACATGGTATTACTGTGAAATCAGTAACTCGCATTCTTTAGGAATCCCTACAGACTTCTTTCTTCTCACATCTGGGCTATGTGATCTTAAAAACCTTTTCCCTTTTATAGCTGTTTGCACTCCATGTTACTATTCTTGGCTATTGTAATTTGCCAAACAGAATATAGGTGGAGAAAAGTATGAGAATAATGACCAAAGAAGCATGCCTTTTGGATGAGGCACTGCTTGTTATCAACTGCAATGAAAGTCAGAGTTGATAATCATTACACACAAGTACACACAGTTTTTGTTTCTGCTTGTGTGGCAACTGACTATACTTGTTAAATGTATTAAACTACAATTAAACAGTTTTATGAAGGGCTGACAAAACAGAAAAAAACTGTGCCTCATTAGTCCTTAATGATGACTCATACATTCCCAAGTTCTGTTACATTACAGCTGATCCAAAAGTCCTTTTCTGCTCTAATGAAGTGACCAGTGCTTAAATGCCGATTGGTTACATTGAAAATAAAACATTTTACTGGAACAAAGTTGCAGTAAAAATGGTCATAAATTATAACAAGTATATAATTTAGCTTTGCACATTATGTAACTCATTGTGTCTATCAGGTGTATACATACCTGCTGGTGCTGGTGGAGGAGCCGGAGCTGGCATAGGTGCTGGTGCAGGACCTGGAACTGGTTTTGGACCAGGTGGGACTGGAGCAGGATATGGAGGAACCGGGACTGGATTTCAACCAGGCGTAGGAGCTGGACCAGGTGGAGCTGGTGCTGGTCTCGGAGGTTTTGGACCAGGAGCTGGTGGAGGTGATTAACGTTGATGACTTAATTTTGAACATATAGTAAATCTTAGGAATGATATATTTTATGTTTGAGAGAAGACACTGAATCATATAGCAATCAGCTTTTAAATATACTGCATTTGCTGCGATAAAAAACAAAACTTAAATATTTCAGATTCTGTCATTATTTATTGGAAGCAAGGCAAAAAAACTTACAAGACTGCTTCAATATCAGCCAAAGGAAAGAAACCTGGAATAAAATGTATGGAAAATATGTTGCTGTTTTTATTTTCAATGCTATGTAAAGTAAGAGAAGATTTAACCTTGTTTTAAACTCACATTGTTCTGGTGGCTTTATTCTTCAGGGGGCTATGATGGTCAAGGACTGGGTGGAGTAGGACGAGGAGTCGGTCCAGGAGGAGTCGGCACAGGAGGAGTCGGACCAGGTGGAGTCGGACCAGGAGTCATCAGTCCAGGAGTTGGACCAGGTGGAGTTGGACCAGGCATTTTTAGGCCCAGCACCTTTGGTCCAGGCAGTGGTGGACTAGGAGCAGTGCCTGGAGGTGTTGGGGCTGGTGAGACTAATATGTCTGGTTCATGTCTTGATTTAATAGTCCTTCCTTTTGCATTACACTCTTGTTAAATCAGCTGTCATTATTTTTATCTTCTCACAGGTGGAAAGCCTCCAAAAACAGGTGGGACTATATGGCATGGTGGGTGTTATAGTATTGATCTAAGATTCAACTTTGTAGAACCCTCAGAACAAAAATACTTTAAGTCTATGTTAGGACTAAAAGACTTTAAATATGAAAAACATACACTTGTTTATTTGAACATATAGAAACAAACCCAGAGACAATCACATAGGCTATAGCCCTTTGGCAAAATGTGATTTTCTTTGTTCTTATAGATGGCTATGGTGGACGTGGAGGTCTCACCGCAGGACAGGTTGCTGGAGGTGTAGGAGCACTGGGTGGCGTTGGACTGGGAGGTTTTGGACCAGGTGGTGTTGGATCTAGAGGATACAGGCCTGAAGGAGTTGGTCCAGGTGGACAAAGCATGAGTTTGTTTTTAATGCTCAGCCTGTAAATATATCTGATAAAAAATATTTCATTTCTTGAATCTTCAGAAAGTCACGAAAAATGCAAAAAATTGCAACATTTCTGGTAATGTGGACATCAGCTGAACATACAAGAGGGGTCAGTATTCACAGTTACTGTACAATCATTTGCCAGCAAATATTTCAACATTCAAGAGCTGAGAGGAGAACTACAATCAATCAATGAAGTCATTAAATAAACTTATGTGAAAGCATTATAGTTTTTAAAGAAGCATAGCAGGATATAATTTTGAATGGTAGACAATGTCAGACAGTTGTCTGATATCTTATCAGTGTCACTAGGAAGTGCAGGGAGGTACATGTGTATGTTCTCCCATAACTTTGTTTAGTTTGGAGATAACTAGATATCCACGCTGAATCCACGATGAACTCTTCATGGATCGGTGGTCAGGCCCTTTACTGTAAATATTGTTGCTCTGATAAATTCTGTCATACATGTCCCCTTATTTAATTTCCTCACTGCCTCAAAGCCACCCAGCCAGATAAAGGATGGAAATCATCACATCAGTCACAAAGACTGATTTGCTTTGGAATTTTAGGCCTCTCTGTTTTTCATTCTTTAAAAATGTGACTTGCCAAATGCGGGATGAAGAATGTTGGTGATAATATCCGAACAGTTCTTGGAGGTTAAGCCTTGGATTTGTGGAACCTTTTATATTCCTCCAATTATGTTGGCGTGTAAGAAATGGGTCAGTGGGGGTGTGCAGAAAACGGAGTCATACTTTGTGTCACACTTTCCAGTTTACCAAAAGTCTGGCCATCTCAGCACACACAAGTGTGCTCCTTAATAATATTCACAAAAGTGTATTTGTGTTGTTCTGCTCCAACCTGAGAGAATAACATGCAAACGTCCTGGTTCACTTGAACAAACACATAAGATAGTTTGCAAACTGCAAACTATCCCACGAACTAATGACTTAATTTATATTTATGACAAAAAAAATAGATGCATTAGTATATGGTGCGAATATTTAGCGCACCAGTTGAGAGGCTATATGTTACTGACCAAGTTTAAATTGCTTATATTTAATATAAAGTATCATGTTTACAGTTTCCTTTGAACAAGGAGTTTAATAACTTATCTCAACATAAGCAGTAGTTTCCTCTGTGTAGCCCTATTCTTGTTACTGATCCATCTTGAGCCAAACCACCCAAGAGATTTTAAAATGGTTTTGCACTCAAACATGAACAGTTAAAATCAATATTCACAACATTTTCAGAGAACAAGTTAATTGTTATGAGGTTTCTCTGAGACAGCCATCATACATACAGTATATCACATTACAAAGTCACACAGAGACACAATGAATCCATTACTGTGTGATGTAGTGTATTGCAAACACTAAAGCAAGGATAGGAATTAGAAATGTATGGTTTCGCTTTCATGTGATCCTTAGGACTTGGAACCTTGGGACAGGAGGTTTGGCTGGATGGATGGATATATGTGTAATGACAAAAGCTATGTCTTGACCTAGGTGGATATGGAGGTGGATACGGACCAGGTGGTCAATACACAGGAACTGGTGGAACTGGTCCCAAACCTCCAAAAACAAGTACATATACTCAAATGGTTATGAATGACATTACATAATTTCAGTGGCAAAGGGTATAATGTATTTTTCATTTTCTTAGGTGGGGTTGGAACTGGATTTGGACCGGGTGGTGCCGGAGTAGGGCCTGGTGGTGCTGGATTTGGACCCGGTGGTGCCGGAGTAGGGCCCGGTGGTGCTGGATTTGGACCAGGTGGTGCTGGAGTAGGGCCCGGTGGTGCTGGATTTGGACCCGGTGGTGCCGGAGTAGGGCCTGGTGGTGCTGGATTTGGACCAGGTGGTGCTGGAGTAGGGCCCGGTGGTGCTGGATTTGGACCCGGTGGTGCCGGAGTAGGACCTGGTGGTGCTGGATTTGGACCCGGTGGTGTCGGAGTAGGGCCCGGTGGTGCTGGATTTGGACCAGGTGGTGCAGGAGTAGGGCCCGGTGGTGCTGGATTTGGACCAGGTGGTGCAGGAGTAGGACCTGGTGGTGCTGGATTTGGACCAGGTGGTGCTGGAGTAGGGCCCGGTGGTGCTGGATTTGGACCAGGTGGTGCCGGAGTAGGGCCCGGTGGTGCTGGATTTGGACCAGGTGGTGCCGGAGTAGGGCCCGGTGGTGCTGCAATAGGACCTGGAGGAGGTAAATAATATGATTTCAGTTACATTAATATTTAACTGTCTACAAAATACCAATACAGGGCAAGTCTACACTAATAGAGAACTTCAAGAATAACTGGGTAAATAAAATATTTTATTTATTTCAGCCATTCCGGTCTTTTTAACTATTCTTTCTTCTGCATTCTTTTTTTTCTTATTCCTGTTTCAGTTCCAGTACTTCCACAGACCGGTACCACCAGTGGAGGACCTGGTGGGAAGACTGGTGGTAAAGCATCAAAACAAGTTCCAGGTGAACTCCAGAAACAAGACACCTATTTTGTTTTTGTTCAGTTCATAATTTATGATCAACCAGAAACACTGATGTCTTTGGGTGGTTCTCTAATCGTACCTATACAGGAATAGGTGTGCCTGGGCTCTATCAAGGTGGATTTGTACCTGGCCAAGGTACAGTAAAACACAGGAAACATACACAACAAAAAATCCTATGACCAGTTGTATGTGTTTACAAAGTCAGCAAAATTGTTTTCTTTTCATTATTAGGGTTTGGAGGCCGTGGTGTTCTTCCTGGAGTGGCCACAGGAACTGGAATTGGGCCTCAGACTGGTTTGTTAACTCATTTTAAGTTATGAGTTATGGAGGAGAATATCTCAACTTGGTGCACACACCTAAAAATCTAAACTATGGCTTTGTGCCTTGCAGGGGCTGCACAACTTGGTCAGGGAGGTGCTGGACCAGGAGGAGCAGGCAGTCAGTGTTATAAAGCTATATTACAGTATTGAGTTATTGACTTAACATTTTAATACAATAATGAAATGACAACAATATAACTTATCCAAGGCTAGAGTTTTTCTTCTACAGGGTGAGCATTTCTTTGTGTATTTTTCTCCTTAGATGGTCGTGGACAGCAATTGACGGGGGTTTTTCATGGTTACCCTCTCATATCCCCAAAATCAGGTACACAGCAACCAACAATCCATTAAAGCTGCGCAACTGTGTGTACAGTTGCACAAAGCCCACGATGACTGTAAAAGGGAGACACATATTTATTTATTCTCTCAAATACAGGATCAGGGAAAACGAAGAATCCAGCCAAACTTGCAGCTAAATATGGTAAAGTTGTATTAGCTTAGGCATCAACCTGATGTTCAACATAACATATTTCCATGAGTTGAAGTGACAATTTTCTCAACCAGGTGGAGGTGGAGCGGGTACATTTGGTCAAGGAGGCACTTTAGGTGGGGGGACTGGAAGTCTCCCTGGAGGTGGAGCAGGAGTAACACCTGGAATTGGAGGTGGAGTTGGAACAGTTGGTGGGCCTGGATTTGGAGGTGGAGTTGGAACAGGTGGTGGACCTGGATTTGGAACTGGAGTTGGAACAGGTGGTGGACCTGGATTTGGAGGTGGCATTGGGACAGCTGGTGGACCTGGATTTGGAGGCGCAGTTGGAACTGGCGGTGGGCCTGGATTTGGAGGTGGAACAGCTGGTGGACCAGGATTTGGAGGTGCAGTTGGAACAAGCGGTGGGCCAGGAGTAACCAGTGGCATACCCGGATTAGGTAAACTTGGAGTGGTGCACTTTTATCAGGTCCAGAGTGCAGAATCTGTTGTGGTTAATATAGTAATGACAGCCAAAGCAAAGGCATGATCTTTGTGAATTATATGTAATACATAAATAATGTGTGAAATCTGTGTAAAATAACATGAATGAATATTTCCAGATTGAACGTATAATTAAAAAAGTAGACAGGATGTATGTGGAACACTGTTACACAAATAAAGCAGCAAGTAGGCTAATTTTTCACTGCACCCTGGTGTACTTTTTTTGCTGTTCATCAGACTGTTAATTAATTGTCCTAAATGTTTTTCTATGTCTACAGTAAGATATTTATGTTACATATTAATATGTAATATTAACGTAAAGGCATTGCTTTGCTTCACAGGTTACGGTCCTGGCTCAGCCAAAGCACGCAAATATGGTGAGATAAAACCAAAATAACACGATGAATAGATCGTGTGCATTCAACAACTGCTTAGTTCATTGGTAAGACACATAAATGCCTTAAATCTCCCCAGGTCAGACAGGCCTGGGAGGAGGGGGGCCAGGTGGAGGAGCTGGAGTTGGCCTCAGCACAGGACTGGGAACTGGCTCAGGCATTGGGACTGGTGGACCAGGTGGTGGCTATGGTTTTGGTCCAGGCACTGGTACAACTGGAGGTCTTGGAGGCAGAGGACCAGGAGGAGCTGGAGTTGCCACAGGTGCAGGACCTGGTTTTGGGCCAGGTGGTGCTGGCACTGGGTCAGGAGTACTTGGTCCTGGTGGTATTGGAACTGGTCTGGGAGGAGTTGGTTATGGGCCTGGTAGAACTGGGTATGGGCCTGGTGGCTCTGGACCTGGATTAGGAGGACCTGGAACAGGACCTGGGGGTAAGATTTAATTTTTTAGAGAATGTAGCATATAATTAATCAGGACAAGCAGCTTGAGATGCACGATTACAAGAAAGTTTCAAAACAAAATACCAAGAGTACAAACTGTAACACAGACACAGGCAAATATATAGTCATTTTATTTACATTGCAGGATATGACGCCAGTGCTAAAGCTCGTAAATATGGTAAGAACACCACAAACTAAAAAAGCAGTGTGGAACTGAATTGATATTTGATAACAAATAAAGGAATTATTTCTCCTCATAGGAATGTTAAGTGGAGCACTAGGAGGTCCAGGTACAGGTGGTACAGTTACTGGCTATGGACCAGGTGGAGCTGGACCAGGAGGTGCTGGAACTGGTTATGGACCAGGTGGAGTTGGGCCTGGTGGTGCTGGAACTGTTTATGGACCTGGGGGAGGAGTTGGACCTGGTGGTGCTGGAACTGTTTATGGACCTGGGGGAGGAGTTGGACCTGGTGGTGCTGGTACCGGTTATGGACCTGGGGGAGGAGTTGGACCTGGTGGTGCTGGTACCGGTTTTGGACCTGGAGGAGGAGTTGGCCCTGGTAGTGCTGGTACTGGCTATGGACCTGGGGGAGGAGTTGGCCCTGGTGGTGCTGGTACCGGTTTTGGACCTGGGGGAGGAGTTGGCCCTGGTGGTGCTGGTACCGGTTATGGACCTGGGGGAGGAGTTGGCCCTGGTGGTACTGGTACCGGTTATGGACCTGGAGGTAGGATGAAAGATAAGAATATAGAAACATTATACAAATATTCATATACAGATCCAATGGCAATCTAATTAAGATTTGTATGCATTTGCATTTTCCAGGTTATGCTGGTGCGAAAGCCCGCAAATATGGTAAGAAACGACGTTTTTTAAAAATGGGATTAAAATAATATTTTTTTTATTATTATTTGGACTTGTGCTCTGTTTATTTACGGTAGCAAGAGAATCATTAATGATTAGAAGTCAGTGTGGGTCACATGACAGTGAATCTATTAAAAAAAATATTAATATAATATGTAGGAAGCACCAAATACCAATAAAAGGGGTGAGTCCTGTTTGTGTATGGTAGTAACAGAATGTGGGATTGTTGTGTAGTCAATGAAGTTAGTTACTACTCAAATGTGTATTTACTGATGGTCACCACACTGTTCATGTGAATGAGTGTGTTATCAGCTTACATTTTTTTAATAAAATGCTGCAGGTTTGCCTGGAGGGGCAGGAGGTGCACTGGGTACTGGAGGACTTGGGCTTGGAGTAGGAGGAGTCCCAGGAAGTGGTGTTGTACAAACAACGGGCGGTGGACCTGGAGCAGGAGTGGGAACTATTGGGATACCTGGTACTGGTGTTTTAACGGGAGCCTTTGGTGGACCAGGAGCCTTTGGACCAGGCAGTGCTGGAGGTGCGTATAGCAAAACAGTTCCTGTAAAAGAAAACAAATGAAAATATACATGCAAAACTGATGTGTTTTTTAAAACATAAAACAGTACTGTTATTTAACAGATACTGCAGCCTTAAACAGCCTTACCAGAAATACTCTATTACACTGAATGAACAGTTCTGCATCACATCTGCAAATCAAATATAAGGTTCTTCTTCTTTCTCAATGTTTTATGGCAGTTGCCATCCGTAATATTACATTACTTTCTAACTTACTGATGACATTAAGATAGTAAGTAAGAAGTAAAGGAAATGTAGAGTTTACTTTTCCTTTACCTTAACTATACCTTAGAAGCAACAGCCTAGAGAACTGTGTACACATCTTTTAATTCTCTAATGTTTCTTTCATAGGATATCCTGGGGGACCCAAGTCTCTCATCTACGGTGCGATATATGAATTATTCAATATTTTTGGGGTTGAACATATTGGCAAAAATATTGGCAGTATGCAGTTAATATTGACATAAGGGTTATTCTTCTGAGAATTAGGTTAAAATAGTAATTTGTTTCTTACAACACATTTGTAGGAGTCCTCTGAGGAAGTTAAACTGTCGCTTAAGTTAAAACTAAAACTAAAATTTGAGAGGTGATTCCACATTTGTAATATATATCTTATATGAACAACGAAAACGCAAAATTTAATACTTTCATGCAAGTCTTTGTCAGAGTGGGAGGATTTCTTGAAAAACTATTTTAAGACTTAGTTTATGATAAAGTTTAAAACTTCTTTTAAGCTACACCACACCTTTGGTTCCACTGCAGGGATTCCTGGTGGTGGTGGAGCTCCCGGCTCTGGTCTGGATGTAAGATTTGGTGGCACAGCAGCAGGTGGCTATGGCCCTGGGACTGGAGGAGCACTAGCAACTGGAAGAACAGGATATGGACCCGGTGGATATGGACCTTTACCTGGTGCTGGTTATGGACCTGGTGGAGGCTATGGTAAAGGACCAGGGGCTGTATATGGAACAGCTTTGATGATACAATTTGCCAAATACAAACCACACCAAATCTTGTCTTGCTGTTTATTAAATTATTTGTGTTATTTACAGGCTATGGACCTGGATCAAAACCTGCTAAATACGGTATCAAACTGTCAATTTTTGTCCACTAAATACATAATAATAATAGGCACATTGGAGTAAAATATTTATATATTAATCTGGTGTATAGGTCAAGGCGGAACTACAGGTGGGGTACTAGGAGGTGGAGTGGGACGAGATGGTGAGTTGCTTAATTATTATACATTAAAGAGCAATTAAATAAGTTCCTGGTTTGTATGATTTTGTCTCTTCAAACGAGTAGTGTAGATATGTTGAATGTTTAGGTATTATGCTTCATATGAAATCCCATTTAACTATTCTTTCATTGACCTCTATTGGTGGTTAGTAGGAACTGCAGCAAAATGTCCCTTATTTACTGCAGCGTAGTTATTCTATCCTAAAGTACTGATCAGATTGCTAGGTGCTGACAATGACAGTTGATGACATATCTGCTTAATACCCACACAAATGAAAAATTCTGTTGTAATAATTTGCTGATTGACCACTTACTCTTTAATGGAATGGAGCTGACATATGCAAATTTACATGCTTTCTTTTTTAAAAGGGTTTTCAATATTTTTCTCAAAGTACCTGCTGTTGACAAATCTCTCTCATAAACAGCAATTTAGTTGATTTTTGGGGAAAAAAATCAATAATCAACTTTGATCTCATCAACAAATATCCCATTAATTATTAATTGTGATCCTCAGGCTACGGCACAGCTGGATCTAAAGCTCAAAAGTATGGTAAGGTGTAGTTTGTCAAGTACAATATTCTATATAAATGACTGAATTGAAGATATTAACCTTGAACTTTTAAACTGTAGTGCAACCTGGTGGAGTTGTACCTGGGGCAGGAGCCGCCACAGGGACTGGCACTGGTGTTTTGGGGAATGGCACCAGCACTAGCAGCAGTGCAAGGACAACAGCTGGATCCAGTGGTAAAGTCCTGTTTGAAGGATTAAGAAAAAAAAACCATACTATTTGTTATTTACTGACAAGGTAATCTGTTAGAAAAACTATGTGCAATAATCATTTCATCTGCATCAGGAGGACCTGGAGGTGCAGGAGGAACACCAGCTCCAACATCAGAAGGTACACATCACAAATTAACAGCAATACTCTTTGCTTCAGTTACAATGTAAAATATGCATGAAAATAAAGTCTTATTTTTGCCTTTATTCCAGGTGATGGTGGTGCTGGCAGTGTAATAGAGGGTTCTGGAAGCACTGGAGGAGAAGGTGTTTAAATTTACTATGAATTCCTGCACAGATTGTTATTCAGGCTCAGTGATGAGACCACAGACGGCATGGCAAGCTCCTGTGAATATAAAGATGTCATGTATATAAGGAGCTCTCATCATTATCAGAAAATCCTTTAAAATGTTTCACTGGACGTTTTTATATTGCACTGTATGTTCTATGAAAAAGGTGTACACAGAGGAAAATGCTTTTTACATTGATAATGACACAGGAGCTGTGGCCGGTAGACCAGTGGGAGCAGGTGGTACTGCAGATGGACTGAGTGGAACAGGAATCCCCATAATTGGAGCAAAACCAGGTATTTTTTCTAGCACGTCAAACTACATATAAATGAAAATACATATTAATACAGTGCAAACGTATTCATGAAAATGTCACAATTTTTGACAGATTTTTTTTAAATTATCTTTATACAAGCAGCAATCAATGGGACCGACATTCCAGGTCAGTGTTCATTTCATCATTGCGTGGTTATATGTGAACACAGCACACGTGTGCCTGTCAGTTTTAATATATATTATTGGTGGAAAGTAAAGAAACAAAGTTTTCTAGATTGAGGCGTGGACAGTGGACCATGTAGTTACTTCATCACAGCTGAAAAAAAAATCTTGCCAGCTTTTCTCAACCATAATCCAATCTTTTTTAAAAAACAATATGGTGCATATATCTGCGTACTGTACGTTTTCATTAGTTACAATATTAATTTTAAATGAGAAGTTTTAAAAAAATAGACTGAACTATTCAAATAAAGCGCTCTGATGTGGGTGTTTCTAAATTTAATCTATTTAATATACCTTTATTAAAAGGCACATGTACTGTGCTCTATGATTACATTACAGAACTTAAAGAGTTCTGCCGAGTTTTATCTGCAACAACAGTGAGAGTTTTGTTGTTACATATCCGACAGGTTCCAGTGGAGCTGACTGTTAAGTTTTGCATAAAGTATCCTGATGCTGTGAGTGAAAAGTTAGCAAAGCTTATGACATACAGGAGACTTTGAATTAGCATGGGCATAATTTCAACATATAATCCGTCATGTGGGATGCATATCAGTCATCCGTGGTATTCAATTTGATGCACACCATTTATAATAATTTCCTCACAATTTCTAATGACAAAACTGACATCACAGGAATTTGCATGTCTTTCTTCTGACTGATAATCTGTCTTTCTCTCATTACAGTTGGGGGTGGGGGCGTGAGACCAAGTGGTATGTACACCTTTAAAACCTGCTTACTGATGTATAAATTGTTTTCAGTATTTCCATTCTTGTTCCCGAAAACTTGATGCACAGTCTCAGGACTAACACATAGTATGCACAAGATGCACAAGATGTTAGGGATGCCTGAACGTCTGGATGTCTACAAATTTAGATAGAACAAGACTTCCCTCTGGGAGTGAGATTTAGCAGCAGCCACATACATAACCGAGCACTTAATTAGGAACATTAGGACCTTCTTTAGCTCTCAAAACAGTCTCATTTCTTCAATGGAGAGAATTTCACAAGACATAGATGATGAATAAGTAATGATCCTGAAGGGATTCACTTTGCCTGTAACAATACAAGATTTGATACTGAAAGATGACAAAAAATTTTACTTTTCTAATTCAATGTTCTTTAAGGTTCTGCTGACGATCTCTCAAGAGGAGCACTGCCTGGACCCAAACCTCTCAAACCCCCAGGTGAATAGAGTAAATCTAGAACTTAACATTCAGATATCAAAAATCTAGGACTCTATTCTTTATTCTAGTTTATATCCTTGGGTAAAATGCATTTGGTTTTGTGCCCTTGTGTGTCCTCTCTGCAGGTGTACCCAGAGGCGACACACCAGGTGAAGGAGATGGAGAGGGAGGCCCCGATGGTGAGAGAGATGGTTCAAGTGCAGGAGGAGTTTCAGGTGGCGTGGGACAAAATAATACAACTGGTGGAGTAGGAGGAACGTCAAGACCATTCAAAGGTGTTGATTTTAAAACTATAAAATATGACTGTCCTACATTTACCACCATTCAATATTGAAAACTGTAACAATAACAATAAATAAATAAACATTTAAAACATGTTGAATTTTTTTCTAATCATATGGAGCTGATGGGACTGCTGTAGGGGGTGGACCCAGTGGAGTCAGTACTGTCATAGGTGGAGTTGGAGGTGGTCCTGGGGCAGTTGGAGCCAGTACCGGTGGGGTTGCCGGTGGTCCTGCTGGTGTTGGAGCTGCATCTGGAGGAGTTGGAGGTGGTCCTGGAGGAGCAGGTTTGGTACCTGGAGTAGGATCAGGCGCTCTTAAACCTGGAAAAAGTGAGCTGCTATGATGTTTGCATGTTCACTTAAAACACTGACCATTGATTCCAATGTTTCACCAATATATTTTGCACAATATCTACCAAAGGCTACGGTGCTGGTGGAGCGGGAGTTTTACCAGGCGGAGGTATGCTAACTTAAATTTTGTTAGCCATCTGAATTTCAGCCAAACACATGACTAAAATAACAATTCAATGTGTTCTTTTTTTTCTTTGATAGGATTACGTTACCCAACTGGAGCTGGATTTGGGCAGGGAACAGGAAAAACCGGCAAAGGTTCTATAAGCCATCAACTATAATTCAGGTCAATAATCAAATTAATTCACTTCAGCAATGAGAACCACATTGATCCTCTTTAAAAATTCCATCAGCATATGGCACTTTGGGAGGCGGAGGCCAGGTTGGAGTGGGACCCAGCAGTTATGGAGTTGGGCCAGGAGGTTATGGCACTGGACCTGGTGGCTATGGCGCTGGACCTGGTGGCTATGGCGCTGGACCTGGTGGCTATGGAAGCAGAGGCATTGGTGGTGTTGGTGGTCCTGGTGGAACTGGAACACTTGGGGTTGGAACTGGTCCTGGAAGTATAGGTGGGGGTGTCGGAGGAGGAGTGGGACCTGGTGGTGGTATAGTTCCCGGTGGTATGTTGACCATTAAAAAATAAATAAATAAATAAATAAATAAATAAATAAATAAATAAATGTTTGGAAAAAATGTTTTTAAATCACAAAAAGCTATCTAATGTAAACAATGTGCCGTTTTGCAGGTGTAAGATATGGCACAGGTCCAGCTCTGGGTACCGGCATTGGCAAACCACCAAAAAGTGAGATGAGAATTCTCAGAGGTTGCTATACAAACATTCATGTAAAAAGAAAAGAAAAGAAAGAAAATAAACTCACTTATTACTTTTTTTTAATAGGCTATGGAACAAGGCCTGACGGTAGTCGGGTAGGACCTAGTAGCTATGGGACTGGACCTGGTTTTGGAGCTGTTGCTGGTAGTTATGGACCTGGTGGATCTGTACCAGGTGGATATGGTCAAAGCACTGTACCGGGTGGTGTTGGCACAGTACCAGGTGGTGTTGGCACAGGACCAGGTGGTGTTGGCACAGGACCAGGCAGCTATGGATCTGGTGGATCAGGGAGCATTCCAGGTGTATATACTCCTGGTGGTCAAGGACTAGTGGCAAGAAAACCATCCAAATCAGGTATAATTACCTTGTAACTTTAACCATATTGATAATTTATTACACAGTGAATGTTTATTTATCTTACATTATGACATTTAACCATCTAATCAATAAAAATTTCTTCTATGTCTTCTATGCTTGAAGTCTGAAGTTCTGTGTAAAAACTAATTATGGATTTTGAAAACCCATGACCTTTTTTTTAATGTGCAGGAACTTTACTTGGCGTAACAGGCACTGGACCGGGCAGGTATGGGCCAAGTGGATTTGGGCCTGGAGGCACAGGCACAGGAGGATTCGGACCAGGTGGTACCAGCACAGGAGGTTTCGGACCAGGAGGCACTGGCACTGGAACAGGAGGTTTTGGACCAGGTGGCACCGGCACAGGAGGTTTTGGACCAGGTGGCACCAGCACAGGAGGTTTCGGACCAGGTGGCACAGGAACAGGAGGTTTCGGACCAGGTGGCACCGGCACAGGAGGTTTTGGACCAGGAAGCACCGGCACAGGAGGTTTTGGACCAGGTGGCACCGGCACAGGAGGTTTTGGACCAGGAGGCACCGGCACAGGAGGTTTTGGACCAGGAGGCACAGGCACAGGAGCTTTCAGACCAGGAGGCAGTGGCACAGGAGGTTTTGGACCAGGAGGCACTGGCACAGGAGGTTTTGGACCAGGAGGCACCGGCACAGGTTTTGGACCTGGAGGCACCGGCACAGGAGGTTTCGGTCCAGGTGGCACTGGCACAGGAACGGGAGGCTTTGGATCTGTGGGGCAAGGATTAGGAAAAAGAAAACCCTCTAAATCTAGTAAGTATTGATCATAGAAATAAAGGAGAAAGGCAGGAGATGCATTATAGAAAAAGAGCAACTAGTAGAAAATAGTTTGATGTACCTCTTCTCATCCTTTTTTCAGGTTATGGAGGAGCAGGGTATGGTACAGGTGAGGTTTTCACTAAATAGGTAGTTTATTTACCGTTGGTTTTAAGTTTGTCAATTTAAAGAACAAAGTTTATGGTGCTGGTGAAACAGTTATGTGAAACAGTTTTGTAGTTATGTTTCATTCTAAAGTATTTGTATTGTTAACCTGTTTTAATTGCTTTTATCAATGTATAGATAATAAAACGTTCAATTTTCTTATTGAGATTGTTTGTACATGAATATGCTGTGTTGTTTCTAAGCAGGGGGATTAGGAGGAGGTGCAGGAGTGGGCCCTGGTGGAGTCGGTGGTGGACCTAGAGGCTACGGCTCTGAAGGATATGGTCCAGCCGGAACTGGATCAGGCCCCTTTGGTTATGGGCCAGGGGGCGCCAGCCCTGCGGGTGCTGGAATTGGTGGATACGGACCTGGTGGTGCAGGAACTGGTGGTTATGGCCCAGGAGGTGTTAGACCTGGTAGTTATGGCCAAGACGGCACTGGAACTGGGCTGGGGGGAGTTGGACCCAGTGGAATTGGTGGATTTGGGCCTAGTGGACAAGCACTTGGGTCAAGGAAGCCCTCTAAATCTGGTTATGGCTCACAGTTGGGTGGAACCAGCTATGGACCTGGTGAATTTCTGTTCTTCATTCTTCAATTACTAATAACTAGCACTAGCAATAATCGCAAATAACTGTCATAAACCAAGTCACTGATAATGAAAATAACCACACCTGTGTTCATCAGGCGGTGGAGGAAGGCTTCCTGGTGCAGGAACAGGCAGTGTCCCTGGTGGTGTCACAGGTGAGTTACTAGTTCATACAAGTAAATATCAAACATTTATGTGATGTTTCTGATAAGCGTAAAAAAAAAAAATACTCATCAACCAACTTATCCTCCACATGAGGGTCGTGGGGCCTAATCCCAGCTGACATAGGGCGAAAGGCAGGGTACACCCTGAACAGGTCATCAGTCCACCGCAGGGCCAAACATGGAGACACACAACCATCCACTCTCACACATCAACACCTACAGGCAATTTAGAGTGTCCAATTTGCCTAATCCCCACATTTGCATGCATTTGGACTTAATTAAAAAAAAAAAAAATTAGCAAAGCCTTTTTAAATATTTGACCAATGTTAAAATGACAATACTGCATTTGTGTGTTTAGGCAGTGTAACAGGAGGAGCTGGGGGAGCTGGAGGTCCTGCAGGAGCAGGAGGAGCTGGCAGCTTACCAGGTCTCTGAGTTTTATTAACCTCATTGAATAGTTTTAGATTTGACAAGTCATGCACTTATTTGCAACTCTCCAAACCAAGATATCACAGTGCTCTGAAAATAAATGAGTAATGCAGACTGTAATATGTCCACTGTTCCAGCAGGGGGAGTCGGCCCTGGATATGTAGGGACAACTGGTGGAGGATATCCAGGTAAGACTTCAACACAGAACATATGAATTAAAAACAAAACAAAAAAGCATGTAAAAGGAATGCGCAACCTTACATTGTGAATATTTGTTTGGGTATATTTTGCATTACTGTCATTTCTGGTACAATAAACTGATGATGTGACAAAACTTATTTGTTCTGTTTTTGTCTTCAAGGATATACAGGGGCTGGGCAAAAATGTAAGAAAATTCACTTTGTCCTCTGTTTTCATCACATTAAACCAATTTTACAAATCAGATACGATATCACATATCAGTTTGATATTATCTTTAAAAACACAGTTCCTCAAACAACCCCACTTAAAGTCATCTATTCTTTTATAATCTGTGTATATATATCATGACAGCAAGTCTGAGTCTGTGTACATGTATGCAGAGTAACTTTGTTTTACTTTTCTTGTACCTCATAGCCAAAGCACAGAAGGCAGCCAAATATGCAGCCATGCAGGCCTTACTAGGATCTAGCAGCTACAGAGGTAACAATCATACACACTGTATTATAATAATACTGTAAGCTACTGTATTGTAATTTTATGAAACAAAAATGGCAGAACTCATCAACATTCAAAAGTTCTGACTTAGTTTTGAGGGTCATCATATTATGTTTACAATGACACACAGCCTATAGGTTGTCTGCACTGATGTATTTTATCCCTTGTGATGGATTTATTTTACATTTTACATTTAACCTATTATTTTTTATTTATTATTTTAAATTTAATCTAACTACATAATTTAACCAATGGAAGAGTAATTTCCTCTGTTCTGGTACTTAGGTGCTGGCTGTCAGGGGAGTTACTGTGGCCGTAGGAGGAAGTGAGAGGCCAACAGACAGGACGTGACCTCATTAAAACAACAGTGGTGCTACTGCATGATCCCAGATTGTAAATGTGTAACCTGCCATAGAAGCCGAAGCTTCGATACACTACACTTTACCTTTCATTTTCCTAGATTTTTATACAAGCCTTTTTTAAGAACAACAGTTCTCAGTCTGTGAGAGTCAGCGATACTAATGACAAAGCACGAGGTGAAATGCATCGTCATGTTATTTTTGTTATTTGAATTTTATATATGTTATGTTCATAGAACCAAAGGATATTCACAATTTTACAAGAATAAGCTCATGTTAAAGTACGCCTGTCCAGGAAACACTAATAATATTGATTTTATTTTTTTTATTTTATTTTTTTTTTACCACAAGTAAGTAAATAAATAAATAAATCACCTCATGACTGTCTGGGATCCTGACTATCAGGCTGAGAACCGCCAACTTCATTTTATTTTCTGAGCAAGATGTGCTATAATACAGTTTTTTCTTATTGCTGTTGAGTTGATCATTGGTGTTCCTGATTCAGATCAAGAACTCCCTCAGAGTGCTGGTTTAGATTTTTTTTTTTTTCAGTTAGACTGGATTTTCCATAGGTCTGCAAAGTATGTTTCATTAATTCATTATTTATGAAACTTGTAAATCAAAATGCAACCACATAAATAGTCTTGAGACAGAAACGGGTGGCTGCTATTTTGTGGACCTGTAACCAAAACGGACTCAGTGTAATTCTCATGACAAGGTGTTTTCGATCTGCCCTTTATTTATCCATGAAAAGCACTTGTGTTAGAATTGCTTCGGTCTCAACAGAATCACCAGGTGTGGAGACCGAAGGTTCTTCACAACACTGAAAGCACTGTTTTATAGCTACACACAAAAATATATGGTTGACATACACATTTTTACATTACTGGATGGATGTAATTCCTGTCATATTCTGATGTAGCTTAGAATTTATTTTTTTTTGATTTATTTTCTTTAACACTGTTGGAAATTGTTCACAAGTTTACAAGTTATTTTAAATTATGCTGAGAAAAAGCAGAAAACGGCTACATCCTTTCCTTATTTAGTCTTATTTTACAAATTTAAATCAATGCATTATTGAATGTTTTAGTTATTTAGTGTGTGTTTATGATAAATAGAATTGCTTTGTTTTCTACATTGTCATTGAATGTGTGCTGACTTATACTGTAGTTTCTATTATAATTCAGATAAAACAGTGTAAGTGACCCTTCTGTAGCTTAACATGCATTTTTTGATATTTGTTGTTTTTTTTAATGTGGCCTATGAAAACAATTGTGCACCTTTGTACACTTTCTGAAAATGCTTCTCTAAAAAGGAAAATATATTTTTAACAGTGCTACAATTATTCACTGTTATGTCAATGCTTTAATAAAAGGAAGCTGTAGATTCAGAGGCAGATGGTGGTTTGCAGTGTGTGTATCTGTTGCAGTTCTAATACCCAAAAGTTAGACGGAAAAGAGAAACAACGCCTTAAAAATTTTGAGCAACAATCACACATTTTAACTCACCAAATACTGCATCCTTCACAAGGTTGTGCAGCAAATATGCTGTACATATGCAGCCAGTTGGTTTCCTTGTACAACCCCAAAGGGAATACCATGTCACTGAAAAAACAAAACTGTTATTGTGAATTGCATAATTGCAAGGCAGATATGTACCACTGGGAAATATAATATAGTTGTAATTTTACCATTTAATTGGACACCAGAAGCCCCCAACAAGTTTCTGTCTGTCCGTTTGGACTGGACTAATTATAGAAAATGAAATTAAAAAAAAAAGTTAATATTCTTTTAAGGGCTGGGTAATAATTTAATAACAACATATCATGCTAATATTTACTTAATGTAACAAAGGTAATAATATGTGGGCACTGTGCAAACACACTTTAAGACACAACAAATAAACACTGTGCATGCTTTGCCCCATTTATAAAAATAATTTTCTTTTAAACAAGTCTGTTGCCTTCTGTCCACGTAGACGTTTAAAAACACAATTTACTGTGTCGTCAACCTCCATTCTGGGAAAAACAAAATCAGTCGTTACATATCTGATATTTATTGTGATATTGTTTTTGGCCATATTGCCCAACCCCAACTCTAACCAATGATAAATCCCTGCTACATATGACTTTGTTGCAACAGCAGAGCAGAGCCACACTCACATTAATATGCATTATTTCTTCTGGCTCTGACTGATTCCCCATTCTTAGAAATTAAACAGAATTATCCCTCTTTGTTTGCTGTATGAGTGATGAATAGAGGCTTGTACTGTTGGATCAAGAGAGTGCAGTAACTGGGGCGTTCATAAAGAGATTATGCCTGTGCTGCCGGGAACACGGGAGCTCAGTTCAGGAAACACAGACACAGTCTCACAGACTTTCTCCCATCACAACGGAGAAAAACACACCACCTTGCTTCGGTAAGCTTATCTCTCCCACACTCATGGACCTTGTAAGCTCAGCAGCAGTATGTAACTGTATCTTGCAGAAGACTACATACTGAAAGGAAGAGTAGCAGGAGGGTGGAGCAGATCATCTTCACTGGGATAGGTCTGTTTCTCTGCAGCCGGCAGAGGGAGAGTGGGCAGCTGGTGTCAGTGGGTCAAGAGCGTTTTCTCACACAGCTACTCTTCACGTCAGAGAGGGAAGTCACACACAGGAAGCGCCTGAGTGAATGGAGAGAGAGAGAGAGAGAGAGAAAGAGAGTGAGAGGACAACACCTCATGATCCGCTCACAAACGCATGCAGCTAAGGAGGCCTTTACTAAACTGGGTGAACGGTGTCTGAATTAATAGCAGCCTGTCATTGGAGTGACAGGGCAGGATGTCACGAAGGGACCAGAGGTTTCGGAGAGGAATGAAGGGAAGGTAGGAAAGAGCCGCTGTTAATTGATGAGAGTTGTGCCGTGCGTGCAAGTGAGAAAGTGGAGAGAAGAAGCATAAAAAGACTGAGTTTAATCAGTCCCAGGAAACATAAGAAAACTGTAGCGCCAATACTTCCTCAAGCATGTCTTTGACAGCAAACCAATATAGAAGCAACGCCTCAACTACAACAGTCTCTCTGCTTTCACATCTTGTTTCCGTATACATGTGAAGTTACACACCACAACAATAACAGGAAACGTTACCGTCCTGTCAGACTCAAGCAGAAAGTAGTAAAACACAAAACTATACTTTGTCTGATTATTGTTTATTTGAATCCCAATTTGTTTACCTCTTCCTCTGGTCTAACATATAGCACACATGGAATAAATGCCCACACCAGCACTACATATCCTCCAAAAGGCAACAGGATTAAAAAGACACTTTTCCTCAAAAAGGTATAGTTTGTTTTTTCCTTCTTAGAGGAATTTCAGCAGAGAGATACAGACACAACAGAGGGGAAACCATGACAGGATGAAATGTCATTAAACTTTTAACATTTGGCCTATATGTGCTAAGGTTCCAGCACCACTTTTAGGGACAAAGAGATCTTACAGTAGAGGGGAGCTTTATACATGTCTGAAGGTAAGAGTAGGATGTAGAAAATGCTTTAACAAAGAAAAACTCTGGTCATTTGCCTGTGCTGATGCCAGGGCTTTTATTTTGACCAGATGTTTAAAACAGTATCACATCCGTCGCCAACAGCACAATGACAAAGACAGGAGATTAAAAATAGACCTGCAGCTGCCTAATGGTTTTATTATCTAATTATTTCCTCAGTAACAAATGAAAGGACAGATTGAACAGATGTCTAACACTACTTCCCATAGTTCACTACATGCCCAGCAACTGTTAAATGATTCCTGTGAGTCAATCAATGATGTCCACAACGATATATTTTCTATTTTAAGATAATGAGAAAACATATTGGTTGTAGTTGCCTCATGAAGCAGCACAACACACAACCATCACAGAAATGATCGATACCAACATTAGGATGATGGAGGATCAATGTTTTGTTAACCTACTGGGTTGCATAACAGAATTGAAGACAACATTGGTGACATAATTTCAAAAGCCTGACTGATCATAGTCAAAGTCACGCATACACTACCACAAGTTTTTGCAATTTTCCAGACTGACTGACCTTCAGTTCTTAAAGTAATGATGGACTTTGGTTTCTCTTTACTTAGCTCATTGGTTCTTGCCATAAATATGAATTCTAACAGTTGTCAAATAGGGCTGTCAGCTGTGTACCAACCTGACTTCTGCACAACCCCAACCCCATTAATAAGGCAAAAAAACTCCACATGAACAAGACAAGACACCAGATGACTAGATCATGAAGCTCATTGAGAGAAGGCCAAGGGTTTGCAGCGCTGTCAACAAAGCACTTTGAGGAATCTAAAATATAAAACATATTTAGAGTTATTGCACACTTTTTTTGTTTACTACATAATTCCATACGTGTTCATTCATAGTTCTGATGCCTTCAGTGAGAATCTACAATGTAAATAGTCATGAAAATAAAAAAAATAAGGTAGTTTTGACTAGTAGTGTACATTAGAGGGAAGTAGATTCTTTCCCTCCCTGACTTACTGTAGATCTCAGTAGTGTGGCAAAACTTTTCAGTCTCCATTGTCAGAGAAGCATGGCCTTTACAGTTGAGGGTGGGAGGGAGGAAACATGGTGCTGTGTTCTGTTCAGGAAGTCACCTCCCACTCTGTAGTGTAGTGCTGGAGAGATAAGGAAGCAGTTTTCTATATATTTTACATAGGTATTATTTTACACCCATAGATATAGCCACTGAAAGTCTGAATGTGATCATACAATGGGTTTAAGAAAGCAGCGGGTTTGTTTAGTGGTTATTAACTGTTGTGATGTCTGCTCTTGTTTTGGTTCTGTCTTGTAATCTCTGAGTGGGTGTGTTCATGGGGAAATAACACTGAAGTGTCTCTCAGGAGGACATGTGATTGACCAGTGACTCTCCATTAGTTGTCCTTTTAAAAGAATCCAAATAAATACGACAACCCGCTTTCTATGTCACAGTTCAACATCTCCAATGCAACCTCATAAAAGTTTGAGTCTATAAGAACTAGTGACATTTGATGGTGATACTGCATAGTAAACCAAATAGAAGCCTTTGTGGACCAGAAAGGATGTAAACACACTTTGAAAACTCCATATACTGTACCTTTTACTCTCTGCCATTTCTGCCATTAGATGAGGATATAATCCACTGTGATATACATAATATATATAAGCAAAGCAACATATTGTGATTTATTTTTCTGCCCCAACCATAATGATTTGAATTAAATATACAATTGTGATTTCTCTTCACAAAAAAATATTTATTATAAAGTGATTATACACTTACTGATAAACATCAGTTTTATATTCAATATCTGTCATTAAAACCCCCCTCCCTTGTCACACACCAGATATTTAAGTGTGCTGGTGGAAAAAGGGGAAGCTAGTTCACCCTCCAAAGCAATCACACATTCACAAATACAGAGTCTAACATGTCAAAAGAGGAAAGGTGGGGAGTATCACTGACAACAGTACAACACGGCGTGTTTAAAAATAGGCTAAACTGAAGAGAACCTAATCCTGTGAGAGAGGATCCAACCGGTTAATTTTCCTCAAGTCTGGTGTATTCCATCCTAGAAAAGGCTCAGGTTACTTTCCTTGAACACGTATCCGTTTCCATGATCTCACTGACCTACTGCCTTCGTCTCTCTGCTTTAGGTGCTGTGACTGCGGCTGCATTCTGTCTCGCTGGTACTATGAAAGAGAGGGACAGCTCTTCTGTAAGAAGCACTACTGGGCACGTTATGGAGAGCACTGCCATGGCTGCAAGGAGACCATCACCACCGGTCTCATTATGGTGACATGATAACCACTTTTGAAAAATTAAGATGGATTGTTAAAGCCACAAGTGCAAATCCAATGCTAATTATTTTGGTTACAGTATCAAACTGACACTCAAAGGAAATAGCTCAAAGAAACTTCCTTGCATCTTGACTGCAAACTCCATTTTTACTGTATGTACTATGTGACTACATACAAGAGGAAATTTTAACTTCCTGTCTCCTTTTGATCTTATTTTGCGTTGCAGACTCACATTCCAATATATTTAGTCACAACATCACAGTTCAATGCCCAGCAGAGGAGCCAAAGTCACCTTGGCAGATAATCCTTCCTGTTTTCTCTACAAACTCAATCCAGAGCATTTGAACTTGAAATGAAGTGATTGGCAGCTGGTAGGCTAATTAAAAAATAGCTGCTTTACTGATCAAGCTGACCCACCAGCTGTTAAAAATATTGAATTAACAATTAACAAAATTATGTAATATTTAGGGCTGTAATCAAATATTATGTGAAATACCAAGTGTTACAAAATGAATTCATGCATCCGAAGCCTTCCTGCCTCCTGGTTCCCTGTTGATATCAAAATAAATGTTTATTTTTTTTCCTCTTTCAACTCTCAAATCAGAGGATATCCTACTGAAAACACCCTGACATTAAAAGCCATTGACGCAAGAACATGCAGAAAGACCCCCCCCCCCACTCCCCCCACCAAATTTAATACTATAGAAAACAATATTATTCCCTTGGTTGATGCATTGTGCTTCATGCCTCCTTGTACAAACAGGTGGCTGGAGAGCAGAAGTACCACCCTGAATGCTTCACTTGCATGAGCTGTGATATGTTCATTGGTGATGGAGATGCTTACACGCTTGTCGAACACACCACACTCTACTGGTAAGTTTAAACAGAAAGAAAAATTTGCTTCATGTGAGTAAATGAGATTGGATCAAAATAGAAAAAGGTTCAAGTCATACAAAGATTACTGATTCAAATATGTGTCCTTTATTTTATTCCTCTACAGCGGTCATTGTTTCTGTCGAGGTGTAGTATCAGCTGGGAGCTCAGCTTCCCCACTCACCAAAAGTCACCACATGGTGGCGCTGGTGTCTCTCCCACCCCACGCAGGTGGCCAACGAGGCCTGACTGTGGCAACTGACCTCAGTGAGGACAAAAGTCTGGTTGTAACTGTGACAGAGTGAGTCCTTCCATCTATGACAAACAGTGAATTTTTAATTCAGCAAGCGCAAATAAAGTCACACGAACACAACAGCAATCAACCATCATCCTCCTTAATCTTAATCTACTTTCCCTCCACCATTGACTCATTCTTACTCAGGCTAGACTCAGCTGTTCTTAGCCCAGACCTGCTGTCCTCTGTTCACACTGGGGACCGAATTCTGGAGGTCAACGGCATTCCTGTTTGCAACATATCTTCAGATGAGGTAAGCTTCCAACCACCTGATTTGGCAAAGGTAAGTGGAAGTGGTCACACCTCCATGTGTCCACAAAATTTTGTAATGCTGAAAAAAAAAAAAAAAATCAGAATGTCAATGAAGCTCAACAAACTATTCTGTTGTCTAGATAGACCGTGTGATTAAGGACACAAGCAGACCACTGCAACTGACCATCGAACACAACCCTCAGCCGCCCGATGACCTCCATCGTTCAAAAAATGACCAGGACGTCACCTACCCTGACTCCTGTGTGCACAGCAAACTTGCTTCAACCCACAAACTCCCGAGTGTGGAGGAAGAGCCAAGTCCAGGGGAGGAGACAAATGAACAAACTAGAATGAGCCTCTCACCCCCTCAGCAACAAGGAACCATGGGAATGCGATCTAGGCACATCCTGTAAATGATTAGTGGCCTTCTTGGATTCATTATTCTCCTTTTCTTTCTCTCCGTCTAAATCTTTCTTTTCATTCCCAGGCGCAGCTGTAGTATAGATAAGTGTCCGCTGTCTCCTGGAGCACTGTCACTTTTATCTCAGAAGAGAGACATGGTTCGCTCCGAGTCTCTCCGTGCAGACCCTGGAGAGCGGACGCACCGCATCTTCAGACCATCAGATCTCATTCATGGGGAAGTCCTTGGCAAAGGCTGCTTTGGACAAGCGGTTAAGGTAACAGATACTTTTTATAAACATACTGAACAACCGTACACCTGCCCTTCACAAGAGTGAATTTGAAATTGACAGCCGACTTGTTTCTGTCAAGGTCACACATCAAGAGACAGGTGAGGTGATGGTGATGAAAGAGTTAATAAGATTTGATGAAGAGACACAGAAGACTTTCTTAAAGGAGGTGAGTGATCATCAGAATAGCAAAGGCCATACAGGCAAAAAAACAGCAGGGACAATTAAAAGCAGCTCTTACTTGGGACAGCAATGTTTCCAAAATTTTCAGGACGCTAAAACACTAGAGTTATGTGGACAGCAGGCGTATCCAGAGCAGAATGTAATATGAAATATGGTTGTAGCCTATGAGAAACATTTAAACTTTTGAAGCTAGAACTCCAGTGTTTAATTGTTAACTTAGACTGCATGTCCTCTGTCCCTTCAACAATCATGTTCATGAGGTGATATAAATGCTTAAGGCAGTGACAGACATGAAACGATGTCAGTGACAACAGATTACATTTTTTATACTAAAAAATACAAGACAATATCTTTGCACACGGCACAAACATGCATCAGTCCCTCTCATGGTCAGTTGATTTAGGAGACTGTAGTGTGACAAAAAACCATAGTCTATTATGGACTTCAGATTAATGATAAAGTCAGCAGATGACAATAAAGCTAGATTTTACAAAGAATCTTCCCTAGGACAATTTAAATTTTTTGAAAACAATGTCATGAGGCATAATTCAACTGGATTTTCACAGGTGAAGGTGATGAGATGTCTGGACCACCCCAATGTTCTGAAATTCATTGGACTGTTTTACAAGGACAAACGAATACATTTCATCTCCGAATACATCCAGGGAGGAACTCTCAGAGAGACCATTGTGAAAATGGTTTGTTAAGACAAGTTGCTTGGTTTCTTCACGAATTACTGTCAGAGTGAAGAGACACTCTTGATGATCACCATCATTTTGTTGTAGGACAAGGACTTCCCGTGGAGTACAAGAGTGGGTTATGCCAAAGACATTGCAGCTGGAATGGTGAGACATCTATGTCACTGTCCTTAAAATAAAAGCTATAAAAAATCCAAAAGGATCTAATGTATGATATATTTCCCTCTAAGGCCTATCTGCACTCCATGAATGTTATCCACCGAGATCTTAACTCACACAACTGCCTGGTCAGGGAGGTAAACAAGTTATGAACTGTATTTGGACAAACAAATGCTACAAGAAGCACTTTGAATCAAATAAGTCGTATTTTCTGAAAAACACAGTTTAACTCCTTCCCTGCCTACTTGTTCAGAACCAGTCAGTGGTGGTGGCAGATTTTGGTCTGGCCAGGCTGGTGATGGAGGAGAGGAATCAGAGCAGAACCTCCTCTACGGAGCGACCTGTGAAGGGGGCGCTGACAGAGCTCCGCAGGCCTGACCGCAGAAAGCGATATACTGTAGTAGGAAACCCTTACTGGATGGCTCCTGAGATGATCCATGGTAAGTGTTCAATATCAGACGAAAGCTGCAAATTAGCCCCCCCCGATCTTGTCTCTACTAGGGATAGTTTGATACCGCTATAACAATTTTGAAATCCTACCAATACCATTATCAGTCTGATAAAGTCTTTGCTGTTAATTATTCTTCTCCTCTGATGCATTTACTACCAACCATTTCAGAACCAATCCAACAGACTGGAAGGTCTTGACTGGTCTGGGTCTGGACACATTTTTGGAAACATCTGTCACAGACAAGATGATAATTACTTTTTGCAAGTCATGCAAATGACTAGAATTATTGAGAACAACTTAAACATTTTAAGGTGTGTGGATGGGATGCAGTGCAGCACCAATATGTAATACGGAAGCCCAACAGGAGTAGTGGTGGAAGTTACAGAGGAATCCATTTTTATTAAACAAACCATCCTAAACCATTATTTAAACTGAATTAATCAAATCAATTAATTGCCCAACACTAGCATGTAAGTGTGAAGATTCACAATGGACTTAAATATTAGTCTCCAACTGTTCTCACAACACGATCTGAGCCGCAATGTAGTTAAAAGTGCAAAAAAGCAGCAGAATGTTTAGGAGAACCGTTAGTACTCTCCGGTTTAATGACAGATGTAATATGAAAAGTGTTACTGTTCTCTACATCACCAGTGAATCATACGTTACAGCAAAGACGTGCATTAAATTTTTCTGTTACCTCTGCACAGGGAAAATCTACGATGAACGGGTTGACATCTTTTCCTTTGGTATCATGATATGTGAGGTAAGAATGAGAAAATAACCCTAAAAATACACATATGGATGTGATTTCTAATTTTTAAAAAAAACCAAAAAACTTAACTGCATATCTTCGTTTTTCCTCTCTCTCTAGATAATAGGGAGAGTAAGTGCTGACCCTGACTACCTTCCCCGCACAAATGACTTTGGGCTGAATGTCATCAGTTTCCTACAGCAGTACCACCATCCACAGTGTCCCTCTGCCTTCCTGCCAATCGCTGTCCTCTGCTGTGACACGGACGCTGATAAACGGTACAACTGCGGCACAACTACAGACCCAGGATGAAGCTAAATTTAAGTTAAATCTCAACATATTGTGTACAATTAGAATGCTGTTGTGCTTCTTTTACTGGGTTAGAACAATCCCACTGCTGTCCCTATTCATAGCAAAGCAATCCAGAAATCAAACACTAACTGGGACAACAGTGTTTCCAAACACACTAGGTAGCTGAATGCCGTCTACTCTAAGGAACACACTGACTAAGCATTAGTACATAAACTATCCCTTTAAGTAAATGAAATGTACAGGAAGCTGCTACACAAAATGCTATATTTATTTGTTATCTTTATACCACAACAGGGCAAGTCATATAATCATTTTCTGATTACTTGATGTACTATATATTCTATCGTAATACATGAAATATGGGTCAACTTAGAGCTTTAAGGATTTTGGCAGTGTTATACAATGAATACTGTACAAAGCCGTTTTTTTACACAAACAAGAATAGACTATAATTTTAAATTATTACTCTACTGCAGTAACTCTATCTCTTACAGTCCTTCCTTTTCAAAGCTGGAGGAGTGGCTGGAGAATCTGCTGATGCACCTGGATATAAGTCTACCTCTACTCTCTGAGGTGGATCAGCTCCGTAGAACTTTCTGGCAAAATTACAACCAACCAAACTCCTGTCACACGCTGCCCCACTGTTCACAGCCACAGAGACGGAGCCCTGACTTGAAGCAGTGCTCGGACAGTTGCCCCCCTCAAGGCCAAGACCACATCGGCTCAGCTCAAAACCATTCAAATGGACAGCAACACGTGTGGGACAATCGTGATGTGAGGACCGAGCACGGATGTTTGAACTACACACAAGACAAAAGGCAGTGTTGCAGGTCTTCAAGTGCAGACGGACCTCTAACCTGTGAACATAACTCACAACTTCAGCACCAGCTCTCGCAACCACTGCAGGTCAACAGCTCGCTGATGGAACAGTCTCACACGCTCAGTCAGGCATGCCGAGTGCTGTGGGACAGGTCAACAGAGGACAGCTCTTTTCTCTGACTCTTTCATTTAATGGCACAGACACACATATCTGCAACGCCCATTTTCTGAGGCATAAAGCATTTTATGAACACACCGGTGCCTTTTTAAACAACTGGGAAAGAACTGGAATATTTGAAAGTAACACTGTAAGCAGAGACACTAGCTAAAACATAACATTCTTTAGGGATAATTCACATGAGAGTACAGATGTACAGCTTGAAAATGATTTTATTGCTCATTTCACTCTGTGAATTGGTATTTCTAATGTACTTTGTGACCCACATCTACAGTATCAACATTTGCAATAAGCTTAAATTGGTTCGGCTCTGTATCCACTTTCTCCAGACACTGTGAAACACATAGCACTTTATGCTTTAAGTTACATTTATTTATCTAGATGCTTTTTTTTTGTACTCTTAAAATGTTGAAGACCACATTGAATACATAGAGCTGTGAAAACTTCAACTTGGTTTAAGTAACTAAGTTTTCAACTAACAGGTGACATAAGAAAAATAAAATTAAATCACTGTTTATCAACTGAGTCATTATTTAACAGTGTTTTTTACAATTTCCTCACACCTATTCAATATTTTGTAAATGATCAAACATTTTTTATATGCCCAATGAAATTAATACTAAAGGAATATACACTTGTGTAGTGAAGTAATCTTAAAATGGCAATGAAATTAAAATAACCGGAACTTATCATTTGTAACATTTGTGAATTTGAACAAGTTCTGTCACTCCCTGTCAAAGTTAAAGGGGAATGTAGTTGCTAGCTGCCAGAAACTGAAGACATCCTGGCTCCTCTCAGCAAATAGCTGCACATGTTTGAGTCTGGTTCTGCCAGCCAGTTTTTTTTCAGGGTTTATTATAATTTTAGTAGCTCTCTATATTGATTTTGTTTATTTTTTGTATTTGATGTATGTATGTTTTGCAACAATGCCACCTGGGAGATTTCACCTGAGGAAATGCACTAAGGGTGACTAGAATTGAACAAGCACACATATAGGTTGGTTAATACCAATGGGCAGAGACAAGAATCATCCGGTTTTGAAAAGCAGAGTAATTTATTAACAATTTCTAAATGTTTTAACAAAAATTCTAAAAGACAGGGAATCACTCAAAATACTCAATTTAAAATTAGCACTCTGGCAGGGGAAAGTGGAGAGGACAGAGCTGGGGCTTACCACAGCAGCAGGGGAATAAAAGGGGGAAAGGGTCCACAAACTAAATAACCAGTGACACTGCACACCAGCCAAGAATGGGATCGTGAAGGAAAGCGGACTGCTGCCTAGACCTACAGCACCTGTCCAGAGAGGGACAAAATAGCCATGCCACAAGACACCAAACATTAACATAACTACAAAAAATTCACATTGATTTAAATGAATGAAAAAGCATTAATATTCAAACAAACAACGGAGCAAAATTACAATTTCAACAAAACTACCAGACAACTAACCCCAATAACAACCAACAAACAGACAAACTAATCTTAATCTACAACAAAGAAATATACAAAAGCAAAACAGCACATTGTAATACAGACGCCCTATAAAATGATTTGCACATTGGGTACTTAGATTTATAAACTGTGCAACAGGTCTGAGGTCCGACTGGCTCAAGGAGGAAAACTAAAACAAAAGGCCAAAACAGGATCAGGAAAACAGAAAGAGCCTCTAACAGAAAAAAGGCATATAATCAAACAATTTATTTTAACATTAAAGTAGCTGCAACTTGAGTCATTACCAGTCTACAATGAATTTTACTTGCAACACATAGAACTGGCGCAGCGCGGCGCAACGGACAACCGGAGGATGGAAAACCTTTGGCTACGGCGCAACCACACTGCAGCAGAAAGCGCACGGCAACAATCAACAGGGAGCTCAGTAAGTGACTGACAGAAGAGCAAGAAAATGCCGACCTACACTGCGGATACGAGGCTTCACCCAGGAGAGCATCCAGTGGAGCCATGCGCACAGCCACGCTAAAACAAGTGGACACCACGGTACCAATGCGCAATTTACGCATGCAAAAGGGGAGGTGAACAGGCAAGTCGCATTACCTGTACGAGGTGAATGAGGGCACAGCGGATGCTGCAAACACATGGACAGACCGCGTCACCACGCCACACGACCGTTCAGGATGCAGCCAACACTGGAGAAAGGAAGCGGAAGGAAAGGGAGAGCGCAGTCATCACACCTGTATGTGTAACTGCGCGCGATACCGCCCAGCAGTGGCGTACATCAGCAGGGAGGCCCGAGGGAGGGGACCCCTCAGCACCACTGCCTGCTGCCTGGTAATAATATTGCAGATTTGAATGCCAAGTGTTTTTCTTCCTCACTGTAACATTGTAAGGTCTCTGCTTACTACGATGTACAGTGCCTCGACTTTTTTTTATGTTGTAAATTAGTGCTATACAAATACATTTTGATTTGTTTTAGATTTGAATCCTCGGACTGACTCAGTTGTTATGGTATTTCGATGTGTTTTTTAAACTTTAAATGCAGCTCCAAAACATGATTAAAAGGGTTTGGAAAAATAATTGCCATGTTACCACCAACCCCTCTACAGTCAGCAGTGGTTCACAAATGGAGTTCCATGGGGTCAGTGGCACAGTTCCAGCGGGTCTGTGAAAAATGTCCAGACTCCTCCATTAGAATTATCATGATATACTGTTTACATGGATGCAGCAGCCAGTATAGGTTCACCTTTGCAACTACTTGTCAACACAGTATCAGCCAAGGCATTTAAGCATGAAGACATGGTCAAGAGGAGCTACAGAATGAGGAAAAGGGAGATTTAAGTGAATTTCAATGTGACAATCTGTCTTTGCAGGTGCCAGACAAATTGATCTAAGTATTTCACAAAATGTTAGTCAACTTGAATTGTCAGTCACTTTATTATGTATGCACAATACCTCAAAGGGGAGGATAGGGGGTAGTAAATATAGGCTTGAATAATACATTCATTTTCAATTTGTACTGTGAAATAATTAATAGATTAGTCTCTTTATCCAATTTAATCAAACCCAATATAATTATGGTGCATAGGCCAACATTCTTGACCAAAGTGTTGTGCAGTATCATAAAACACAGATCACAACACACCAATGCCAAAGAGAGGGGTTTTTAGAGAGACTCAAAAACAATAAAATGATGCAGCCTGTCTAATGTGAAGTGGCAGCCAATTCCACAATTCAGGAGCTGCTACCCTGAAGGCCCGATCACCGCTGAGCAAGGCCATTTAGACACTTGTATACAAATAAGGTTACTATAAATAAAAGGTTATTTCTGAGGGTGCTGTGAGAAGGCAGAACTCTAAAATCATTAGTGACCTAAACCACATGCTGCCCTGTATGAACTGATGCTGTAAGGCTGGAGTACAGGTTGCAGCACTGCAAGTTCCCTTGTTACATTTTCAATAAAACTTGAATATTATGAGAGGGCGTGTTTGTGTGTATTGCTTTCTACATGGTGTGGTGCCATTTTTGGTTCCTTCCCTTTTTTCTTTTACTTTTCACGGTGAAGGACTGACCCAGATAAAGATGAATCTTAGTTCATTTGTTGTTGAATCAAATCTGATGTGGACTTTAAATGAGATATTCTCAGAGATGCAAGTGTCTCAAGCTATATTTCTTATTGTTCAATAAAAAATATTAAAATGTCAAAAAGAGCAGTATAATTATTATTACTGTAGTTGGCCAGTTTTGACTGGGGAATGTTCGCCTGCTTGCTGCACCACATGCACAATCTCTGGTGCTTAAGCTCCACGTCAGAGTAGCCACACTGAGCAGGCTGCACAAGGAGCTCAGTCTAATGCATGGACCTGTAATCAGTCACACACACACACACCATATGGCTCCTCACATTTATTAGTTCTTGTACAGAAGCTGCCTTGCCAACTGCACATCTACTTCTCTGCCTTTGATCTGTGGGACAATTTGACAAGCAATGGAGTACATGTCCTCTCCGGTCAGGTTTCGCAGCGATAATGATAAAAAAGGTACCTCTTTGATGCTGAGCGTTGTTTTCTTGCGTCATTGTTTTCTTAAGTTTACCAGTAATTTCTGAAATACAGATTGCTCAGCTAGCTGTGCAGCCAGTGTTATTCTCACAGAGCCATGTTTGATCTAAATGGAGGGATAAAATCTTGATGTAAGTTATGTCATTTATGTCTAAATTTAATATTTAAAAAAATAGTGTTTACTGATTTTAGGAGGGTGACGCCTTGTAAGTCTAGCTATTCTTCTTTAATTTATTCTTCTCCTTACTTTTTATAGAAAAATTGACTCTATGATTTTTTCTCAGTACACACACACCTAGCATGCGTTTTTCTTACAAATCTAATAATTATTTATTTCCCCTCACCTTTATTTATGCTGCTGTTTCAAAAACCCACAACTCTCTCAGAAAAGGAGGTAGGACAACCATACTGAATAGTCTTTACTAATTGTTAAGACTCTGTGTTTGTGCACTTGTATGTATCACTTCTTCAGGACCTCTCTGACATAAACACTGACCTTGTCAGGACCAGTGGTCCTCAGGGGAACCAAAACCTGGTCCTAATGAGGTGGAACCTATTTTCTGGGAAACTGGTTATGTTTAGGACTAAACGTTGATTTGTGGTTAGGATTAATTAGCTGCAAAAGCATGCGTGTGGTGTGTGTACCTGGTATTCCTTATGTTGTGGGGACTTAAATCTGTTTACACAGTCACATTATGGGGACTTGTCTTCCTTATTTGGACAAAAATCAAGTCCCCATAATGTAAATTATTACATTTTAAGGTGAAGACATGTTTTAAAGATAGGCTGCTTTTAGAGTTAGACTAAGGTTAGGGTCAGGTTTAGGTTAAGGGCAGTAGCAATTATGGTTAAAGTTAGAGTAAGCCTCCTGGAAATGAATGTAAGTTAATGTAATGTCCCCTGAGGTCATGGAAACCAATTTGTGTGTGACCGTGTTGGGAGATAAATCTCCATACCCCTCCCTGCTAAAGCATTACAAACTGGATTAAGCCTTCGTCTGCAAAGCTTTGTGGGTAACCAGAGACAAATAGAGTATTGCCAAAACCTGCAGCAGCAGCAGTGTGGACTGCGCTGCTCTGCTGTGTTTAGACCAGGCCAAGAAGATGGTGTGAGGACAGTGTGTATCTGTGCAAATGTTTGATGTTTGGATGTGATGTTGGTGGGTCAAAACCTCCAATATGACTTCAGTCTTGTTGACATGTTCAGATTAACCCTTGTATGTACCCACCTCTGTCTGTCTGCCTGTCTGTCTGTGTCTCCATCTTCCTTGGACAGATGGTTGACGGCCTCTGTAATGGTATAAAGGGATTGCAGGTCACTTGAAGATCATACCCGTCTTTCTTAGTTAAGAGTATAACCTGCCAGCCACTGACTAGTCAGCTACTGCAACGGAGGACATACAGTTTGCTCACCAGGTCGTGTTTAGAGAGCGCGGCTCTGACATTAAAGGGCCTCTAGCGTGTAGGTACAGGGTGTGTTAACGAACGTCACTATACAATACACAACGAAACATGCCGGAATTAGCAGAACTGCTAATTTAAGCCCAACCTTCCTTGGCTGCTGACGGACAATACAGTTTCTTTTAGAATCATACAGACAAGTCAACATGACACAAAATTCAGGACAATAATTCATAAAAGTGCACAACCTAAACTGTGACAAGAGCAAACTTGCACATAATATAACATTTCTTACTTTTTAATGGCATACGTGTAACACCTAACATTATCTTGTTTTTGGTGGTGCTGGTGTTTTGTGGCAGTTGGCATCAGTATTGCTGCATTTCTGCCTTCTTTAACTCAGAATATTATTTTGAAAAGGTAAACAAGACAAAAAAAAAATTTTTTTTCGACAAATGAATCACAATATTAATTTTCACAGAAATCTTGTAGTAAATATGTACAGATAAATTTAAAGCTAGATTTAAAGACCACCCAAAAAAGTTCCTGTTTTTTGCATATACATACAGTACATCTCCATCTTTTTATTTCTCTTTAATATCAGTTGTCAAATGTTTTGTTTTGTGTTGTAGTTTTAGAGCAAATCCAGATAAGTAACTTCATTACTTAACTACTCTTTAGGCGCTGATTCCACATACAGCATGTGTACTGTAATTTTGCTTCCTTATTTCCCAGTTGTCCAGTCTGTCCACTGAGGACCAGGAGGACACGCACTTTCCTTACGCCATGAGAGATCTTCCTCCGGCCTCTCGACCTGGGGAACAGCACAAGGAACGAGGTCACCAGGTGCCCATTGGAACTGGCCCAGCAACCAATGGAAGACTTCCCAGCCTTCCTGGGACTCCGCCTCTGCACCGTCCCATCCCCTGCCCCCCCACTGGATCTCCAACAGCCCCCCAGAGACCTCATCGTGTTGGTGTGGATGCAGGGTTTCAGCCTCTGCTGCTGAGGAAGCAGCTCGTCTCTCAGGTGCCTCTGGACTCTCCCGTGAGCCCGGCCTCTCGTCCACATAGTCCATGGGGACGCTCCGACCCCCATGACTCTCCAGAAGTGTGTTTCACTATGCTTTTATTGTGTTTGTTACTCTACTGTCATGCTGTTTGCTTTCATGATCTTTTTTTCATGATCTTTCATGAAATTCTAAATTTAAAAGTAAATGTATGAATCTAATAATTTAGAAAAAAACAAACAACAGACAGAGTTAAGATCCAGCAGATAATGTTATACTACATTGTTCATCTTCTCAATGTACTGTTTCAACCCATGCATAGAATCAGAAATACCAGAGGTTTAATCCCATCTACTCTTTTATCTGTAACATATTTTCATTAATAGAGAAGAAATTTACTGTAATATTCTAAAAAGTGCTTCTTGACCCCGCTCGTCCCTGCACTGCTGGTGTATAAACACAAATGCTCCCTTAGTCAGGCCTGATAGTTTTGCTTGTCAGAGCTCATTTTCAGGTAAAGGACGCAGCACACATATGATGATACATCATTTCTTTTCAGACCAAAGAGAAGCAGAATAATAACATCAAAAACAACATACAGTAAATAACCAAGAGTTACGCACTGCAGCTTTAAATCCACAGAAACAATATGTAAATATTTTACATTACATTTTATGTTTGTTTTCTGTCTGCAGGACCAGGACAAGGGGTATGTGGGATTTGCGACATTGCCCAATCAGGTTCAAAGAAAAACACTGAAGAAAGGTTTCACATTTACACTCATGGTGGCTGGTGAGTCCTTTACGTATAATGTTCTCCTCAATAAAACAGACAGCAAAACAAATATCAACTAAATATTGCACAGTTGGAGGTTTCAAGGACCAAATCTACTAAGAATTGAAAGCAAGAAATGAGTGTACTAACTGGACATGAAGGTTATGATAACCTTGATTGAGTATATACACAGATTTTGACAATAATATAGATACCAAAGAACAGTTTTCTGGCTTTTTTCTTTCTTTCTCTCTAATTGTGGCTTGTTTGCACTTTCCTACAAATGTAATATTTTACTCACTGCTATTTCATGAATTAGGATGATAGAGTATGTCTCTCTTCTCTTCTGCAGGAGAATCTGGTCTTGGCAAATCCACACTTATCAACAGTTTGTTCCTCACGGATCTTTACAGAGACAGGAAGGTTCCTAATGCAGAAGGTGAGATTGCTGCTGTTATGTACTTCATCACAATAAACTCACAGTAAAACAAGTTTAGAAAAGGATTATTGTATCATTATTTTGGGTACAAAATGTGATGCTGTCACTCCATTTTTATTAAACTTTTAAAGTGTGTTTGTTGTGTTTACTCGCTAAATGTCTGGATTCAGTCATATTATGCTCGTGTGCATCTGCAGAGCGGATCAGTCAAACAGTTGACATCATCAAACACACCGTCTGCATTGAGGAGAAAGGAATCAAGCTACAGCTCTCCATCATAGACACGCCAGGATTCGGGGATTCCCTCAACAACACAGAGAGGTGAGGTCAGCATCCTCCCCAAACCATTTAAACTCACGCATGATCAACACAGAGCTGCAAACTGCATGGTCATTAAATTCCTTCATCGTGGCATCACGAGCACATTAAGCCGTTATTTCTGAATGGCTCATTTAATCTATTTGCAGCTGGAAGCAAATAGAGGACTACATCGATCAGCAGTTTGAGCAGTACTTCAGAGATGAGAGTGGCTTGAACAGAAGAAACATCCAGGACAATAGAGTTCACTGCTGCCTTTATTTCATCTCTCCGTTTGGCCATGGGTACTTTAACAGCTGTATCTAAGTCCTTCAATATCTACTGGGCATATTTTTGTATGTCTGGATATACTGTATGCAAACATAAACACATGTATTTTTTAATCCTGTTAGTCTTCGACCTCTGGATGTGGAGTGTATGAAGGCCTTGCATGAAAAGGTCAACTTAGTTCCTGTGCTGGCCAAAGCTGACAGCCTGACAAAAGCTGAGGTCTCCAGAAAGAAGATGAAGGTATGAGATCTGAAGCAGACTTATGTTAGTTGTGAATTTTTCAAGAACGGCCAAAATGTTCCTCACAATAAAGTTTAAACAATTGGACAATGAACTTGTATATAGAAAATTTGTCAGGATCACAAAGTCTCCAACTGGAATGCCTGTTCTAGTTCATGAAGTATCTCTGTCTGGACCAAAATGTGGACCAACTGTGGCCACAATGCCAGAAAACCACAACAGAAAACAGTTCAACGGATCAAAACAGGAGAGACACAGATTTCCTGGATAGACTCTTTCATTAGACAACCCCCCCCCCCCGATCAACGCTCCCATGTCTTAATCTTTAATCATCAAAATGGTTAATGAAAAACCTGAAATATGGAGTTAAAACTGGAACATTTCACCAGCAGTTAAGTCATTTTCTTTTCAGTGTCATCACTGGCTTTATGTGGCATCTTCAGAGAGTTTTCAGCTATAAAGGCCTTCCAATTTCTGAGAGATTTAAATATTTTCTTCTTTGTTCATATATTTAAGATCAGAGAGGAGATCAAGCAGTTTGGGATCAACATCTATCAGTTTCCAGAGTCTGATTCTGATGAGGAGGAAGAGTTTAAGATGCAGGAACAGATTCTCAAGGTTTTTTGCTTAAGTTTTCATTGAAGAAATGATGTAGCATCACATTCACCTTAGAATTGACTGCTCAATCATATTGATTCTCTCTGCAGAACAGCATCCCATTCGCAGTAATTGGTAGTAATGTTCAAGTGGAAAGCAAAGGACGCAAGTTCAGGGGTCGTGCCTATCCATGGGGTATTGTTGAAGGTATGACATACTGTAAATAATTATCTGTTTTATTCCCTTTTTATTTATTTTTTTTTAAATCAGTTTTATACAGTACATTGTTGCTATGTAAAACCAGTATAATCCAGTAATGTGCTGTCATTGCATGGTCAGTGGAGAACCCAGCTCACTCGGATTTCCTGCTGCTGAGGAACATGCTGGTGAGGACACACATGCAGGACCTGAAGGACGTGACGCGGGAGACGCACTACGAGAACTACAGAGCTCAGTGCATCCAAAACATGACGCGCATGGTTGTGCAGGAGAGGAAGCGCAGGTGGGTGGAGACAGGATGCACACCGCCGCTGTTTGGCTGACTCTTTATAACTTAGAAAATGTCAGCAGCATTTATTCTTTACATCTTACATTCTTGCTTCAAGGAGAGCGATGGATTTTCAGAACTACAGATATTTTCAAGTATAAATAATATAGATTTTAAATGGGTTACCGTGTACTGATACCAATAAAATGTCTTTCAATTACTAACAGGCATTTTTAGAGTGTTTCAAATCTGTTATAAAGTAAAGATTGATATGTCTCATATTTTATTCAATAACTGTTGCAGTTCAGTTCCTGTTGGTGAGTTTGGCTGCTAGATGCTGAGCGACCGCCCCCCCTCCCTTATTCTTATTTCTTATTAAAAATGTGTTCTTTGCAATTCTGTGGGTTTCAGTTTGCTTGAGAAGCATCGAGAGGGGAGTGAGGCTGAATTTCCTCTACCGCTGACTGTGAATATTGGGAAGGAAAGACTAATCTCTGAGAAGGACGAAGAGGTACATGTGTTTTTAATCACTCACTCGCTCACTCACTCACTGATCGACTCTCCTCTGTTCATCTGTCCTTTCTCTGTAGCTGAGGAGGATGCAGGAGGTGCTGGAGAGGATTCAGGAGCAGATGCAGCACAACCAGGCAGATGATTCTCACGTTACTCCCTTCAAGAGGAGACAAAACAACCAGGAACAGAGAGAGGGCAACTTTTCATGAAATCTGACATCAAATGAACGTTATGAAAAAGAAATGAGCCACACTGCACTAAGGCCCCTGTCTGGTCACTCCTCACCTGGACATGTATGAAACATGAGAGTGACGTTAATAAACCTGCAACAAACATGGAGCTTTTTTTAAAAACAGCTTCAGTTTTCAGCAAATGACATCTCCTTTTCATCTTTTAGTATATGTTGGATGTTTAAAGATCAGATTCCTGTTTTTTTTACTGTGCTTTATCAAGTATTTAAAGTGTAATAATTGCACAAAGGATTCTCAGTAAGTTAAACAATATCTCATTAAGTCCCTGAGAAATCAAGTTTTATTTACAAAATTCAAAATATTAGTCAACTAAATGCCACCAAACACCAGCTTTTTTTTTAAAAAAAGTAAGTAAATCGAGACTTGTGTCAAATTGTTCGTGGTGTGATCTCAGGAGGCCGATGTGAGGACTTTACTCTCACACAAGTCTCCTGACATGTGCAGCCAGAAGAAGCATGGTCCAGCTTTAAGCAGTCACAAGCTCAGTGATGCATTTGAGTGTGTCAGCAGGACAGTGGTTCACAGGAGGATTGATTTATACTGTATGTGATCACTCTATCTGAAGGCAAATGTGTTGTTCTGCAAAAATCCCTCTTATCCTCCTCAATTAGTAACTTTGATAAAGATGCAGGGTCATGCATTGGTGCAGTGGCTAGGATTCTTGCCTCACAGTGACTTACCTCTGCCATCTAGTGGTCACTGTAGTGAGTTTAACTGTGTAACCTGCATTTCCAGTGTTTTTCTGTTTTGTAGCAACAATATTTCAGGAGTTTTTAATTACTTTTTCAATTTGCTGTAGGGTTTTGACAAAAAAAGCTTTTTTTTTTTTTTACAAACTAAACACAGACACAAAATGTGTTGTAAATGTAATAAGATTTATTGAGAATCTTTATTTCATCAGCATAATTCTTCATTAATATGTTTTATCCATTATCATCATTGTTATCTTAAACAGTGGACAGTTAGATCTTAAAGGCAGCCCAAAGTGTACAGGCAATATATAACTTAAAACTTTCTCCATAGGGAAAACATGTTCTTATATTCATATATAATATCAATGTAGCATGAGGTCCAAGATCCTGCCCCCGTTATACAGTATTGTACATGGTCCCAGAAATAAACATGAAAACAAGCCTTTTTAACAAAAAAAATAAACTAAACCGCAATCTACATGCAAAAAAAAAACAAATAAACAAGCATTTAAATTTTAAAGATACATACACTCATATGCCAAAACGTGCATACATCACAAATTTACAAAACTTTCATACATACAAATATTACAAAACTCTAATTGAATATTAGACATTGTTATTGATAAAAGAGCAACAGCTTTTTTTTTGTTTTTTTGTCTTTTTCTCACTCAATGTCACAGTCCAACTCACAACATGGAAAACATAAAAACAAAAACAAAAACATTTATGACTGTAAATCTTTGTCTCTTCCATTCGCTCGGCGTGTGTACGTGTTTTGCCGGAGTTGTCACAGTGTTCAGGAAAACTGAGTATAGGCACACACCATAGCACCCAAGTGGGCTCATACCATAAATCACCTCTGTATAAAAAAATAACTTGCTTACCAAATGCAAACGTACGCACGCACACACACACACACACACACACACACACACACACACACACACACACACTCTGTGTCATGCACAGGGCAAACTGAATAAACAGAGAACACAGCCATGCTACAGGTACAGTAGGATTAACTATAGTACAGAATATAAGTACACTCACATATATGGACATAACATACAGAAACAGCAGAGGAGCAGATCAGCTGACTACATATACACTAATGGGAGAGACTTGGATGTGTGACACATATAGGCTGGTAAGGAGGCTGTGAAACTATGAGCTCACAAAACACACACACACAGAGAAGTGTGTGACACAATACAATTTCAATTTTGAAATTTTTCATTTAGAAACTGATTATGTGGAGAGAAGCTTGCTGTTTCTGTGTTTAATCTGCTGAGAAATATCACTGTCCAAAAAAAAAAAAAAAAAAAGCCATATAAACTGCAAATAAATGCATAAACTGACCTCTTACGGAAACTGTTATTTTATCAGTCATTTTAAATTATTGTGTGCTATATCCAAACTTTTTATGAGCTTTAAGTGGTAAAGCTCTAAAGTTTTCAAAAATAATTCCCTCTTCACAGAGATAACATTTTCAACATGAGCATTTACACTGAAAAGTGCCGCTCATATTGTTGTTTCCGGATTGTATCTTAAGCAGGAATTTGGTGTTGTATGCGAGTGACATCAGTATGAGGTGCAGGATGAGGCAGTAGAGGGAGCTGTTGCATTAGAGTGACGAAAACCTGTATTCTCCTATTTTGTGTTTTAAAAAAAACCCTCCCCAAAGACAGCTGAGTGTTTTGAGTTGCCACTGAGTCATATGAGACATTTTTGCTCTAAAATCAATTTCACCAAACTTATACAAGCATTTGCGATTAGTCTTGTGTTGACCGTACACTATCCAAATGATCACAGGAACTGGCTGGTTCAGCTGATTAAATAAACTTCATAATGGCCAATGTTAAAAAAAACAAAAAAAAAAACAACAGAAACACTGCTGGGAGTTTTGAGAATGATGAATGAGCGTGAACGATGTCACTGACTCTCATTTAAGTCAATGCGAAACTTAAATCAACATACGTAAGCCATGATGTATTTGGTCTTCAGGTGGATGATTTCTTGCAGTGTAACCATGTACGGTAAGGGCAATAATCTAATCAAACTGACATCAACATAACATTACTGCATTTTTCAAAAGCCCTTGGAAAAAAGCTCAGATTTCATTCTGCATGAGCTTTTATCTGTTGGATAGGTCGTGCAGCTCAGCACGATTATAATCACTAAAAAATATGGAAAACACTTTTTGCTGATTTCTACTCCTGACTTGGAATCGCTTTAATGCCAATCTGTTCCAGAACTCTATAGTTTGGTGGTTTCCTATAAGGAAGGGTTTCTGGAGGTGCGGGTTGGGTGATATATTCCATTTTGAAATATTAACATTTAGAAAATGTCAGTACAATGTAACCTTCATGAACTGAAGTCGGTGGCAAATGCAAAGAAATGAAAACAAAGCTAGAAGCAATGGAATCTGAGGAACCTTTCCATCGCAGATCTACAGTGTTAGTAGCAAATAAAGGCTAAATGTGTCACTCAGTATCAATGCTTCAGCTCTGCATATCTGACTATGTAATGTGGTCGCCTTGCTCTCAAACACATCAGTGACATTATTCTTCAACAATGTCCCACATAACTTTGTGGCTACATGAATACAAAACGGGCATGTGCCGTATCACCATGACAACAGGGACAAACTACTCTCTTGTGTTTTCCCTCAATTAGATTAATGAATAATTAAGGTAAATCCTTGATGCCTGAGTGTGAGCTTATTATGTTAGTGCTTCTGGTTGTAAAATATAGGAGAGAAAGGAAGGAAGGAAGGAAGGAAGGAAGGAAGGAAGGTAAAACAGAGTTCCTGTCTTTGCAGCAAAGACAAATGTCACAGTCTTAATTTCATAAACAATGGCCAGACCCACTGACTCTGCTTTTAATGTTATTGTTCACACACAATCAGAGCTGTGAACTAAATATCTAGAGAAATTTTTCACAAGTTGTCCAAAAAGAGTCTGTCAGAGATTCTCTACTGATTATTGATCAGAGTGTAAAGACTTACCAGAATGTTCTGAAACTTTTGCTCCTGCAGTCCATCCCAGCTTTATCATTATTATTATTATTATAATTATTATTACTATTATTATTATTCTTTCAGGCAAGTTTGAGTGTACTGACAGGAAAGGTTGGAACTGTAACCATGGTGACAGGGTTGAGGACAGCAGCCTGTCCAACCAGCTGGGGGTGAGGTGCAAGCACTGCTGTAGGTTTCCCTAATGACGGGCTTCCCTGGCTCACCACGGCTGCGCTGTTCACCTGGGGTCCGTTAGTGTTTGCTTGAGGGTTTGCCTGAACATGTGGAAGAGTGTGGTGGGTGAAGGTGTGAGTGATGTGGCCCACCATGGTGGGCTGAGAAACAGACACTCCTTGGGGATAAAGAGTTGGGAGGTGGGATGGAAGTGGAGCTCCCAGGTGAGCCACGGGGTGGACGGTGATGTGTCCAATGGGCTGCGCGGCAATCTGCTGGTGAGTGGCAGTGCCAGCTGGAGCCGTCGTTATTGGCTGAGTGGTAGAGGAAGTTGGGCCAGGTGAAGGGGCAATGTGTGTCAGATGCTTGTGATTGGCTGGAAGTGCATGATTGACAGCTTGGATGACCGAAGGGTGGGAGACGGTGGCATGGGCGATGACAGTGGGCTGGACCTGCACAGTTGGGGTCTGAATGGGATGAGCTGGAGGCGGAGGGGGTGGGCCTGGCACCGGAGCCGGGGCGATGGCTTGAGGGGGAGGTGGACCAGAGGGTGAAGGTGTGGTCAGAACTCCAGAGATAGGCAAGGTGGTGTGCTGGATTGACAGGTGAGAGGTGAGGAGTGGCTGAGCATGTAAGATGGGAGGTGTAGGTTTAGACAGGGGCGTGGGAGCAGGAGGAGCAGCGACATCCTCTTCCATGTCTTGCTCAAAGTTGTCTTCTCCTTCTGTAGAACAGAGAGGAACACTGTCAGTTATCACAATTTGATGCAAGACAAGATTTCTATGTACACGTACTATGTACTGAGTGTACACCATCACCAGTCCTATAGATATCCATTGAGAGAAATAAGGTAAAGCTTCAGTGCGTAATGTCTGCTGAAATCATGAACAGACATGTAACATTATTTGTATAATGTATTTTTCATTTCAAATCAGCCTCTGTGAAGCAATAATATTAGACCAGACTGAGGGAGCATATACAGCAGCAGCGCAGGGGTGGGCAGAGGCACGAAGTATTTATCCCATCAAACTGCTGAACAACTATAGACTGAATGTATACAGTACTGTTTTTGAGAAAATTCACTTCTGCAACTTTTCATGAAAGCTTCTTTGTGTTTTCAGTCATACTCCAACCCGGTTGCAGTCGCCTCATTTAATTAATGCATTGTTGCTTTAAAACTAATCACAAATGTTAAACACTGCTATGCTGAGGAACTGAGCTGATACGCTATCAACATTGTGTGAACTCATTTGACAGCGGTTTATATGTAACGTACATTTGTTCTACTTAAAAGTTAGACACTACAGTTTTAATGTTGCATCTCATCACCACACCTGAAGCAGTGGACGTGGAAGCCTGGTCATCTTCTGGCTGGATGGTCTGTCGCAGAACTCTGTCGATCTCCATGACGTCCATGCACTGGCAGAGCTCGTTCTTCAGTTCGGCCAGCCGCTGCTGCGAGGCAATCTTCTCTCTAGCCAAACGCTCCATCTCATGCTCATACTCCTTTTCCTTACGTTTCAGAGTCTACCAGAGAAGACACAGACGGCAGAAAAGATTAGTGTAGGAATACTACAAAACAGTTCTATCCTCGACTACAGACAGAGCCTCCTAGGGTCAGGGTAGGAAAATATTTGTTTTGCTTTACCTCACAATAACCTGTAACTTTTGTGTTCCTTCCTTCCCTCCCCAGCTCTCCCTGTGCCTCAGGCACTCCAGCCAAAGTATGAGTGTGAAGCCAACCATGCAAATTCTGTATAAGACTGATTTTCACTGTTATAGAGAAATCATTCCACATTTTTTGTGAACAACTTAATAAATTAAAAATTTATCTATATTATGTCTCTTGTGCCACTATGGCAGAGTAAACATTGTGTTCACTAAGAAGACTGATTTAGCATAAATATCCACACATCAAGAAACTGACATTGCAATGAAAAAAAAAACAGAATTAGACCATTCCCACAGAATGTTCTCTGCACTATTCCAGCTTCATACAGAAGTAGGAAGGTATGCATACTCAAACAAGCATGTTTGCACTGCCTTTGTCCACATCACCTACAGCTTCTCCCACTTCCTGGATACTACACTTGTTTTTGAGAGAAAGCGGTCAGAGTGGGAGTGGACATCCTGCTGTCTCCTGTCTCCAACAAGCACACTAATTCATCATCATCCCAACAGTTCTGATGTCAACGGACTACAGTCACATGTGAGTGAATCAATGTGTTTATTCCTGGCAAAGCCGTGTAACTGGCAGAATACTAACTTATTAAGAAGGAACAAGGACACAGTGGGAGAGACAGAGAGAAAGAAAACTTGAGAGAAAATATTTAGAAACGTCGTCACCATACCGTCTCTGTGACCCAGTTTCTGCATGGGTCAGCTGACATATAAACAGCGAACAGAGCAACAGACTAAGAACATTAACAAAGATTACAACAGGGGGGTCAGGGGAAGTACAGAAGGAAAATGGGTGGGTAAAGGAGGGCAGAGGAAAAAGGCAAAATGGGCTAATGAATCATGTTGATAAAAAAGAAACCAGTTGAATACTGATTTTTCTGTTAGTTTTACCTGTTCACACTACTAGAAACTAACAATCAAGAGACTAAGCCATTGAATAGTCATTGTCAACACATTTTTTGACAAAGAAACATACCAGACAGTTTCCAGTTGTAACAGTGCATCACAAAAGAGAAAATAAAGACTGAAATGTAGGGCAGGATCTTTCTATTAGTCGCTATCTTTAATGTGCAAAGCTATTTACTTCACAGGCAAATGAAGGCCTCACACACTCTTGGAAAACCAGACTTGACATGAAATCTTCGCTTACAGTTCAATATCTGATATGAGACACCCTCTCCACACTATGTGCTTGTACGGGTGGAAAAAAAAGTGACTTCTCAGACGCACTGTAATCCTCTGTTGCAGAACTGCCAGAGTGGTAAATAATGTTTAACATTATAAATAATTTTCATTTTAAATTAGCTGGAGGACATGCAAAAGAAATTTCTTATTTGCTGTGGCACATCTGTTTTCTCTGTTTCAAGTGGACAGGGTAGCTCTTTAATTGCAGTTATAACTGTTTCAGCCTATTATTTTGTTGTTGTGATTATTGCTTCATGGATGCAAAAAGCGTAAAGAGAAAAAAATACAATTAAAGGGGAACCACAAACAAGTGATTGCACCCAACTACTAGTCTGAAGGTATATGTCTCTAACAGCAGACACACTACTGTTTCTTCTGGTTTCCTCAGAAAAATGGTTCCATTTGTATCCATAAAAGATAAGGAAGGTAAAGATAATAAATAGGGAAGTAAATACATACATCTGATTATTTAGTTATTGTCTAGTTAAATGCAGTATGTTTTCAAAAACTAATGAAGCCAATAAACTAAGATGTAGTGTCGGTAACCTCTGAAATGTAATTGTATAAATTACCACTTCTATTTGCTTCCAAGTCTGCATATTTTTCCAATACGCACACTTATAGGATAGTTTTAGAAGTCACAAGTGCAGGAGAGAGATTTTTGGAAATTATAGCAAATCAACTTCATTAAATAAGAAAATGCAGGACTCCAAAATTTTGATGGTACATCAACTCACAACAGGGTCAATGGCATTCCTGTTAAAGACTGAGCAGGTCTGCATGGCCATTGGCACTATGGAACTCTGGTTTTGGGTCAGCACCATGGCACAAAAAAAAAAAAAAAAATACTAAATTCGGCTACTCCCCTAGCCCCCCAAAACCAAGAAAAAAAAAACATGATCTAACTCGATAAAAGACGATTCAAATCCATTGATACTGCGGCTATGTGCAGACCATTGAACTGTGTTCATTCGATAATGACACTATAACACATTAATCTAAAAAATACTATTGTACATTAAGTTACTGGGGAAGTTTTTTAATAAAATATTACACAATACACATTTACTGTCTGTCCAAATTCATAACTCGGTTGATTAACAGCTGCGGCTCAAGTCAACAGCTCAGAAAAACTGAAAAAGTGGACTGCTTGATTCTGATGAATCCCCTGTGTTAACTGTAACTTTTCTGTTTTTACTAGAAGTTACTGCAGCTAATTTGTATCTGTTGTTTTTTTCTAGTATTACTTCCATCATAGGACTGGTGTATACACACACCCTGGATATATTATACTGTCTGTTAGACTTAAAAGTAAAGGAATGACACTATTCACTCACATACTGTCAATGAATGGCTAGTCACAGAAAAACTACAACTGCTTATCCCTGAACATCATTTCAAGATCTTTCCATACAAACCCTGACACCATAAGTCCTGCAGCAAATCTCCAAGGAAAAAAACTGTCACCCATAGCCGTTTCCTTGGCAACCTCATCTGTGAGGATTTGGCAATCTGAAATGCAGATTGTTGAAAAACATAAGGAGACAAATTGGGTGAACACTGCATTTGGGTATTTTTGTTTAAGGAGTGATGTCACTGGACGACTGCCAGTAGGGTGCTTCACATCACTCTAAACCCTTCCCCCTCCTCATTCTCTCTATCCCACACTCACTCTCCTTCTACACCCTCATCCATCTCTCCTTGGATACCCTTCCCCCTTTTAACCCTCCTCCCCCACATCTTTATATGTGCCTCCTTTACCATTCCTCTTTCAACACATACTCCCTAATATAAAAAGGTGAAAATCACTCGGGTGTGATGATACTCGACAAGTTGGGTGTCTCTGCTTCAACCACATATGTATTTGACTACAAAAGTGACCCGCATCTACAACAGGAGTGATGAAAATACTTGAAGCACTGAAATCGGTTCCTCCATTAATACCCATCAAGACCAATGTAATAACCAGAATTAGACTGGCTCGGTCTTATATCACACATCCTCATGCACATAAGCACAGCGGGAACAGACTGACTACAGTGTCCTGGCCAACCTGCTGCTTGTTGCTATGGTTACCAAGGGTTCTCAAGGCGAGTGACAACAGGGTAACATAGGATGCATAGGACAGCATAGGATAAAATGGACTGAAGTGATGAGAAGACAAGAGGGAGACATAAAGATGTTAGCTGACAAAGAAAACCTGATACAACTATCCCCCTGTTACAACCATAGAATTGGTACTGTCTTTCTCTCTATCCATCACCATCAGCCTCTCTCTGTCTCTCCCACTCTCCCTTTTGCAGTCTAGAGATGCAGAGTGGTTGACGGTGACGTCATCAGGCTTTGCACTAGCCATGTGCTCAGATTTCACATGGCTCAGGAAGAGGGACTGAGGTTTGCAGGTTTATTTGAGGAGAGGTAGCAAAAGAGAGGGTGGAGGGAAAAGAAAACAGGTCGAGTCACTCATCTGTAACAAAAGCCAGCCCATTGCCATGCTGTGTCAAATATATTGAAAGAGAACACTGCAATATATTATATTAACATTAATTTTTTTGAATGAGAATGAATCTTAAATACTCACTGAATAGGGATTGTATTTTATTGAACCTGAATCCAGGCGCGTAATTTAAAAATGAAATAAAATGACCCACGGGAAAAATCAGATCAAGCCAATATAACCCCCCAATAATCATATCATTGCGATGACTAAAACATATTAATAATCTCACATAAATAACTTGTTGATTTTCTTTATTTCTTTCATTTGCCAGCTAAATAGCAGCACATTCAATCATCTGGTAACGTGCACCCCCCATTCAGAATACTTGGTATTGCCCAACTCGCACCGTCTCTCCTGAGCATTCGCTGTTCACATAGTTGCTAAATCCGATTATTGTAAGCGACTTTGGGCTTGTTTTTCTGTAAAGTCACTTACAAATATTGGTAGCCGTGGGTTGCGGGTTTTTAGGGCTTGTTGCTAAAGTGTAGTTGCATTTTTGGACTTGTCCCTATATCCACGAGTTTGTCCACAAACTTGTTTTCTCCGTCCACCTTCCCTTACCCCATTCACACAGGTGACAGCAGAGTTTTTCTGCATCTACATGCACACACAGAGAGAGAGAGAGCTGCAGAGACAGCAGCTCAGAGCGAATGTACATTATCTGTGATGAAGCTTAATTTACACACAACATCTCACTGAAGTTCCATTGTAACCCCCTCCACACATCATCAACAACACTTGCTCTGACTGGGCTGTGAATACGTTGGGAAACTCAACCACGTTCCGAAAAAAATAACATGATTGAATTACATGACTGATGTGAATGCTGTGTTGATTGGACACATGTGCGAATAATTTAGACCTAGTCTGTTGAGGAGAGTTGGATCTTCTGTAGTCCCTGATATACAGTTTCTGACTGTTGTCTGAATGTCCTGGCTGAAGTCTTTTATGCTGCCTTTCTTTATTGGTGAGAGATATATTTAAACTAAAAGAGCAGAAAAACAGGAAGATGAGAACATAAAAAAGCAATACATGTGGATTCAGGATGATATTTATGTGTGTGTGCAAAGTGTAATTATAAGAGATTTACAGTGTCTATAATGTACTTGAAACAACAGTCTAAAGTGATTTGCAAATGTTCGTATCCCATCTGTTTTATAAAGGTTTATAAATGTAAAGTTGACTCGAGTTGGCTAACTGGTTGTTCATTTGCCAGTGTGAGGTAAAGATGCCACAGTGTAGGGGCTGAAGTAATTTTTCCACTGAATGGTAACAAGTGGCTGTTTGCCACAATACAGACACACGTTTTGGGGTGTAGACATTATTTACTCATCAGCTGTCCTGTTTTGCTAACACTGACAACAAGCTGCTGAGGCAGAGAAAGATATTTGCCAGAGGGCTTGTTCAGAATGTTAACATAACTTAATATGCTAGTAAGAGGGCAAAAGATGTTAAAATGCTTTATCATAATGTATTTCTAGTACAGGAACACCAAATTTGCATAATCCTTTTACAAAAGTACACAAATAAATAAATAAATAAATAGGCAGAGAGTTTAACGCCCCTATGTTCAACACAAAGTTACCCCCTTGCCTGAATCTATCACAGCATATACTATGTATTAGTCAGTGTAGTAACACAAAGAAACAAAACAAATAAGAGACTGTAAACTACAAGCACATAGTGGTTCAGACCTAGAATTAACATCCTTCCAGAGAGACCTAATAACAAGTCTGTTCACAACTGGCATTAATAGTGGATCTTATTGCTGTCTACTTTTGATTGGACCACTCAGGATGGATATTATAACCAGGTCTGACTGGCATCAGTGTAACTACTAGATATCAATGATCCCTTTCATATTTGTGTGCAGACCACCAAAGAGAACCTTGCTTTTTATTTTCTACAGTCTAATCAATTAATAGGGCAATTATTTTATTAACTACACTAAGTGGCATTTGTGTTTTTGGCAGGTGAATAAAATGACACCTGTTGTCTTTACATTTCCCTTAAATCTTGAAAGCTGTTCAATATGGATTTCCAGCAGTGGCTATGATTTGCTCACATCAAACCCATCATCATCAGTCAGGGAAATAAGTCACAGCTCTCCATTGTGCTCCCTAAAGACTGACCCAATATCTTTAAAAGGTCTTGTCTCATGGCCTAATTAAGCTTCTTCCACAGACTCCCCAGTGTGTCCCACTGATATCAAAATCATAAAATTTCGACTCCAGAAAACAGAACCCCTTTTGCTATATTCAAGCTTCAATTCATTTCTGCCACAGTGCAGACATTTCTTATATGAATTTGTAGACAGACAATTCTGCCCGATCACCCTCAGCTCCATTCCACAATATGCAATATTAATTCTCCACTTAGCTACATTGTGTAACAAATATTTCCTTATATATTCTTTCATCTTTACAAATTGTTTAGTTCTTGGGACGAAAATTTCTTTTTCTATCTCATACTGCATGACGACAGGGCATGGTCACTTACACATTTTCATTAAATAAAAATCTAATGTTCTAAACAAAAGTTAACTCCAAGTCATTGAATTGTGTAGACTATTCCCAACTTTGTTTTAGGCTGATTCAACATTAATTAGCTGATGCCATATCATGGTCAGAGAGGCAAACAAATGCAAAGCATTGTGGTACCCACAATGTTGTGTCATAAAAAATTGGATAGCTGTTAGAAATGCATATGAACGTCCCATACCTGTATGTAACGCAAAGCACTGCGGAGGACACTGAGGTTCGAGGTTTTTTTCTCATCAACATTTGGAACATTCTTCTTCAGCGTTTCAAAACACTCTTTGAGGTGTGCTCGCCTGGAGGGCCAAGAACCAGAAATGAAAAGAAAGAAATTTTTTATTTGGTTGCCATGAGCAGCTACATGTCCTTATTTTCAACATGAGAACATTTTCAATGAATTAGTAAGTCGATAATTTGCTTGAGGAGTTAAAGGTGCTAAATGTAAAGTTTCTCGTCCACTGAAAATACTTTCATGCCCGGAGTAGGTTTAGGTGATGACCACTTGCAGAAGTCTTAAGTATCATTGCATTTACAAAACAGGAGGTTAAAATAAGCCTGCTGAAGGAAGACTGGGCATGACAGTGACTCACTATGGAAAGTGACATAGTGAACTGTGTCAGGCTGGAGGTGGTTGGTTAGCAAGCTAACCTAGGCAAAGACAAAGAAGTTATGTGAGCAAACCTTATGCTGCCATTGAAAGCACTGCTTTCAAGAGCTCTTGGCAAGTAAAAAAAAAATAAATATATATATATACACAAGACTAAACTCTCAGTGTTTCTGTTAAACAGCTGTTAATGCAAATACTAGGTATTTAAAAGGCAGAATCATATATCCTCCATGTTTGGATTGTGCATTTTCACTATAGATTGAGAAAATGTCGTGACCTTTCATAACATCTTAGCTAAAACATGCAAACATGTAGGCTATGTATACATGTGTTGGTCAAACCAACTTTACACAAACTGCAACAAGGTTCTTTTTGACTAACCTGTTCTTTTCCAGTTTATTATGAACTTCTCTGGTCCCCGCTCTGGAAAAACAAACAAACAAAAAATAAATAATTAAATACAACCATAAACTCACTCAAAATACTGTATGAAGTTGGATTAAACACACACACACACACACAAAGATAAACTGACCCTCCTGGTCTCCTCTTCCCCTCCATCGCCCGCATGTCTTCCACAGTCACTCCATTTGTCCGTGGCTGAGATGTGGGTGGAGCTGGATGAGTGACTAATGTATGTTGAGAGCCTGAGCCATTGGTGCTGATGGAGGCTGGGTACTGAATTTGAACCTGAGGCTGTGAATGGTTGGGCTTTGCACCCATCAGCTGCTGATTCGCCTCTACTTTTATCTGGGGGGCGCACAACAGGTGACAAGAGGCCTGCTGCTGCGGATGCTGCTGCTGTGGAGGGGAGGAAGTGTTCTTGGCTGGTGGTGGTGAACTCTTGAGTGATGTCACTGCAGCAGCAACTGCCGTTGCGAGTGGACGGGGTGGGACTGAGGGTGTCGCAGTGACAACTGGGACCACTGGGATGACAGCGATGGGGACTTGAGGAGGTGGGAGAGAGGGGGGCGGAGGGACAGGTGGGTGATGCGGCTGTTGACGGCGGGTGTCATCGCCCCAGTTGATGTGGTTGGATCTGACTGTTTGAGATGTTGCAGTCACAAGTTCCACACGCCTTGACTCTGTCTCCCTCTTAATGAGCTCCTTCTCTTTGCGCTGCTCCTCTTCTGTAAAACATTGCCGAGAAAAGTGACCAAAAGAAACAAAGCAAGTTTTACTTAAAGGCTAACGGTGAATGTAAGATAAGAAAACGTGAGAATCTTTTGAATGACCACTGAACCTAATATCAGATTTATGGCATTTTAATATATTATATAATATTATATAATACAATCTTTTCATGACAAATGTCAGACATGTAAAGACTGATTTTTACTTTTCCTTATGAGTGGAAGTTGAAGAAATATGTCATTTGTCATTTTCATCCTTTTTATGGACAGTAAAACAAAAACTTGTTAAACAGAGAAACATTTTATCAATCTGAGACAAAACAGCCAAAGCAATTAAATTGATTTATTGTTTATGTCTCCACTGTGTTTGCCCAATGATTAACAATTAAATCAATAAAAAAAACTGCAATTGAAGAAGGATATTATAATATATACACAGGTATTAATTTGCTAAAATTGCCTTTCATGTCCTATAATTAAGTTGCATGATGCCACTAATACACAAACACATGTCCTTACTAAAGGCTGAGAAACCTTTGTAATATTCATTTTGTTACTACATTGACAATTGTTGTAGTGGATGTGACTTTGTGGGGGGGGGGGGGATTAGAAATTGTCTGTTAGAAATTGTCTGCATTTTGTGTCCAACAATGAGCATGCTTCTTTCTGGCTGCCGTCAGGGCCATCTGACCAACAGTAGCGGAGTGCTGTCCAAGAGCCACTCAATTAGCCAGCATATAAATGTAGCACTGTTGTATAGCAAATAAAAGCAACACAAGCCTAAAAATTCTGATTAAAAAAGAAATCACAGACAGGACAGTTCCCACGCTGTGTTTCCATTGAGTATGCAGACCCACGCGCACATATACACACTTGTTATAAGTGAGTAGTTATTGCACACTGAATCAGGCGGACTCAAAGCAATGTGGAAAGCCCCCAGTTACCATGGAAACAGCAACATTAGAAGCTGAATATCTCAGGGATTCCTCAAACCTGCACACAATGCCAACACACAGCCCAGCCATGATAAAACAAACCAGAATTACTACATGCCATGCCAACATGCCTGGCTGCGTGTTAAGTAACATCTCTACATGACATTGCAAACTCCTGATGACGCATTCTCTGCTGTTCCCCTACAACAATAGCGCACTTCAGGGAAGACCCACACTTTGATACTGCCGTCAAGATGATGGACACAAACAAAACTATTCCTCTGCACTTCACTAATCATTTAGTTATTTTTACTTGACAATGATTTGACAACAATATAATCAGACACAGTTTATGGTGCTTATATAATTTTGGACTTATATCATGTTATTTCTCATCTTATCTTACCGTCAATCTCCTGCTAACAAAACGACAGACGTGCAATGCATATGTGTCCCATTGCATACCTCTTTTGACTACTATGGCCACATCGTCTGAAGAGCCAAGGGTTTCAGTAAACAGTGATGATTAGTCTGTGGCTTTCATGATTTTCCACAAACCAAGGTGGGAAAAAAGTCGTATCACAATTCCTTTTATATCAATCAATATCTATATGTATCATAATATGAATCAAATCAATATTATTTATTGTGGTGCAAACAGCAGACATTGGAGATTCTGACTCTTAATTGCTGAGGTTAGTCTTCTAGCAATCACATAATTAATCATTCAACGCTTTGCATTTCTTACAGTATCATTACTGTGGATATTTGAAAGCAGGACTATGGAATATTAATTTCATTGTGGCAGTTAGAAAATATGACACCTCACTGTTTTTGTCCACAATAGACCTGAACATATTCACATTTTAAATGCTGAAATTACAGGGCTGGTTTTCAATTTTATAACAAAAAAAAAACCCCACTCATATCATCAAAACAGTTGGCAGTTAATTAAATAATCAATTAATAATGAATAGTTGATTGATTGTTTGTGCTGGTCCCAAGTGTCAATTAAAATGAACACTTAGGCACACACAAAGGAGGTGAATTTCAAAATAAAGACGCAAAGGCAGAAGTAAAAATAATGTCTGACGTGGAAGCTGATGTCAGCTAAATGTTTGCTGAAAACACACACACTCACTCACACACACACACACAGAGACACCATGCCCCAGATTGTCAAATGCACGCAAACGTAAGTTACGTAACTTTTGCATTGAGGGAGAGACTGGGCCTGGGTGGGGGTGAGCGGGGAGGTTTGCCCTACTTAACCCCCCCCCATGTCTGACCCGCCACTGTCACTGTGCTGAATGGAAAGGGCGGCGACTAGGATGTGTGTGCGTGTGTGCTTGAGTGCGCGTAGGTGTGTATCCAAGAAGGGGGGGGGCAGTGTGCACGTGGTCGAAGTGGGCGGAACCTTGCACCCTAGCACGCGGTACTCTAAGTATGCGGGGGGGGGGGGTTTGTCTGACACGTCATCAGAGGGGAGAAACACAAAAAAGCAAGCACTCCCTGCCCTCCTTCACCTCGACACCGATTACAGTTTCGCCCGACAGCTCATCGGTTTAAAATCGATAATACACAATAATACGTATTTTACACGTGCTTGCGCACGTACACATACACAATTAAGTGTAAGGACGGGGCGAGTGCCCGCCCCAGTGTGTGTCATGAGATAGCTGAGCGGTGTCACGGTATTATGTAAAGACCAGGCTCTGCTCGCCACCGCCCTGTTAGAGCTCGACGGGCACAGAACTGGGGGGGAAATCGATGGCCAAGGGGCTCTTTTATTCCCGACTACAGTTGAAAAAATAAAATGTCTTCGCGATTTACTATCAACTGAATATTCCAAGCAATTTAGAGGAACATACTGCAATAAAACAATGCACATGGCATTAAGTTGCTTTACAACAGAGGTACAGCGCATGAATAGACAGGAACTCATCTGCTGTGACTAAAACACACACGGGTTTATGCAGCGACCCTTTTCATTTCCATTCATTTGAACATCCTGATCAAAGCCCAATTCACCATAACCAGTTCATGCCTAACACTAACATTATCTCAAACGAGAGCGTCGGGTATAGGGTTTTGTTTCGTTACGATTTGGCCACATGAGAACTAGTGATCCTGAAAAAAAGTTACTGTTTCGTCCAGAAAAAGTCCCGCTGAGGAAACAAAAAGGAGTACGCGCGCGCGCGCATAGACACGTGCGCGCGCACAGTGACTCACCAGACTGTCGAAACTGTCACAAACACACACACGCCGAGAGCGCGCAAAGTACTTTGTAAAAACAACACCGCCTGAAGAAAACACGCGTGTGCAACGTTAAATGTAACACGCAGGAACTGCAGACAGTGTGTACTGACTCGAATCTAACTTCTGGCACAGGCCCAGGGCGATACAACAGAAACTACACATGCTTCCGTTCCTCATAGGCGGGTCGGTTGAAAATGCAAGACCAGCCGTCGGTAGTTGCAGGATACGGTTCCTCAACATACAGCGTCGGTTTGTTTTTTTTCTGGTGTCACGTCCTTTTAGCTAGTAGCACCAGTTCGATGTTCAACTTACCACGTGCGATCTGTTGTTGTTGGGCTTGCCATTCCAGATATCTGGCCGCCTCCAAAAGTATGTCGATGCTCATTGCGCGTAAAAACCCTCACGGCAGGCAACCCGGTGGCCCGGGACAGAAAGAGGAAAAATACCGAAGAGGGGGGGTGTGTGGTATCCCGCTAGGAAACGCCGTGTGCACGGTTCACACTCGCAGGACCGAGCGCATGTGTCTTTCTTGAAAGCACAAGGGCAATTTCTAAACCGGCTCAACGCAAAGTAGATCCTCGCATACGTAAAAAATAGGATTGCAACAAGATGGCGATGCGAGCACGGGAATACACACAACAAGGCGAGTCGTGTTCTCGTTAAGATCCGCCCCTCTCGGATTCCTGACCCGCCCTGTTACTACGGCCACATACAAAACGAGGAGGCGGAGTAACTCTAATTCCTCCGCGGTTTTAGGATTCTTGACACCAACTGACCCTCCCAAATCACTATATATCATTAACTGTAACATTCTACCCACTGTAATGTGTATATAAAAGCTCCCGTAGCAAACTGTTCTCACACTGCAGTTGTTTTTCTCGGTGAAGACCGTGAACGGGGAAGTCCCGTCGGCGTCAACCAACCTCCCATGTTTTTATTTCCGCTCTTGGCCCGCAGCGCATGAAGACCAATCGGGCGCCAGCGGACCAATCAGAGCTCAGAACAACAAGGCATGGTGCTGGTCCACATGGGCACCCGCCCGGCCCGAGCGCGGCTCATTTGCATGGCGAGAGCGTGACTGGTCACCCTGCTGTCTCGAGATCATTGCTGTCAATCACACGGCGAGAGGCGGTGCTTAGTAGAGCACGTAGGTGAATAAGTGACAGACCATGTAGGCAAAAGTGAGCAGTGTGCAGAGGTGGTTCAGGCCTTCGTGTCTCTTCTCATGTTGGAGACCGCAGGAATTGATATTTTGTTTCAAGCTGTTGACATAATATTACATATTAACAAATTACATGTTGCAATATGTTCCAAAATGTTCTCTTATTAAAAATGTCAAATGCTCTTTGGGGCTCCCCATGAAGGGCCACAGAGACCCTAAGCATTTTGCTTATTTGTCGGGTCAGCTCTGGCACTGGACTAGCAGAATTACTGACATTTAAAGTTTAAGTTAACTTTTATTCAAGAAGTTTGTGGTTTAAAAGCAGAAGACGTGGGGGAAAATAATAAAGTAGTCATATTTCCTCTAAAAAAAAAAAAAAATTGGATCGATAGATGGACATTATAATAAGGAGCATTGTTGTCCATTGTAACATTATCAGTGTATTAACTTAGAAAAGATGTATATTTTCCATTCAAGTTTTTTTCTCTTGTTGCTAGTTTACTGCACCTCTTCAAAATATTTTCCATGCCTCTCCCAGTGTTTGTGTCAGTGCATTCAGACACTTATATAGTGGATATCCTGTATACATTCACACGTATGGAGCATGTGTGCGTGGCTGCATGGTAACAGTCTTTGATTGGACACCACTCTATCGTATACATCCTCCACCTCATCATAGGGCTGGACAGTCTCAGCCAATCAAAACAGCAGCTCAGAGGTACATAATAGTCGCCTTTGCCACACCATGTGCACTGCCTGTATATGACAAACCTACTAATACCATTGCAGTCTAGACTATTGCGCTACCCAGTTTGTCAGATTTGTCAGAAGAAACTCAAGATGACGAGATAGAGACACATATGTGTATGTGTGTGTGGGTAAGAGAGAGATTTTGCAACAGGCTGAGATACTATGACAGCGTGCATGAAAATGAATGATGCATACAGTTAATGGAGGGGGAGGGACAGAACAGGAAGGCCAGAGCTGCAGCACATGGTAAGCACATGAGCGGTACAGAAAAAAAAACTGCAGGAAGGGATGCGTATACAAAGGAAAAGGAGGAAGACAGTGGTTTGTAGGCATGGAGATGGAGGGAGGGCTGTAAGACAGGGATGGGCTGACCCAATTAGAAGTGCTGCATCACTCGTGGATCTACAACGTAGAGACAAAGAGGAAGTAATGTGTTAAAGGGGAACTGAACTGAAGGGAGGTGCTCAAGATCACATGGACTTTTTTATGTGGATTCACAAAGACGCAAAGGAAAAAGAAAGAGAAAACCTTAAATCTTTGGTTCATTTTTTTATTTGTTGCTTGGATTTAAAGTGATGTATTTACAAACAAATAAGAATACTGTAATTCCCAATCATAACATATTTCTTTGCCTCCAAACATTATTGTACTCATATAACCATCACACAAATCGTTAACTGAAGGTGTTTTCAGACTGGAATTCCCTCAGACATTCTTTGGAATGTGCTGTTCTCATACTGTACATGAGTATACTGTGTATTGAGTTTCTCCTGCTGCATTCTCTGGGGCCATGGTTCTCAAACTGTGGACGCAAACGTCCTCTGATGATGTTTCTGAAGTAAATCAGAAATGCTGTTTTACTGTATATACCAGGGTATGTTTTGAGTGCACCTGAGTGCATAGACAACGAGACCAATAAAAAATATTAATAATAAATTAATCAGTAATAATTAGAGTTGCCTTATCTCTAACCCCATCTTAACTTAATTTCACTATACCAGTGTCTGAAGTATATTTGAGGCAGAGGAGGATGATGAGAGAGCAAATGTTCTTAATGGGAGTAAATCTGCCTCCTTTGAAAAGTCCATAGCTGACTTTGCTCGGCCTATTTGCACCACTGTATTTTCATGTTGGTGAAAACGGTGTTACTTTGATATAAAAAGTTTTAGAACCACTGCTCCACAGGAGAATCTCCTTATAATGTCTGGAGCAACTTCTGTGTACATTCGTTTTCACAAACACAGCCTCTCCAGAGAACCAGCAGAGTTCAGTGCATGTCTAACAAAATGTATTATATGAAGGTCCAAATTTAATAAGTCATAATATGATTGTGTCAAACTCATCTCAAAGTCATTCTGCAACTTACTGTCATCATGAAGTCATAAAAATACAAAGAAAAAACAACTTCACGTGACTGCTTCTCCTCCATTGAGACATGTGATGTTCACAAGCCTGTTGCATGAAACCAAGATAAGGGATTAACCCAGAATATGTCAGTTATGTCAGTTATGCTGGCTGAATTTAGCCTCAAGTCGGTTGCTTAAAAGCAGGGGTGCATAAATTACTGTGGACTTTATATTGGGATATTTATAAACCAATATGTATGTTTGAAGGCTTGTGGGCGTAGTTTCTCAGCATGCTTTGCCGTGTGCTGCAGATTAAATGTATTTAATTAATTACAGTGGTTTTTTGGCATATGCTAATTATGTTTAATACTTTAATGCTCTCAGCTCTGTTGTTCATCTCTGGTTATTTTGAGTGTTTTTACAGTCTCTGTTACACCCATGTTTGTTCCCATCATTGTAGCCTATTGTTCAATCAAAGTAAGGATACATTCGTCTAAGTAGTTATCCTCCCTGCAAGAGGTCTCAGCATCTCTGCCTGGTCAGTTACAAATCTCTGTGCCTTATTGCTGTTCATTCAAAGTGTCCAAAATATATTTCCTGGGGTGAATTTCCCAGTCCTGTTTATTTCACTACTCTCTTCCAACCAGCTTCCAACCCCACCTGCTGCAATTGACACATGCTGCCACTAGAGCGTGCCACTTCCATTAACATACCTTGTCCAGTGTGTCTCCTAACCTCATCAAAGAGAAATCACACACCTCACAGGTAAAAACAAATGAAATAACAGGACATCTTTCTCGCTCTGTTTTTCCATCACGCAAAGACATGGGGGAAGAGATTTCCCTGAGCTAGACATACTTTTGGGTGTAAAGGTTATGTGTAAAACAAGAAATACTACTATCTCTTTGGATACTGAGACATCACATGACAAAGCGATGGTGAAAGTAAATAAATCACTGACTATTTGCAGAGGTCAGAGCCTGTGGACTGACAGAAGCCTAAGAGAAACCTAATCAGGAGCTGAAAGGCAGAATTTATCAGTGCAAATAAATATCCAGTGCTAAATCCCACTGCAATTAATGGCACCACGAGTCGTCTCTCAATCCTTAATCCAAGGTGACCAGATTATTCTCTTTGTCCTCTTTGAGCCGGGAGATGTCAGCAGATGTAAGACATTTGAGTTTTCTCACAGACTCACACTTACCCATCAATAAACAGTGTATACTGTATGCATTATATCACACATTATATCAAGTTGGTTGAATTTAGAAGCAAAAGTTCTTTGCAAATTCACAGGCTAATAAAACATTAAACTGAAAATACTGGAAAGACAGTGGTGGAGAAATGCAGTGGTTGGCTGAAGCCATTTGTTATCAAACTATTGTATTTGCTCTTTTTAATCATTATGAAAACAGAAACTACCCGAATGACCCTGATCAAAAGTTTACATACCTTACATAGTTCTGTGTATTGGCCCTTTTAACATCAGTGACAGCTTGAAGTCTTTTTTTGGTAGTTGTGGATGAGGCTATTATCATCCACAAGTTCACTTAAAAATATACTATTTACTAAAGACATTAGAAGAACAAAGCCCTCTATTTAATGAGTCCAACAAGTTTATGTGCATGTCTTGAAAAGTACTTTATTCTCTCATTGGATGGAAAACATTTTAACTACATACATTAACTGAGACGTGATTATTGCTGGTTGAAAACTTAACCCAATACCCC